>CM044305.1:17934493-19134493 GCA_024291935.2 Okapia johnstoni
GACAAGAAAAAGGGACTTTCACACCAAAACCGAGAAAAACAAATTAATCCACATACTTTCAATATTACTTAAAATTCTTCTACTGCCAAAAAAAAAAATCCTGTTACATAAAAACACCTCCACTATCCCTTAATTGTTTTTATATCCTTTCCAGGGCTTATAATGTTAACACTGTGATTATCTGATAAATTCTCAATCCATTTACTCTGACCAAGGAGTGAAAGAAAACACAATGGGAATATTGAATATTTTGAAACGACATTAATTCTTCAGTGGAATTATTTGCAAGAAGAGTACTTTCAGGTTCAAATATAAAGTCTCAAACTTGGCATTAAATTCTCCCAAGTATCAAAAGACAGGAAAAAAAAACCCTAAGTAAACGTACTTAGATGTATGGCATTCCAAAGCAAACTTCAGCACACAATACATAGTTGTAATATATATCGACACGTATTACCAACTAGTTGAATTATCATGACTTAACAGAGTTTTAACTTTCTTTGCCTTTAAATTCAGTGTTTAATGATCACTTGCATTCAAGGTGCTTACATATTCAAATCTGATTGACTATAATGAATTGTTATTAGTGAGGGAGAGCAAAATATACCACCCCAAAAATGCTTCCCAGGTGATGCAGTGGTAAAGAATCTGCCTGCCAATGCAGAAGACATGGGTTCAACCCCTGGGTCGGGAAAATGCCCTGGAAAAGGAAATGGCAAACCACTCCAGTATTCTTGCCTGGAAAATTCTATGGACAGAGGAGCCTGGCAGGCTACAGTCCATGGGGTCGCAAAGGGCCAGACACGACTGAGCATAAAGAGAGAAAATATGTCCCTTTGGCATATTGATTATTTGGGGCTGATTATTTTTTGAAAGGCTGCAGACACAGGAATTTTCCTGAAAGCAGGGAAGTCACTTTTTTTCTGAGAGAAGTTAACCTTTATAAGGGTAATCTCCATTGTAAAGGGGTCTCCCTCTCTGTACCAAGAAGAGGAGGGTGACTAAATCTCTAGAAACTCATACCAATGGAGAAGGTAAGGACTTAAATCTGTGTAACAATCATCCTTAATTACTGCATTTTGTCTGGTAACCTATAACTGGCTTCTCCCTTTGCTCAACATCTTATTTCATCTTTAGCTCGACTTGGCATTTAAGGTGGTAGCTTCAGCTATTTCTGGAAGTTACTCAGTTGTCCTGAGTATAGGAGATACACATGTTGTTAAACTTGTTAGTTTTTCTCCTACTAATCTTGTATTACAGGAGAGTCTCAGCCAAGAACCTAGAAGAGTAGAAAAAACGTTATTTTTCCCCCCTTGCCTAGTTAATCATTCCTAGACACTCTGCTTCATGCCATTTGTAAAATATAATTCTTCATAAAGAGAATGCACACCAAAAAAAAAAAAAAAAGCTAAATTTCAATTTCTAATTCAAAATGGACCTTCTCCTCCAATGCAGCTGAAACGATGGAAAACATACAGCCAAAATGAGCAGACTTTTTAAAATTCATGACCTCCAGGGAATTGTCTGGTGGTCCAGTGGTTAATACTCTGCATTTTCACTGCCAAGGACCCTGGTTCGATCCCTGGTTAGGGAAAAAAGATCCCACAAGCCGTGTGGCATGGCGAAAAATAAAAATAAAATTCATGACCTCCAACCTCACCCAAACCATTACTGCCTCCAGGTACCCATACTACATTTCCTCATTTTACTCAATGCTCTACTCCCCTGGACAACGATTTCATACCTTCCCTCTCCTCCAATCTTCCACCTTAACCTCTGTCCTAAACTCCATTGTACTTCCTCTACTGCCTCTTTGACATGTCCACCGGGAAGTCTGATAACATCTCAAATTCAGCAGGGCCCAAACTGAACCCCTGATCTTCCCTCCTAAACTTGATCCTCCCCCACAGCACTCCTCTTCTCAGTTAACAGCAACTCTGTATTTCCACTTAATCAGACTCAGAGCTCTGGCTCTCAGATCCCTCAATAAATCTGTCAGCAAATTGTGTTGGTTCTAGCCTTCAGAATGTATTCAGAATACCATCCCTTCTCACAACTTCCACTGCTACCACCTAGTCCAAGCCACCATCACCTCTGGCCTGGTCCCTCTGACAGTCTCCTAATTGGCCTTCCTGCTTCTATTCTTGACCTGCTACAATCTCTTCACAGCACAGCAGCCAGGGTGAGCCTCTCAACCTAAGTCAAGTCACATCAGGCCTCTGCTAAAAAGCCTGCAATAGCTCCCCACTCCACTCAGCATCAAAGCCAACACTCTCACAATGTCCCACAAGTCTTCTAAAATGCCACGTCAGCCCTGCTATTGCTCTGACCTCAGCGTCAGCTTCTCTCACCCTCACTCACCCTGCTCCAGCCACGGGGACCTCCCTGCTCTTCCTTGAGCACTCCTGGCACATCCCTGCCTCGGGGATTTTGCACTAGCTGTTCCATCTGCTTAGAACACTCTTCCTCCAGATAACTGCCGTATCTGATTCTCTCACCTCCTTCAAATCTTTACCAAATGTCATCTTCACAGTGAGGCTTTCTTTGACCATCTCATTTAATCCTGCAACCCTCCCCACACACTCACACCTTCCAGCACTCCTGATATGTCTTTAACCTGATCTCATTCTTCTCTTTTCCTGAGTCTTTATCATAATGTATACACTGTTGATTTTTTTTTTTTGTCATCTCAGTGAGGTCGGGGATCTTTTGTTCTCTGCTGCCTCAAAAAGTGCCTATAAAAATGCCTGGTATATAACAGATATTCAACAAATATTTGTTCAGTAAATGAGTGAAATTAAACCTCAGCTTTTATTAGTGGATTCATCTGGCTGAGTCATTAACGCCACTACAACAAACAGCCACAGATCATGGGTACATGGAAGTTGATTACAATGTTCTTTCCATATATGTTTAGAAATTTACAAAATAAAAAGATTTCTTTTTAAGCTTATGAAAAAAGCCTGACAGTGTTTTCTGTGAAACGAACGTCACATCTCTTTAGTTTTTAGAGGACAGCAAAAGGAAAAAGGGCGGGGAGGAAGTCCCTGCATTGTATTTCTATTTCTAAGCCTCTTAATAGTTGCTAAACATGAGACAGTGTGAAGAAAAGAGAACCTTCTTACACTGTTGGTTGGAATGGAAAAAACTAGTCCAGCCACTATGGAAAACATTAGGGAGGTTTCTTAAAAAACTAAAATAGAACTATCATATGATCCAGCAATCCTACTCCTGGGCATTTATCCAAAGAAAACTCTAATTCAAAAAAACGCATGCACCTCATTGTTCACAGTAGCACTATTTACAATAGCCAAGACATGGAAGCAACCTTAGTGTCCATCAGCAGATGAATGGATAAAGAGGATGCGATATATATACATATTACATATATATACACACACAATGGAATATTACTCAAGCATAAAAAAGAATGAAATAATGCCATCTGCAGCAACATGGACGGACCTAGAGATTATCATACTAAGTGAAGTAAATCAGACAGAGAAAAATAAATACCACACAATATCACTTAAATGTGGAATCTCAAAAAAAAATGATACAAATGAACTTACTTACAAAACAGAAATAGATTCACAGACATAGAAAACAAACATATTTACCAAAGGGGAAAGAGGGGAGGGATAAATTAGAAGTCTGGGATTAACAAATACATACTACTATATATATATAATAGATAAACAACAAGGTCTTACTGTATAGCACAGGGAATTATACTCAGTATCTTATAATAACATATGATGGCAAAGAATCTGAAAAAGAATAGATATATGTGTATGTATAACAATCACTTTGCTGTATATCCAAAATTAACACAGCTTTGTAAAGCAACTATTACTTCAATAAAAATTGTTTGTTTAGAGGGGTGGGATGGAGAGGGATGGGGGAGGGATGTTCAAGTGGGAGGGGACATGGGTAAACCTATGGCTGATTCATGCTGATGTTTGGTAGAAACCAATGCAATACTGTAAAGCAATTATCCTTCAATTAAAAACAAATAAAATTTTTTAAAATTGTTTCTTTTCAACCCAATCAAAAAATGGGCAGAAGACCTAAATATACATTTCTCCACAGGTGGCCAATAGGCACATGAAAAGATGTGCAACATTGCTAATTGTTACAATGTAGTATATGTATAACTATTACAAACATAACTAAGTCATTTTTCTGTATACCAGAAACTAACACAACACTGTAAATCAACTATACTTCCATTTTTTTAAGTTGTTTATTTTGAAGAAAATAAGTAAGTATAACTGGCAAAAAAAAAAAGGAAAGTTGTTAAATATATTACAAATCATTTCATCACTGGGTCTCCAGCTTCCTAATCTTTAAAACAAAGAAATCTGACTGGAATATCTCTATCTTTTGTAATTACAATGGTTCAAATGTCTAATCCCAAAATTATCCAGGCCCTCTTTTTCCCTAAGCATTGACTGAACACATTTAATTTCTACAGGAGAAATTCTGACTCTATATGGCATGACTTCATGCTGTTTTCTCATTTCTAAATTTTCATGATAACATTCTACATTTGAGTTTTGAATTAATATGGTACTGTAAGAATTCCTCTTTGAAGCAAAACTGTTATCTAGGCTCATCACTTCAAGAGGTAGAAGGCTGATGTCGCCCTGCTGACCATATTATCTATCTCAGATCTAGTTAACTGCCATTGTTTCCATCAGCTGGGGGTGGGGGCGGGCAGCACTTACCATCTGCTTCTTATCTTCCTGGAAGTGTACATCCACAAACATTTTTCCAACGACATAAGGGAGGGTACTTTCAATAAAGTTCACACATTTGTCCCACTGAGGCAACAAAGTTGTGGTCCCCTGGATTACCTGTGGGAGATAATCAAACCAGATTGAGCTTCACCTGGATAAAACCAATGGCTGAAAAAATGTTCAAACAACCTGAAGGATACAGTCTACAAAATACTGCATGCCGCAACCCATATACGTGTGTCACATAGTAAACCGAAGGTAAAATCGAATGAAGAAAAATATTTTGCTTGTCTCATTATATATAAAACTAAGAGAAAATATTTTAAGAGAGGATAATAACGTATCCCTCCTTTCCTTCCAATTTTCCCACTGAACAAAGGATGTGGACAATAGCAGTTTTTCTGCAGTTGGCAGGGACGTGAAGGGATACTGTCCAAGTGTCCAGATGATAGTTAATACCTTATGAGAACTAAACTTCTACCAAGAAAGGTCTAAAAATCAATGGGTGATCAAAGCCCCCCCACTCCCAGCAAAGGTTTCCTTGCTCTGGAAAGTACACTCACGTGACAGACCAGGAAAATATGCCCACCACGAACAACCCAGGAGGCATATTTACATTGTGTCATAACAGAACACACTGGTAACCAAGTAAAAAAATAGATGTGTTTTTCTCATCTGTCCCAATTAAACCATTATAAGAAAACATTTACAAACAAGTAAGGAAAGTCCAAAGCAGGACTTGGAAGGCTCAAAGGCTTACTATTCAGGGTTGAAAACAAAGAAATAAATATCATTTAAGTTGCCCCGGTGGGTTGGGAGTTTGGAGCGCACAAAATGCAAAGTAAAGGTGCACAGCAAGGGGAGGCTCTGAGAGTGGTGGCTGGAGGCATCCGGTAAATGATATTAGACCCCGGTTGTAGGTACAGAGCAAATGTGATTAACACTGAAGTTTATCTATTCTTCCTCTACTTTCTGATAACATAACCACTCTCCGAGGTAAGGAATGAATCTATTTTTAAAACTTCTAGAGAAAGAGATCCTACAACTTTCTTTGGCAATTCAGTATTATATTTAGCACTTTATGCTTAAGAAACATCCCTTCATACCTAACCTCAAATTTTCACACACTACTTCTTACACCTCTCTCTCTTATTTTCTTCACAGTGGGGGTGGAAAGCAGCTGGGTACCATCTTTTATGTGATCCATGGAAGTTAAAAATACACACAGACACATATATATGATATACTAGTTTTATAGCTTAACCCTTTGATATGACTTCAACATATATAGTTGTTTTATGATGTTTTCTATCAAATTCAGTACCCTAGTGACTTCAAGGGCCAAAATGTATCCAAAATAATTGTGCTACTACTCAAGAGCAATGACCCACTAAGAACTTCTCTAGCTACCATTTTTCCCTAATAATTAAAATGTCTATTAAATGAAATTAGAGCTTACAAAATTTTCAATTACTTAACTATCAATTAAGAGAAAATTAAAATATTTGTTAAGGTCCCCAAATTCTTAAAATGTTAAAGAAAAAAAAGAGCCACAAAATCCTTAAGTCTGTATTGGTAAGAGAATCACTCAGACAAAAGCCTCTGAAACTAAGAGTGACACTTATATAAGTTAAAGAGGAGAACAAGTGTGGGAGAGGAGCAGAGATCACAGGGCTGGATGAGGAGGGGAAAAGAAAAGTGTTTTAGGCAGTTGAGCCACATCTCAGAGGAGACTAAATTTAGGCCTCTTTGGCTTAGTAGAATTAGAATAACTTAGATTGAATTAAGAAGATCAACACTAATAAAAAAGAAAAAAAAAAGGCAAATAAAGATTGAAGATCAAGCTAGAGTTAGAGACAAAACACTATCCCTAAATTAAAGATGAAACTTTACCATCTAATACATATAGCATGCATATTTTGAATATTCAGAATACTGAAAATGAAAAATAGTTACAAATATATCACTAAGAAATATTAAAATTATAATTATAGTGACCCACTTAAAAACACTGGGGAAAGGGGAATAAATTGGTAAGAAGGGGAAGGTGAAAACGTCATGGTCTCAAGCATTGCCCTAAATATCTTTATATACTCTCATCAAAGAAGAGCTTGAGTATACTTTACTGTAAGTAAGGTTTACCTCTTTTACCTCTAAAAAGAAATAAAGCAAAAAAAAAAAGCAGAACTTGAGCTGTAAAACTCCCTCTGCTCAATCCCTAAAGATGATTTTTATTGGATTAGTTAATATACAGACTGTTCTGGCATGTAAAGTTATCCAGTGATGTAACACTGCAATCTTCTTAAAACTTACCCGTGAGAACTCCAGCCACCTATACTGAAAGCGCCTGCTTAAGTTTGGAATTCGGGAATAAACCATCCTCCACACCAAATAGTTGGCAATGGTCCTGTTAACAGAAAGAGAACACATTTATTGTACTAAGCTTGATATCTGATGCTCTGCAGAACACCTTGGGAAAATCTGTTGGCAAAGCTCCACAGAGGGACCTTTTGCTCATACAAAACTGCAGAACTTTCACTTGAGAAATGACATAAGATGATACTATGTCAATAAGCTCAACCAAAAATGGCTTGCTTTTCATCACCTAATGCCGACAGATGATATGAAAATTCCAGCCCTAGGTCTCAGCATGAACATTTTGCTTTCCCACTCACAACATGGAGTCCACTGTTATCCATGCTTTCATGCCTAGAAATTGTCAATACCTTCCAATTATTAGGTGACAAAATGCAGATGGATTCTTACCTTTTGGAAACAAAATGCAATATACTGGCTAATGCCAATTATCTAGATATGCACCCTAGTTCAATACCTACTAGATGTGGGAGTTTGGGCAAGTCACTTAAGTTCATTGATTTCATCATTCTTTGTCATATAATGAGGATGACCTCTACCTTACAGGGTTATTGTGAAGTTAAAATAACTAACAAAATGCTTGACAGAGTAAATTTCAGGTTTTCTTATTGTTGTTCACTTCCAAACACATAAACAACCCCATACACTCATAATATCCACAACACATATTTTTAAAAATCAATTGCTGCCTTTTTCTATAAGCAAAAGGCACCTTGACCTCAAAAGTATGTGTGATCTGAGTTAATTTCCAACTCAATAGTGATGATGAATTTTTAATGACCCATCCCCTCCAGCTGTGCCATTACCATGGTGACTAATAACACACATTCTTGAGATGGCTCTTGGGGTCAGCCAGCCATGTGAGAGCAGTGTGACATGATGATGGTAACTGGCCAATCAAGAATAACCCACACTCTCATTTGCATGGCATCCTAACCCAGTGGACATTCACTCTTAGCAACTAAATCTATTTCAGTGTGTACACCCAACATATGTATAGCTATTTTAATTTATATAGAGATATACTAATGGACTAACATATCAGGAATGTCTTTAACAAATATAGAAATAGAAAATTTGAAAGATAAAATGAAATAAAGATATTTTCCAAAGTCCTTAATTAATCCTTCAAACACTTTTAGTTAATTCTTCAATACACATTATCCATATAGGATTAGGTTAATATAACAACAGTCAATGTAAATCAGCATCCCATATAGTCATCTTGACTATTTCAAAATATTTCGACCATAGCCTTCCCAGATCTGGTTAGAACACCACTGTTTTTATCTTGTCATCTGGCCAACCAAGATGGCATAACTAGAGTGGGAGAAGGGCCACTTCTGACATTTTCTTCCCATTCACTTTGTGCTTATACTATTAATAATAGCTTCAATTCATGTTTCACTACAAGAATTTTTTAAATCATTTGCTCATTTTGTAAGGATTGAACCAATAGTACAATTCATAAATATATAGGTATATGTAAATGACTTGAGATTATTTTCAATATATGGAATAAAAACTAATCAGTGAAGGTAACACTACCCACTCTCATATATGGCATATAGATCAAATGAAGGGTTCATGGCTATCTATAGAGCAAAACTAATAGATCCTAGCTATTTTTTCAATAGAAAGAATGATACATAGAAGTTCTAAAATTTTCTCCTTGGGGTTCCCTGGTGGCTCAGTGGTAAAGAATCTGCCTGCCAATACATGAGACACAGGTTTGATCCCTGATCTGGGAAGATCCCACATGCTGTGGGGCAACCACACCTGTGCACCACAAGTACTGAGCCTATGCTCTAGAGCCCAGGAGCCACAACGACTGAGGCCCGTGGGCCCTAGAGCCTGTGCTCCACAACAAGAGAAGCCACCACAAAGAAAAGCCTGTGCACCACAACTAAAGAGTAGCCCTCACTTGCTGCAACTAGAGAAAAGCCTGTGCAGCCATGAAGACCTAGCAGAACCAAATAAATAAACTTTTTTCAAAAAATTTAAAAAACATTTCTTCTCAGACCCTGTAGATCTTGTTGAGGTATGCACACTTCCCCTCAGAGACCGCCACTCTCATCAGGAAAGTCTAGCCCTTGTCCTTGCTCTTCTGAGGCACTATAATAAGAATGTAGTTTCAGGTCATTCCTTTGGATCTTTTGAGTTCACATCCCTAACCCTAAGCAAGACAAGTGCTCACTGAGCACTTATTGTTGGCCAAGTATCCTCCCAGATGCCACGAGGAATGCAAAGAAATAGGAACTCACACCTACATTCAGAGAACTTAAAAGTCTAGCTGGGGAATATGGGACTTCAGATTTCAGCTTGTTCATAGAAATGGGTTTTTCCATTGAATGGGATACATGGTAAGTACATAAGGGATCCTTCCTTCATTCGCTCATTCAGCACCTCCTGAATACCTGATATATACAAATCGTTCTAGGTGCTGGCAGACAGAAAGGTGAGGAAGCTATAGTCCCTGATCTCCTGGAGCTTTCAGCTGAGCAGGGGAAACAGGCAAGCACATAGCAATGATGTGGCAGACCCTAGCACCCGCAACTGCATGCCAGAGAGTTGGCTGGAAGAGTGCCTGCCTCAAACTGAGGGATGAGAGAAGGCCTCAGGAAAGGGACAGGCCCTGGACCGTGAAGGCTTCAGGGTGTGGAGTGGCAATATAAACTCTGGAGCAAGAATTTCGCCTCTCCAAAGCTAAATAATGGAGGAATAGCTTATGTGTGGGTAGGGATGGTAAGTAAGTTCATCACTCACAGAGCTGGGCAAAAAGGCCAGCTACAGCGGGAAGATGCAGGCAGCAACTAGGGTCCAATATCTAGAATGTTAAAGGGGCAGAGACCAACCCTAATGCAAGGTCTATAGGCTCTTCTGCCGGGAGCCAGCTCACGAGATCCCACCCATTACAGGGTCATGAGGAAAAGGACTGATTTGAGCAAGGCTTCTCAGGCCTCAGGGAATCTCGGAAGGCTGCCTCAGCGCTCACCTTAAAGATATCTGCCTTTCTGATGTTTACTATAATAAACCTCTTCTTATTTTCTATGACTTAGGCAAAAGGCCTTTCCTGATTCCCTTCTAAAACAGATCATTCTGAAACCTCAAATCAACAAGGCCCCTGAACGGTAGCACCCTAAATAAAACTATCTGGGATATAGAGTATGCTGATCTAAATTCCTTTTGCTAACATATTGGTTTGTTTAATAAATGTACCTGTGCCTTTGGAGCTAATGTGCATAACTGCTCCCTAGTAATAAAACAGCATTGAGAGCCTCCACACAGAAAGCCCCTATGGGCACAAAACCCTTCGCAGGAAAAAAGGCTTGTTAGGAAATACAAAAAATATTGCTTTGTGAAACTGTTACTTAATCTATATTTACTATGTTTTTACTCTTAACGTATTTAGCCTATATAATGAAAGCATAATAGTTAGAGATTTATATAAATAGAAGTTTAGCTTTAATACAAATAATAAGACAATTGTTGATTTAACTGATGATTCTTACTTAGAGCTGAACTTCAGCTTGCTGTTCTATGACTTTATGGAACCACATTCTTTTCTGTTAAGCTCAAGGCATAGAGTAAATTACCAAAAACAGGTTTTACCTTAAAACTTCCTATTGATGAATTCTTTCCTGATGTGCTCGATACAAAAGTGTTCTGATTGATCAACCTTGTCAATGGAGAGTCACGAGGTGTTAGCAGGCCACCAGGCCAGAAGATGATGTAAACAAAATGAGGCTTTTTGTAACAAAAGACATGCAAACGGATTCGATGAGGGTCGAAATTGCTGGCCCATTGAGCTAAATTGATAGGCCCATTAAGATATACCCATTAAGCTAAGTTGGTATGTCCCTTAAGCTGAATTGGTATGTCCCTTAAGCTGAATTGGTATGACTCTATACTTTACATTTGTTTCTATATACCACTAAAAATATAAAAGCTGTCTTAAAAAAAACAATAAAGTAGAAGACACTTGAAAACACTAAGACTCGCTGTGTCTTCTCATTCACATCGCTGACGCCGTCCATCCTGAGGGAACTCTGGACCTGCTGGAGCTAGACTCCAGCACTCTTCAATCTTAAAATACTGCTTCGGGGGTGTGAGAGCTGCGCTGGATCCCTACGTACAGATTCAAAGGAGATCCGTGGCCAGCAGATATGCTTACATGAATTCAAAAGCTATTCCCTCAAGGCAGTTGTGATGCACCAGATTAACTGGGGAAGCTGTTAGGATGGGGCCTGATGATGGCAGTAAAAGACACAGCATGATGCAACTATGTTGGGGTCTTAGATTTTTCCGCCTTTCCTGCTCCCTTGAAATCATACTGCTTAAGGCATCTCGTAATACCTCTAACTCCCACAGTACTGGCACAAGAGAGATGTCCTCGTATGCATTTTACATGACAGGTGACTGAGGCCTAGTACCATGAAGTAACGTCTCAGGATCACATTCTCAGTTGGTCTCCAACTTACAATCACCAGATGCCCAGAACACTCCAGACCAATTCATTCAGCGTCTCCAGGGTGAGACCCAGGACAAATATAATTTTTAAATTGCCCCAGCTAAGTCCAGTGCATAATCAAGTTGGAGAACATGTGTAATAAGCATGTAGTTTCAGGTCATTCCTTTGGATCTTTTGAGTTCACATCCTTAATCCTGAGCAAGACACCAAAAGCTCACTGAGCACTTACTGTTGGCCAAGTATCCTCCCAGATGCCACGAGAAATGCAAAGAAGGCTAGACAAGCCTAAGATATGTCTGACTCGAAAGCCTCTGCTTTTCCCCATGCCACACACGGACAGATTAACCCCTCTTGTCCCACAAAGACTTCCTGGCCAGTCAAAACCCTCCAACAAAGGCATTTTCCAAAAATCTGTGGGTATGAAGAAAGAGCAGTGTGCGAGGCCTCCATAGGCAAGGCATTAGAAGACCACAGCACAAGACCTCTGAAAGCTAGAAGCCAGAAGCAGGGAAGCTCGCACAGGGAGACAATGGCACTGACGAGCTGCTCCAGCATTATAAATAAACTGACAGAACACTGGGGAGCACAGCTCTGGAGTGCTAATATTACCACGCCAGGAACAGATCTGACCAGAATGACTGAATGACTGCCGCTTAACGCTCAAAAAACCAAACAAAAAGAAGATTCAGCAATAGTCCTTAAAAATAACACATAATATCTTTCTCTTTTCAAAAAGCATTTTCAGCAGTATGGTAATTTCCCCCAAATGGCAATCAATAAAGTAGAAGAAAACAGAGCCTCGAGAGAGAGAGAATCTACCACAAAGAGAGCAACGTGAAATCATTTCCCAAAGCCTCTGACGAGGAAGATTTTTTTCAAAGATTTTTCTGACCCTTGTTGCCAATTAGTGCAGCTTACATTTGTACTGTATTGCATTTAAGAGATCATAAAGATCTTCTCTGAGCCTCATGACAATGCTATGAGGTGGTTATTATTATTATTATTCCAATTTTCAGACAAATAAAACAAAGATCCAAGGTCAAAGGACTTCTAAGCATGTGTCAAATCTAGGACTAACATTCGGATCTTCCGATTCCACAGCTTGCATTTGCTTCTCTGAGCCAAACCACCTGAGGTGAGCCAAACAGGTACCTCTCAAAGGTTCTCTTCCTAAATCCTAGAGGCTTCCCAGAGGTATGCAGCATCAGCATCACCTGAGAATTCCTTGGCCTCCCCCAAGATCTACTGAATCAGAAACTGTTGCCTCTTTTTTTTCCTCTCTCTTTCTATTTTTGGCCGTGCTGCACAGCATATGGAACCTTAGTTCCCTGACCCGGGATCATGCCCACGCCTTCTGCAGTGGAGGAGCAGAGTCATAACCACTGGACTGCTAG
Organism: Okapia johnstoni; assembly: GCA_024291935.2. Classification (NCBI taxonomy): domain Eukaryota; kingdom Metazoa; phylum Chordata; class Mammalia; order Artiodactyla; family Giraffidae; genus Okapia; species Okapia johnstoni. Next base: position 17,947,477 of record CM044305.1, read on the forward strand.
GAAGGTCCAGAAACCCCTCAAAGGCAACATCCAGGTTAATATTAGTCCCATCAACCAACATGCTCAACATCCTCCTTTTACACTCTCCCCTACCTAGAAAACTCCTCCTTATCCTTTGGAGTCCTGCTTCTATGTCACCTCCCAGATAGTGGTCATGGGGCCACCTGGTTAACTTCTAGAAATTTTTAGGAAGAATCTTCTCTGTGACAAGTACCGTACTAAGCCATGATGTTATAAAAACAATTACAGGAGTGTCCACCATCAAATGTTCACTGTTTCTTGGGGGTGAGGGAGAGGAGCAAACCAGAAAATTAGATAATTTCTTTGATATTTCGGTCTTGGGCACAAAGCTAGACTCTATTTCCCAGCTTCACTTGCAGTTAAATTGATCATGTGACTGAGTTCTGGTCAGCGGAATGGACACATACCACTTCAAGGCCTTCCCATAAAACCTCCTATGCAGTCCTCTACTCTCTTTCCCCATCCATCAGCTGAATGGAGAAGATTCCAAAAAGCCAGATGAAGGCAGAACCACAATATGGAAGGAGTCTGAGTTCCTGAGTCCCTGCTTGGAGGAAAGCTGCCTCACAGGGATAGCCATGCTGGACATTCCAGGAGCACAGGGTACAATCGTCATGGTACAAACCAAAAAGTGCAGGGCTGCTTATTACACTGACTAGTATGTCCTGACTAATAAAGTAACTACGGGAACCCAAGGGCACATTTCCTTGACCACTCCTGCACTACAACCCAAGGAGAGGATCAAAGATGATTAGCAGTCTAAAAAACTTACTGTGGGGACTTCCCTGGTGGTGCAGTGGATAAGAATCCGCCTGCCAATGCAGGGGACAAGGGGACATGGGTTTGATCCCTGGTCTGGGAAAATCCCACATGCTGTGGAACAACTAAGCCCATGTACCACAACTACTGAAGCCCGTGCACTCTAGAGCCAGTTCTCCACAACAAGAGAAGCCACCACAATGAGAAGTTTGCACAATGCAACGAAGAGTAGCCCCTGCTTGCCGCAAATAAACCCCATCCAAAGCAACGAAGAACCTAACGCAGTCAAAAATAAATAAATAATAGGTAAATAAAGTAGTTTAAAAATAAATAAAAGTGGTCTTTAAAAAAACTTACTGTGCTATGCAAATAAAGTGTTATCAAAATTCTCAAGAAGCATACAGTGTTTTGAAATCTCATAAACATACACACAAGTTGTTTTTGATGAATCAGTTGCTAAAGAGTAAACTATGTGACAGAGAGTTGGAAGTTTCAAAATATCTGCAGATCATCTCATGTTATGGACATAATGTCTGCAGTTAATTTTTCTATTTACATTTCTTCCACTGTAGTTCACTATGCTTACATCTAAGTTATCATTTTGATAAGAACCAGATTAAAATCTCCCTTCAGTCATGGTCTTTCTTGGCCCCTTTTGTCATGACAGATCCTGCAGTTCTAAAGCGTAATCACCACCAAAGAGATTATCTAATACAGTAACCAAGGCCCAATCTATTATTCCCTGGTTGTCAATTAGGCTTTTATGGAAATAAAATTAGTACAATTTCAAAAATTACCTACTAATTTACAACTGAAGATAACACAGACACTGGAAGAAACCAACTCACTAAGTTCTGGAGAATGTATACATAGCATGGAAACTCCATCTTTCAACAGAAATTACCACCACAATTTAAAGTGTTGAGTAACTCAATGGCATAAGAATACAAAATCATTTGGGTCATATTTTACAAAATTTCAGAGCTAGAAAGTACACATGAAAAAGATTCTAAAGCAGTGAATCTCCCCAAAAAACTAATCATAAGATTCCTGGGGTGCTTCTTGAAATACAGATTTCTAGGCCTCGCTCCAGATCTATAGAGGAGGACTGGTGGAATCTGTATTTTTACCAGAGGCCCAAGGTGATGCTGTTGGCATTGCTGCTGCTGCTGCTGCTGCTGCTAAGTCGCTTCAGTCGTGTCCGACTCTGTGAGACCCCATAGATGGCAGCCCACCAGGCTCTGCCATCCCTGGGATTCTCCAGGCAAGAATACTGGAGTGGGTTGCCATTTCCTTCTCCAGTGCATGAAAGGGAAAAGTGAAAGTGAAGTCGCTCAGTCGTGTCCGACTCTTAGTGACCCCATGGACTGAAGCCTGTCAGGCTCCTCCGTCCATGGGATTTTCCAGGCAAAAGAGTACTGGAGTGGGGTGCCACTGCTGGCATTACTGATCCACAGATCACACTTGGAATATCAAGGCTTCATCCCACACAGAATCTGAAATGAATTTATTATTTCTACTCTCCCTTTTCTATATGCTTTCTTCAATGAACAACACATTGTTTTTATTGTAAGAAAATAGCATCTTAAAAAGAAGAGCTCTTCAAAAGTGTCTAAATGTTTTCATAGGTGGGGATGGATGCTAAATTTTATTCCCATGACTTCTCCAGGTGCCTCTTTTTTTCACATAATTCCTGGCAACATAACCTTGTCTAAGTCCAAATAAGTAAGTATGATTTGGGGGACTTCCCTGGTGGTGCAGTGGCTAAGATGCCATGCTCCGAATGCTGGGGGTCTGGGTTTGATCCCTAGTCAGGAAACTAGATCCCACATGCTGCAACTAAAACCTGACACAGTCAAACAAATATTTTTTAAAAGAAAATATGATTTTTAATCATGGTCCAGCAATTAGCCTATGAAACTGTGATTGTGAACTATTTGATCTTCCTGTGCTTCATTTTCTGTAGTCAAATCTGAATGACTTCATGAGGATGCAAAATTCTCTTTCCTGATCTAAAATATGACACAAATGAAACTATTAAATAAAAATAGAATCATGGACATAGAGAACAGACTAATGGTTGCCAAGGGGGAAGGGGTTGGGGGAGAGATGGAGTCGGAGGCTGCAGTTAGCAGATGTAAGCTTTTATATGTGGAATGGAGAAACAACAAGGTCCTACTGTATAGCACAGAGAACTATAGTCAATATCCTATGATGAACAATAATGAAAAAGAACATTAAAAAATGTATATTAGATAGAAATGAATCACTTTGCTGTACAGCAGCAATTAGCACAACAATGTAAATCAACTATATGTCAATTAAAAAATTATCTTTCCTGGACATTTTTAGAATTTCCTTGCTTTGTAGTGCTAAAGGAACAAAGCAACAAACTCTAAAATATTGTTTAAAAAAAGAAAAACCTGACAGCTCCTGACATTCTTTCACCAGTCTAATTTTTCTACAGCTTTCTGAGTGGTCTTAAGTCTTTTCAGTATTGGCACTTTGGTTTATTGACACAAAGTGACTTATTGGCTTAAAAGAAGAAGGAAGAAAAAAACAGCCAAAGACTAAGAATGAATTAAGAGGAAAACAAAGATGTTCATATAGAAACCTCAAAAAATAACATCACTATATAACTAGTTTCCAAAACTAATAAACAATTTAGGCTTTCTGAGGGAATATGGAGAAAGATCAGAAATAAGGGGCAAAAACATTGTATATTTGTTGTCATCGTAGTAAATAAACTACACCAGATGATGGTCTCAGCTCATTTGTCACAAGTTTCCCCAAGACTTTTTTGATGTAACTTTCTTTAAAAACAGTTTTCAAAGGACACGAGGGGGAAGACCTTATAATTTCAAAGGAAAAATAAAAGTCACAGTAAAATGCACAAGAAAGCTCTTACTTCTTCCTCTCGGAGCTTAATATCCTAAACAAATCCTTAAAGTATTGAGGGACACGGACCACCACGTTCTCTGAGGGGCCAATGTCTTTCAGTTCAGGGTAGAGTCTGACATCGATGACCTTCTTGATGTAGCTCAGCCAGTCAAACTGAGGAGCGAAAGACAAAAAAACACAGTGAGAGAACCTCTGCTGGGGAACAATCAAGGAGAAAGGCAACCAGAGTCAGTGGAATGTAATCCATGGCTGGTGATCTCAGACCAAATAAACATGCAACTGCTCAAATCTAGAAGATAAATGCCTGATCACTGCCACCCAGACCAGACATGCTGGCTGAATCATAAATGGAACATGTGTTCTGTGCCATCTGTGTACGGACCACACATGCGCACACACTCACCCAGCAGCACATGCACTCACGTCCGTAGCCCCTCGTGCACTCTCACCCTCCCCCCTCCTCCTCCCACCTTCTCTCCTGCTCTCTCTCCATCCTCTTGCAGTAGCACTCACCTCCCTTCTCCCTGCACTCAGCCCCCTTCCGTGCTCATTCACTCTCCTGTCCCCAGAGACATAGATTCCCCATGACATTTCTGGTTCTCCCTCTGGCACAGCCTTTCTTACACAGAGGGAAACAAACCACACAGAGTAACACGTGTCTCCCCTTCACAGCATCACTCTCTTGGCGTTTTGGCCTGGCTACCTGGAAAGTCCTTTCCAGGCTTTTCCTTTTCCTTGCTCCCCTGCCTGCCTCCACAAGTGAAATGGAAAGCCAGTCACTCACTCGCCCAGCCTACCCTGTAAGGAGGGAGTCCCACGTGCCCCAGTTTTACTCAGTAAGAAATAACGGGATGACACGTGGAAAGGCTTTGGTTTTTCCTGGTAGAAGGGTTAAACATGGCCCATCCATGGCTTGCCCCTTCTTCCTGCTCTGAGGACAGATGTGACATATGCAGCTACAGCAGCCACCTTACAACCCTGAGTCATCAAATACGCAGTCAAAAAGCCAACATGCTAAAAAGAGTGGAATGGAAAGAAAGAACTTGGATCTTTGACAACGTTGGGCAACAGCTAAACCAACACCAACAGCAACCTATGTCTAGACTTTTGTCTAAATAAAGAAATAGGCTTTAAGTTTTTAGGCCACTCTTGGAAAAGTTCTCTGTTCCATAGAGCAGACAGCATCCCAATGCATAGACAAGGGATATTTTATGTGATGACTGACAGAGATGGCGATGAGCAAGAAGACCAATGGTAGCTTTTATGAGGCAAAATTTTACACACAGGTGAAACAGAACTGCTTGTCAAATGACCAGGTGAGATACAATTTCCTGGATTGCTTTCACTAACCTGGGGAATCATAGCACTCAGCTGGGAGATGTTCATTTTGTTGTACATGGCCTCACTGGTTCGGTTTTCATGCGGAATCATTATCTGGTGGAAAGAGACTTTGGTTATTTTTTTCAAACAAACCATTTCTAACTGCATTAACTACTTCTTACATGTGCCAAAACATCTGTATAGTATCATAAACTTTTTCAACATTTTGGTGTGGTGCCGAACCTGGGAGAGAGGAGGGAAAAAAATCACTTTAGGCAGGATTAAGAAAATAAAAGGAAACTTTCCTTTCCTGTTTAGTGTGAAACACTGGACTTGGTACAAAAATAACTACTCGAATCCCTCCCTAACCTTTCATGTGGATGGACGAAATCTATTACTGGCTTGGGGTAGATAGCCATGCTAAAATTGGGTGATTTGAGACAAACATCCCCTGTCCACCTGTAGTATCCAGGTAACAACTTCTACAGTTCATAAACTACAGACCACCTCTTCATTCCTAGGGGAATGTTCTCACTAAGAGCACTAGACTATCTGAACAGCACTGCCACCAGTGATCGTTCTGTCAACAGTTCCATCCCTCACTTCCCTTCTCCCCTCTGGTTTCTCTGGCCTGGAGATTTCCCTGGCCCCACTGCTAGGAGTATGGGTTCAGTTACCACCCAGACATATTTCCACATCTGCTTCTCCAGCCCTGACCCTTCACACTCCTTCCATTCCCAACACTTGTGCTCCTGGCAATTTTGGCTACATCAGATCAAAGCATTTAGGCTCTGCCATATTTAATCTGAGAAGAGCAGCAACGATCATCTTCCTCAAAGGCCATCTTAATCACTTGTGCAGACAGGCAGTAGCTCCTCATATTGCTCAACACATCATGATTTTGCCTTAAGGCCCTCCATTATCTGATTCCCCTGCATTCAACTTGCCACCTTCCAACTCACACAGGACTCTCCTATGCTTGCACTCCTGTCCACCATCACCACCCTCATGGTTTGAACCATAAGTCAAGACTTTGCTTGTGATTCATTTTCTGTTGCAAGTCTTTCCAATTAAACTCCACTTGGCTCCAATCCCAAGGGCCATGCCATCAACAAGACCTCCCCTTAGGCACACATCTCTCTAGTTGGGATTAGCTGAATGCACACTTCCATGGCTGTGTTTACAAGGACTTCTGGGGGGCTTGGCAAAGTTGTCCTGTCTTCCCAGCTTTAGAAGTCTGCCTGGTATGATGTGCCCCACTAATTCTGAAGGTCCCTAGTGACCTGGGATGTAAGATACAGAGATGAGCATTATCAGCTGGCAAAAACCCAAGCGCCATGGATTTGTCAAGATAAAATCACAGAAGGCTGAGTGGCAGACACCTTCCTCCTCTTCTCTTCAGTGCCCTCAGCTTCTCCCTCCTCACCATCCATGGGAGAGACTTCCTGTAGCTCACAGGCAACCTCCCGCCTCTACTTCAATCACCACTTCAGAGAATGTCCACACTCTTCCTTGCTCTACTCAGACTCATAGGCCCAGGTTGGAGCCCTTTGGCCTTAGAGCTGTTTTCAGCTCTCTGCCAGCTCCTTCCTCCACCCCACGTATTTGTCACTTCATTTAGCCTCTTGACCATTCCCAGTCTTGCCTCAGCCCAGCTGTTTTGAATTCCCTTTTTGGTTCAGATCCCTGGCTCAGGGCAAGGCCTTTCCCGCTGTATCGGAGCTTCAGTCCAAATGAGGTCTCTGGGTCTCCGATTTGCCTGGGAAGTGAATCCAGATGGCCTCTAGACACTGCAGAGAGGCCCAGTCTTTGACTCCAGAACATCTGCAGCAGTCTTTGCCATCTTCAAAGGTGACACACAGGAAGGAACTGTATGTGCTGCGACTAGGGGGTCTGGAGAAAGACACACATGTACACCACGCCAGCCAAGAGGCCAACTCCTCCAGACCCTATCCATCAGCCTGCTCCCACCTTGCCACCCCACCACACCTCACCAAACACAAAACCAAACAGCACTTGAACTCCTAAGCTCTTCAAGATTTTTACCAACTTCTATTATAAAAGACTACCAACAAATACACAACCACTTCTTGATAAAAGTATCTTTTTTTTTCACTCCAGTGTATCCCCCCAAGCAGATTTCATCATATCTGTTCTGTCCGGTCCTGAGGACGTATAAAGATTTTATACTTTGGTTCTTCTAGAAAAGTTATTCTTTGAACAAAGATAACCATTTAGGATTTCTCATTAGTCTCCCTCAAGTTTGTTCTTAGGTCTTTTTGTCTCCACCAGGAGCCTGAAAGAATTTAAAAGGTGACTCACACAGAACACAACATATGACACAATGACATTCATGAAAGTGGGGCAAGAAAAGAATGAAAACCAGGGTTGGGTATAAGAACTAATACCTGCTTACCAGCCTGCCCTATACACTGTCTACATCAAATTATGTGGCTAGACTTCCAAAGCCTCAATCTTAGATGAGACTGATTTTGCATCAGAATGGTGTAAAGAGTAAACTACATTAAAAATAACCTTCCTAGAAAGATGGTAACAATAACCCTATATGCGAGACAGCAAAAGAGACACAGATATATAGAACAGTTGTTTGGACTCTGTGGGAGAAGGAGAGTGTGGGATGATTTGAGAGAATAGCACTGAAACATGTATATTATCATATGTGAAATAGATCGCCAGTCCAGGTTCGATGCATGAGACAAGGTGCTCAGAGCTGGTGCCCTGGGATGACCCAGAGGGATGGGATGGGGAGGGAGGTAGGAGGGGGGTTCAGGATGGCGAACACATGTACACCCATGGCTGATTCATGTCAATGTATGGCAAAACCACTACAATATTGTAAAGTAATTAGCCTCCAATTGAAATAAATAAATTTAAATTAAATTAAATTAAAATAACCTTCCACTTAAGCCAATTTCATATGGATTTATCAAATGCATATTCTTCAGTTGAGGCCAAACAGGCATTTCCCTGGGAAAACAGAGAGCGCCTCTCCCTGCTGTTCTTTGTCCACCACTGAGGAGCATGTGGACGCTGACCGGGCTTCAAGCAGAGGTGGAAGAAGAGCTCATCTATCTGTTATGTTTTTTTTTCCTGCTACGTCCCAGAGAGGGGTGCTATGAGTTCTATCTTGGACCCAAAGGACAATGCCACAGAATGATTTTTTATATATATTCTTATGCCAGATATATCACCTTTAAAACAAGGAGAAGGAAAAAAAAAAGATTTTAGATGAAGACTTACCTCAGCTATCTTTATTTCCAACCTAAGCACCGATTTCATGTCATGCTCTGCTCGGGAGCTATTAGCTCCCAAAAGCACGGCAGTATCCACCATGAACTTGTAAAGGGCATCCCGATACTGTAAGAGATAAAGAAGCAAGTGACTGTGACAAGAGTCTATTAGGGAAGTATGTTTGAGGAACACAGAAGAGCAGAAACAGCAGGTGGAAGTAAATGCCCATCATTTTCACTCTGTACTCAAAGTATGGTATGGGCATTATGCAATACCAACCACTCACCTACCACTTTGGGACAAAGAAGAATGGTGGCTACTTGGGTACTGTTTCCATGACAGACAGAAATATCCGGCTACCAAGAATCAAGAGAATTTGTTTTCTGGCAACCAGTAATATTAATGATATATGAAACATCTACAAATGAGTCCAGACTCCTCTTTGCAGGCAAGTGAGGCTTTAATATTAATAAAATAATGGGAATGAACTGGTTGCTAAAAGCAGGAGGCATGATCCATGAAGACTAGTGGGAACTGTGATTTATTTTCTTCCAGCTCAATTTACCATCTCCACACTAAAAACAAAAGACCAGCAATCAAATGTTTTTTTTTTCATTTTGTAGGGTTTTTACCAAGTTCTCCTCACTATCTCAGGGAGAAAGGAAAGGAAAGATGAGAAGAATGATGAAGAGAAACCGAGCAAATGCAGAAGTTCCTCACTGCATGTTCAGGAACCCATTTTCAGGCTATTCACATACTATTGGAGAGGAAGACCTTACTTTGTGGGAGTTGAGGAATCTTGTGTGTGGGTGTCAGGGGGTGGGGGTGGGTCCCTTCTCCTTTCAGATACATTTTAAGAACTCAATACACCAGGTATTAAACTGTTTCATAGTTATGCTATGGGAACAAGATTCCCTAATATACACCTTGATTCTGCAAAGCTATTCTTATAATGCTTATGACTCTGAGACCTGCACAGTGCTTGGCATATAGCAGGCCCTTAATAAATATTTGTTGAATCAGTAAGCAAGCCTCACAGATAGGCATAATTAGAAATGTTTTGCAATTTCCAGTTAAATTCCAAAAATATTTATTCAATCAACACATATGCAAGATGTCTTGCTAAGCCTTCTGTGCACATGGGGGGAGTACAGATGAAAAATTAAATAATACTTAAGTCTAGTTCCCAATGTGCAATCCTGTGAGGGAGATAAACACACCATTACTAACTGTAACACTAGCAACACCAAAATAAAGTCTTTAATAAAGCTGCTAAGTGCTTGGAAACTCAAGAACTAGAGAATTCTAGCCTCGAGAAATCAGGGAGAGAGTTTTTTGAAAGGGGACAGATTCAGGAGCAGGGGCGTCCTTCTGAGAGGTGTGCGAGCTGCTTTTGTTGGGGGAGGACTAAAGATAGGTGAGACAGCAAAGGTGGTTTGGGACTAGGTTGTGAAGAGGCCTTGAACTCCCTCTAAGGAATACAGAGTCTAACTTGTGAGCAAAAGCACGCTGGGAGATGTACTTTGAGAGCTTGCCAAGTGGTGCTAAGGAGGTAATGGAATGAAGGGGAGGAGGGAATAGTTAAAAGGAGACTCAACAAGGATCTGCCCTAGGGCAGTAGGGAGCCGAAGGAGGCACCAGGGGGAAGAGATATTTTGAAGGCAGAGTCTACAGGACTGATTGGTTACAGGGGACAACATTTCAAGCATGGCTGCATATCAGGTGGTGACCCAAGTAGAAACAGAGGTGCCTCCAGACTGGTAAAAGTTCATTCTGTCCAATTTCAAGACGGAACACTTGCCAACCTTCTTTGATGAGTGTCCTCAGCCAGAAAGTCGCTGAGGATTCTGCCCGCCCTTCAGAGCCTTCTAGATACAGGCTTTCCTATCAGCAAAGGAGCAGGGACTCCGTGAGAGCCAGCACTGCCCCATCAAAGTCCCTGCATTCTCAGGCCAGGCCAGAAACCCGAGCCTCCCTAGTCAAGGGTCCCCCGGGCCTGAGGCTCCCTTGGAAGTTCAACAAGGGTTCCAAAATGAATTCAAAGTGTCAGGAATAAACCAGCTCTAATCCAATCTCCAGGAAATGACCAGGTTTCCAAGCCAAAGCAAGAAGTTTGAGCGGATTGATCCCATCTGGTTCTCATTAACCTTACGCTAACCTGGGGCACCAATTTAAAAAAACAGATTCCTAGGCCCCACTTCAAGTCTACTAAATCCGACTTTCCATGGCTGAGGCCCAAGAATCAACATTTAATAGAAGCTTCTGAGGTGATTCTTAAGCAATACAATTTGAGACCCGCTGGTCAACTGGGTGTCCATTCCCACGCTTCTGCAATGTACCCAGAGCTGTCCACACTTCTGAGGGCTGGCTACAAGACCACTCCTTGGTTATCGCATTTAATGTGCTGTCTTCCCTGCTCAACTATGAGGGCACTGAGCACAGGGAGTGCTCAGCCTTCATTTCCAGACTTCCAGAAAACAGAGAGAGCCATTTATCTGCCCAAATAAAAGGCCTTTGCTTCCTACATTGGGAATATGGTTGTCAAACACCCACACTGCTCCATTCAAGTAAAGAGTTAGGGGTTTTAGAACAACTTATGAACCTCACAATGTCTGAAAAGATGCAGAGTTGAATGAGGAAAACTTACAGACTTGGCCTCTGTGCTGTTATCGAGGTAGTCTTCCCTCACGGCTAGGGAGAGCGCTGCTTGGTCCAGCTGTTGAAACAAAAAACAAAGCATTCTGTTGGCACCGAAAATTCTTCTGTACCTTGTTAATGAGTCATGAGATCGGGATCCCTGCCATATTTTGAGCGTGTGTCACCATTACTAAAACAATTCAAAGTAAACAGGTGCTGCAGCAATCAATGACAGTTATCAAGTATCAGAGACCTGCCCCTGATTCCCTGATTCATGGTTTCTAACCTTGTGAGTTTCTAACAATACTAAACAGTGTCAAAGCTAAATGACTTTGAAGTAAGATTATCTGATTTTCCCCCCGCCATTTGATGGGTGGAAAAACAAAATCCAGAGAGGTGATTTTGCTTTGAGAAATCTTTGCAAACTTTAGAACCCTCTCTGGAAAGTTTAAAATAGGTGATGAAAATACAAATAATAATCAGACAACTAAATATGTATAATTATTATTAGAGAAAATTATAGCATAATTTCTTGAATTAAAACTTTCAGCACCTTAAAGGTAATCAAAGGTAATCAAGGAGAAGATTATAATCTTTCAAAAAAATGTACTAGAATAATCAGATATCCACTTGCCAAAAAAAATGAATCTCAAACTGGACCTCACGACCTGCACAAAAATTAATACAATATGGATCTAGAACTACATATAAAACCTAACAGTATAAAACTTCCAAAATCACTGTGGATTGGTGACTGCACCCATGAAATTAAAAGAAGATTGCTCCTTGGAAGGAAAGCTATGACAAACTTAGACAGTGTATTAAAAAGCAGAGACATTACTTTGCCAAAAAAGGACTGTATAGTCAAAGCTATGGTTTTTCTAGTAGTCATGTATGGATGGGAGAGTTGGACCACAAAGAAGGCTGAGTGCCAAAGAACTGATGCTTCTGAATTGTGCTGGAGAAGACTCTTGAGAGTCCCTTGGACTGCAAGGAGATCCAACCAGTCCATCCTAAAGGAGATCAGTCCTGGGTGTTCATTGGAAGGACTGGTGCTGAAGCTGAAGCTACGTTACTTTGGCCACCTGATACGAAGAGATGACTCATTGGAAAAGACCCTGATGCTGGGAAAGATGAAAGGCAAAAGGAGAAGGGTGGACAGAGGTTGAGATGGTTGGATGGCATCACCGACTCAATGGACATGAGTGTGAGCAACCTGGGAGATAGTGAAAGACAGGGAAGCCTGGAGTGCTGCAGTCCACGGGGTCACAAAGAGTCGCACGCAACTTAGAGACTGAACAACAACAACAAATAAAACTTTCAGTAAAAAACATATGGGAAAATCTTTGACCTGGGGTTACACAAAGAATTCTTAGATATGACACCAAAATCAGATACATAAAAGAAAAAATAAATTGGACCTCATCATCATTAAACATTTTAGCTCTGTGAAAGGCATTGTTAAGAGAATAAACAAGATAAGCTACAGATAGGGAGAAAATACCTGAAAATCACATATATGACAAAGGACTTGCATCCAGAATATATAAAGAACCCTCATAACTCAGTAAGAAAACAAATTGCCCAATTTAAAACTGCACAAAAGATCTGAACAGACATTTCACCCAAGAAAATATTCAAATGGAAAATAAATTTATGAAAGCATGCTTAAAATCACTAGTCAGTAGAAAATGTAAATGGTACCCACAGTAAAATACCACTATACATCTACCAGGATGGCAAAAACAAAAAACAAAAACACTGATAATGTCAGGGACTTCTCTGGCAGTCCAGTGGTTAAGACTTCTTGCTTCCACTACAAGCAGTATAGGTTCAATCTCTGGTTGCGGAACTAAGTTCCCACATGACTCACGGCATGGCCAAAAAAACAAAACACTGATAATGCCAAGTACTGGTGAGGATGTGGAAAAACTAGTTCACTCATACACTGTTGGTGGGAATGTAACATAACAGAGTCACTTTGGAAATCAGTCTGATAGTTTCTTACAAAACTGAACGTACATATGACCCAGCAATATCACTTCCTAGCCACTTACCAAAGATAAATGAAAACTTATACTCACACAGAAACCTGCATGTAACTTTATTCATTATTGCCAAAAATCTGAAACAACCCAAATGTCCTTCAACTGGCAAATGGATAAACTGTGATACTCACCCATAAAAAAGGAATGCATGCAACAATATGGGCATATTTTAATTACATCCCCAAGAAAGGCTAAACTACAGGGATGGAGAACAGGGGATGGGGAGAGTGGATGATTACAAAAGGGCAACACAAAGTAAATTTGGGGGAAGTGATGGGACGAACAATTGTCTGTCTTGATTATGGTGGTGATTCTGTGACTCCATGCATTTGTAAAAGCTTACAGACTTGTACTTCACAAAAAGTGAGTTTAATTGTAAGTAAAATTTTAAATAAATAAAAATTTTAAAGTTCCATGACTTCCTCTAAATTTCTGGCTGTTCTTTCTTGAGTATAAGAAACTGCCCAAAGACTGAATAAAACTGAACCTGACATCAAATTTTCTACCTTAAATCTTATCCACACATTTAAAAAGTTAAGCTAATTGGGGGTGGGGGGGAAGCTGTTTTCATAACATCGACCTTGCCTGGGTGTATTGCTAAAAACCTCAAATTATTTTGTTCAATCTTCTTCTCTAATTGGCCCCAAACAACCAAGTCACAAGCCAGCTTGGCTTCATCATATTCCAATTCCCAATATACCACCCTTTCTTCCAAAAATTAAGTAAGCCAGGAACATGAAACACGATATTATGATTAAGATGCTTTGGCTTTCAATTAGAGTTGAACCACTTGGAGAATTTCTTGAGCTTTAGTCTCAAAGGAAAGGAAACTGTGTAGACAATATCAAAAAAGCCAAAGCTTCCCTCTGATGAAATGAAGTTAAATCCATTTATTGTAAAAGTTTAGATGATTCAAGTGAAGTTACCAGACCTGTTTTAAATCTTCAGATTGCTACAGTTCCGAGGAAACCTCTTAAATATATGAAACCGACTGAATAAGGTTAGTCAACTAAAACTAGAAACAGACAAACGCTTGAGACAAAAGACTTTCTCAAGAGGCCAATATTAGGACACTATGTTATCTGAGGTTTTTTAATCCATGCATGTGTAACTGATCTTAATATTGCAAGTAGAAAACAAAATACATGTTTAGGAAATCCGATACCCTGAACTGAAATATGAATTTTTTCTCTGACTGAAACAACACACAGGTTAGGAAAGAAAACAGTAATACAAGAAGAAACATCTCCCACATTATGATGTAGTTATAGGACAAACAAGAAAATCTTTATCTCCAGGAGAATCTGTCCTTATTGTCCTTACAGATTTTACTAAGAGTCGCACAAATGCAGGCCGCTGGGTGATGATCACTTCAAGTCACTGTTCTGGTAACACATACTAACACAACCTTGACCTTCCGAACACTCTTTTAGGGCCACAGATATTCCAAAGTCTTTTATTGTCCCTTAAATCCTCATTCTTGCTATCTCCTTACACAAAATGAACCCAAACACATGTAGCAAGTTATGTTCTGAGGCACTAATCTGCCGTCTCATGTATTTTTGTTTTTGCTTTCTCCCATTTAAGTCTGTGGCAAATTTTATGTCATCCTGCCACAGGGGAACTTAGAGCACCATCGTGTAGCTTTGAGCAGCCCCAGCTTGCCAAACCACATGTCCTCAGCATGGGAATACCCATTGGAAGAGTGCCTTTTTTCTTCACCTAAAGATACCACCTAAGAGTATGCCCACAGTGATGTGCCTTCCCAATGCAGTTTTTTTTCCCCTTATCCCCATGGGTTTGTGGGGTTAGAAAAGCCTAGAACATTGAGGAAAATAGCAATAGAATGTGATAGAAAAGGAAGTCTAAATGCATTGAGGGAGAAGAGTTTAGGGGTAAGAGAGAGTTCTCCCAGAGCAGAAAGAAGACCTTCGAGGCAGTCAAAGAAGTCAGAGTTTCTTGTGAGCAGAGGGACCAGTCGATGCCCCTAGAAAATGGCAGGATTTGAGAGGGAGTTGGGGGCCCAGGGCCCCAGCAGCCGAGAGGCACACCTGAAGGGGCCACAGGGGCTGGGATGCAGGTTTCTTTTCAGAAAGAGATAACTGATGATTAGAGGGTCTCCAGTCCCCTAAGGCAGGGGTCCCCAACCTCCAGGATCTAATGATTGATGTCTGAGGTGGAGCTAATGTGATCATAATAGAAATAAAGTGACAATAAATGTAATGGACTTGAATCATCCCCCATTCCCGGTCCATGGAAAAACGGTCTTCCAAGAAGCTGGTCCCTGATGCCAAAAGGGTTGGGGATCACTGCCCAAGGAGAAGGCTGAGAAATGAAGCAGCTGCCAAGTAAGGAAGGGTCTAGACTGGCTCAGTTTCTGGCTGGAAGGTGGGGTGAGAGCTCAGCGACAGAGATGAGACTGACTAAAGAAAATGCCTGTTTCTTATACATCTGAACCTGAGATCTGAGATGTTTGTTTGGCACAAAAAGTGAAGAGAAACATTCCCCAAATGGTTCTGACAAGCTGCCTGATCATGATTTAAGAGAAAGGTACCTTTTGCCATGTGCTACTGTGCACCAGTATCTATCCTATGAATTGTCAGCAAGTTCATCCCATTTAAATCTCGCAGCAACAGTGAAAAGTAAATTTGAATCAACCTTTCATTACACCTGGGGAAAATGAGACTGAGAGAGGTGACACAACCTGCACAAAGACATTCAGTGAGTAGATCACAAAGCCAAGTCTCAATCTCTTTAAACACCAAAGCCTACTCTTTTTCCCACTATAGTAGTGGTTTTCAAATTACGTTCCACAAAACTTAAAAGGTGCTTCATGGGCTCCAAATATTCAGTTAGATTTTTTTTAGTGTTTTAACTACTTCTAACAAAAGCAACACTCACAAATTTTACAACATTGGCAGCCATCAATACGCAGTTTTTGTTATCAGATTCACTGGGCTTTATGCAGATCTCACAAGAAAGCTGTTCCTACCAATACCTAGACATATGCTTGAAGTTCTAGCAGCTGCATCATGGTTAGAAAGACTGTAGCTCTATCCTGTTAACTCAGGTGTGTGAATAGCCCCTCATACAAAATGGTATGAACAGGGATATACCTAAAGCAAACACACACTGCACTCAAATGCCAGGCCGTGCTCAAACACATCAGTTTGGAAGAAGCTGCCACCTTGGCAGAGGAGAGCAGTAGTAAGCACATGAGTACCTCTTTACATTTGGAAAGTGTTCCATTATTAACAGTTCAGTGTCTCTAGGATCAGTTTAATAGAATAATAAGAGTGCAAGGCAAACTGTTAAAAATTGATTATTGTGATCCTCTATTACTCATGTTTCCCATAAGCTGGTATTCAAACTACAGGCTTGATTAGACCCAAGTTCATTTTTTTCCTTTTCTTTTGGCATCATTGGTGATAGCTTATGCTTCCCACTGCATAGTATCAGGAAGCACACAAAATCTGGTTGTCCCACTTTTAGCAATGGCCTACCATTGATATCTGGGTTCATCTGATATCAGTCTGCTCTCTCCTGAATTTTCAAATCAACCATTCATCTAATAGTTTCAGCAGCCATTGGTGACAGTTGCTTTGATCCTTTTATTCATTAGGGATTTTCAAAAATGGTAATCTTTAAGTTCTATTATTTCTCCTGCCTTTTAAAGCTGAGAAATCTGTATGCAGGTCAGGAAGCAACAGTTAGAACTGGATATGGAACAACAGACTGGTTCCAAATAGGGAAAGGAGTATGTCAAGGCTGTATACTGTCACCCTGCTTATTTAATTTATATTCAGAGTACATCATGAGAAACACTGGGCTGGATGAAGCACAAGCTGGAATCAAGATTGCCAGGAGAAATATCAATAACCTCAGATATGCAGATGACACCACCCTTATGGCAGAAAGTGAAGAAGAACTAAAGAGCCTCTTGATGAAAGTGAAAGAGGAGAGTGAAAAAATTGGCTTAAAACTCAACATTCAGAAAACTGAGATCATGGCATCTGGTCCCATCACTTCATGGCAAATAGATGGGGGAGCAAGGGAAACAGTGACAGGCTTTTTTTGGGGGGGCTCCAAAATCACTGCAGATGGTGACTGCAGCCATGAAATTAAAAGACACTTGCTCCTTGGAAGGAAAGTTATGACCAACCTAGACAGCATATTAAAAAGCAGAGACATTACTTTGCCAACAAAGGTCCATCTAGTCAAAGCTATGGTTTTTCCAGTAGTCATGTATGGATGTAGAGTTGGACTACAAAGAAAGCTGAGTGCTGAAGAACTGATGCTTTTGAGCTGTGGTGTTGGGGAAGACTCTTGAGAGTCCCTTGAACAGCAAGGAGATCCAACCAGTCCATCCTAAAGGAGATCAGTCTTGAATATTCATTGGAAGGACTGATGCTGAAGTTGAAACTCCAATACTTTGGCCAACTAATGCAGAGAACTGACTCATTTCAAAAGACCCTGACACTGGGAAAGATTGAAGGCGGGAGGAGAAAGGGACGACAGAGGATGAGATGGTCGGATGGCATCACTGACTCAATGGACATGAGTTTAAGTAAACTCCAGGAGTTGGTAATAGACAGGGAGGCGTGGCGTGCTGCATGCAGTCCATGGAGTCACAAAGAGTCGGACACGACTGAGTGACTGAACTGAAGTGAATCTTTAAGTTCTATTATTTCTCCTGCCTTTTAAAGCTGTGATTCTCCTATAAACAAGAATTTTCTCTCACTAGGTATGAGGTTACCCTGACATCAGTCAAATTTAGTATGCTGTATATTAAAATAGATATATCAACTAAATGTGCATGTGACTCTTATTTGGAAAATGAATCAAAGACCAACTGTTAACTTTTTTTAGAGGACAATGAGCAAAACTGAAAATTAATTGGGTATCAGATGTTAATTATGAAATTACAATTACTTTCTTGGTTGTGATATAGTCCTTTCCACTGGATAAAAACTGATGTATTTACCAGTGCAATTATATTACATCTTAGATTTGCTGTAAAATGCCTCTTCTCTGTTGAAGCTGGGTTGGCAAGTATATGGGATTTTGTAGTACTATTCTTTTTACTTTTACTTGTATTGTTTTCCATAATAAAACATTTACATAAATTCAATTCTTAGGCTAGATCCAGAAATTGGTGAAATAGTTAGCATTTGCAATTACTTAACCTGTATGGAAATCAAGATCTATCATGTAATGCATGCATGCATGCATGTTAAGTTGCCTCAGTCATGTCCGACTCTGTGCGACCCTATGGACAGTAGCCCACCAGGCTCCTCCAGCCACAGGATTCTCCAGGCAAGAATACTAGAGTGGGCTGCCATTTCCTTCTCCACTATCATGTAATAGTATGCATAAATGTAAATTTAAGGTTGAAAGAAAGTCTCCAACTTGCTTCAAAACACCACTTAGGGTAATTATTGATAAGTATGATCCTGTTTACTTTATTATTTTGGGTTTGTTTTTCTAGGTCTTTTCTGTGTTTCCTGTCTAGAGAAGTTCCTTTAGCATTTGTTGAAGAACTGGTTTGGAAGTGCTGAATTCTCTTAGCTTTTGTTTGTCTATGAAGCTTTTGATTTCTCCTTCAAATCTGAATGATATCCTTGCCGGGTAGAGTAATCTTGGTTGTATGTAGGTTTTTCCCTCTCATCACTATAAGTATATCCTGCCATTCCCTTCTGGCCTGCAGATTTCTCTTAAAACATCAGCTGTTAGCCATATGGAATCCTGTTGTGTGTTATTTGTTGCTTTTCCCTTGCTGCTTTGGAGTCACAGACATTTTGGACATAGTGGGGGAAGGAGAGGGCGGGATGATATGAGAGAATAGCACTGAAACATATACATTACCATATGTAAAATAGATAGCCAGTGGGAGTTCAATGTATAACACAGGGAACCCAAAGCCAGTGCTCTATGACAACCTAGAGGGGTGGGATGAGGAGGGAGGTGGGAGGGAGGTTCAAAAGGGAGGGGACATATGTATACCTAATATTGATTCATGTTGATATATGGCAAAAACCACCATGATATTGTAAAGTTCAGTTCAGTCGCTCAGTTGTGTCCGACTCCTTGCGACCCCATGAACTGCAGCACGCCAGGCTTCCCTGTCCATCACTAACTCCATGAGCCCACCCAAACCCATGTCCATTGAG
Source organism: Okapia johnstoni (assembly GCA_024291935.2). Lineage (NCBI taxonomy): Eukaryota > Metazoa > Chordata > Mammalia > Artiodactyla > Giraffidae > Okapia > Okapia johnstoni. The sequence continues at coordinate 17,966,585 of CM044305.1, forward strand.
TCAGTGATGCCATCCAGCCATCTCATCCTCTGTCGTCCCCTTCTCCTCCTGCCCTCAATCTTTCCCAGCATCAGGGTCTTTTCCAATGAGTCAGTTCTTTGCATCAGGTGGCTAAAGTACTGGAGTTTCAGACTCAGCACCAGTCCTTCCAATGAACACCCAGGACTGATCTCCTTTAGGATGGACTGGTTGGATCGCCTTGCAGTCCAAGGGACTCTCAAGAGTCTTCTCCAACACCACAGTTCAAAAGCATCAATTCTTCTGTGCTCAGCTTTCTTTATAGTCCAACTCTCACATCCATACATGACTACTAGAAAAACCATAGTCTTGACTAGACAGAACTTTGTTGACAAAGTAATGTCTTTGCTTTTTAATATTCTGTCTAGGTTGGTCATAACTTTCCTTCCAAGGAGTAAGTGTCTTTTAATTTCACGGCTGCAATCACCATCTGCAGTAATTTTGGAGCCCAGAAAAATAAAGTCAGCCACTGTTTCCACTGTTTCCCCATTTATTTGCCATGAAGTGAAGTAATTATCCTCTAATTAAAAAATAAAAATATATTTTTTAAAAAACACCACTTAATGTATTTGCAAAGGATATCACAACAGTTCTGAAATTAAGAACAAAAGTCTGTTTTTTTAGGCTACATGGCATGTGAGATCCTAGTTTCCTAGCCAGGTAAACAGGTAAACTCCCTACACTAGGAACAGGGGGTCTTAACCATTGGATTGCCAGGTAAGTTGCCAAGAATGACAGTCTTAAAACATGGTTTGTTGGTTTGTTTAAGTGACTAATCTGTCAACATGGGACAGAGGTCAACTGGGCCATCACCATGATCATAGAGCACTGAAGAGCAAGTCTTATGCTGAGAGCATTAGAATATTCTCAGTGCCATGCTGTTGTTCCATCACCCAACACAAAAATACAGCTGTCTCTGTAACTAACAATTTCCTCTTGAGGAGATGGGAATTCTTTCAATGACTAAAGATTTTTTATTGAGGCGGCCATTGTCTAAATTAGAGATGGACAAACTACAGTCTGTGGGCCAGCCCACCATACAGCCATCCTCATTTATGTACATAATATCTATAGCTGCTTTATCAGGAGAGTTGAACAGTTGAGACAGAGATCATTCTAGCCCACACAGCCTAAAATATCTCCTATCTGATCCTTTACAGAAAAAAATTTGCCAGTCCCTTGGTATTAATAAAAAAATAAACTCCAGCATATAGATTTTTTTAAAAGTTAACTTATATCAGAAGAGAATAATATATCCTAAAGTTTTTATATTTATATGATTTAGATATCAATATACCAAATTGAACTATCATATGACCCAGCAATCCTACTCCTGGGCATATACGCAGAAAAAAATGTAATTAAAAAAGATCCATGTACCCCAGTGTTCATTTCAGCACTATTTACAATAGCCAGGACATGGAAGCAACCTAAATGTCCATCAACAGAGGAATGGATCATGAAGCTATGATACATATATCAATGGAATATAACTCAGCCATAAAAAGGAAATAAATTGTGCCATTTGCAGAGATGTGAATGGGCCTAGAGACTGTTATACGGAGTGAAGTCAGAAAAACAAATATCATATATTAATGCACAGACATGAAATCTAGAAAAATGGTATAATCTTATTTGTAAAGCAGAAATAGAGACACAGATGTAGAGAACAAACATAACAGGGAAAGGAGGGAGGGTGGGGTGAACTGGGAGATTGGGATTGACATATATCCACTATTATGTAAAAAATAGGTAACCAATGAGAACCTTGGAGAAGTAAATGGCAACCTACTCCAGTGTTCTTGCCTGGAGAATTCCCATGGACAGAGGAGCCTGGATTACAGTCCACAGGGATGCAAATAGTTGGACACAACTGCGCACACATGAACAAATGAGAAGCTACTGTATAGCACAGAGAACTCTACTCAGTACTCTGTGCTGACCTAAATGGGAAGGAAATCTAGAAAACAGGGGATATGTGTACACATACGACTGATTCACCTTGCTGTACAGCAGAAACTGACACAGCAGTGTAAAACAATAATACTCCAATAAAAAGTATCAATATATCATCAATATTTTCTGATTTAACAAAGAACAGAATAGGGGGAGAAAATCGGTGGTTCAACAAACTTTTCATTACTAAAGGAATTGTAGAAGCAAAAAAAAAAAAAAAAAAGGAATCAAAAGACAAAACAGTTTAAGAAGTGCTGTTTGCATCCTTGCCAAGTTCTCTGATGACTCTTCTGCTGTTGGCAGTTTTCTGATGATTTCCTGACTTTCCAGTGTCATACTCCACACCTCAGGGTATGTCCTTGCAGCCCATTCCTTTATGGAAGAGATGCTTACTCTCCCAACAGAAAATGCAACCAAGCACTTAGAACAAGTTTTGCCTTATCCTCTGAAAGGAAGGACAAAAGATTCAAGACTGAACTTGACAATGAAATTCTGGGCATGTACACAAGATCTTAGGAAAACAAGGAACCAGAGCATGTGTTCACTCTTTTGTCAGAGAAACGAGGGGACGGGAAGAGTAGAGTTCAGAAAGTCTCTGCCCATCTCTCCCCACTAGAATTAAGGGGTCCCACACATGCTCAGGGTAGATATTTAATAGCCAGATCACAGATCACTTGAAACCCACTCACTGGCTTCTTGAAAGGCTGACATAACCAGTTTGTTCGTGATTTACAATCTGCAAACTTGGCAAAGAATAGTCTAGATCTTAAGATTTAGCAGAATTTTAAACTTTATCATTTCACTAAGGTGGTATGAGTCTTTTTCCCTGGGAAGGCAACCCAAAAGGCTAACCTTGGACTGAACAAGCATGATGAACGAGTCCTCACTGTACCTTCAAGATGTGTTCGTTGGACATCTTGTCATCAGAGGACACATACAAACGGATGAACACAGAATTGCTGTATTGGCCACGAAACGTTGCAAGGGTCTGAAGAAGGCTGAACTTTCTCTCTGACCAAACCCCTTCGGGACCGATATTAGATTCGAGCACAGGCCAGCGGAAAGGTGAGTGCCGCAGGATATGTAATAATGGTTTGGCATCTGCTTTTTCGATCGCTTCTGAAAGGGAGTAAGTAGGAAGGGAGAGTTAGATTTGCAAACTGGATCACCAAACTAGGAAGCGCATATATCTTGTCAAGAGAAAATTCCAGTAGGGCCCCAACCTAATTTTTTAAGGAGAGGTACAGTGGGTTGCCCATAACCACAGAGATAGAACTACCTATGACTCCCACTTCAATGTGACTGTCTAGGCCTGATGTTCTTGCCAGGAGAGCTAACAGGGAACCTGCCTGATATTCCCAACAATGGAAGGTGTGCTTGCTATATCGACAGAAGCCAAAAAGCAATGCTAAGCTGAGAACACTCTGCAAAACTAAGGAATAACCCTAACTAAAGGAAACTGCTCAATAAAACTAATCACTCCCCAGTAAAAATGAATTATTGCTTCGCACACTTTCATTATCTTTTACTGCCCTCTTTCAGCTCACCAAATAACATCCCCAAACCTAAACAAGTTAACACATTTCCCAGAGGCACTAACCTCTTTCTGTAATAGCCTTGAGAAAGGACCAGGTAGAATATCCAGTGTCTCTTTTCATTCCAGTCAGACCCAAGATGCTGAGACAGGCCTAAGGTCCCCAACAAAGATGCCTGTCAAGCGGATGGAGAAGCAGAAGGAGCCTGGCCTGCCTGGAAATCTGGATTTCTCTAGGCCCCAGGAGGTTCCAAAGGACACAGTAACACTCCCAAGTGCCCTCCCTCATAGGCTCCTTCTCAAACTAGATCTAGCCTCCAGATTCGGCTTTCTGTACCACATGCAGTACGGTTTGCCCTTCTGACCGTACCCATGTCTCACAGACTAACTGATACCCAAAGAATCTAAGCCATCCACAGGAATAAAATTTTCCTAGTTGATCCATCAAGCTAGCAACAGACCATTAAGACAGGGGCAGTTAAAACCCAGCCTTGGAAAAAAGTTCCTTTCTTTAAGCAACATTCTTAGTAGAATTCTTAGTAGTTCTCTTTTTCCTTAAACAATATCTTTAAACATTAATAGAGCTCTGGAAAATAAGGGTGGTAAGTTATTTTATTTTCTTTATTACTCACTCTCATTCATGCAAGATGAATAAAGGATTTTGGCTTTCTGTATGGCTTCAGTGTCCCGTCTTCTACTGATTGATCTCTCCAAAAGCGCTAGGAAGGTTAAAAAAGGATTCATTAGTATCCACCCACGGGTGATGGCTGAGTTGGAGGTCATTTGATAATCACAGCGACAGCCTCCAGAAAATTAAATGTAAAGACAGACAACCCCGGAAAAGATAAATCTATAAAAGACATGCAGACAGCAGAAACAATTCCAAGTTGCTGGAGATTCAAATAAAAAATATTTAACATTCTCTTCTCCAGGGTTCTCCTACTTCCAACTGAGACTTGACCTTCTACAGGAGTTAATGTTTTCTGCCACCTATACACACACACACACACACACACAGAAAAACAGAATTCATTTTTTCAAGAACCAAAAATAACTGAATTCTATTCCCTGTTTCTGCACCGAGTAATATTCTCAACAGAGGCAATTTCATCAGGGTTGGTTTCTTAAGATTTCTTCACAGTCCAGCCTCTCAGGGAGGTCACCTGGAAGGAATTTCTCATTAGAAGTTTTATTCAGTGTTGCCTATACATGCTGTGGACCTGGTAGATGTTGTTTAGACAGGAAATGGAGAAGCAAGAATGGAAATTGCCCTTACCCAAATTGCCTGAAAACTTGTCCATTTACACATTCAAAGTCCTGGCCATTTAAAATGAGGCCATGTATACAAAAGGGTTGCCAGCATGGATGCAAGCCCACCTGGAAAATGATTTTCTATTTATAAAATCACTGATGCTATTGTTTGAAGGTAGAAAATGACAGCTGTCACTATTTCTTTAAATAAGGAAGTAGGAAAGCTAAAGACTCAATAAAAACTACCCTGCCCACAAAATAACACCTTGAATGGACTTAAGAGTATCAGTTTACCAACAAGAAGCCAAGACAAAGAATTCCTACACAGCACCATAGCACTGCCTACACTGAGCTATGTCAAACTGCAGTTGTCAGGGCATTTGGCATTTATTTCTGAAACAACCTAGCAGCCTCCAAATGATACAACAGATGCTCCTACAGTACTTTGAATAGCTTCAAGATACAACGTACAGAGCTAATCAAATTAATAAATAATAACATATCCCCTACAGCAGAAATGTACTTCTAAACTAGAAGTTCTACATTTCAAAAAATGCAACCTAGAGCTTCTGTCTAGTTTTCTGTAAGCATCCATACATCAAATAAGTCCAGATAACTAGATATATTCAAATAAAATAAATTGAGTTCAACGTGGGCATTTTCAATTATTCTAACGTGTTTCCTTCTTGTGTATTATCACAGCAATAAAAGTGGGATAACTAGCCCCAAGGATAAAGGAAGGGAATTTCTTTTTTTAATAAACAGAAATATCTAAAACTATACCTACATATATTTCTATTCAAATCAAATTATGTGCCTTTCCACCACACTGCTTCCACAGTCACTGGATTTCGGGGGAGACATATTTGAAAGTAAATAAACCAAATTTCATTTGGAGATGTAATATTATCCTGATGTTATAAACACTCCGCAGGCTGGAAACATGAATACACTGGGGACCAAAAAAGAGCCATGACACAAAAGAACTCAAAATATTACATATCAACCTGAGTATGTACCCAGGGCACTCTGGGTATCACGAGAAGGGGAAAAGAGAACACATATATGCTAAGTAGGGCAATACCAAAACACTAACCGTGCACAAATATCAATAATTCTTATGTGTCAAAATTCTAGTTTCTGTACCATAATTTGGCCTTTGAAACAAATTCAGCTGCCACAGGTTCCTTGTCCTACCATTCCCTTTTCCTCCCCTTCTCTTCAAACCCAAACAGGCAGGAGAATGTTGATATGCAGACAGTGTTGGGACAATCAGCTGGCAGCATCCATTTTATGTATCTCTGTATTTCAATTAGTGGTAAGAAGTATAAAATCTAGCCTGGAGAGTCATTAATGAGTAGAAAACAAAGCCTAAAAAAGGCAATTATTTGGGTTATTAAAATGTCCTTAAAGAACTGAGGACTCACGGGTCACCCATATAAGGGTATTCCTATCATAGTCTGCATTGTTTCCTGAAAGATTTCTCAGTCTCCTGTCACCTCCATCTAGGTATTTCCAACAATGTTACAATAGAAAATGAAAACTCTAGTTTATAGTGACCTAGGGTGCAACAACCTCCAGACTTGAAAATCAGTTTCAAAGTGCCTATGATGATTAAAATTAGATGTGTGTGTGTGCACTCACGCACATGTGCACATGTATACAGGGTATTTTTTCTTCTCACTACACTCAAATAAAATCGGTTTTGTCCCCCAAAAGGCAAAACAACAGACACAGTCAAGGGGGTGGGTTTTCAATCACAAATACGCGGGTTCTAGTTGCAGCTTGCTGCTTCTTTTAGCTGGAACTTGAGCAAGTTCCTTAATCTCTCCAAGCCTCAGTTTCTTCATCTGTAAATCTGGACAAATAATAGTGCCTATCTCCTGGAGCTGCGGTAACAATCACACACTATAATGCACAAAAAGTCCCTTCTCAATGCCACAGCACATGGTAAGTGATTGATCAACAGTGGCTTTAACAGGTTTCCAGGCTGAGTTAGCTATACACAGAATTGTAAAGTAATCAAGCTCGTTTCTAGTGCTTCCTCCATAAATGTTTTTTCCTCCTCCCTTCTCAGGATATCGGTAGCCAAAGGCCTCCTGCTAACCCAAGACACTGGCACTCCTTGCATATGACTCTTGTACAAACTAGATCTGCCCTTCCAACCAAGGAAAAGCCCATGCCCTCGGCATTTCCTCTGCTTCCACAGTAGAGGCAATAGAGAGGATGTCTGAAAATACGCTGCCTGCATTCTTCATCTTCGACAGCAAGGCCTTTTCTTTATGTAAACTTTTTCAGTGAAATTATAACATACCTACAGAAATGTGCCCCAATCATAATTTGAAGGCTTTTCATGGAGTACATACCCACATAACCAACATTCTGACCAGAACCCCAGGAGCCCCTTGTGCTCCCTTCCAGTCACTATCTCCAATCAAGACAATCAACATCTTCTTTTGCGAAGTGCTTACTCAACTCTATTTCTCACATTTCTATTGGTAATCTATAAACCAGTTCCTTATTGATTTATAGAAGTTCTTTATATATTCTACACACACAAGTCCTTTGTTGAGTATTTGTACTGCAGTCTTCTCCCATTCCATAGACTTCATTTTCCTAATGGTATCATGTAACAAGTGGAAATATTAATGCAGTCCAATGTGATCAGTGATCATTTTCTTCCATCTTGGTAAGCATGTTTTGTGTCTTATTTAAGAAATCTTTGCCTACCCTGAGGTCATGAAGATAGCGTCCAAGGATTTCCTCTAGAATCTTTACTGGTTCACATTTAGATCTACAATCTTTATGAAAATCGGTTTTGCCCATACCTTTGTAATACAGGCTTGGCCTCACAGGGGATGAATCATGAGAGAATTTTCATAAAGAAGGTATTTTTGATCATTGGGCCTCAAATATTATCACAACATAAAACTGGCATTAGTAATATCTATTCTCCACTAGATCAAGTGCTCTCTGGGGCAGGAACCTGGGTCACATTCATCTTTGAACACCGGAGCTTAGCAATAGGTATGGCTGGTGTTCAATGTCTGCCGAGTTGAATTTCTCTCAAGGAAAGTCTGAGAGTTTTTTGCGCAAATGAAATGTAAGAAACTGGACTTATAATTTCTTTTTATAATCAGCAAGGTCCTGATTATACTAACATCCATAATCTCCTTTTCTCACATTCCAGTCCCTATATCACACAATGAGATCCGAGATTTCATACATTTTTTGTGAATACTGTTTTTTAAAAATTATTTATTTATGGCTGTGCTGGGTCTTTGTTGCTGCACCTGGGCTTTCTCTAGCTGCAGCGAGTGGGGGCTACTCTCTCTTGTGGAGCATGGGCTCTGGGGCATTTAGGCTTCAGTAGTTGTGGCACACAGGCTTGGTTGCCCCACCACAGCATGTGTAATCTTCCCTGACCAGGGATCTAACCTGTGTCCCTTGCATTGGCAGGTGGACGAATACCGGTTTTTAAGCTATCCAAGTCTTTTTTCACCAACCGTCGTGGGTTAACCATCCACTTCCACTTTCCTGCTCTTCTATGAGGGAGGGGAGAAGGGGACACGTAGCAGTCCACCTCCTTTAAGCACAGAAGCCAGATACGACTATCAGTTCTACTCATCCAGTCTACTTCTGCTCAGACAGGGCCTTTATTGAGAGCTCTGGAATAAGACACCATTCCAAAGGAACAATGATACTCCTGAGGACTTGGCAGTCCCCTGGTAAATCGGGAGCTCAGGATAGTCGCGTTCAGCTCAGGCCAATCATTTGGAGTTTCTGCAATATTTAAGACTTTCCCAACTAAGACTTTTCAAAAACCCCACATGCATAAAGTTTTAGGCCTATGCACAAACACCTACCAAGAACTCTGGTGTTAAGCTGATGCCATTTAAGGAAGATGGCTCTCAGAGCACAGGGATCCTTCACTTGATCTTAGCCAAAAGGCCGAGAAGTAATGAGCACAAAGATTCTTTCAAAACTCGCTCCTCTGTGTTCTTTCTCAGACCCTGTAATCCTCTGTGTGCCAGTTCTAAAGGGGACTCTCTGGCTACTCGCTAAGAGTTCGCTGGAGCTGTTTGCCTGATTTGCTTAATAGAAGCAGCAACTGCATTCTAAAACCTTGTCAAATTGAATGCTCAATTTCATGTAGATAAGTATTTCCTTCAGAAATCAGGGGAAGTGTCCTCTTAATTCTGGTGAGAGAAAATACATGAAAACTCAAAACTTTAGAAAACCAGATCTACATTTTAAGGGAAAATGTGCCCTTCCACACCTACATAGTAAACAGAATATTCTCTAAACACATCTATTTTTTTAAACCTATCATATGATGGTCTGGTTTCTCCTTTGGTGGTACTTAAAAACCACCTTTGGCTGGTCCATGGTTGAATGTCACCTCTAATCTTACTATTTTTAGTCTCTGTTGATTTTCCAGGCTACAGACTTCAATTTGGTTTCCAGGCTCCTCAGTTTATTTACCGTACTGAAAAATTTCATTTTTCTAACTCACACTTCATGGGTATTAAATTCTTATGCAGTTAGACGTGGAGACTCTAAATCAGCTTGCAAAGCCCGTTCTTATTCTCATTAAAAAAATAAAATCCAAGCTAACGAAGTCATGGTCTGTGGATCCCATAACCCTCATGTTTTCACACGAATTGTGTGACACTTGACTTTGCAGTTCCTAAGCCCCATAGCCGGTCAAACATGGGATTAACTGAGTCTGTTTGACATACTGAAAAGACAATAAGAGCTGATATTTCTCATTCTTCTGGAAAACTCCCACCCAAATATAGGGAGAGAAGCTGTCAGAAGGCTTTCCTCTGTTCATTTTTTATGATCGTCTCATAAATGATAATTGTTGGTTGGCATTAGCTTAAGAAAAAGGGACAGAGATTATTTTAGGGGCATTAAAAACTTCTAACTCATCAATCTAAATCATGGGTTACCAAATAACATAAAAATATCCCCATTTTAGCATCAAGGACTTCTTTGTCCAGAATGAAATTAATTTTATACAACTGCCAGACACTACAAAAGTCTAACAGAAGGTAACTCTTTTATTATGTTCACTTGTAAATGAATTTTTAAGGATTTCACTTATCAGGGTCACACTTCAAAATAATTTAAATTAATTTTGAAAATCACTCTTTGATGGCATAGCATTACAATGAATCTGCCAACATGATATTTTAACTCATAAAAATAGTTTTCCTATTTAGATAATTTGTATCTTAGCAGATAATTCAATGTAAGGCCTGTGCTGAACTTAAAGAGTCATTAAAATTCATCTTCAGTTTTTTCCTATAGGACAAATATTAATTACACTTTTCCTGCCTATTTCTACCATCTTAACATTACAAGGAAAAGGCCACGTATGGTTACATACCCCCCGCAGTGGTCCTTCCTGAGCAGTCCTGAGACATTCAAGGACCCTGGTGACAGCGTTCATTTATTAAGCACCTGCTCTGTGCCAGGTGTATTGTACATGACCTCAATTAATCCCCCACCAACCCTAAACAGCATGTATCATTAACCCTAGCCTACAGGCAAGAAAACTGTAATAACTTGTCCAAGGAAACTCAGCTAGTAAAGTTAGAGCTTGGATTTAGACCCAGGTCCTTGACTTTTGCTCATTGGACCAGCAGGTGCCCAGCAAAATTCTGCAAGTTTCTTTCCTATATAAGAACAAGGCCCCCAGGTGGCTAAACCAGAGGCAGTCCTCATGGACTTTCTTGACAGAGCTCCTCATCACATTAATAACTGAAAGAAATGCCTTCCCAGGTTATACTGAGACTGGTTTTTGCAGCAGTGGAGTGTGTCTGTACTGAGCCACCTACCCACTTTGCCCTGTAACCCTATTTGAGACCAGGGACACACACTCCTGAGGCTCCTAGTCAGAGGTTTTACAATATTATGTTAGTTTATGGTCTATAGCAAAGTAATTCAGGTATATATATATACATATATATATTCTCTTTCATATTATTTTTCATTATGGTTTATTATAGTACATTGAATATAGTTCCTTGTATTATACAGTTGCACCTAGTTGTTAATCTATTTTATATATAGTAGTTTGTATCTGCTAATCCTAACTTCCTAATTTATCCCTCCCCCATCTCTTTCCCCTTTGGTAATGATAAGATTGTTTTCTAGGTCTGTGAGTCTGTTTCTATTTCATAGGTAAGTTCATTTGTGTCATATTTTAGATTCCATATATAAGTGATATTATATGGCAGTTGTATTTCTCTTTCTGACTTACTTCACTTGGTATGATAATCTCTAGGTCTATTTCTCCAGGCCAGACTACTGGAGTGGGTAGCCTTTCCCTCCTCCAGGGGATCTTCCAAACCCAGGGATCGAACCCAGGTCTCCCGCATTGCAGGTGGGTTCTTTACCAACTGAGTTATCAGGGAAGCCCCTCATGTTGCTGCAAATGACATTATTTCATTCTTTTCATGGCTGATTGTACATTCCATTGTGTATATATACCACATCTCCTTTATTCATTCGTCAGTGGGCATTTAGGTTATTTCCATGTCTTAGCTACTGTAAATAGTGCTATGACCACTGGGTGTATGAATGTATTCAAACTAGAGTTTTCTCTGCATATATGCCCAGGAGCAGGATTGCCAGATCATATGGCAACTCTATTTTTAGTTTTTGAAAGACTCCATGCTGCTTTCCACAGTGGCTGCAGCAATTTACATTCTCATTAACAGTGTAAGAGGGTTCCCTTTTCTCCACACCCTCTCCAGCATCAGTTATTTGTAGACTTTTTAATCATGGCCATTCTAAACAGTGTGAGGTGGATACATCACTGTAGTTCTGATTAGCATTTCTCTAAAAATTAGTGAGCATAGTTTCATATGCCTATTTGCCATCTGTATGTCTTCTTTGGAGAAATGTCTATTTAGGTCTTCTCATTTTTTTGATTGGCTTTTTGTTGTTGTTGTTATTGAATTGTACGAGCTGTTCGTATATCTTGCATTAAGCCCTTGTTTGTCACTTCATTTGCAAATACTTTCTCCCAGCAGGTTGCTTTTTGTTTTGTTTATGGTTTTCTTTGATATGCAAAAGCTTGTAAGTTTGACTAGGTTCCTTTTGTTTGTTTTTATTTCTGTTGCCTTGGGAGACAGACCTGAGAAAACATGATATATGTCAGATCATCATTGGCCTATTTTCTTTTCTAGGAGTTCCATGGTGTCATGTCTTATATTTAAGTTTTTAAACCATTTTGAATTTATTTTTGTGTATGGTGAGAGGTTGTGTTCTTACTTTATTGGTATACATGTGTCTGTCCAGCTTTCCCAACACCACTTGCTAAAGAGACTATCTTTTATCCATTGTACATTCTTGCCTCCTTTGTCGAAGATTGAGTGTAAATGCATAGGTTTATTTCTGGGCTCTCTAGTTTGTCCCACTGATCCACATATCTGTGTTTGTGTCAATACCACACTGTTTTGATTACCATTACTTTGTAGTGTTATTTGAAATCTAGGAAAGTTATGCCTCCAGCTTTCTTCTTTTTCCTCAGGATTGATTTGGCAAATCGGGGTTTTTTATGGTTCCATATATATTTTAAGATTATTTGTTCTAGTTATATGAAAACTGTCATGGGAAATGTGATAGGTAATTTGCACTCATTTCCCATGCTGGTAACGTTATGCTCAAAATCCTTCAAGCTAGGCTTTGGCAGTACTTGAATCGAGAACTTCCAGATGTAGGAGTTGAGTTTAGAAAAGGCAGAAGAACCAGATATCAAATTGTCAACACTTGCTGGACCATTGAGAAAGCAAGAGAATTCCAGAAAAACATCTACTTCTGTTTCATTGACTATGTGAAAGTCTTTGACTGTGTGGATCACAACAAACTGTGGAAAGTTCTTAAAGAGATGGGAATACCAGACCACCTGACCTACCTTCTGAGAAACCTATACGAAGGTCAAGAAGCAACAGTCAGAACTGGTCATGGAACAACAGACTGGTTCCAAACTGGGAAAGGAGTATATCAAGGCTGTATATTGTCATCCTGCTTATTTAACTTATATAGAGTACATCATGCAAAATGCCAAGCTGGATGAGTTACAAGCTGGAATCAAGATTGCCAGGAGAAAGATCAACAACCTCAAATATACAGATGATACCACTCTAATGGCAGAAAGTGAAGAGGAACTAAAGAACCTCTTGATGAGGGTAAAAGAGGAGAGTGAAAAAGCTGGCTTAAAACTCAACATTCAAAAAACTAAGATCATGGCATCTGGTCCCATCACTTTATGGCAAATAGAAGGGGAAGAAGTGGAAGCAATGACAAATTTTACTTTCTTGGGCTCCAAAATCACTGCAGATGGTGACTGCAGCCATGAAATTAAAAGACGCTTGCTTCTCAGAAGGAAAACTATGACAAACCTAGACAGCATATTAAAAAGCAAAGATGGACACAAAGGTCCGTCTAGTCAAAGCTATGGTTTTTCCAGTAGTCATGTATGGATGTGAGAATTGGATCATAAAGAAAGCTGAACACTGAAGAATTGATGCTTTTAAACTGTGGTGGTAGAGAAGACTCTTGAGAGTCCCTTGGACAGCAAAGAGATCAAACCAATCATTCCTAAAGGAAATCAACCCTAAATATTCATTGGAAGGACTGATACTGAAGCTGAAACTCCAATACTTTGGCCACATGATGTGAACAGCTGACTCAATGGAAAAGACCCTGATGCTGGGAAAGATTGAAGGCAAAAGAAGAACAGGGTGGCAGAGCAGATGAGATAGTTGGATGGCATCACCAACTCAATGGACATGAACTTGGACAAACTGTGGGAGATAATGAGGGACAGGGAGGCCTGGCATGCTGTAATCCATGGGATTGCAGAGTTGGACACAACTTAGCAACAAAATAACAACAACAATTTGATAGGGATCAACATTAAATGTGTAGATTGCTTTGAGTAGTATGGCCATTTTAATAATATTATTTCTTTCAATTCAAGAGCATGGGATATATTTCTATTTCTTTGAATATTCTTTAATTGTCTTTATCCATGTTTTATAGTTCTTAGAATAAGTCTTTCACCTCCCTGATCAGGTTTATTCCTATTTTATTTTTTGATGTGATTTTAAAAGGGATTTTTTTTACTTTCCTTTTCTGATATTTTATTATTAGTATAAAAAATATAACAGATTTCTGTATATCAATCTTGTATCCTTCTCCCTTGCTGAATTCATCTATCAGTTTTAGCTGTTTTTGTGTGGAGTCTGTAGAGTTTTCTACATATAACATCATGTCATCTGCATATAATGACAATTTTACCTCTTCCAATTTGCATGCCTTTTATTCCTTTTCTTCTCTGATTGCTGTGGCTAGGACTTCCAATACTGTGTTGAATAGAAGTGGTAAGAGTGAGCATCCTTGTCTTATTCCAGATTTTAGCAAGAAGGCTTTCAGCTTTTCACCATTCAGTAGTATACTGGCTGTGGGTCTGTCAAAGGGGCTTGTTAATACAGAGTGTTGGGTCTTTTTGCCAGAGTGTCTGATTCAGTAGTAGGTCTGAGGTGGGGCCCAGGGATTTTCATTTCAAACAAATTCCTAGGTAATGCTGATGCTGAGGCAGAGGAACATACTTTGAGAATCGCTACTTTCAACCAATAGCACTCACCATCCCTCCTCTCCATCTCCAACTTTACTAAAGTAGAGTTGACAGTTATTAGTAGTCCTTCTGGATGCCTGTGACCCCAGGACACCACCAGTCCAGATTCCCTCCTCCTCCATTCCCCACCTCACCGAAAGTCAGATCAGGACCTTTACCCTTTCTTTGCTGATTTCCTCACTCTGCAGCTCCATTTTAATTCAATATGAACATTCTGCAAGGAGAGCTTTACTTTTTTTGTCCTGGAAACACTCTCCTTGCATTGGTCTATTTAGGTCTAAGTTAGTCCTCAGTTCTACAAAACCCAGCTGTGAAAAGTCCCTTTCTTAAAAATGAAATGCAATATGGGTTTGAGGTGAGAGTCAATTCACTGGTTTAAGAGGGAAAAAAAAGCAACACTATGCCAGTAAGACTTCCAAAATGAAAAAGACAACACAGGACAGCTATTTTCAACTCCTGCTTATACCACATCCTACAGAGAGGAAGAGTGGGATAAATACTGCATCCCTGAAATCCTAAAAAATCTGAGCCCCAGACTTCACGAGTCCTCTCTCATCTATGACAGCAGCATCAAAACACTGTAAACATAGGTTTAAAAAGCCACTTCCCAACTAACCCCTGTTTTCACTCCCACCTTCGATGAGGAGGTGAGAGCAGCCGAGGTTCTATTCTTGGCTATTCAAACCATAGTGTGTAATCGAGGGAGGCTGTCCCTCTAAAATTGGGTTTCTGACAGTGAGGGATCCGGAGCTGGGCTTTCTTTCCTTTCTCTACCCAGAATCCTCTCCTGTAAAACAAAGGAAGCAATAGCATCCTTGGCACAAGCAGAGGACCCAAAAGGGCTGGTCAGACCAGAGTTAACTTCCACACCCACTGGCTATGGCTACAGCTCCCCTAGCTGATTCTTCCAGGTGCCTGGAGAAGTTTCCAAAAAAAGAGGTGGGGGAGATACAGAGAAAAGACAATGACCCTTCATGCTGAAGTTAGAGAGAAGAGGATACTTAATAATGCTTGAGGTTTTCTGTAACAAGGAAGACAAACTCTACCTTAATCTGGATCCCAAGCTAGAAAACAAAACAGCACACTGGGGCCTTCTGAACTGATCTCCATACATCAACACTTTCCTCTGAGCCATGCAGCCAGGATGCTCTGGCAAAACTCATTGCGCATCAGTACACCCTGACATGACATTTACAAATGGCTTCCCACTGCCCGAGGATAGAAGCTAAAACCTTTAAATGGCCTACAAGGCCTACATGTTCTGGTCCCTCCTCTCTCTTCAGTTTTGTCTTATGTCCCCTTTCCTTTCCAACTCTGAGCTCCAATCACACCAGGCTTCTTGAGTTTCCTCAAAGGCACCAGCTGGACAGAGCCTCTGCTCATGCAGCTCTTTCCGCTTGGGTTAAAATTGGAGACATTTGAAATGTTAGACCCATAATCTGTGGGGGACAAATTATATGGCTGGATTGGTTTGGGCAAGTCACATAATTTTCTTGACCTTCGCTTCCTCGGATATAGGGCAAAGACAGAAATAAACAATGATGGCAACATCACAGAATTAGAATGAGGAACCATAGAGAAAACAAATGATTTGCTAAAGGAATAAAATTAGTAACAAGAAAAGTCTGGGCCTTGGGGAAGTGAATTGATTAACTCAGAATAGATAGCAGGTAGGAGCAACAGTTCAATTTGGAACTCAATTGAAAAGGTCACTATGAGAAGGCTCTGGTTAGTGACACAGGCAAACTCATGAGCGTACTAGCACATATTTGTGAGTGTGTGTATCTCTCTCATAAATATAAGTTCCCATACTCATCTTTTTGAAAATAAAATTCTCCTCTCATTTTATAAACTAAAATGCCCAGGCATGTTTTAAAAAATATCTCTCACTGTGCAAATACCAATACCAATGAGGCTTTCCAAACAAACATATCTTATTTGTGACAAGTTATTATCCAACCAGTCTTTAATTAATTTTCCTGTTATGGGTAGTGCCTTTTTACATGGAATGTTCTCTTGACACTTTAAAGCAAATAGTCTGTCATTACTAATTCATTAAGTATTCACACAGATGCTATTAATCACAATGAACTAATGTGGTATTAATGGGTAGGTTATTAATCTGCAATTACATGCAGATTTCCTAATAAACTCAAGCTGCCCAAATTTTTTGAGGAGAAAAGCAAGGGAAAACAAAATGAGCAAATTTGTCATAAAACAAATTAAAGGGAAGAAATACCTCTCCCTGTACCATAAGAGAGGACATATAAAATTTGTTTTATTTTCATTCTAAGAAATCTTTGCTCTTACTCAATGCTATGACATTTGCAATCAAGAGGTTTTCATCAAAATAATAATATAAATGAAGGAAAAACAAAACACCCATGCACCCTGGAGAGGTACTGAATTTCTTTAATGCCATAACATGTTGTTAGATGTAGCAAAGCCTGACTGCTCAACATGTGGTCCCTGAAACAGCAATGTGGGCATCACCTGAGAACTTGCCAGAAATGCAGAATCTCATGGCCCTTCTCAGATTCACTGAAACACAATCTGCATTTTAACAACATTCCCACATGATCCACGTACACATTCAAGGTTGAGAAGATTGGTATCAAAGTACAGCTTTGTAGCTTCAAACTGGAGAAGAAGAAGGAAATGGGGGAGTTTTGCTTATACATCCTTGTTCATTAAAGCCTAGGTGTGCTGAGGAGGGAACAGCAGGCAAATCTTGCTGAAATTGTTCAAAAGTACATAAACAAGGTGGATATGACAAGCAGCTGGGAGATCTTGATTATTAGAAAAACAATTTACACACCATATTTCATGAAATCTAAGAAGCACATTTCTTTTAACATTTGAACATCTCTAAAATTGGAATCCATCTTAAAATTGTCAGCCAGACACAGTCATGATGTAGACGCCATTGCCTGCCCTTATATGACCTTGATCTAGCAGTTCTTATCATCAACACTTCAAATGAGTTGGTTGGTTGCCTGACTAGGAAATTGTCACTTAACGCATCTTCAGAAAAATTTCACTAGAGTTTGGCTATGAAAGTAAAACTTACTGTGTATCCAAAAAAGACAGCCTTGGAGGAAAATCCCTGAGATGATTGGGAGCACATTTTAAAGAAATGCTGAATCACTGCTGTTATGGATGGAAAGAGGACAATGTTTTGTGAGAATATAAAACTATTGATGGTTTGAAATCAAAAAGACCATGAAGAAGTTTTAGGAATAACTTACCCCATCTCTTTTGCTTGCATTTTCCTTTTTAATTAATATAAAAGACTAATATGTGATAAAAAATTAATGTCTAAGCCTAAAAGAACTTTTGATGAACATAAAATAAAAATCCCCAATCCTAAGAAATCTTTGTGTAATAGCTTAGTCTTACTTAGCATACATGAAATAAAGGTGCATCTTAACAGTTGGCAGTCTTTTTGATTCGATGAAATGTGGTATTATTTTAGGTGATCCTATGAAAGACCCAGCAGTGTTTGTGTCTTCTCTTGCTTAATTTTAAGTCAAATAAATATAACCAACAAAACTGCATGTCACTATAGCATTACCACTACAGAAGACCCAGTATTTTTCCTCCTGGGAAATAATAAATGTGTCTAGAATATTCAAGCTGTGTTTCAATTTAAATAAAAGAAGGCAAGAGAAAAACTATTCCAAATGACTGCAAAAGCATTTCAAGGACAAGTGAACCTCCGGGTGAGATGAGACATTTTAATTCCTGAATATTGGGTTTCACATCTAGGTCTCAGGGGCAAAAATAGAAGTTTGGCTGACTGGGAAGGCAGGCGTGAGGTCTCTGGCAAGAGCAGCTTCGTGGGCGTCCCACCACACTGTGGGCCGTGCAGCCGGCAGACCTCAAGCAGAGCCACAATTGCCTCCCTTCCTCACCCAGCACTTCCTACGCGGTCCCCACTAGACATGTTTCATTCTGGCAACGACCTGCAGCTTTCAAACCCTAACTTCCTCTTCTCCTCAGCTCAGGAATTCCAGAATGACACCAACACCTTTGACCTCAATTAAAACAATCAAACTTTTATGTCTTACTTTACTCACACTGGTCATGTATCCAGACCAGGGTGTAGATCAAGGGGGAAAAGAGAAATCTCTTTTCTTACATTATTCCAAGATTTGGTCAAAATGTTGGGGAATATAAGTTGAGAGAAATTAATAAATTAGCTAGGGCATTGCCCGACATTCTTTAGCGTGCACTAGCAAAGCATACTGCCAAAGGGGTTATTTTGAATGGCTCTCATTTCAGAAAACTCACAGAACCTTCTCCAATAGACAGTGGCTACAGTTCTCTACTTGGTTAGTTTAGACATCACCCTTGACTAGGTTCTCAAACTTGGCTGCATGTTAGAACTACCTGCAGAAGAAGGGTATTAAATAGCTTAAAAAGTGGAAATTGCATGGGTGACTCACAAAGTGCCTAGACTGTCAGGCCCTTCTCTGTGTGACATACTCTTAAGAATATGTGAGGTGAGGGGATCTGTTAAAGGCTCACTTCACAGCGATGAGTCAAAAATACCCACGTTAATAGTAAATCAGGGGAGAAATGGGGATTTTTCCACATTGTAAAGATGCTCAATTCATCCACATCTTCAAGCTGCAGTTGAAAAGTTCTCAGAATTGAGGATGAGAGCTCAGCTGAAATCATCTAATCAAAGAGTTAGGAAATGGGTGGATGAAATGTTCAACTCCATTTGGCCATGCATTTGTGCACAACCAACTTTTTGATTTTTCTGGTGACTGAGTTTTGCTACTGACCAATTAGGAGTAGAATAAAGGTAAGTGATTGTCCCATTTCTCTAAGACATTCAAGACCCAGGAAATCTGAGTCATTTGCTTCTGCTGTGAAATCTGGATGACCCTTGGACATTCCTGCCCAAATCCCATTTTTCTCAGCTCCATTGTTATTCCTGCTTCTGGCAACCAACAGCAGGAACACGTGGGGACTTGGAGGAGCTTCAGGAATTGTTACCACCAAAGCTCAAGTGGGTAAGGCTTTGAATTGTTACCACCAAAAATTAGGACTTTTCTTCCCTTTTCAGTCATCTTCTTTCAGGAAGTGGCTTTTCAAAAATATCCAACCCTTCTGACCAACTACAAAGTAAAACACATTATACACACCAACCATGCAAAAAAGGGTGTGGGCAGGTTGGGAAGAATCATTGCAGGTGTATATATGTCTTTCTCAGGATGTGAATATCCTGTGTCATCAGTCATGCCAAAAAACTTATATTTAGTCAAAGGATCCCAAATTTAGCTGGCAATCTTCTAAAGTAAAATGTTTTTTTATCTTCCTACAACATACAGGCTAACTAGCAGGAAACTTTTCATTATGTGTTGCAATATTTATACTACAAACATGCCCCCTCATCTGTTTTTCGACTTCTTTTTTTCATGCAGAGCATTTCTAGGCTGTCATTCCACTTTTCAGAAACCTCAGCTTCCTTGCCCCAAGTCAAAAATCTCAAAATGGATTCTGACATCCTTCAGCTGCCCATCTCACTCCTGTCATCTCTCACCAACAGCCCTGCTCATTCCTTCCAACAGAGCCAAGTTCACTCCAGCACCTCCAGATTTACAGGGCCCCTCCATCCCCTGCCATTCCAAATTCAAACAAGAGTCCCCATCTTCAAGATCAGATGACAAGCAAGCTCTTTCATACAGCACATAATATGTATTTATGAATGAAGACACTACTTTGTGTATTACTACTTCCAATCATTTGCACTGTTTAGAAATATTTTCAACTATACTATGGCAAAAGCTGTATCATCTCTAGGTGGGCATTGACCTTTTAACTCTCTGCTTTCATAACAGGTATTTGGCAATAGACAGTAATTTCATCTATAAATACATTTGTTCTGTGGCATAGGTAAGCCCATAAAAGCTTGCACTTAATCACTTCAAGGCTTGGCATTGGCACAAACTCCAAACACGTATCTCTGGTTTCATCTAATATCCTTATAAACACCTATTAACTGTTGGTAATGTGTTCATTACCCAGGGATTCTAGACAGCAAACTGTTCAAATATTTGGGTATGAACGGACCCATGGGGCCACGTAATAGCCATCTCCACTCAAAACATCTGAATTAGGATGTATTGTAAAGCTAAAGTAAAATAAAACTATACCTTTTTGAGGCATGCCCCAACAATCTTTACATAGGCAGGGATTCTTAATCTTTTTTGTGCCACACATCCCCTGGGCAAACTCTTAAAACCTATGGGCCATTCTCAAAATAATGTCTACAAGAACATAAGAAACACAGGTTTATAATGGAACCCAGTTATTTCAAAACACAGTTAACAAAATCATGATAGATGCACTACTTCATTAATTCATTAAATAAGATCTCGCATCGAGTCTAGCCACCACTATGATTTTGAAGTGGTGATGTAGGTAGATGCTATTTCAAAATAGCTGTAACATCTGTATTAAGATTTTTAAAAATGATGATTCCCATTGGTAACCAAGTCACAGCTTACAAACCAGAGTTTGTAAACTACAGTCATAATTAAAGAAAATGCTAAAGTTCCATCAGAGGTTAGTGCAAATAAAGATGCTTTCTTTGTTTTCCTATTCAAGTCCCTGAATTCTATCAACAGCTCTCTTGAGGTGACATAAGTCCAAACTAAAGATCCCCTAGGGATGAGGAAAAGAAAAGAGAATGGAAATGGGTATAACTAACAACAACAAAAACAGTGGAATCCAAAGAAGACCGAGAGCAATCTACGATGACACTTTTCCTTTCACTAATTCCCCTTTCCTCTTCTCTTTCCCTACAGGAGAGACTTAAAACTCATATACACCATTGAGTGTGTTGTCTGACCAATTAGATTATCAAGGCTTTTCAGGGTTTGCAGTCATGACCAAGGTCCGGCAATAAAGTTGGGAAAACACAAATATCCTAACCTATTGTTTTCATCCCCATGATGCTTCTTTCCTGATCACCTGACTCTTAGGCAGGTAGGCAAGCATAGATGAGAAAAACAAATAAGTACGTATACAAACAAGATAATTTCAGATGGTTATATGAACCATTGAGGACATCTATAGAGTATCAGGATAGAGGGGGACTGTAGATGGGAGTAGAGAACTATTTTTACTAAAGGTGTTCTTTGATCCTTCTCTATCAGTGAAATAAATTTGAATTTATTCACAGATAGCTCACCTTTCTAATGGCTGATTCAGGACTCTAGAGCAGCATTGTCTGACAGAAATATTATCCAAGCCAAATATATAATTGTTAATTTCCTTGTTGCTATATTTGAATAAATAAAACAAAAAAGATGAGATTATGTTTAATAATATATTTTATTTAACCCAATGTATCTAAAAATATTTCAATATGTAATTTATAAAATAAACCATCAATTTATTGATGAGATATTTTTACACGTTTTCTAAATGAAGTGTCTGAAATTTGGTGTATACTTTACACTTACAGCACATTTCAATTACAGCTAGCCATATTTCAAGTGCTCAAAAGCCACATGTGGCTAGTAGCTACCATACTGAATAGTGTAGCTCTAGAATATTTTATTATTTGTTTATTTATATTTATTATTTTTAATTTATTTTTTATTTTTATTTATTATTTATTTTTATATATTAAAAATATATTTATTGTTGTATTTATTATTATAATAAAAAATAATCTTTTATTATTATTTGGTCATGCTGCATGGCTTGTGGGATCTTAGTTCCCTGAACAGAGAGCAAACCTAGGCCCTGGCAGTGAAAGTGCCAAGTCCTAACCACTGGACAGCCAGAAAATTCCCTCTAGAATCTTGATTACAGTATCTACTGAAATATTTTGTGGTGTGCAGATTTTTAATTTCTACACAGTAGTCTTGGGGCGGCTCATTAACTTCTACATCCTCCTATGCCTAACACACAATATCTCTTGCTGGATGCAAATGAGGAAGTCTAAATTCTGATTGCTACTGGCAACGATCTAAGCCAAGCAGACTTAGAAAGTATGAGACAACGGATGTCAGAGTAGAAACAAAGAAAGAAATGTGATCCTTAGTTTCAGCTGCTAGATCAACCCTTACCTGAAGTCCACATGATTACTAGATATTTTGGTTACCTGAGCCAACAAATTGTTTTTATTGCTTAGGCCAGTCTGAGTTGATGTTTCTGTTACTTGTGATTAAAAACAATTAGCACCAGGAAAAAAGTAAAAGCTCAGAAAATAGTCCTGTGTTCACAGATTAATTAATACAATCAAAATGCTATCTATTTCAATCTATTTGAAGTGAGCACATTTCCTCCAAATCAAAGAGCATACAACTCAGAATAAATGTTATGAATAGATGTGGTTCTTATCAAATGTACCCAACTTATTTGCAATATTAACCACTACAAAAGAAAAGCTACATTAAAGCCACAGGGGAAAAACTAAGATCTTAAAATAAAAAGCTTGGAACAAGTAGGAGTCAAAAAGTAAGACAAGGATATGCACTAGGGGTGGAAATGGATACACAGGAAGAAAATCTAAAATGCTGACTATCACAACTACCAGAACACAGGTTCCTACACATGGTGGCCATTCTCAAGGCCTCTTTACTTCCTTAAGCTATTTGGAAAGAGGTCATGCCCTAGAGGTAAATACACATTTTCACAGACTCTTCAGGAAGAAATTCATTTCTGTATTCGAAGTAAATGTCTCCTAACAGGAAATTGCTAAACTTTTTAAAATTTGACAACTTCTTTCCCCTTCCTCACACTATATAAACCCACAGTCCCACCCCACCCATGCTCAAATGAGGTATTGCAATTATGAAAAATGGAAACCACACCAACAAAAAACTTCAGGTAAAACAATTTCATTTCACATTTTAAGTCTTTGACACAGGCCTAGACTTTACACAGCATCTCTCTGTGCACACAGGACTCATAACAGCGTATATATAACTTGGCAATTTGTTGCTTCCTGGGTAGCCCCATGAAAAAGAGGCAGAATAGTCAGAAAAAAACAGGAATCTGCTCTGAGTGGGCACACTTGGTCTATAT
The DNA here is from genome assembly GCA_024291935.2 of Okapia johnstoni. Lineage (NCBI taxonomy): Eukaryota > Metazoa > Chordata > Mammalia > Artiodactyla > Giraffidae > Okapia > Okapia johnstoni. Next base: position 17,990,053 of record CM044305.1, read on the forward strand.
AGCAGATTCAGTGAGACTTACATGGGCTGAGTTTTCACCAGGAATAAAAAGTACACCACAGTGACTGGCTGCCCATTAGCACTTCCCCGTCACGTCCCCATTTTGTTTTTTCTAGTCTGATATCATTTGTTTCAAAGAGCTTAATGGCATCAAGGGTCAATTCGGCACATCATGATACTATGTCATGGCATGAGGAAAATGACACAATTAACTATGTCTTCAATGATCTGAACTTTCTGATTATCAAATGACTTTACAGGAGCTGAACTGTAAGTTTTCAGCTTTTTAGTATCTGCAAAAGATGATCTGGCTAGGATCACTAACAGGAAAAACAAGATTATAGAGGGGTTATTTAATTATGAGAATCCTTTAAATCTCAGCCAGTAGGTATTTACAAATAAATAACTAATCTATGAATCACAGTCATGTTTCTCGGCCTATTAATGCATAGACCCCACTTCATCTTATTGTTCTGCTAGTTCTGTCTGTGCTTGAACATAATAATATACTGCATTTCTTTAAAAAATATTGGCCAAGATCGCTATTCCATAATAGAGATGAGCTGGCCCTAGCCTACGTCATCTGTCTTCTGTTTGACACAAGTGTTCTAGCTCACTCATTGCTTCATGTTTCATAAGTGCTCATTTGCAAAATTTTCATCTGTTCTTTCATAAGCAATGCATGCCGTGTCAATTTCATAGTCACATGAAAATTTGGGAGGCTTTGTAGGAAGGAAATTTTAAGACATTCAAATGCATGACGATATTCAGACCTTTTTAAAAATACAAATCCTAATTCTTAGAACAAGAAATAATTTTATTTTCCAAGTAGAAATCTGAGTTTTATATGCCATTTAAAGAAAAAATTCATGAAGCCAGGTTGCTGACTTCAATAGAGGGCAATTTTTCATCAGCCAGGTGTGTCAAACCCATTTTATTTCACAAACTGGACAGCCATTTCTGTGTGTTTTCTGTCAGTCATAAGAAAACGGTATTCTTTTGATTGGTCTCATCGGGTTTTATTTTTGGATGTTCTTTTTATCAAGGGTGAGGAAAAATATCTAGACAGTATTTAATATTTTTGAAAGCTCATGATATTTACAGAGGATAAGACCAGAATAAAACTTAAAGCATTTGATAGACACTACTTCATGAGCCTCAGAACTATCTTTGAGACAAAATGGAAAAGCAAAGGACAAATATTGAGGGCCTGCAATATGCCAGGAACTAGGCTGGGTAATTTATATAGGTCATCCCCTTTAGTCCTCACAAATCCTATGAAATGGGTATTCTTATCTCCATTTGAAAGATAAAAAAGCTGAGCTAGGTGAGCTAACTGACCAAAAGTAACACAAAGGAGAAATAAAAGGAAAGGATTCAAATCCAACTCTGTAGCATCAACACTCAGGCTCTGAGAGGCTTATAATGAAGATAAAATCTGGAAACCACCTAAATGGCAACACATGAATTGATGAAACAAATTGCAGTATATCCATACAAAACAGTCATGGCAAATGATGGTATAGAGCTATTTACACTGACCTGAAAAGATGTTAACATGTCACATAAAAATAACATTATAAAAATAGAATATATGATCCTTTTTGATATATATATATAATTGTATATGTATATTTGCATTTAAAAACTTATCATTGGGTATTAAGATCTGAAGTATGTTTCCTCTCATTAGTCATTTACTGCTGATCTACAATGAGCTTGTATCACCTGGGTGGATGAGTAGACTGACTGAGAGATACACAGATGCATAGATAGATAAAGAATAAATATATATTAATAGTTAGAATTTAAAGACCAAGTGTTTAATGCTTGAATTGGCTTTTCCTCCCTTCTGTCTTTCACTCTTTCCAGTCCCTGACCTGTATTTCCTGGGATCACTTCCCAAAATAAACAATTCGCATGCTAAATAAATAAAGAATATTTAGTGTTCAAAAAATAAGATTGCCAGCACATCTGGTATCTGAAAAGTTCTATTTATATACTTTAAGAATATTTGGGCTTCTCTGGTGCCTCAGGAGTAAAGAATCTGCCTGCGAATGCAGGAGAAGCCGGTTCAGTCCGTGACTTGGGAAGATCCCACATGCCACAATGTAACTAAGCCTGGGTGCCACAACTATTGAGCCTGTGTTCTAGAACCCATGAGCTGCAACTGCTGAGCCCACGTGCCACAACTACTGAAGCCTGAGTGCCCTAGAGCTTGTGCTCTGCAACAAGAGAAGCCACTGCAATGAGAAGCCAGCCCACCACAACTAGAGAACAACTCCCACTCGCCACAACTAGAGAAAAGCCCACACAGCAGTGAAGACTCAGCACAGCCAAAAATAAAGTTCTTCCTTTATAAAAATCTAATTACTGCAACATATTTGCAGAGTTGAGAAAGATATATATCTATAAATCTGTGTATTGGTATCATCTATACATTTACATATTTTATCTATATGTATAAAGATATAGACAGAGAATGAGATAATATCTCCACATTTATAGAGAGAATGAAAGAATAATATGATAAAGAAATTACAGCAAAACAGTAACAATCAGGAAATCTTGGTAGAGAGTATATAGGAGTTCCTTATACTATTCTTTCAACTTTAAGTCTGAATTACCTCAGAATTTAAAAGTTCAAAGAATACATATTTTATATTTCAAGCACATACATCTGGCATAAGATGATACTAATTTAAAAAGAGACTCTACTCCACCATTTGCTCTCCTTCTTGGCACTTGAAGCAAGAGCCCTATGACTGATTTCTTGATTCATCCTTTACAGTGCATGTCAAACTAGAGATGTACTTGTCTGTGTCCCTTCCCAGAGGATAGAAATACATGGGGAGCCCCCCATTTTGTTTCACAAGACCAACACAATCTTGATAACAGAATTTGACAAACTGAGCACACAAAAATCCATGGACCAACATGAATCATAAATACAGACACAAATATAAGAAATAATTCAATTCTAGCAATGGCTTAAAATAAAATAATAAACCATTCATATGCAGGATTTATTTCAAGATTATAAGGTTAATTCAGCATGAGAAAATCTAGAGAAGTTAAATGAGATACTCCATGTGAGTCTCTTCATAAACAGTGAAGAGATTTTTCTTGAGCAACACTTTTTGCGAACTAGGAATAACAGAACACAATAAAAAATACTAGAAACAAAGAAAAAGTACATTGGGGGTAAATGCTAGAGGCATTACAACCCAAGCTAAGGATATTATACCCATTATCATTGCTATAATTCTATTCTGAGGCTCTAGTCAATTATAGTAAAAGGAAAGGAAGAGACAAAAATTGTAATTATTTCTTAATTTCATGATTACCTTTCAAAAAATCCTCAAAAAGCTATCAGTTAATAAAATAGTTATAATTAGATCCAATATAGATACAGCAAAGCTTTACAATAGGCACCAGGAGTTGGTAAAGTTCTTCCATGAAGGTTAGAGAGTACATATTAAGCTTTGCCTGTCATATGGGCTTTCCAGGTCATATGTCTCTACAGCAACTACTCAGTTTTGATGGTGTGGTGCAAAAGCAGCCATTCATAATGCATAAATGGATGGATGTGGATGTCTTTCAATAAAACCTTATTTACAAAAACAGGCAGTGGCGTGGATTTGGCCCATGGGCCAGTTTGCTGACCCCTACTCTATACCACAAAAAAACAGCTGATTAAGAAAAGTTGCCATTTAAAGCAGCACGAAAATATATGAAGGCCTAGAAACAACTTTCTAAAGGACCATTCTGCTATATGCAACAAAAATGAAACCATGAATACTCTTTCAACACAGTGATTTCACTTCTGGGAATTTATCCTAAGGATACATTTAGATAAGGCCATAAAGATGTGCAAACTTAGCTATTTATTATAGTGTTATTTATAATAAGGAAAGATGTCTACTGACATAATCCACATCTATGAGGAATACATCATTTGTTAAAGCAGCTGACAGAGCAGCATGCATAATATCAGCTATTTTTATTTTTTAAAATATATGGCTGTGCTTATGACATTATGCATATGTATCCACACGTGGGAAAAAAACCTGGGAAGATATATACCCAGCTGCTTTATTAGCAGGTATTTCTAGGAGTGGATATAAGTGTGACTTTCTTTTTACTTTTTGCATGTCATTTATGCTCCTTTTTATTTTTGTAACTAAGCTTAGAAATAACAGTTTTTCATTTTTAAAAGTAGAAAAAAAACTTGTGCTGTTCTGAACAATTTACTCTTACTTTTATTAATTTTAGCCCACATACAGTATCTTCCTCAAACAAAACCCATTGATACTGATTTTAGTTTTTACAGTAAGACGTTCCCAGAAATTCTTTAAATTATAACAGCTTCATGCCCTGAAGATAGCAATATTTGGTCTATAACTAATATGAAACGATCATCTGTCTGGAAATACTTTTTCTTATCCTTCAGTGATACATCTGCTTATTGGATTGTGTGTGTGCACACATCTTTCTGTCTAGGAAGAAAATAAGCCAGAGAAGGGAAACAGGAAACAGGCAAGAATGGTGGGTAAAGGACCAACACAAGTTAATATCCTACAGGGAAGTAAGTCTTAGTAAATTCACTCTTCAAGGTCCTATTTACAGTGCCATAGCACAGGAATATCACCTGTTGGGTTATGGGAAAACTCACATTCTTCCAAATTCCCACTTATAACTTATGAAGACTAAGTTTCAGCCTTCTAGTATAAAATATATGTCCATATGGTTTATATCTAATTGTGAAATTTAAGCACATTTTTCCTTACAATTTACAATGTGTGTTAGTTGCTTTGTCGTGTCCGACTCTTTGTGACCCCATGGACTGTAGCCCACCAGGCTCCTCTGTCCATGGGATTCTCCAGGCAAGAATACTGGAGTGGATTGGCATTTCCTTCTCCAGGGGATCTTCCTGACCCAGGGATCGAACCCAGGTCTCCTGCATTGCAGGCAGATCTTTACCATCTGAGCTATAGGGAACTCCCTATAACTGACAATAGGTATTTAATTATTCTGCCAATGATTTTGGATGTTATATACATAAATTGATACATACTTAATTTTTATTAAAATTAATTAATTCTTAAAATCTTGGGGAAAATGATATAGAGGAAAAATAAAAATGATTATTCTCAAAATTTTTCAGGAATTCTTTTAGGTGTGCTACTGAATGCTAGCTGTATGGCGTAATTCAATTATAAGAAAATGAAAAAAAATACCATTTTTGCCTTCTCAAAACAATCACCTTACTTGGCCTTGAAAATCTCCCTACTTCCATCCTGAAGTGCTTTTCTCCAACAGCTCAGCATAAAAATTAGATCAATTGTGAGCAGAAGATCCTCTAGCAAAAGACATTTCCAACTTTTGAAGAGTATGTGTGCATGCAGGCATATGTGAGTATGTGTGTGTGAGCTTGTCATTGTTTGAGAGGCCATGGGAGAAAGGACAATCTCCCCAGAGCCAACTTAGCATTTAACAGGAACAATATGACAAATACAAGGTCATCCAGAGTTCTCAAAAGTTATGTTAAAAGACAATGAAGTGTTAAGTACATGTTGTAAACCATGAAAATCCAGGACACAATGAGCAAGTGATGAAGTTTGCTCTGAACATAACAGACAAATGAGTATACTGATACAACATGATTTTCATTAACTATTCCTTTGCTCCCAACCTCAACCAAATGCTATTTATCCTTCAGCAGCAAAACTTACCACTATCAAATGTGTACATGAGCTATGCCAGGCTTGCACTGAGATCTGAGAGACTGGAATTCTATAACTTTCCTTCCAATCTTCCTTTTTAAAAAATCTTAGAAATGAATTTAGTATAGTTAAAAAGTGAGCAGTCATGCTTCAAATCCAAAACTATGTTTTTTCTTGTCAAATACTCCTCTCTGTAAAATGTATTACCAAACCCCAGCAGAAACTTACCCTTCAACTTGAGGTCGACATTACGTCTGAGCCAAGGATAAATCCCATAGCTTGGCATATCTTCAGGAATTGGATTATTGTGTATCCAGCCATCACAAGCAAACCGGAAGAAATTATCACAAGGGTCCACAGACAGATTTACTTTACTTAAGATGGAAGCAGCTATTTAAAAAGAAAATCATAGGATTAATGACAAGCACTGAACATTGTGTACTGGTCTCTTCCAAATTAAACAACAATTTCATATCAACCAGTTCCCAAGCCTTGGTTTTCACATTTCCCCTCAAATGACTCCATGATTCAACTTTATCATATATAACTACTACATTCAGACTGAGTGGATAAAAGTTTGGTGGTATTATTGTTATTGGTTTTTGCAGGACCACCCCTAACATCTGTCTCAGCAATACAAATAGAGTGTACACGTAAGTTGTTTGCCAGAATGCATGTGACATTTCCTTCCATTCCTTTCATTCTTCTGCAAGGTGACTTTGCCACTCTTTCCACTAGCATCTATTTCCCCTGCCTTGAATCTGGGCTGGCCTTATAACTTGCTTTGACCAGAAGAAAGTGGCAGGGCAACTTTTCATGAGTTTCAAAGCTAGGCCTAAAGAGGCCTTTCATCTTCCACGTTAAATCCTTTTAAATGGAGCCCTGAGACTGTGCTCTGAAGAGGAGGAGGTAAGGCCACATGAAGAAAAACCAAGCCACCACCAATGGCCAGGCATGTGACTGAGACTATCATGGCCAGGCAAGGTAAGGCAAGGCAAGGCAAGGCAAGGAAAGACTATCAGGCCAGGCAAGCCTCCAGCTGAATGCAGCTATATGAATGAACCTAAGGCAATCTCCACAGAGGAACCCCACCAAACCCAAGTCATCATAAGAAATATTAAATCACTCATTTCAGGCCTTTAAGGTTTGGGGTGGTTTGTTCCACAACAAAGACTAACTGAAACAGAAGCCCACACACAATATCTAAATGTTGAAAAGATCTATTTACAATATATTAATACTTTCATAAAGACCTAGAGGGCCAGGTATGGATTTTTGAACACCTTGACATTTAGGGAAGCTCTCAGAGAAACAAACCCCTGGAAGAGATCCAAAGAGGCCCTGAAAGGAAGCTTGGGGCCATCTTACAGGGGATTCTGGGTTGCAGGAGAGGGCTGCTGCTTTGGCCCCACAGACTCCTTGTCCAGGGGAGAGGCATGGCCAGAGCAGGGCAAAGTGGAACTTTCTAAATGAGGGGCCCAGGGCAGACACCTCTCTTGCCCAAGTCTAGGGGCAGAACTGGCTATCTGTATAAGTTAACAGAAAGACACAATAGACTCATCTGCCATTTTTTCCTTTCTTAAAGCCACACTCGATTACATATGGAAGATAATCAATAGGAAGTTTGTGCATACCTAAATATGTATCCATGAGCTTAAAAAAACTCTTTCATTACAAAACGAGAAGGTCCCCAAATTCCTAATATTGAACTCCAACTCTCTTTCAACTGCTGGCTACCACTCTAACCTAAAGATATGCACCAAATGATTTTTTTAAAGGGCAGCCAATATTTTAACGATATTGGAAAGATGACATTCTGGGTGATTTTTATACTTAATTAATGCCAGAATACATTTATGTTTGAAGTAATGGAAACCAATGAGTTTTAAGCTAAACATGAATGACTAGCCAAAAAAGTATAATATGCATAAATGTAGATATGCATTCTACAGTTTGGTTATGTGTGGTTCCTCCAGGTTTAAAAGTAAGGCTACTTATTTCCTTAGCCTAGACATTCTATGAAAATTTCAAACAGCTTTATGTCTTTGATGAAATGAATAATATACAAGCATCCTAATCACTACAGAACTTCAAATTCCCCACCACTCTCAATCCTTCCACACACTCCCCCAAAAAGAAAGAAAAAAAAGGTTTAGAATCTAAGTTTGACAAGTATTAAATTAATATTTTTATCTTTCTTCTTTTTTTAATTATTTTAATTGGAGGCTAATTACTTTACAATATTGTAGTGGTTTTTGCCATACATTGACATGAATCAGCCATGGGTGTACGTGCATTACCCATCCTGAACCCCCCTCCCACCTCCCTCCCCATCCCATCCCTCAGGGTCATCCCAGTGCACCAGCCCTGAGCACCCTGTCTCACGCCATCAACCTGGACTGGTGATCTATTTCACATATGGTAATATACATGTTTCAATGCTTTTCTCTCAAATCATCCCACCCTCTCCTTCTCCCACAAAGTCCAAAAGACTGTTCTTTACATCTGTGTCTCTTTTGCTGTCTCACATATAGGGTCATCATTACCATCTTTCTAAATTCCATATATATGCATTAATATACTGTATTGGTGTTTTTCTTTCTGACTTACTTCGCTCTGTATAATAGGCTCAAGTTTCATCCACCTCATTAGAACTGATCCAAAAAACATGTAATGCTTCACAAATTTGCGTGTCAAGCTTGCGCAGGGGCCATGCTAATCTTCTCTGTATCGTTCCAATTTTAGTACATGTGCTGCCAAAGCGAGCACAATATTTTTATCTTTCAAAATTAATTGTTGTCTCCAATTATAATTTTTGTTTCTGCTACTATTTCATCATTAATATGTAATATGCAAATATGTTAGGACACAAAGTTTTCATTTTAGTTTATATTTATGGTTAATCAGGCTCTGCAGTCACAGAATGAATCTGCTGTGTGACACCTCAGGGACATGGATCATACAAGTTTCGGTCCCATACAATATTTAGAGTCACACAGAGGAACCTGCACACACATTTGTATTCACATAAGCACACTGTTTTCTGGCTACCTTCCCAAATCCCCCAGCCCCCAAACCTCAAATGTATCCCATCTCCTCAGTATTCTTGCAGGTATCTAAACTGCAAGATCAGCTCTGACCTCAGTCCTGATATAAAGTGGGGAATACATCACTCACACTGAATTTGGAACTGAGCCCACTAAGTGGAAAAACTCCAGCTACAGCCTCTCAATTCATCATTCACAGTTCACAGCTGGGCACAGGGTTGCACTTTCTGCAGAGGAGCTGTGACTTAAAATTGCAAGGGACCATAATTGTCAAGACATCAAAACTCCTTTCCCCCTACTCAGTTCATGGATAAAACTCAGAGGGTCTTGTTTTAATAAAAAGAAATATGATGACAAAGAAACTCTGTGAAACGCCAGGCTATGTATTCCCTCAAGTCATCACATACAAGAAAAATTGTTATTTGGTCTCCAGCTAGCGTTTGTGTAGTAGAGGTGGAGGCACTACTCCTTATAACCAGCCTGACTTTTTAAAGTTTAACCAGGGCTAAAAGGGTGCGGTGGGTGGTAACAATAAAGTCACTAATACTGAGCGGTTTCCCTCTGTGCCAGGAACCATGCTAAGCCGTTCTCAGGCGGTGTAGCCTCATCACAGACTCCAGACCCAGACCACCTGGTTTTGAATGCCAACAACACCATGCAATAACTATGCAACCTTAGGCAGGTTACTTAGCCTCTCTGTATTTTAGTTTCCTCATCTGTAAAATGGGGTAATAAAAGCACTATGTAGAATTTTCATGAGAATTAAGTGAGTACGTGTAAAGCACTTAGAACAGTGTCAGGCACACTGCCAAATAAATACGGTTGCCAGATAAAATACAAAATACCCAGGGAAATTTGCATTTCATATAAATGACTACTTTTATAGTGCAAGTACTACCAAATATTTCATGAGACATACTTGTACCAAAAAAAAAAAGTCATTGTATATCTGCAATTCAAATTTAACTGGGCATCCTGAATGTATGAATGTAGCTAAATCTGGCAACCATACATACAAATTTGCTATTACAATTTCACAAACACTCATGCTAAACTCTTGCGGCCAGATGTTTCAGAACTCATAGAGTCTAGAAAAGTAATGCAATGCATAAACCACAGATGATATAATACTGCCAGCAACGTCTTAAGTAACACTCCTGAAGCAAACACAATAATTCTATACGGAATAGTGCACATTCTCTGAAGAGGGATGAACAAAGCCTAAAACAGCCTCACATGAGTTAAGATACAGTTTTGCCACCACAAGAATTGACGCCAGGTCCAGTCTTGCTAACTGAGTTACAATGCTCTCTGAGTAAGGGGTAAAGGGTAAGACATCATGGACCTCAACTTCTAGTACTACCACCATCATTATTGTCTTCTATTCTCATAACCAGTATGATAAATTTAAAACTCTTCCCTGGTGGCTCAGTAGTAAAGAATCTGCCTGCCAATGCAGGAGAACTGGGTTCAATCCCTGATCTGTAACATCTCACATGCTACAAAGCAATTATGCCCTGTGGGCCACAACGATTGAGTCTGTGCTCTGCAACAAGAGAAGCCACCACAATAAGTCCACTCACCACAACTAGAGAGTACCTTCTGCTCTCCACAACAAGAGAAAGTCCATGGGAAGCAACAAAGGCCCAGTGCAACCACACACAAAAAATTATTTTCCCCATTGTACAGATTGTGAAACTGAGCCATCGATGGGTTTATGTATTTAGCCCAGATCACACAGCCTGTGTGTGGCCAGATCAGCCTTCTAACTTGAGTCAGCCTCTCTGTTCTTATCCACTACCACCACTGTCATTAACAGGCCCTTTCCTTGTTTCCTCACTTCTTTGTATTCTTTCTACATCTGTTATTCTGAAAGAGGGATTAGGACGTGACTAGAATAGAGAGTGTTCTTGCCTGGAGAATCCCAGGGACGGGGGAGCCTGGTGGGCTGCCGTCTATGGGATCGCATAGAGTCGGACACAACTGAAGCGACTTAGCAGCAGCAGCAGCAAAAAAGAGAAGAAAAGCAACGGTAAGGAAAGAAGGAACCTCGGAAAATATGGCACCTGCTCACAAAATGCCCAGAATTTCCTGCTCCCAAACATCATCCTACAGGCAATGCAAGCACGCAGCGCCGAGGCAGACACGCACGCAAGCGACGCACGTGGCACCAAGGCACGCACGCACGTGGTGCCGAGACGCGCATGCACGTGACACATGCCAAGGCACGCACACGACGCCAAGGCACGCACACACGCGATGCACACGGCACCGAGGCACTCACGCACGTGACACATGTGGCGCCGAGGCAGGCACGCACGCACGGGACGCACACGGCACCTAGGCACGCACGCACGTGACGCACGCAGCGCCGAGGCAGGCACGCACGCACGCGACACACACGGCATCAAGGCACGCACGCACGTGACGCACGCGGCGCCGAGGCACGCACGCACGTGATGCACGCGGCGCCGAGGCACGCACGCATGTGACGCACGCGGCGCCGAGGCACGCACGCACGCGACGCACGCGGCGCCGAGGCAGGCACGCACGCACACACGGCACCGAGGCACGCAGGCACGTGACGCACCCCGGCGCCGAGGCACGCACGCACGTGACGCACCCGGCGCCGAGGCAGGCACGCACGTGACGCACGCGGCGCCGAGGCAGGCACGCACGTGACGCACGCGGCGCCGAGGCACGCAGGCACGTGACGCACGCGGCGCCGAGGCATGCACGCACGTGACGCACGTGGCGCCGAGGCAGGCACGCACGCGACACACACGGCACCGAGTCAGGCACGCACGCACGTGACGCACGCGGCACCGAGGCACGCACGCACGTGACGCACGTGGCGCCGAGGCAGGCACGCACGTGACGCACACGGCACCGAGGCACGCACGCACGTGGCGCCCAGGCATGCACGCACGTGACACACGTGGCGCCGAGGCACGCACGCACATGACGCACGTGGCGCCGAGGCAGGCACGCACGTGACACACACGGCACCTAGGCAGGCATGCACGCACGCGACGCACACGGCGCCGAGGCACGCACGCACGCGACGCACGCGGCGCCGAGGCACGCACGCACGTGACGCACGCGGCGCCGAGGCACGCACGCACGTGACGCACGCGGCGCCGAGGCACGCACGCACGTGACGCACGTGGCGCCGAGGCACGCACGCACGTGACGCACGCGGCGCCGATGCAGGCACGCACGCACGTGACACACACGGCACCGAGGCACGCACGCACGTGACGCACGCGGCGCCGAGGCAGGCACGCACGCACGCGACACACACGGCGCCAAGGCACGTACGCACGTGACGCACGTGGCGCCGAGGCATGCACGCACGTTACACACGTGGCGCCGAGGCAGGCACGCACGCACGCACGCGACACACACGGCACCGAGGCACGCACACACGCTATGCACACATGGCCGAGACACGCACGCACGTGACACACGCGGCGGCAAGGCAGGCACGCATGTGGCGTTGAGGCACGCACGCACGCACGCGATGCACGTGGCACAGAGACATGCACGCACATGACGCATGAGGCCCCGAGGCAGGCAGGCAGGCAAGCGCGTGCTCACAGCAAGGCTTACACTAAAAACAGCTAGCAAGGGAAACAAGATGGCAGGAAGCGACGGGATCAGTGTCAGTTTTCAGGCTTTACTTTTTCAATATTGTGATTCATAATAAAGACACAAAACTCATTAAATAAGTGGTCCTCTGTACAAAAGCTCGACTAAACTCAAATTTAAAGTTTGAGTTCAAAAATGTAAATTTCACACATCTGCGAGAACCGTTCAATAGCCAAAGCACGAAGGGACGTCAGGTCTAAAAGCTGTCCTCTGATAATCCCACCTTGCCTTTCACCCTACTCCAGGTCACCCTCACTCCACTGGAGAAAACCCTGGGTCATCTGCTCTGCTGGGAACAAGAAAGGACCTGGGATTTGCACTTCTTTCTCACCCTTTCTGGGACAAGATCAAAAAGTTGCAACAGTTGTCTAGTCACTAGACTCCAGTAGGTCTAATGTTATGAAAAAATAGAGCAAGACAGGACTAGGCTCCAAGAAAGTTACCTGGCATGGCCTCTGGCGCACGGGCACAGATGGACAGGAGCCAGACATGAACTTGAAACCCAGCCCTGCCGCTAACTCAGGTTGTGACCTTTAGCAAGCTATTAAGCTTTTGTAAGCCTACATTTCCTCATATGCAGTTGGGCCAGGTGATAGCACCAACTTCATGGGGTTCTTGTGAAGATTTTATGAGATGGCACATGTAAGTCACTGAACGTATTACCTGGTTAAAAGTGTGTGTGTGTGTGTAACTTAAGAATGAGACAAAAAAAAAAAAAAAGAATAGACTGGCGGTTGGAAAGAAGTGTGGGATTAGCAGATGTAAACTATTTTACATATAGGATGGTTAACAGGGTCCTACTGTATAGCACAGGGAACTAAATTCAGTGATGGTGGTGGTTTAGTTGCTAAATCGTGTCCGACTCTTGTGATCCCATGGGCTGTAACCTGCCAGGCTCCTCTATCCCTGGGATTTCCTAGGTAAGGATACTAGAGTTGCTTGCCATTTCCTTCTCCCGGGGATCTTCCCAACCCAAGGATCCAACTCAGGTCTCCTGTGTTGCAGGCGGATTCTTTACCAATTGAACCACCAGGGAAGCCTGTGATAAACTATGATGGGAAAGAATGTATATATATAGTGTGTGTGTGTGTGTGTGTATATATATATATATACACACATATAGTATACACTCCAGTACTCTTGCCTGGAAAATCCCATGGACGGAGGAGCCTGGTAGGCTCCAGTCCATAGGGTCGCTAAGAGTCGGACACGACTGAGCGACTTCACTTTCACTTTTCCCTTTCATGCACTGGAGAAGGAAATGGCAACCCACTCCAGTGTTCTTGCCTGGAGAGTCCCAGGGATGGCGGAGCCTGGTGGGCTGCTGTCTGTGGGGCCGCACAGAGTCGGACACGACTGAGGCGACTTGGCAGCAGCATATATAGTATAACTGAGTGTACTGTACAGCAGTAATTAATATACTGCAATTCACCTATACTTCAATTTTAAAAGTTTTAAAAAATAACTCTAATAACACAGCTATCTAACCTAATATCTTTGTATAAAGCCTCAGAGTTTAAAAGCCCTTTTACCTATGTCTTTTCCATTTTAATCAATGCCACTGCGAAAAATCTAAGTATTTCCTTGATTCTCTGTAGTTTTTTTACAGCCCACATCCAGCTAAGGCAATAGGAATGTCGATGGTCTCTGTCTTCAGGTTTTGAGAAAGGCCATTCAGCCTCCCACACCCCTTTCTTATTTCCTTATAATGACTTAGAATACTGCACTGCTGTTTTATTGCAAGAAAAAGAAAGAACAGGAGACCTATGTTCCACAACTTCACACCAAGACTTGAAAGTAAAGTTAAAATTTCATCAGAATTGCATTTCATACTTGGTAAACCTCAAACAAGCAAAATACTAAAAATACCACCTGTTTTCTCGTCTACTCCCCAAGGTACCATAATTATAACTTGACATAGGGTGGAAAACTGACTTACCAGCTTCAATGCATTGTGGCTTCAGGCAGTACTCTGGTTTAGCGTGGAGACTTAAGAAACCTTGACTCACTGAAAAAACAGACCAAAATAAATGACTGGCTTGCATCAGACCACCAACAGGTAACCCACTGTCAGGTACACTTGTGAGACAGTTGATATCTATTCATCCTTCCCTGTATTGACACCACCTTCAAAAATCCACTTGGCTCAGTGTCACAGAACCAGACTCTGGTCACTAGCTAAGCAACCTTGGTGAGACTCTTGGTTGCTCCCAAACTTGGTTTGCTTGAACATGAAGACAAGTGGGCACAACTAGACCAGCGTTTCTTAGAGTGGGGTCCCAGGGGCAAAGGCAGCACAGCAACATCACCTGGGAGCTAATGAGAAATGCAGATGACCAAGCCCTACCCTGACCTTCAGACTCACAAACTCGGGAGTTGGGGCCCAACCATCCTCATTTTATTTATTTAACTTTAATTTATTTATTTGTTTATGGCTTTACCAGGTCTTCACCTCTTTGCATGGGCTTTCTCTAGAGAGTTGCGGTGAGTGGGGGCTACTCTCTAGTTGTGGTGCGTGGTCTTCTCATTCCAGTGGCTTCTCTTGTTGCAGAGCAGTCTCTAGGCGCATGGGCTTCAATAGTTGGGCCACAGGGGCTTAGTTGCCTCACAGCATATGGGATTTTTCTGGACCAGGGATCAAATCCATGTCCCCTGCATTGGCAGGCAGACTCTTAACCACTGATCCACCAGGGAAGTCCCATTTGCATTTTAACAAGCCCTCCATGTCATTCTGATGCACACTCAAGTTTGAGAACCATTTGGTTAAATAATCCCTAAAGTCTCTATCCCTGATTATCTGTGGTTTAAGTCTAATCATTTCACTTTTTGTTTACAACTACATTCTCATTTTAGTGATGGGAAAATTGAAAGTTATAGACTGTGTCATTTGGACTAAATCCAGAGTGGAAGGAGAAAGCTAGCATATGTGGCATTTAAAGTTCTGCATCTTATCTAAACCATTCATACAGATACAGCCCATAAAAGGAGGAAGAGTAACAGTGATTTTTTTCTGTCCAGAGAATCATTATCTGCCTGTCCTGTACTCCACACCCACCTCCCACCAGGCCCAGCCCAGCTACCACACAGATACAGCTTGGTGAACCAAGTTTCCAACTACTTCCACCAAAACAAAACCGAACAGAAACCCTACAAGACCTAAGTAGCTTTTCACCAATGGCTTCATTTCCCCTGCCTGACTGGCAACTTTCTGCAAATGTATGGAGGGGTGCCCTGTTCGTAACCTTCAGTTAGCACCCGGACGTTAGCAGATATGAGTTTGGACTTTGAAAATATATGTGGTAGCCAAGGAAATTGTGGGGAATTCATTATCGCTGTACTCTGTGAGCAGAAATAAGGAATCATTTGGAGATGTGGCCGTGGGGAGATGGAGGGTAGAGGGTGAAGGGAGGCCAAGGCCTTTCATGGCATCCTCAGCAAAGAAACAATATCCCTATGTTTCTGCTAGAGATGGAAGACCTGTACATCACCTGCCAGTGTGGCAATCTGTATTATTTATTAACCCACATTCTAAGAGGAGCCTGCTTTTTCTTTGTTCTTTTCTCTGCTGCCATCCTCCAGTCTTTTTACCTGTGTTACATTAAACATTCAAGAAAACTGCCTATGAAACAAACATCTCAGGCCTATTTTTAAGAAAAGAAGTATCTTAAAGTTATATTTTGATTTCTTTAGAAAGCAAAAAAAAAGTAAATATATGTGGAGCATAACAATTAGCATGAAATATTTCAATATGCCTTGGTGATTGAACCATAAATTTTCCCTTCTGTCTATTACTATATGTTTACCAAATGTTCTTTAATGAGCATGTCTTTTTTTAATGTGGAAAAAGAAAGTTTATTGTAAATAATAGTATTTTATCATTCTGGATAATACCTTGATACTAACCTTATTTTATTTTAGAAAAAAAGATAACAAAATAGTTAAAGACTTATTCCTTTCAAGATACAAACTTCCAGCTATAAAATAAATAGGTCATGTGGATGTAACATACAACCTGGTGACGATAGTTAGTGATACTATATTGTATATCTGGAATTTGATAAGAGAGTAGATCTTAAAAGTTCTCACCACAAGAAAAAATATCATTTGACAAAAATACCATTTCTTTTTTAATTTGAGAGCGTGCAACTATTTAAAAGCAAATGTCTCTGAATATATACATCCAAATGGACATGGCCACCTGAAGCAATACTTCTCAAACTTTAATTTGCAAATGAATCACCTGGGGATGTTGTGAAAAATGCAGATTCTGAATCAGTAGGTCTGGGGTGGGGCCCAGGCTCCCAAGTGATGTGGATGCTGCTTTTCCACCGACCACACTTGGGAGTAGCGAAGGCTGAGGGAGGCCACACCCTTATTCTCTAACATCATTACACCTTCTCTTAAATATTCTAAGTGAGAGAGAGCCAAGTTATCGGGCACATTGGAAAGTTATTTTCTTCTATTTTATGTAGGCCTCCTTACCACATAATAGCATCAACTGGCTTGATGAATTTTACTGTGCTTGAAAAACTTTAGAGCTGATCCCAAAGGATCATCTGTCAAAGAACAAAGATTTGGAATCCCCAAATTCTAATGGTTAGGACTCTGCACAGCAGAGGGCCTGGGTTTGATCCCTGGTTGGGGAATTAATATCCCACAAGCTGAATGGTGTGGCAAAAAAAAAAATGCCACCATCAAGAATATTCTAATAATATGCTACAGCCTCAGAACTCCCATAAGAGTGGGAGGAATTTCAAAGAAGCTTCAAGCAGCAGTAACATCATTAAAAAGAGCACATATTTTTACATAAACAATAATCACTTGGATTTTTAAGTTTGGGAGTGTTTGCAAAACACTGATAGTCTAACTTTGTAGTCACTTCTCACATAGTGCATAGTCCTTGACATTATCATTTTTTCCCCAGTTGTGAATTTCAGGATAGGACACTTGCCTAAACCCCAAGTGCCAAGAAATCTCACAACAGTTTTCAAAAGCCTCAAGTTCAGTTGCAGAAGTAGGAGATTCAGCAATAAACCCATCTAATTTCCTAAATCTTCAGCCACAGAAAACATGGAAAGATGGTTTGCTCGTTTTAGCAGTTTTCAACCACACAACCCTAACTTTTTAATGTTTAATTACTGGCTTTCCCTTGCCAAGATAAACGTGGCTGCCTGCATCCTGCATATGCCAAGGTCTGTTTCCAGGCTTGCTACATTTCAAACAGCACCTAGACTCTCCTCAGGAAAGAGCTTGGACCTACATAATTTTCAAGCTAACGAAATAGCATAGGCCGCATGAGAAAAATACAAAGGAGAACAGTCAAAGATTCAGAATGCCTAAAATCTTAGAACATCCCTCTCCCCTTTCTAAGATATTTCATTCTTTCTCTTAAGAATATGTTTTTATCATCATATATACTCTCTGGGAACATCATTCTCACCAATAGTCATTAAAATCAATGAATCACAATACCTTTCAAATCTTGGGAGGAAAACCTCTGTTTTCCTTCATATTAACTTTTAAATCTAATAGAAAGAGTTAAAATTTTATTCCACCAGAGTTACTAGATTGGAAAGGAATTGAAGAATGCCACTAAAGGTACATTTTTAAAGACTGATTTGTATTTTGTGAGTTAAATTTCATGAGTCATTCAGGCAAACATTGACAAAAATCAAATGGAAAGAAATTCCAGCATGGTTTGATCACAATGTAAAGTCTTTCCTCACAAAATAAATGAAAGTATCTGACTATGAATTCATCAACACTCATTTTGCTAAATGTAATGCATAATAAAATGTTCGCCTGAGGCAACCAAGTCCTCCAGCCACTCGAAGCCACTTTATACCCACTTCACATTTTGGATTATGTATTTGGTACTTGGGCATTCGTATTTACCTTCCTAAAGAAAAAGCTCCTTTTCATTTGCATATTTAATAGAAACTAAGGACGCACCACCTACTAACACAAGCAAACAGCCCTCCACCTGCATCCTGACAAGGTTTGCCAGAATTAAGCACAAGGAAACCACTGCACCCTCACCCAGTTCCCTGGCCTCCAGCGCCCCCACTTACCTAGAAAGAGAACTATGCCCAGCACCAGGGTGCCACCAACGAACACGACCAGGGCGATTCGAGTGCCTCTGTTGGCTGTCTTTCCAATCTGCATGCTACTCCCTGTTTCTGCCTCCATCAGGAGAGACGGAGAGGCCAGGCAAGAAGAACGTCGCTTTTTGTGGTTTGGTGGCTGGTCTCAAGAGTCTGTTAGGCGTTGACATCCAAGGTTCTCATGCTCTTCTACTAATGGACAGGTTAAAAAAAAATCCCGTCAGGAAATGTCCTCTCGCCACCCTTTCTCAAATAATTCTTCACAAATGAAATGAAACCCAAAATATTGGTTGCCTTGCCTTTCCCCCTGACCAGACAAAACAAACAGTGGTTGCTTTATCTTGGTGCTCTCCCCCAGCAAAGTCCCTCTCAACCGACCGTTTGGCAGGCTCTTCTCTCAGGCGTTCCGAGTGTACATGTTTTACTATGTTGCTGAACAGATGTTTTAGCTATTTAAATGTATAGTCACTTGGGGAGGAAAAAACAATTGTCTTTATCAAAACTGGATTCTCGTCAAACTCTCCCAAACCATGATAAGTTAGGTGGCAAGGATTCTTCGGACCCACTTCAAGATCTCAAAGAATCACATAATTCTTTTGCCATAAGCATTCTGCTCGCCTGAATTGTCTTCATCAAAGATATTCTTTCAGCGTGCAAGTCCCCTTTTAAAGCCTTCTAAGAGTTCCGGGGATATCCTGGAGCATTTTATTTTCGGAACTTTGTGTATGACAGCATGTGCCAAAAATCAGAGTCATAGCCCAGTGCGGTGCAAAGTAGCAATTAAGACAACCTACAGAGGCTGATGGTTTGGACTGGAACTTGTTTTTAAGGAAGAAAGGAAAGCACTTCCTTTCTGTGGTGCGAAGAATTGTAAAAAGGCGAATAAGTGTTCAAATTAAGCTTATTAGCAAGCACACAAGATATGGCAAGAGGGTTTTTCCTTGCGTGTTTTGATGAAAAGTACACCCATGTATTTTGCCCTCCAGCCCCACCACCAGTTAGTACGTTCTTGTGTTTTCATCAAGCCCCCGTCTCAGCAGGTTCCCTGGGATGAACTCAGAGGTTATTGATTTCACTGGAAAGACTGATTAATAACTGGTTCTTTGATTTCTTGGATTATATTAACAATTTAAGTGAAAAAATCTGCTTTCTTCATGGGGCAGGGCAACTGATATTTCAATGTTATTATTACACCTGATTAAGTTTTGCTGGAGGTCATACAACAGTTGGGAGTGAAGCTGAATTCAGCTACTTCTGGAAACCAGGGGAGCGCTTTTCTTATACAAAACTTCTGCCCACTGCCTTGGGCGTTCATACCAAGGCTCTGCAGACAGTCCTGTAACACCTGTTACCTTACTTTCTGCTCATTTCATGCCCCCCTCCCAAGCCAGAAAAGCACAAGCTTTTGTCCAAATTATGACATCATAGTATGTTGTAGACACTATGTGCTCATCAACTGCTGGTTTATTTTGGTGTTATTGTTCCAATAACACATCCTAGCAGGCCTTTGACTTCTAGGATGGGATCCTCCCAAGAGTTTTGGGACTTGACTCCATAATGCTTCTTGGACTGCAAGCTCTATGAGGTCAGGAATCATATCTGTCAAGTTCAGTGCTGCAGCCCCATCAGCCACAGTCTGTGGCCTGCAACAGTGAAGGGAGAAATACAAGCAATGCAAATTATACCAGTCAGCTCCAGCCACTTACTGTTAAAAAACAGCTTCAGGAACCCCAGACTAGTGTCTGGGGCGTCTTTCAGCCTCCTGATTCCTTCTAGATGCTCAGATGGTAATAATACTTCACACGGGTATAGCAGTTTCATATCACATTTTAACCCCATGGTAAACCTATATATGGGGCTTCCCTGGTGGCTCAGCAATAAAGAATCCACTTGCCAATGCAGGAGACCTGGGTTTGATCCCTGGGTTGGGAACATCCCCTAAAGAAGAAGGAAATGGCAACCCACTCTAGTATTCTTGCATGCAGAATCGCATGGATGGAGGAGCCTGGTGGGCTACAGTCCACAGGGCTGCAAAAGAGTTGGACATGACTGAGTGACTAAACATTAACAGCAAACCTTTATACTTGCTAGCAAAGGTATTTTTCTCTCTGTTTTGCCCCCAAGAATGCTGAGGTCCAAGGACTGGCCTCTGGTGCCACAGGACAAGGTGGAAGTGGAAAGACAGCAAGGGGATCACTACCATCTCCTGTGCACAGGGAAGAGGACACACTCATAAGCACAACACCAGGACCACGCCTTCCCTTTCTCCTTCCTTCTAATCTCCTCACACCTTTCCAGGTCCAGGCTGACATGCAGTGGTGATTGTGAGTTGACAACTGGAAACCTTGGACTGGCAGTTTCCCCAAAAATGAGGGCGATTGGGACTTAGTCTGAAGCACACCTGTCCATCACATAACCACATGGATTCGTTCCTGAACACTTGACTGCTCAGTGAAAAGCCTTTAAACCCAAAAATAGTTCCATTAGTTGTAACAGGAAAATTATGGTGCATTCCATCCCAAATGAAGCTATGCAAATACAGATAGAAAAATGTATTAATTGGACAATGAAAATAGGTCTGTTTCAAGATGTTGAAAATAAATAGTTCATATAATGTAATGAAGGTTTATTTTACACATCAAAGGACTAAAGGAAGACATGAGAGTAGTGGGGATTGGTATAAGAAAGGGTTAATCATTCAGTATCAGGTGCATTCCTCATTCTGTGCCATTATCTGCACTAATTTTTCAACCTTTTCAGAGATGATTATTTTGCACTCAAACTGCACTTAAAAATAAAGTTGTAGCACAGAAAAAAAAAAAAACCTTTAGAGCAGAACAAATTCAAAGCACTGTGTACTCACAAGAGACAAAAGCAGGGATCTGCAAACTAAGGCACAAGGCCCACTGCCTATTTTTGTAAATAAAGTTTTATTGGAACAAGGTCATGCCAATTTGTCAATGTATCATCTATGATTGCTTTCATGCAATGAAGTCAAAGTTGAGTAGTTTTGTGACACGGATGGTATGTGAGGCTTACCACTTTAAAAGGCTGGCCCTTTAAAGTTTATCAATCCCTGAACTAACTGCTGCCTCTTCACCTCACCTACATGGCACACATAAACAAAGCAAAATTGTCACTGACCACACTTGACCTGCTTCTGAAAATCATTCTACTTGATATTCTGTAAATACAAGCTGTTGTGTCAAGGAAACTGGCCAATGTGTCTGTGCCTGAAATTGTAATATTGAAGTTATAGCATATTGTTTAGTGTGTTTTGAGGCGAAAAGTCAGTATTCTGCTATTAAAAAGAAGTGGGCTTTGTCAAAAAAATTTATAATTTCTCAATAGCTGTAAAAATTAGTAAAGTAAAAAGTCACTGTGCAAGTGAGTCTATTAATAGTTGGGTCTGTACCAACCAAGTTGTTTCAGTTAAGAAGCTCCAAGCGACTTCCCTGGTGGTCCAGTGGTAAGACTACACTCCCAATGCAGGGGTCCATGTTCAAACGCTGGTCAGGAAACTAGATCCAGCATGACATGACACAGCTAAGATCTGGTGTAGCCAAATAAATATTTTTAAAAAGAAGAAGAAGCTCCAAGACTTATCAGGAGCCTTAACTGGAATCAATTAATAAATCCACAGAAGTTTCTTGAGCTTTTCTCAGGTGCCTGGCCCTCTGCAAGGCCTGTGAGGGAAGACAAAGAAGTTATGCCAGAGATTCCAGACTGGGAAACTGAGCTTGGGCAGGAAAATACACAAAACACATGGCAACTTAATTACAGAATACTACAGGCCACCAAGTGTCTAGAAAAATAGAAATCTCTTGAGCAGTAGATTTGTTGGGAAGACTTCTAGAAGGAGAACCTGCAAGACTTGACAGCTTAGGGAAAAGGGGAAAGCTTTCAAATAGGCCAAACCCCACCCCAAGAGGGAACTTGCCTGGGCATTCACGTCTCTGCCTGCAGAACTCACAGGTGAGACTGTTTATCCAGAGACATGAGTCTGGCAATCTCAGCCCAACCCCAGTGGCCTGGAAGACAAACTGGAGGCATGTCTTTATGCTAGACATGAGGGCATCTGGTCACTACTTGGATGTTCGGGGTCTTCTCTTTCTGGCAGTAAAATCCCAATTTCAGTGAGAGGGAAGGAAATGATTCAAATCCTGAAAAATGTATTCATCCATTCCCTGAGAGGAGGGAGTGAGTGAAGGGAAAAGAGGGAGAGAGAAACTGAACACTGGAAACTCAGAGCTGGGAGCTGTGCCGGGGCTCTGTAATTTGTTGGCAGGTCCATCAGACT
This sequence comes from Okapia johnstoni, assembly GCA_024291935.2. NCBI lineage: Eukaryota > Metazoa > Chordata > Mammalia > Artiodactyla > Giraffidae > Okapia > Okapia johnstoni. The sequence continues at coordinate 18,012,880 of CM044305.1, forward strand.
ACGGAGGGTTCAAGATCCAGGCCTTCCACTAATGAGACTCATTACTTACATTATATCTGACCTTTTACAACATCTTTCTTAGCTAGGTGTTCTGTCTCCTTTTACAGATGAGGAAACTGAAGTTTGGAGCTAGTAAGCGATTTGCCAAGGTCACATAGCAGATATTTATCTTAGGGCCTGAGGGGTTTCAAATGCCAACCTCTTTACTCTGCACCATGCTACTTGATAAATTTGTTTATCTACCTCGGGTAATTAGCACATGTCAAAATGACACTTGAGCTGAGGAACAGCCATAAGCTATGCTTCCTCTAATTCTCTTGTTTAAAAGACATGAGGTTTTATTTCCTTAATAGGAACAGCAGCCATAATTTAATATGGGGGAAAAAAGCTTTTGAGTTGGGGAACAAAAATAACAATACATAAAATATAAAATATCTCCTGATTTCCTGCTGCTAGTAACTGAATGTTAGGAAAGATACATAAATTTGAAACGTATCTAGCCATGAATTGTACTTCTTTACTTCTCTGAGCCTAAAGGGGGCTTTTATTCCCTGATTTTCTCACCTCCTGGGCCAAGGATGCCCCCACTTTATGTGTATTATCATTGATCCTTCCAGCAGTTCTAGGATATAGGAATCTTTTCCCAGGTTTTACAGAAAAGGACACTGAAGCTGGCAGAGGATAAGTAATATTCCCAAGGTCACCTGGTGGGTAAATGACAGGGCCCAGTTGGAACTCATATCTATGTGGCTCCTGTTTTGAGAGGTACCCAGGATTCGTTCTAAACAGGCATGATAAAATGGCAGACACAGAGACAGGCTTCAAAAGAATAAGAGTATTACAGTTTTCAAGAGGAAGGTGTCAGCTACAAATTGGCACCTAACAAGAGCATTGCCAACAACTGAACAAAAAAGGCATTCTCCATCTGCCCCTACAGAGATTGAGCTATTGCTATAGCTGCTATAGCTGTTGACCTTCAACAACCCTTGAGGGAGTTCAGGGTGGAGTGAGGCACTCTGTGCTCCAGGGAATCTGGTGGGACAGGTCTTTAGATAGTTGGATGTTTTTAGGAACAAATTTTATGATCTCAATCCTTGCATCTCCTCATATCTAGGAAGCACTAAATCCCTTCATGGTGACATCACATCCTCATGACTAAGAAGAAAGCTTTTGTAAAATGAGTGCTTTCATGGTACTGAACTCCCTTCACCAAAATCTTATACATTGACCTTCCCCCACTGCTGCTTTGGAGCAGTCTCTGGGAGCTATCTGAGATGCTGCCTCCCAGGCTGTGGTCCTCATGTTGCCCCAAATAAAACTTAACTCGCACCTCTCAAGTTGTGCATCTTTTTTAGCTGACAAAGGGTCATGGAGAAGCACCAGGGTTGGTCGGACAGCAAGAGGGGAGAGGGGAAAGTATGAGCAAAATGGAAGAAATGGGCGAGCCTGGGTAAGCAACTGAGCAGGTTTAGAATGTGAATAATTTCAGCAGGCTCTGGTCTATCGGAGTGGTCTCTAGTTGCACAGTACCTAGCCCTGGGGTGATCGTGGCAGGGGGATACGGTCCTGGACACTGCACAAGCCTGATCAAAAGAGGCAGGTGGGGGCATGGACTTGGGATTGGTTGCTTTGCACTTCAGAGGCAAGGTATAAGGTAAGTCCCTCACTATTAGCTAAACCTTTGAGGGGCCACCCCTCACTGTGTCCAAAAGGCTTGAAGATGTCAAAAATCATAAAATATAAAAAAGGACATGATTAATAGCTACAAAACCCATGAGATTTTTTTTCCCAGAGCACTCTACTGCATAAAACTTCTATTAAAACGTAGTGACAATTCATCCAACTAGTACTTACCTACTACATCCTCAAATTGATCAGGCCCACCCTGAGCCCTCAGTTAGACTACTAACATCTTTAAATATAGCCAACTGTTCAAGGATAGCTTACTCAGATCTGTTTATGAAGGCAAGAGGCATATAGAGAATCAAGGCACCAGAATCTTCTAGAGGGCTAGGCTCTATCCCTAGGGTATCTGATCCAGTAGGTTGGAAATTTGCATTTCTAACAAGCTCCTGCGTGCATGCATGCTAAGTCGCCTCAGTCGTGTCTGACTCTTTGCAACCCTGTGGACTATTGCCCACCAGGCTCCTCTGTCTATGTGATTCACAAGTCAAGAATACTGGAGTGGGTTGCCGTACCCTCCTCCGGGGAACAAGCTCCTAGGTGATGCTACTACTGCTGGTCTGAGGACCACATTTTGAGAACCAGTGGCTTAGAGAAACCACTGAATCTCTTTACAGTGTAGTAAGGTAAACTCAAGAACTAGCAAAACTAAACATTAAACTTATGTATTGAAACCAAGGATGACATTCAGAATATCTAACAACCAGTATGGCATGGCACTGACCAGTGGCTGGGGCCAGCCTCCCTGGCCCCTGCTATGGCAAGCTATTACCATTTCATTAAATGAACAATTGTGAAGTGGAGCACAGGGTACCGGATGGTGATCCTTTTTCAACAAAAGACCACAAGAGGAAGTACAGGGCACACCACACTGGAAGGTGAAGGCAGAGTGCAGACAGAAAGAGGCGGGACCTGGGGCACAGGCGTCTCTTAGGGTCCTTGGGTGGAGTAAGGCCAGATGGATCAATTCAAACCAAAAAGAGGATTGTGGTCAGCTCCACAGGGGTCTTATCTAACAGTCACCCAAGGGGGCTGACTCTGGGAGGTGGGGAAACAATCACAAGGGCTGCTGTGGGCTGTTTTCTAGGACAGCAGTCCCCAACCTTTGTGGCATCAGGGACGGATTTCATGGGAGAGTTTTTCCACAGACCCGGGGTAAGGAGATGATTTTGGGAGGATTCAAGTGCATTACATTGACTGTGCACTTTTAGCTCTAATCTAATGCCACCGCTGATCTGACAGGAGGTACCAGACCATGGCCTGGAGGTGGGGGACCCCTGATCTAAGACATGCACTTGTAAGAGAGGCGAGTTTCAGTTCAAGGCCCCATAGGCCACTTGGCCAAACAAAATGGATGCCAAGGCAGCAACACCAGGGAGTAAGCAGCTTAGCAGGCACGACGTCTAGTTGCTGGATCTTGAGGGTCCCAGGAGCATGGTGGGGTAGACGAGGCTGCAGGGGGCCCAGAGCTGCAGCCAGCCACAGCGAATTAAGGAGGTGCTTCAATATTTAACAACAGCTGCAGCCACAAGGGTAATGAACCAACTGAACTGCAGTCCTGAGTCAAACTTCAAGTGGACTTTTGATGGTACTTAAAACCCTTCAGTGGCTGCCAGTGGCTTTTAGGAAAATGTCAAAATGCTTCATGTGGAGGCCCTACGTGATTGAACCCATGCCATCCTCATTGGACCGACAGCTCCTCATTTTGCACCCTACACACCAATCATTCTAAACCTCTTCAAGTTCCCAAACACGCCAAACTTCACCTAGCCTTTGTGTCTTAGAAAAGATTTCTCGTTTTGCCTGGAAAATCATTTCCTCAGGAAACTCAGATTCATCTTCTAAGACTCAGCTCAAATTTGGCTCCTCAGGGAGGAGGACCCCTCTTCCTCTCAAGGTCATGGGCAACCTATCATATCACTCAGATTCTATTACGGTCATCTCTAGAGGAATTCACCACATTAGACTACACGTAAAGTGAATGTAGGCTTCCCAGTTGGCTCTGGTAAAGAATCCACCTGCCAAGTGGGAGATGCGGGTTTGATGCCTGGGTCGGGAAGATCCCCTGGAGGAGGAAATGGCAACCCACTCCAGTATTCTTGCCTGGAGAATTCCATAGAGAGAGGAGCCTGGTGGACTATAGTTCATGGGGTCACAAAGAGTCAGACATGACTGAGCATCTAAAGAACAATAAGGTGAATGCAGGCATTTACCATATCACATCAATTTTAATAGGGGCTTTTTTCAAGCTTTAATGTCTCTAGAAGTAGGGTGTACCTTACAACTGGTGGTGTGGTATAAGTTGACAGAGTTTGTCTTTCTTAATGGCACATAGTATTGTGGTACATCTTCAATCAACTGTATTTTAGATTCAATGAAATAAGCTTTTCTCCTCCCCATATCCACATCCCGCGCAATACTGCGCATGGAGGCTATGCTTTGACTCTCGGCCCCACTCAGACCTTCTGGCATGTTTAATGTGAGGCCTACCAGCTCACTTCCCAAGCTCCCTTGCCAGCCGGAGCATCCATGGGCTATGGGAGGACAGCAGGCAGGTCGAAGCCTCCTGTGGTTTCTGCTTGCTGCCCCTGGTTCTGCTCATGGCTCCAGCAGGGGCAGGGCCAGTGGTGACAGCAGCAGGAGTGTGTGGGACTGTGCCTCCTGGAGCCCCACTTAGCAACAGCCGGCACGGGGTGAGTGTGCTGCAGGCCAGGGTCGGCTCCTTTCCCCCTTAGGTGGCAGTAGCACCAGCAGCTTTCTGCAGTTACTGAACTCGGGGTAGCATCACCCCCTCTTCGCTCCTTCTGCCAGTTGGTTCCAGTACCTTTGGAACCAATTTCCAGCATTAAATACACCCTCTTTGAAATACCCAGAGTGGAGGAAAGTGCCTCATCTCTCAGGGTCTCAATTTTGCCATCTGACAAATGGAGATAATAATAGTCTATCTCATATAGGGTTTTTTTTTCTTTTTTAAGATGAAGTGCTTAAAACAGTGCCTGAAGAAATGTTAGGCATTATTATTGCTGTGCTTCTCAGTATTCTGTATGTTTTGTCACCCACAGATATACCTGTAGATGCTTCCTATTGTTTCTTTTTTCAATTCTTATTCAGGACTATCTATGCCTATTCAGACAGGTTTGTTGGAGGAGGGAAGGAGGGAGGAAGGAGAGATGAAAGAATGGAATGGAAAATACAAGAAGGAAAAGGCAAGGGAATGGAACCTAAGTGGGGAGGGGAGGAAAGAGGGGGGGGGGGGGCGGAAAGGGAGAGGACTGATGCAGGGAAGGCAGGCTCAGGGTGGCAGCTACTTCCCAAGAGGCATAGAATTATTTGTTTACCAGCAGACCATCAGCCTGGCTTCCTTCCTCATCCATGATCTCAGAGTCACACCAACTCCCGCTCTTCTCCAACACAAGACACACAAATAAATCTGCCAAAGGCAGTGCTAATGATTTTCTCTCTGCCTGGAAGCTATGTCAAAATGGCACTTGTCCTTCACATACAAATACATATAGAAAATGCACAAAGCAATAAGACAGATCACTCAAGAGAAAAAGTGGACCAAAGACTTGAACAGACACTTCAAAATGAGGTTATCCAAGGAACTGATAAATACATGAAAAGGGGCTCAACTTCATTAGTCCTGAAGGAAATGCAAATTAAAACCACAACAATGTCTCTCTTCTCTGGTCTCTTCTCTCCACCACAGACCCTGTTGGTCCTCCAGTCCTACTCCCGTTGGTAGTAAGAGCATCCAGGTGAGAACATATACCTGTCTGCTTCCTCTTTGAGCTGCTTGAGGGCTGAGATCATGATCTGGACATCTTTTCACCCCAGGACCAGAGGGAGGAAGCAATAAACATTTCAGGTTGAACACAACTGAAATCCCAATGAGATGACAGAAGTCAGCATGAAAAGACTAGGTTCAGAATGTGATTTTACAACTGGATGAAGAAAACAGATTAGAGAGGAAAAATAGCAGAGCTGTTCTCTGAAGTTACCAGAAACAATCAAGGACAAGAGGGAAACCATTTCTTTCAAGACAGTGGCCAACATGTCTGTTCACATCTCCTCCACTATAACTCACCATTGGATTCCTTAAGGTCAAGTGCTCTTTGGGTGCACTGAGCCTGGCTTCTTATCAGATGAAGACATATCCCTGTTCTCTAGAACTTTCTGTCAATAGAATTCTCAGTGGGAAAAAAAAAAAAAGGTTGGGTGCACATATCTTCTACAAATAGGGAAAAGGAATTAAGATGAAATTGTGACATTTCAACCGATTTCTAGCTTTGTAATGCATCTGAAAGTCTTTTACTCTAAAAAGAGCTCGCTTGACAGAATATTTGCCATTATTCCCAAACATGAGTACTCATTGTCCATATTTTTAAAAAATTATAATACAGTTCCTCAAGCTCATTTCTACATTAAATTGTGAGACAAGAGCACAAATGCAGTCTATGCACATGTCATTTAAAGCCAGAAACCAGGCTGCAAACTGTTAAATCAAGTATTTACATTCTAGACTTGTAGTTCAGTTCAGCTGCTCAGTCATGTCCAACTCTTTGCGACCCCATGGACTTCAGCACGCCAGGCTTCCCTGTCCATCACCAACTCCCGGAGTTTACTCAAACTCATGTCCATTGAGTCGGTGATGCCATCCAACCATCTCATCCTCTGTCTAGACTCCTAACTTATAAATATAACTCTTACCCACCTGGAAACCCACGTTCCAATTCAAGATCCACAAGTTCTGTGACGTTCCATGTAACACCATGTTGGCACCCCCTCTTCTCTGCTCCCTTCCCCCAGCCCAGCAGCCCCCTGAGTGCAGGCAGTCTTCCATCATCCATCGGGCTCTGGGATGATAAACTGAAGAGACTCCCATGGGCCCTGGAAGTGGATGCTGAGCAGTTTGGACAGGAACTTGCAAGTCTCAGGGATACAAACTGTGTTCTAGAAGAGGACAGAGGTGCAGCCCCTGGTACTTTGGGCCTGTCTCTGGTGGCAAGGGGCACAGCTGGGGGAGAGCCAGAGGGAAACCCTCTTGAAAGCACAACCCAGGGCAGGTCCCCTCTTTACCAGTTCCCAGGGCAAAAACGTAGCCCTTATCACACAGCTTACAATTTAAATCCTTTCACATCCAACCTATCCCAATAGATTTAAACTACAAGAATATTTTTTTAAGAAGAAAAATATAGACCTCAGGTGTTGGGGATGATCTACCTACTGCAACCGAGGGCCTTGACAGCTAAAGCCAAAAGGAAAAGACCTCAGTTAGATGTTCGTAAATAATGCATGCAAGTTCATTTGTTTAAGTAGACAGTGTTTTTCAACTTGTCAAATTCCAGGAACATTTTGTTGTGTCAGTATTGCATAAAATTCATCAGGTGATATATGAATTTCAAAAATGTAATACATTATACCAAGAGGAAAGATCATTTGTCTTCCTAAGGAGGTGATAAATACGACATTACACAGTAGACTGCCTTGCTGATATTATTAGCCATGAATTCCATTTGGAATTTACTGCTCATCTCAAAGGCTTAGCATTATTTAACTGTAATAACTCTCAATCCTAACCAGTCAGACGATCAATTCAGTTTAATCACTGATGTTCCTGTAATGGTGAAACGCTGGATTATTTTTGTTTGAAGCTAGCACACCAAGTCCCGTGGTATGGTATAATTAAGAACAACTGTTTACTTTTTCTTAAATTCAACACCCCTCACCCTCACCTCAAAAGCTAGACATTAAAGTACTAAATATAATGATCTTGGTAAGCCAAATTGCTAGGTTCCTGGCAGCCCTTCCCTGCTGTTTCCCTTAAACATTTCTATCTGAAATGATGATGAATAAAAAAAGAAAAAAAAAAGAAACCTGGAAAATATACAGCTATCCCTTCACTGTATCGTCTACCTAACCATCAAGAGTTTCCGTTCTGGTGCTAAAAAACACTCCCTCCCTCCTTCCTCTGTCCCTTTCTGACCATTTTAGATTGTTACTTGCATTGTTTCAAATGTCCACGGGGCACTCGCAAGATCCAGAGACACCAGCCCATTATTTTATGTCTGTGAGTTAGTCACCACAAGCAGACTGGGAGACAGTTTTGAGGGTCTTCAATGATCTTGGTTTGCTTGGTACCCCACGAGGGCCTGATTCATGGAAGTACCCTAATGTTATTGAATAAACAAACGATCACCTTGTTGCCCTCCTGAACTACACGGTATTGAGAGTTATTCTGGTATACAGAGTATCAGAATCAGTTCCCAGCAGAAGTGAGTTAACCCAGTGCATCACCACTATAAAGTTTAGAATTTGAACATCAGAAAATATCGCTATAAGATCCTGGATGAGTTCATTCAAATCCCATCAGGTAGGGAATGATATACAGATAACTCTCAGAACTTAGTGGCAAAGACAGAGACTGATGCAGCATGCCCTTGGGAAATCTTTTCAAGTGTACTTTGTTTCAATTATATTTTATAATCATCAGGAGACAAGCTTTGGCTATGCTTTAAGAACACTGCACTTAATCCAAGCTTATTTTTCAGAGGCAAAATTGAAAATACATTAGATCCTGGAAATGCTTAGAAGGGAATTATTCTGAGTGGCATTGCAGTAACTGGTCAACGCAATCTGGCAGCTGATGCCTTTCATCTCTTCTACTTTCAGCTGTCCTTTTTTTTATCTTTTGGCTTGTGAGATCTTAGTTCTCCAACCAGGGATGGAGCCTGTGCCCCCTGCAGTGGAAGTACAGGGTTCTAAACATTGGAGCACCAGGGAATTCCCACAGCTATCCTCTTTTAAATGTGTTTTAAAACTGTCAGCTGCCTCTGATCTCTTTTGGGAATAGACAGGTTATCAAGTATGAATCAAGGCCTTAACACATTTACTAGCATTTGAATTCTTCCCAAGATGCAGCTTCTTTTTGGTGGATTTCATCATTAAGTTTGTTCTCTCCACAAACTTAATAATCTCAGGTATGACTACCACATTTGATAAAATACTTTATTCAGAGCATCTTTGGTAATTTGTTATAATCCAGTTATTTGGCTTATAACCGGCCTCACATAACTTACCTGTTCATTTAAATGTTTAACATTTAAAAATAAATTGTATAGTAGGCCATCATAAAAAAATTCATCTAGACTGTGCTCAACATATTTTTCCTTTTGGCAATATTCTAGAATGAAATACAATCCAATGGCATTCTGTAGCCATCTGTATATCTTTTTAAAGTACATTTCTGGCATAGCCCCACCAACTATCACTTTCTCAAAGTCCAAAAAAGCTGTTGAACCAAGAGACAGGCTTATGAATAAATGAATAACTTAATGCATTTCAAATCACTGGGGAATGAACAGACAATTTAATCAAGGGTACTGGGACAAGTGGTGACCACAATGGAAAAAAATAACTTCACAATTCATAGCATACCAAAAACACAAAACCAAAACAAAAAACCCTCCTCACATCCTACAAAAAAAAGGGGGTGGGGAATGCCAGATGAATGAAAGACCTGATTATGAAAAGCAAAAGTTTAAAACACAGGAATATACATATTTATGAGAAAATCAAAATAGGGAAAGGTTTCTTTTAAAAAATACAATAAACAGAAACCATAAAGGAAACAGACTGACAAATTTTATTGCACTCAAATAAAAAATGTGCATCAGAAAATACCATTAATAAATAAAAAGACCAAGCATAGCCAAAGCTAGTCTCCTGATGATTATAAAATGTAATTAAAAACAAAGGACACCTTAAAAGATTTGACAAGGGCAGATTGAGAGTAGATGCTTATAATAATATAAACAATACAGGATTATTATCTCAAAGATGTAAGCATAATACATCAATAAGAAAATAAAAACCCCATAGCCAATGGACAGAAGAGAGACATTTTTCTAAAGAGGAATATTGGCTGGCCAATTAACTTATAAAAATGTGCCCAACCTCATTCCTAATCAGGTGAATGAAAATATAAATCACAGTAAATTACCAGTTCACACCTCCAGACTGGCAAAAACTTAAAAGTCTAATACAGCCAAGTCCTGGCAACGAAGCAACTTCAACTCCCATGCCCTGGTTGTGAGAGTGTAAATGGGGGCCCCAGTTTGGAAAGCAATTTGGCAGCATCTAATAAAGTTGAAGCCTGGAGAAGCAAACATGGGAACGTTCCATGATCTGATTTAAAAGCAGAGGAAGCTAAACATAGGGGGCAGTTTGGTTGTATTAGTATAAATTCTGATTTTGCAGAATTCATTTCTGAAAACTGATACTTGCTAGTAAATAATAAAAGCTAACATTTGAGCACTTAGTCTGTACCAGGCACCCCTCTGAGCATGAATTCTTTCATTTGATCCTAATGATCCAGAAAAAGGTTGCTGTAGACTGAAAGTTTACGTGCCCCTGCCCCCCACCGAGTCCACGTTGAAATCCTAATCCGCAGTGAGACGGTATGAGAAGGTGAGGCCCTTGGGAGATGACTAGGTCACAAGGGTAAAGCTCCCATGAATAGGATTAGTGCCCTTATAAAACAGACTCTGGAAGAGCTCCCTTAACCCATCTGCCACATGAAGGCACAGAATGAAGACAGCCATCAATAAAGAAGAGGGTCTTCAAACCTGCCAAACCTGCTGGCACAACATCTCGACTTCCCAGACTCCCGCAGTGTGAGAAATACCAACAGGGCCTACTGTAGCACAGGGAACTCTGCTCAATGTTATGTGGCAGCCTGGATGGGAGGGGGATTTCGGGGAGAATGGATACATATATCCATTCATCCATGTATATGTATGGCTGAGTCTCTGCTGTCCACCTGAAACTACCACAACATTGTTAATCAGCTATACTCCAATACAAAATAAAAAGTTCTTTTTTAAAAAAAAAAGGATTAAAAAAAGAATAAAAAATAAAAGGAAAAAAGAAATGTGAGAAATAAATTTCTGTTGCTTATATGTCACCCAGTTTATGGTATTATTATACCAGCAAATGGAAAAAGACAAGAGAGTCGTTATTATCACTACTTTACAGATGCACAGAGGGCCAAGGCCCCAGAGCCAGGACATGACAGAGCTAGGATATGAATCCAGTGGTCTGGGCCCACTTTTACATCCTGCATCCCATGAGTAAATAGTATTTGCAGGAGTTGGCATGGCTTGTCCTGAATGCAATGAGTAAACTGTAACATCACTAAGCATGTGTGAAGCACTACCAACTTTATGTCTGGAAAATTAGTATGGTTTCCCACGTCAACCTTGATAATACACTAAAATCAAGGAGAGAAGGAAGAATGTTTCTAACGTTTGACTTCCATGTTCAAGGAGCAAATAGAGTTCAGTCTTGTATTTTCAGGCTCCCTAATTACCAGGAGAGTATGTTCTCCAAATGGCACTTTGCCTAAGTTTCCAGAACAATGTTCGTTCCAGGAAGCCACAAACTCTGACATCTCATCCCAACGTAGGGTGTCTGGGAAATTCACAGTATTATTTTGCTTACGAGGTACCTGTTAGTGCCTTTGATTATTCACTTCAAAGACTTTAGTTATTAGACTTTGCTAATAGGACGTCATCTCTTGAATGAATAATAAAAAAAAATATGAAAACTGCCATTATTGAGACAGACCATTGACAGAATTTTAATAAATCCATACATTACATTAGATTGTAACAAGGTTAAGTTTCTTGGTGTTTATCATTGTATCCTGGTTATGAAAGTGAATGCCCTTGTTCTTAGACAATAATTAATGAAGTATTTAGGAGTTAAGGGACATCATGCCTGCAATTTACTCTTAAATAGTTCAGAATAGAAGTTATAATAATTATAAAATCCTAAAAAGAGAGTTGCCATATGATCCAACAATCCCACTCAATATACTCAGACAAAACTATAATTCAAAAAGATACATGCACCCCTATTCTCATAGCAGCAGTAGGTACAATAGCCAAGACATGGAAATAATCTAAATTTTCACTGACAGATGAATGGACAGAGAAGATAGTATATATATGTGTGTGTATATATATATACATATACACACACACAGTGGAATATTACTCAGCCACGAAGACACAATGGAATATTCAGTTCAGTTCAGTTGCTCAGTCGTGTCCAACTCTTTGCAACCCCATGAATCACAGCACGCCAGGCCTCCCTATCCATCACCAATTCCCAGAGTTTACCCAAACCCATGTCCATCGAGTCGGTGATGCCATCCAACCATCTCATCCTCTGTCGTATTACTCAGCCACAAAGAATGAAATAATGCCATTTGCAGCAACATGGGTGGACCTAGACATTATCATACTAAGTGAAACAAGTCAGAAAGAGAAATACAAATACCATATGACATCATTTATATGTGGAATCTAAAACATGATACATATCAGCAACTTATCTACTAAAGAAAGGCAACCACAGACTTGTGGTTGCAAAGTGGGATGGGTAAGGGAGGGAAGGAATGGGGGTTTGGGATTAGCAGAGGCAAACTATTACATATAGGATGGATAAAAAACAAGGTCATACTGTATGACACAGGGAATTATATTCAATATCCTATGACAAACCATAATGGAAAAGAATATGAAAAAGAATATATATATGTATAAATGAGTCATTTTGCTGTACAGAATTAACACAACATTGTAAAGCAACTATACTTAATTTTTTTAAAAAAGCAAGCTGTTGGAAATAACAAATGTTGGTGAGGATGTGGAGAAAAGGGAAATGTTTTACACTGCTGGTAGTAATGTAAATTTGTGCAACCACTGTGGAAAACAGTATGGAGGTTCCTCAAAAAACTAAAAATAGAACTACCATATGACCCAGCAATTCCACTCCTGGGTATATATCCAAAAAGAACAAAAATTCTAATTCCAAAAACACACACACTCCAATGTTCATAGTGGCATTATTTACTATTGCCAACATACGGAAGCAACCTAAGTGTGGTGTATATTTGTGTGTGTGTGTGTGTTGTACAACATGAGGAATAGAGCTACTATAACAACTATAAATGGAGTATAACCTTTAAAAGTTGTGAACCACTATATTGCACACCTGTAACATAGAGGATTGTAGAGCAACTATACTTCAATTCAAAATGAAAGAAACCAAGGTGTTGGCTTTGAGAGGGATTCAGATAGGTCCTTGTTTTTCTCCTTAGGCCCATAGAATGGTGTTCTCCCTGTGTCTTCACATCATATGTGTTTCTGGGTCCAAATTTCCCCCTTTTATAAGGATACTAATCACAGGATAAGGGCCCACCCTAGTGATCTCATCTTAACTTAGTCCTCTGAAAAGACCCTATTTCCATGTAAGGTCACGTTCACAGGTACTGAAGGTTAGGACTTCCACGTCTTTTGGGGAGACATGACTCAAGCCATAACACCATTCCAGGTATCTTTCTGGTGGGGGAGAATTAAGACTGGAAGGAAGGGCCTGATGGCCCTAACATCTGCATTATTTAAGGGTCAAATGTATTGTTTCACTGTCTTTTTGTAAATATTTGGTGCTTTATAAAGCCCGTGCAGTAAATCATCTCTATCCCTACTCATCCCTTACCTGGAACACACGTGCTTTCTTCACAGCCTTCAGTTTACACTCACTCCTTCATCCATCTACTTCCAGCAGCCCTCATAGTGCCCTGTAGCTTTGGGCTGGTGTTTTCTGCTTAGTTTTCTCTGCTGCCTAAGGGGCTCCCCCACGTTCTTTCCTCTATACACTGCTCTGAATATATATCCCAAACACTGTCTTCTAGGATTCCCTCCACGGAAGGCTGTTCAAGTACAACGTCAAGACTGAGTCGTGTAACCTTTCATACTTCCCCGTATTCTCCATTCTATTTTCAACAAACTTTCGGCTAAAGACCCAAGCGTGAATTCACATTTGTTCTGGTTTTACTCTCCACAGAAATAGTAAGCCCATGAAATCAGAGCACAATCGAGGCTTCATTAAGTAGCATGTTTAGTTGAGTAGAAAGTATAATCCCTTATCTTTGTGTTTAGAACCTTCTAGCTGTCAGGACAATGTCTGCACACTGAACAGGGTCTCCACATCTCTTCAAAACTGCAGGGAGCCCAGGTGGGGGGGGGAAACTGCGGGGAGCCCAGGTGGGGGGGGGACTGCTGGGAGCCCAGGTTGGGGGGGGAACTGCGGGGAGCCCAGGTGGGGGGGGGAAACTGCGGGGGAGCCCAGGTGGGGGGGGAAACTGCGGGGAGCCCAGGTGGGGGGGGAAAAACTGCGGGGAGCCCAGGTGGGGGGGGGGACTGCTGGGAGCCCAGGTTGGGGGGGGAACTGCGGGGAGCCCAGGTGGGGGGGGGGAAACTGCGGGGAGCCCAGGTGGGCGGGGAACTGCGGGGAGCCCAGGTGTGGGGGGAACTGCGGGGAGCCCAGGTGGGGGGGGGACTGCGGGGAGCCCAGGTGGGGGGGGGACGGCGGGGAGAACTTGAAAATGTCTGCACTGGTCATTGCTTCAAACTCGCCACTAATTGGCCTCCATCCACTGCCAGTTTTGTAACTTTTCCAATGCTGGGAGTATAAATGCCCTTTGTGGAATACTGGGAAGTCAAACTTGAGCCCTAGATTAATGCTTTATCCAACTGCCTTTTTAACACAGTCCATGAGAACATTCGTAACCCTTGGAAATCAAACAGGAATTCATCTTAGCAATTACCATAGCAATATCTATTGCTTTGAAGGCCACGTGTAACAATGTTGATATAAAACATTTCAATTCAGCAGCGGTTTATGCACTCTGTAAGTTTTTCTGCAAGGACACTCACCTTGCTGATTTACCGCTTACCGGCTCTCGATGTCAGTACCACTCAGTGTGGCCCACAGATTGGCAGCATCAGCTGATTAAACTGTGAGAAATGCAGGCTCCCGGGCCCTGCCCCAGACTTCCAGAACTAAACTGTATTTCAAGGAGATCCCTGAGTGCTTATCCACACTCAAGTTTCCTAAGCAGTGCGCTCGTTTTTCCATTCCTGTTTCTAAATGGCAGGGTGGGCTTGCCCAGGGACTCCTGTTTCTAAATGGCAGGGTAGGCTTTGCCCAGCGGAAAAGAATCTGCTTGCAATGGAGGAGACACAGGTTTGATCCCTGGGTTGGGAAGATCCCCTGGAGGAGGGCATGGCAACCGACTCCAGTATTCTTGCCTAGAGAAGTCCATGGACAGAGGAACCTGGTGGGCTACAGTCCATAGGGTCACAAAGAGGGACAGGACTGAAACAACTTAGCACACACACACGCAAATAGCAGGCAACTACAGTTCCAGCTGAACTTTTTAAAGTCCTCAACCAATTTTCTCATGAAACTAACTGAATAGAGCTTTTTTTTTTTTGGCCTCACCATGTGGCATGAGGACCTAGATCCCCGACCAGTGACTGAACACATGCGTGCCCCCTGCAGTGGCAGCAGAGTCCTAAGGGAAGTCCCTGAGTAGCTTTTTGATGTGACTCTATTTCCAAATTTTTAAAAAATGAGACTTTTTGCCTTAAGTAAAAAGAAGGCTTCAGACCCACTCTCGATCTCCATTCCTGTTTCTGCCACATACATGGATAAAGAAAAAAAAAATCCTTCATGCCCTCCAGACCCTTCGTGTCTTAGCAGAAGCTCAGGAACAAACATCTAACAACAAAGAAACTGGGGTCTTTGAAGCAAGATCTCTGCCAGAGACCTTTTGTCTGTAAGCCAGCGGGAGCCACAAGAACCCAAGCGCAGACAGGGAGCCCACCACAGCGGACCTCCAAGCCAGAGCTCCACTCCCACTCCAGCCTTCGTCATCTCCTGCGGGAGCCCTGGCAGGTATGGTTACATCTTTGTGTAGCAGTCAGACAGCCTGAAAGACCTAATACAGCCACTAGCACTTCTGCTGCCTCATGAACATCACATTTTACTGTCTTCTGTGCTGGATCTTAACAGCCTGCTTTACTTGGGTGCTCGCAGGGCCCTTGAGACTCGGTCCTCTTAGGCTTCTGGTTCTGTGTCCAGAAATCTTGCTGTCATGTCCTTCAGGCAGACAGGAGGCCAACTGTATCGAAAATTTCCTTTTTTTTTTTTAAAGATTTAACATAATGTTTTACTTGGAAATCATTTCAAACTTAGAGGAAAGTTGCAAAAAGAACTTGTCAATTTAATACCAGTATAACAATACTTGATCAAAAGCACTATTCCTATACCAATTTGTCACTTGATGCAATAACGCTCTCTACATGATTTTTCCTCCAATACAGGATCCAGTGTCAGGTCAAATACTGCATTTAGTTGCCTCACCTCTTTAACTTCCTTTAACCTGGAAACCTTTTCATGGCCTTTTCGCTCTTTTGGCATGGATACTCTTAAAGGATACAGGCCTTCTGACAAGAGAACATTTCTCATTCGGGAGCTAATGTTTCATCATGATTAGATTCAGAAGCATTACAAGCATTCTTACCTAATTCACATAGGTACTGATTGGCCTTCTCACCTGTCCCTTGTTGATTCTGATCACCTTGCCAAAGGGTCCAGTGTCTCCACTGAAAAGTTTTCTCTGGCAACATGCAGTAAGCTGAAAAAGGACTGCCTGTGGAAGTCAACATCCCAATCCAAGAAACTTAAATGTTACCTTATATTGCAAAAGGGACTTCACAGCTGTGGTTGAGCTTGAATTGGGGAAGAGAATCATGGATCATCCAATGGAATCCCAATAGGGCTTTATTACAGGGATGCAACCGAGCAGGAGCCAGAGAAGGTAACATGACAACAGAAGCAGAGAGATTTGAAGACACTATGCCTCTGACTTTGACACCGAAGGGCGCAGAAGCCAAAGAATGCAGGTGCCCTCTAGAAACTAGCAAAGACGGGAAACATTCTCCCCTGGAGCCTCCCGAGAAAACCAAGTCCTGCCAGTGCCCAGATCTGAGCCCGGTAAGATTCCTTGCACACTTGTGATCTGATAATTTGTTAGTTTAAGGAACTAAATTCATGGCAATTTGTTCAGGGGGTAACAGGACACTGATCCACAACTCATAAACAGTCTGAGGGAGACAGAGCCACATAAATCTGCTCCTTGTCAAAATCTGCCCCCAGATTTTACATTTCACCCTAGCCCAGTCTTCACTGTGATGATTACAAAACGCTCTTGTCAATTCCAGCATTCCCTCTCCCTTAACGAGCTGACTCCCAGCTTTCTATGTTAAGTGCCTCATCTGTTAGTATATTTGTGACCTCCACTTACTTGTATACTTATTTTCCATATACCCTTCATGACTTTCAGTTTTTTTCTGATGTTTTCTAATTTATCATTCTGCTTAATTATTTTAGGGCACAAACCCTTCTGGATTTATCCAGTGGGAGCCAAAGTTCAGGTTCAAACTACGCATAAGCAGCCAGGATCAGAGTCTCGTGGTCTGGCTGACTGGGGCCCTGAAACCCAGGCCACAGCCCCCTGTAGGCTGACCCGGACCAAAGTGGAGGGCTGGAGTAAGAATTCCACCCGCTGGGTAGGGAGTTACCAAGGGGAGAGATGTTCAAGAGGGACAGAGTTGACGGTGGAGGACAAACAGGTAATAAGAGACTCACAGCAACGCTTGACATCCAAACGGCCGCAGGTCCTACGCAGCGTTCTGGTTTTCGGGTCTGAGTGCTCTATGCCTTTCCAAGTTCTGTTCATCTTCAGTCTGTGGGAGCGTCAAGAACGAACCCCGAAGACACAAGCCCTGGTGAGAGGACCCTTCACCCACACAGTGCCTGCGCCCATGCTGAGACCACACCCTGCTGGAGCAGGCTGGCCATGGCTCCTGCTCCGTGTGAAGGGGCGGAGCGTTCTCCCTCTATCATCACGGCTGCTCTTCTTGAACACACCCACCTGTGTAACTTCTTCACATGTCTTCTTCTATGCTCCCCTGGGAAAATGCACTTCTAAGAGCTCCCTTCACAGTGCACTGTAACCATATGCACGAAGCATTAGACAAGCTGAGCAAGAGGTACCGGGTGACGGCCTTGGGAGCTTATACTGTAGCCATCTGTCACCTGGACTTGGGCTGAAGGTCTTGCATCCCCGGTCCGCACTGCCCTTCAGTTCCACGCCTCCAGCTCTCACCTGACAGAGTCAGAAACCACTGCTCAGCTGTGTTCTTTCCCAGCGGGACTCACGATCCCTTCAGAGAGTTAAACATTTAAATATACGTGGACAATAGATAAGGGATGAATACTTAAATAAGACTGAGCAGAAAAAGTAGAAATACTGAGTGTGAAGGGACCATGCAGCGGAAGTAGGATATGTTGACAGAAGCTCCCCTTAATGCTGGGAGGAAGGACAGAGGGGTAATTTCATGTATCAAATTGAACTCAGACATCTGAAAGCAGGCAAAGGCGGACTTGTCTAGAAAATGGAGAACATGGAATATCATTCCAGGAGCATTTCCATCCCTCTGCAGTGAACTCAGTGCTGTCAGAATCCCTTACTGAGAACCTGAGTTACCAGGTAATCATCAACCAGTATTTAAGACTATTTTAGCCCTAAAACAAGAAAAAAAAAGTTGCTCAGTGGTGCCCGACTCTTTGCAACCCCATGGACTATATAGTCTATGGAATTCTCCAGGCCAGAGTACTGAAGTCAGTAGCCTTTCCCTTCTCCAGGGGATCTTCCCAACCCAGGCACTGAACCCAGGTCTCCCACACTGCAGGCAGATTCTTTACCAGCTGCGCCACATGGGAAGCCCAAAACAAGAAAAACGGACTTCCTCATAGGCAGAGCCAGGAATGATCTCTCACAAGTCCATTGTCAAAGCCCACATCTACAGACAGCTATCCCTTGCCCATCTTTACAATCTTGGGCCTCCATCTCTAGGCTATGAGGTGGAGCAACCCTTCCAGGCTTCCCTCTGGATATTGGAGGGCTCTTGTCCAAACAGGAGAGCTCGTGACTCATTTATTGTTACGTTCCCTGCTCCCCAGTACATCATCTGAAAGGAATCACTTGTCAAAATGACCACCACGTGACTGGTTGTTCCCCAGGGATGCACTCTACATTAACAAACTGGCCAGGGCATCGCTGGTACCCTCATATCCAGGAGATAAGCTTACCTGTCCAGTCACATTTATCATCTTATTTCCCAGGGAGATCCCATCCAAGAGTACTCAAATAGCCTTCCAAGAGCACTGGGCTATTTCTTGCCCATGTTCTAGTTCTCATTTTTGAAATAATGAGTAAAGTAGACATCAGTGGAATGATTGCCCTGGGTAATTGAGATTATAAATGGTTCTGGCTGATGACAACTTATCTGCCACTGTTGATCTGAGGTGTGACAGCAGGATGAAAGGACCCAGCTATCCTTCCCCACCGCCTAAACACAATCAAACAGCAGAAGCCAAAACTATTGGTCAGGGGTTCTTAACCTGGCATCTATGGATGGAATTCTTTGTGGCTCTAAACTTGGTGGGAAAACCTTTCTATCTTTATTTTCACTAACCTACTGAAATCGAGCATTTCCTTTAAGCATGAGCACAGGTGACAATCCATGTTAGCACTGACAGTACCTATGACTTTATCAACAAGTCAGATGCGTTCTTTGCACATTTCAGTTGCCACAGATCTTCTATTTATGCTCATTATGCTTCAAAATGGCAATATGTGACCCACAACTAGATCCAGCTTTGTAACAAGTCATTAAAGCAGAAATATGAAATCAGACGTCTTTGAAAAACACTGTAACCTATTTCCTTGTAATCATATCTCCTTGATGTATCAGAAAACTTGTTTCTGAGGAAGGGTTCACAGGTTCACCAGGCTGCCTGAGGAATCCACGGTACCAAGAAGGTTAAGGACCCCTAACGTGAGCCTGGCAACAGCAAATTCAGAATGCTGGAAGGTAAATTCAGATTGTTACTGGCCACGAGACCCCTGGGCATATTTCAAATTTCGACTGCTGGCCTACTCAGTGATATTCACAATTCACAAAGCTTACAAAGCTACTTTTAAGACTGAGCAAGAGAATGTAAAGGAAAGTTGTGTACTGACCCAAAGCACAGCACCGTAAAAGACATTCAGCAATGGGGTGATGTAGAAGGAGGTTAAGTGTTATCTCAAAGCCACGTAGCAGCCTGAATCAAATAATGCTGCCCACCTGGCCTCAAGAACAGTGCTACTCACAGTGCTGTTCCAAGACTGGGGAAGGACCGTGCCCTGCAGTGCAGACCAACATGCTGCTTCATTCACTGAGGTGGCCTAGCTGGGGAATGAAAAAACTTCAGCTGAAGCAAACGAAACAATGTGCATAGAACATAACGAGCTGCTGAAGGACCACACCAATTTTATACTGCTCTAGAATCTCCGGCACAGAGAAATGATACATCACACACACACACCCCCCTTACCCTATCCCAGGAGTCATGAGAACAATGAAATTGATCAATTTATTGAGACAAATGCAAACTCTTATGGCAGCAGTAGTTAAGCAGGAAGGCATCTATTCGACTGCAGAGAAAGAGCAGCAGACTTTTCTTCTGCGCAGTAGAAACAGTGTCAGTCCAGCCTCCCTCCAGCCCAGTAGGATCACCATTAATCAGGTTTTTAAAACAGCCAATCACACTGTCAGAAGGCAGCATTTCTTCTTTTAATAAGCAAATTCTTGGTAACTGCTGATGTGCTGAATAGAATTTAAACTACAGCCACACTTGTCTTTAATTAAAAAGCAGCTATATATTACAGTATATTCTATTTTAGATGATAAAGGAGACTACAACAGTGAATAACACTTCAGCCATTAGCGCAATGTAGCAGTGCTTAGATTTTACATTTCCTTAAAATGCAGCAGAACTGAAGGTTGTTGATAGTTATCAAGAGTTCAGTTTGCATACGTTTAGCAGTTACAAAGATGTTCAAAAAACACTAGACATCCTTTCCCTACTAGAAAGAAATGATTGCGCTCAGAATTCATGATTATCACCTCAAACAAAATTTTTCTTTCCATTTCCTTCTTCCTCCCATACCACACCCCTGAGTCTCTCCTGAACACATCTTCCATGGTTTGTCCCAACCCGATCCATCTCATTCCTAACTCTCAGCTCTTGGCAGGACCTCCTACATCAGCAGATTTAGCTTCAGCCTCAAGCTAGTCTTCAAGTATAAAGTTACATCACATATTAACAACATCTTATCCAGACAGCAGATACACTTGCTTTCATTTTTCAAATGGAGAAAAGAAAAACACCCCAAAACCTCCACTTCCGCTTACCCACTGTGTTCTAACAGTACCATACGGTTTAATCTTACACGGTATACAGAGACTTTGAAAAACAAAGACTGAGGAAGTTGGTGGTGGGGAGGCAGGGCGGTGAGTAGGGTTCCTAGTGTCTATCTATCAGTGCCATTTCTAACCTCTATGTACAAGAAAAATATCTGCTGAAAAGCCAATCTAGTTCCCACATGAGTCTAACTATTCATTTTGTTCATTATTTTTTTTCTCCCATGCCAATCCCACAAAAATGGGAGAGTAAGTGGTTTTCTTCCTACATATATTTCATATTAAGAGAAATGAGCTTTTTTGACTTTCCACTTTTACAGTAAGGCCAAATCTTTTCCCATCCTCCAGGTCAATTTTATAATGAAGAAGTGGTGAATGTAATAGGCTGTGTATCATTTACCATGGTGGTAAATGAAGTCATTACTACTGTTTCAAAAAAGGCCCTAAGGCCATCCTATTATAAAGAGATAAATGGCACCTACTGATAGGACAGAACCAAAAAAAAACCAAGGAGACACCTTTGTTCTGTGAGATTAGAAGTGAGCAAGAGAGGACCTGGCTGAAATGAAACGACAGACACATGAAATTTCTCATTTGTAATTTTAATCGAAGCGTTGCTATTCATTTTTAAAGTCTTTCCTCATAAGCACCAAATTGCAATCTCTATATCAATTTGGGGGGGAAAGAAACTCCATGAAGAAAACCATGATGCTCACTCCTCCAAACAACCAAGTTCAAATTCAAAGTCTACCAAAGTGAAAACAAAACGAAACAAAACAAAAGCCCACACAGAAAAACAGAAACAAAAACAAAAATCACATTCTAGGGGTTCAGTGCATTTAGCAGCCTTCACTGTGCTGTCTAATCATCCTAGCTCATCAAAATATACATTTTCCATTTGACTTTTAAATTAAAAAAATAATTAAAAGCAGGAAACTTGAAGGAATTCACAATCAATTGCCTGACTTGTTTTGATTTCAGGTACAGCATAGAAAGGTCAGGAAGGCTATTTGCAGCACACATGATTCGGGGACACTGATTTTTCAAGGTTTAGCTTTCTTCCAAACAGTGTAAAATACCCACCTGGACAAGGAGTCAAGGAATAAGAGTAGGTAATTGAAGGCATCACTTAAAATTTGTTTACTGGCCTACAGATTGGAAGATGAATGAGCACTTCACAGCTTACAGCACTGTGGTAATGAGAGCGAAGGCCTCTGAGACAAGGTCACACTTCACACAGCCTGGATGCCCACCATCTGTGATGTTGGGGCGAGGTGAGGGGGAGCTTAGCAGAGAAAAGGTTAAAGGGACACAAATATTCTCTCAGGAGACACTTGTGCTTCCAAAAACTCTAAAATGTTTTAGGGAATTAATATGAGAAGGAAGGGTGGGAAGGAGAAAGATCAGAGGGAGTGGGGGGCGGGGTGGGCAGAGGTGGGAGGAGAGGGACCAGAGAGGAGCCAGAGGGTGGAAACCTTTTCTCCAGATGTCATCAACTGCTTTCAAAAGTCTTTGAGCATGTAGACAAAGATCTGACTGTCATGAAATGCTCTGGAGAGCAACCCTGATGAAGGGGCCAGGCAGGGAGAGGAAGCTTTGGTCTGCAGAACAGTGTCTGGTTTTTAGGAGGAAGAAATGTATGCAAGTCCAATGACAATGCTCTCCTTTGCCTTTTCTCCGGGTTCTTCCCTTATTTCTCTGGACCAACTTTACTAAGTGGAACTAAATGAAGAACACCAACACTGACTTTGTGATGCCTGGCATTATTTTTAGCTCTATCTCTACTGCAAAGCAGCATCAAGCCAAGTGTAGAAATTGATATTAAAGTAGGATAATATAAACGTAAAAGGACAATGAGCTTCTTCAGCCAGGCTGCGCCAGCTGGGGTGGCTTTCTGAAGCTCTCAAGTGCACATCAATCCCCTGGCAGGCTGGTTGAGACAGGTCATGCGGCCCCAGCCTCCAGTATTTCTGATTGGACAGCAGGCTGGGGTGGGACTTAAGAATGTGCCTGTTTAACTAGCTCCCAGGTAATGTCACAGGTCTGGTGGTACTGTGAGGACCAGTGGTGCCATATCATCCAAACCACCTGGGAGGCTATCTCAGGCTACACCCCAGCATCTGAGGCTGGGACCCAGGAATCAGCATTGTTTTCAAGCTCCCAGAGGATTACAACGTACCGCCAAGTCTGAAAACCAGGGCCTTCTGTATACTACAGAACTGTTTCTTGAAACTGGTAAATGGGCATGGTATTTACATGAGGGTTCTGATTGGGCAACACAATGATGTGGTCAAAGGATATAATTCCAAGTATGAAGGGACACAGACGATCTCCTTCGAGAATTCCACAGGACAATACAGGCGCCCCAGCTGTTCTTCATAGAGTGACAGGGCTTCTGTCAAATTGACACAGTTCCCCTAAATCAAAGAGAGAAAAGCAAACAATAGGAATCTTAAGTCCTATGGAGGGTCCCACTCATTGGAAGGTCTCTAATAAATGAGGACAATTCTAGCTTTAGATAAAAGTTCATCTCTGAAAATGAGATAAGGTTTCTGTACTTTCACAAATTGCATTGCATTCTATTCATAGACCCATTAGCTCATTATCCTTCTACTTCATTTACCAAGCCATATCAAATTATTCGAGGATGAAGCAACAGAAAGCAGCGAGACCAATTTCTCATTAGTGACACAATCATTTTATCAACACCATGCAATTAGTGAAGATTCATACACATAACCCATTCAAAATAAGTTTTCCCTAAAGTCACTACAGTATTGAGGATGAAGTATCAGAAACATAATGGTCTTGATTTCCAGAATGGCTTAAACTACAACCCTCTTAAGAGTCTAAGATGTTGACACAGAACTATTTCACACCCTTGTGCTTTCTCCAACAAATGTCAATTCCAGACATATACACTAAAGGTATTCCTTAGTTTACTCTTTATCAAACACTTTGGCTTGACTTCATTGTTCTAATTTTTCTCCGTTTCTTGCCATTTCTTTTTTGTCTCCGCAGCTGGTAGGAGTGATCAATGAAAAATAGTATAAATCTGCTAGAAAAGATTTTTTTTTTTAAATGTGTTCTTTTTCTTAATTATTGAAGTATAGTTGGTTTACAACACTGTGTTAGTTTCAGCCGTACACCAAAGTGATTCAGCTATGTTTATATACACCTATATATACATATATTTTCAGATTATTTTCCATTATAGGTTATTAAAAGATATTGAATATAGTTCCTTCTGCTATATAGTAGGTCCTTGTTGTTTATCTATTTTATGTATAGTAGTTTGTATCTATTAATCCCAACCTTCTAATTTATCCCTCCTGGTCCCCTTTCACCTTTGGTAACTATAAGTTTGTTTTCTATGTCTGTGAGGCTGTTTCTTACAGATTCATTTGTACCATTTTTTAGATTCCACATATAAGTGATACTTGACTGTAGACAAATCAAGGATAACACAGTGACCTTGCTCCTTCAACTTTCTTCCAGCCTGCAACTTAGATGTGATGTGTAGAGCTGCAGCAGCCACTCTATGATTATTAAAAAAAAAAATGGTGAAGAGAATCAGAAATGCTGGTGGCCAAGACCCAGGAGAGCTGGTGAATGGATACAGAATCTGCGTAATTCTAGAGCTGCAAGTCTCAATTTTTAATGTGTATATGAATCATAGGGGGCCTTGTTAAACTACAGATTTTCATTAAGTAGGTCTGGGGTAGGGTTTATCATTCGAGCACAATTTTCCCCCAAGTTTCTCATAATGGATTTAGAAAACAAGATGAGCATTTACTATCAACTAGTTCCTTTTAACCTCTGAGCTTCTAAACATTTGGAAGACAACTAGAATATACGTGCTGGTAACATTCCTTCATAAGAACTTCATTATCAATTTGCCTCAAAATAGCCAAGACAAAAATTATTCACAAATAAAGCATCCTGTGATACAAGCATTCCTAAGGATGGCATTTCCAAATCAAAAAAACCAGCCAGCTATGGGGAAGTGGGTAGACAGGACTATTTTGAGAGCTGGCCTGGGCAGTTTTAACTGAGCACATTCGATCAGCATGTCGTCATACTTCAGTGCCAACCTGTTTAGTAACCCATCATCTAGGGTCCTGCAGTGGGAATTGGCCCAAGTGCCTTTGACCAGCGTATAATTTGGTTTCAACATTAAGTTCACCGTGAGAGTATATAAACAACACATGTGTAATTTAAGATTCACAAATAGAAAACACTGCCCAGTTGTTTTTAGAACACCTCACTACTAGGGAAGCTATAGAATGGAAATGCCACCAAGGTTCACAGTTTAAGCTTTTCCTTGCCATCTTAAAAATGACACCATACTCTCTCTTTATAGACAGAATACGGGAAGACCTCCTTACAAAGAATGTAGTAAGTAAATAGAATAGTTTCAATTTATTCTTCCCCCGAATGGTCAAAAAGCAGTTTAAAAAAGAAAAATCTCCACAAATAGATGCCTACCCCAAAAAAGTACCCTGTTACATTTCACCTTTCTGTGTATTTAAATGCAACTACATTGTTCTTTTCTTAAGACATATAGGGGATACATAACAACAATCCAATAGCAAAGAATTCAGCACCTATTAAGGGGGAGAGGAAGAGAATAACGTGGCGAGGCAGGGGCACAGCTGGGAGGTAAACCACAATATAGCGTCTTCCGTTCTACAAGGTTCTTGTTGCCCCATGTGACACCATTTTTACCTCTTCTAAAACAAGCAAAAATAATGTCATGATTTAGGAAATCACACATGTGTGAAATACCTCAAAAATAGAAGGAAAAAAACTCTAAATGAGTTACTTCCAGAAGGTGGGAGGGGTTGATGGAGAAATGTAGATGTGTCAAGTGTACTGGTAACATCCAGGTCTGTGGGAGGTGGGGGGAGGGGGGGAGGGGGGCTCATATCTTTGTACCATAACTAACATGAATGTCACACACACATTTGTACTTTCAAATAACCGACAGCTTTTTTAATGGGGAGTGGAGGGGCGGAAGTCAAGTCCCAGGATCTGCCTCTTAGTTCCACAAAAACAACTCTCTGCCCCCTGGCCCACTAGACGTGGCTCCATGAATCAGCACATTCCAGGAGGACTTCCCCAGCTTTGTGGCCCACAGACAAGGCTGTCTTCAAGCAGCCACAGTGAAATTAGTGATATCATAAAATCTCCATGGTGAAGCAAGCAATTTTAGGCAGAGACGTTTAGCTTTTGTCAGTCACCAAGTTAACAAGCCAAACACCATTTTTGTCCCATCTTTAACCTTTCCTCTGTTTTCTAAGCTACAGGCCAAGGGAAGGGGGATGTGAGTGTATTAAGGGCATTTCCTGAGCATACCATGTGCTACATGAGGAAAGTGTTCCACTGTGGCAATGCCATTAGTGCATCCTTAGAGCATGCTCTGGCTCTTGACCCGACTACTGCTTCTTCACAGGCCTATGCCCCTGTGGTCCATATGACATGTTGAACCACCCAACATACTATGGGATTCCCAGGTATCATAAAATGAGATCGCCTTGAGTTTCCAACTATACTGAATGCAGGTGTGGGAAGCATGTCCTAACACATCTTTTGGATAACTCTTAGAAACCAGCACAGCCTTGAGTGTTTAAGGTGGTTTTTAGTCAAAGTTGGTTGGCAAAGGCCAGGTGATCAAAGCCTGGATCTTTAGTGTTAACAAATGTGTGGTGATGATCTGTCAAGCAAGTGCTTCTATTGGTTGTCCACACTGAGAAAGCAGTCTACCAGGCAAATATTCACAACAAAAGACACCAGTCACCCTTTTTTCCTAAGAGTACCTGTTGTCTACTGCAAACTGACTGGTTTGCATTAGACGCAAATTGTTCTCAGACTCTTTTGATTAAAGATGCCAGAGCCTCACTTTCTTTCCCAACTTAAGCCCCACGGGATTTCTATTTGCAGAAACATAAAAAGAACCCCGTTCTATCAATATATGCTCTGCTTGAGAAATAGTCACTTATGAAAACCTAACTATTTGAATTTGGGTTGCTTTTACAGGAATTAGGCCACTTGGTTTGCGCAGCTTTCATTGTAGAGTTCCTGTAAAGCAGGGGTGAGCAAATTTCTGCAAAGGGCCAGAGAGAAAATATTTTAGGCTTTGCAGATCATATAGTCTTCACCACAACTGCTCCAAGCTGTTGCTGTAGTGCAAAAGCAGCCGCAGACACTGTGTAATGAATGGGGTGGCTGTGTGTCAAAAATACTGCAAAAAACAAGCAAGGGGTGAGATATGGCCCGTGGTTTATGGACCCCTGGCTTTTAAAAAGTCAATATTAGAATGTGTTTTTAAAAACCATTCCTAAGCATCAGGGGTTAAAAAAAAATAAAAGTCCACTTGTAGACAGTTGCCTTTTCCCCTTGAAGCTTGCCAACACTTTCAGCAAGTATGCGATGATCAAGGATTAATTGCCACCTGTAGGGGTGTTCTGTGCAGGGGGAAGAGGATCGGCTGGAAACAAATTCAAGGAGTTGCCAAGTTGTTTGCAGCATTATGAATCTCAGACCTCATAAACTCCCCAGGGCTTACTTTAAAAAAGCCTCCTCAGAAGAATAAAATCAGGAATTTTCCCATAGTTCTTGACATTTAAATATACTTGGGCTTCCCTGGTGGCTCAGATGGTAAAGAATCTGCCTGCAATGCAGGAGACCCAGGTTCAATCCCTGGGTGGGGAAGATCAAAAATAAAAGTCCATTAAATATACTAATGCTTTTAAAAAAAAAAAAAGTTGTGAGGGGAGGTAGAGTTCTCCTGAAAAATGCTTATGAACTAATTACAGGGACCAGAGCACAATACTGTTTATCTTCTGCTTATGAATCAAGGGCTTTTTCAACCAAGTAAAAAGACTGATCATCAATTAGCTGCTTTTGCTGTCATTTCCAAAATGTTAAGGACTTAAGTAGGATATATATATGTATTTTTATGTATCAGGAAATACTAACTTCAAACCTTCTTTTAAAATTAAGAATCTCCGAGAAAATGAGGAAAATACAATTTGCTTCCATCTGGTGGCAGCAGTTCATACTGCAGCCAGAGCAGTTTATGAAATCACGGTCTGTGTCTCCCTCTTGTGGCAAAAGCTCATACTGCAGCCACTGCACTTTATAATGGCTTTTCCAATAAACACTCTCAGGAGGGTGAAGATGGGGAGGGGGGTGGAAATCACGGTCTGTGTCTTCATCTGGTGGCAGAAGCTTACTCTACAGCCAAAACCCAAATTTAATAAATCGGAAATGGTAACAGGACAGAACAGAACAAAGTGCATGCCTGCTTAGTTGCTCAGCCATGTCTGACTCTCTGCGACCCAATGGACTGTCGCCCGCCAGGCTCCTCTGGCCATGGGATTTCTCAGGCAAGAATACTGGAGTGGGTTGCCATTTCCTTCCTCCTCCAGGGGATCTTCCCGACCCAGGGATGGAACCCATGTCTCCTGCATTACAGGTGGATTCTTTACCACTGAGCCATGGGGGAAACTCTCAACAGGACAGGACAGAGCTCATTAATTCCCTAAAAGGAACAGGTCAGCTACTTACAAACTAACTGCTTGAGAACACAGACAGACATAAAAAAAAATTTTTCAGTACAACACAGTTTCATTTATCCACTTTCATATTACATCTTCAGCTACTTACTTCCACATTGAGAATGCTGAGGATAGAATTAAAATATTGCATAAATGCTCGATGGCTTTATGCCACATTGCAAATACAACTAAGAAAAGCAATACTAATGCCATCACCACCAATAGGATTACTGAAAATATGTAAGATTTTTGCATATACTTGTCCCAGTCTCTCCCAGTCACCACTGTTTTCAGTAGTTATACTGTCCCAGCATTGGAAGAGCATATTGTCGTACTATACCCAGTCCCTTTAAACCTTTATTTAGTCTTCATTTTACAAGTAACTAAATAGTGCTATCATTAGTCTTTATGTCAATGTCTAAGTATTTTGGTGTGTGAAGCACAAAACGTAAAATTTTTATTGAGAATTTTTGGGGAAAAAAACAGTTTAAAGTCTGTACCTGTGTAAAATATTTCCCATCCTGTTTCAACACTTTCATTGAGAGGTCAAGAATCAGTCTGAGAAACTCCCATGTAGAATCTGGATGTTAAAAAAAATTAAGTTTTATAAATATCGGTTTGCATGCATGAGAAACAACATCTAAAGTCAAACATTCACATTAATATTCAATGATTCAAAAAAAAAAAACAGAAAAAAAAGAGAAATAGTCATGAGACCCAATATCCAAGGGCTTGTGAACAAGAACATACTGTCATATATTTTGTGTCTTGGACACATGTGCACACACATCTATATACAAGCAAAATCAAAAGCAAATGCGGATGTACACAACATTGCTCTCATCATACCCATAAAGATTGGACACAAAAGCCGTGGCTGAAATCTGAAAGAGAACACCTTTAAGCAAGGGGAAAAGCAGTAACATCTCAGGAGAGAAACTGCAAGAGTGAGGGTGGGGACCTGAGTCTGGAAACTCAGCAGGAAGACAAGGTAACAGAACAAACATGAACACTGAAATCCTAAGCCAGCAGTGATTTTGAGTGCATGGCATGAGAAGGGGCCTTGTCTCTGGTGTTGCTCAGAAAGGTCACCAGATTGTCCCGGTACAGGTTAAAAAAAATCCCAGTAAGTAAATTATGAAACAACCTGATTATCTCAATGGTATGATTATGAGTCATTTTATTTCTATACTTGTTTCAAACGACTGCGTTAATTTTGCTCATTTAGTGGCAAAACAGGATCTGACCAAAGCCAAATCTAGCCATCTTTCCACCACTGGCCTCAGTTTACTACCTTTAATAAATGAAGGAACTTCACAAGACAATGTCTTAAGATCCTTTCATTCTCACATGGTGTTAAGAAAAACATTTCCGTATTTCTGTGAACATTACCTTGGTTGGGCCAGCCTGGATGGGAGAGGGGTTTGGGGGATAATGGATATGTGTATATGTATGACTGGGTCCCTTCACTGTTCACCTGAAACTATCACAATATTGTTAATCGGCTATATTCCAATACAAAATAAAAAGTTTAAAATAAAAGGAAAAACAGAATCTACCTTCTTCCGGAGAGGTGGAGATTGGAACAGCTGTCAAATCATTAATCACATAATCAAACTCTCTCCCTTCTTTGGCGTACCTCTTCAGTACTGGAATACAGTCTTCTATTAGAACCTTCCAGAGAGAACAAGCATAGATGCAGATGAGCCAACATATGTGAAAGCAGTTAAACACTTGTAGAAGGAAGGGGAAAAGGCACACAAGGGCTGCAGCACCTGCCGGAGGAACCAAAACCACTTCCACCCATACCTGCCAGGAGCTAAAAGTTCAGGGCTTACCAGATGCTTTACATGCCTTTCAATTAAGTGGAACAACTCCTCTTAGGTAATTCCATCATCGCCATTTTACAAAGGAGAAACAAATGAGAGGTCACCAAGTCTGCTCTTGCGTGCACGCTCAGTTGTGCCTGACTCTTTGCAACCCCGTGGACTGCAGCCTGCCAGGCTCCACTGTCCGTGGGGATTCTCCAGCAAGAATACTGGAGCAGGTTGCCATGCCCTCCTCCAGGGGATCTTCCTGACCCAGGGAATGAACTCACATCTCCTGAGTCTCCTGTGTCACAGGCAGATTCTTTACCACTGATCCACTGGGAAAGTCCTCTCCTTGCTTGGCCCTTGCAAGAAACCTTGCTTTGCTCCAAACTCTGAAGTTTGTTTGGCCTCACTGTGCACCAGGCACACGGATTGGGTTTTAACACATCTGCTGAGCCACCCAAGGGCCAGTGCCCGTGGCAGGTCAGCCCTGGCCAAGAGCAGCCCTTTTCCTTGAGTCTCCAACAGTCCCCAGAGTTCATTCCACTCAAGAGAACTAGGAGGGACAGGTGATGCCTGCCCTTTTGGAATGAGGTTTTTTGGAAACAAATTTGACCTACAGCCCACCAACCTTAGGTATGGGTTTGGGGTCTCTCCCCCACATACGTAAGCTGGGAATTCTACCTGGTCCTTCTGAGTTGACCCCCTTTCAGAAAGCGAGCCACTCTGGGCTCATTGTGAGTCACCCTAATTCTCTCTTGGGACCCAGACAGATCTGTTCAGGGGCCTCCATGTGGGAATGGGAGTGCAATTTTGAACTATATTTCATCTGATCTCGTCTCTGCAACCATATTTGTATTTTTATGTCTTTGTGTATCAGTACTTGCATTGGCTGGCTGAGATATCTCTGGTAATGGACCTCATGTTGACAACAGGGTATTCTTCCCAACTTCACTGGCTTCACTTACAGCAAGGGGTTTTCCCTTTAAGAGTATGGCTTGGTCATTTGGCTTCATCTCTAATGGGTTACTGATTGAGTATGTCCTCTCTGGGGCAAGGGAACTGTGACCTTGAGAGACCATTCTGCATTGCACTGGTGTGCCCTTTGCTTGGTATTTGACAGCAGCGACCGTGAGTAAGTACGGGTGATGACAGTTCTGTTCCATCTTGTAGCCCACTAGGGTACACTTTGCAAATCAGGGAGATCAGCTTTGCTCCCATGAATGAAAGAAAAAATTTCACTGTAACACTGCTTGGCCTCAGTACCCCTTGGGATCTGGACACCAATGGCCCTCTAAATTAGAACATCCTTCAACCAGAACTGTTTTATAAAAGGGAAGGGAAATGGGATAGAGTTCCTTATGCATAGGCTTTTATACTATTGTATCTAAGGGAGGCTTTTGGAATTGTTTTGGCTTTTATTTGGCGTGTGTGCCCAAGTGTCTGGGTACATGAGTCCTAATACTGTTCTCTCTTCCAGTTTTGACCCTCATTAAGGGGGTCTTATGAACTTGAATGCTGATTCAAGTTCTTTTGCAAGAGAAGCATGTGAATATGAGTGAGTGACAGGTATGTAGAAACTGAAGGAAATCTCACCCTGGAAACAGCCAAGATAGGGCTCTTTTGACATTCTGAAACTGGTTTTTGTGCGTGCAATTAGTATTAAGCTAGCTTTCTAGAAGAACCATGCAGATCTTTGTGCCTTCAAGATGAAAATGATCTACCTGGACTCGCAGAAACTTTAACCATCTGTGATCCCGGGGTGGGGTGGGGGGTGCTTTTTAAACTCAAAACAGGTAAAGTTTTAGATCTGTGTCTGTACAGACATATGCATGTTTACGCATACATTATAAATACGATGTGCCTCCATCTCCAAATTGCATTGCTAAGCTTGGTTTGTGGATGAGCTCTATCTAACTTAAAAGAACTTAAGTGCTTATGTAAATTCTCAGAAATATAAAAAACTAGTCAGAATGAATTTCAGGTTCATATGATCTAGGAAATATTCACTATTAAACTGATATTTGGTATTAAATCTAGCTTTTAAGTGTGCTGGTTTAATATAGACATGTTTCTAGAGTCATCAGTATTAAGTATATTACTTTTATTGCATCTAAGAAAGTCAATAAAGCTCATATTGTTATAAAATTTGTCAACAAGAAAAACTATGATGCAACATTTGAGCAAATTAAATGTAAGAGCTTCCCTGGCAGCTCAGACAGTGAAGAATCCACCTGCAATGCAGGAGACCCAGGTTCAATCCCTGGGTCAGGAAGACTCCCTGGAGGAGGGCATGGCAACCCACTTCAGTATTCTTGCCTAGACAATTCCATGGAGAGAGGAGCCTGGTGGGCTACAGTCCATGGGGTCACAAAGAGTCGGACACGACTAAGCAACTAACACTTTTAGTTTCAAGAGGATTTCTAGGTAAAACATTTTTTCAAATGTTTAAAAAAGAGAGAAACATTTCAACACACAAGTAAAGCTTTTACTATTTGCAGTAAAAGCAGGTATGAAGAATGGAAATCCATTTTGTTAAATGGAAAAAAAGGTAATTCTGTCCTAGAGTTGGTTGTTTCTGAATGGTAAAGAAACTCAGGGACAAAATAATATAGGTATAGAAAGTTTTAGAAAGTTTGTGAAAAAGGAACACTTAGAAAAGTTCATGTATGTGCCTGGTCAGTACTGGCTATGATTAGACTGAATTTAAGTAAATAAATTTTATTATCAAGAATAGGCTGATAATGCAAGACTGGAATTTGGACTTTTGGTTTTCTCTCTCTGCTTTCCCAGCAGAAAATAAAGTTTTCTTAGAGTGCTAAGCTGCTTTTGCCTTTTTGAGAGATCTGATTTTAACTTCATGTATTTACCTTTGAGATCTTTTATTGTCACTTTGGTTGGGTGAATGGTTATTGTTTCACAGTGACTTATCATCTTCTTTGACTTTTTAGTATTTCTGACAAATGCCCCAAATATCAAATTCGATCTGAAGTTCTTTTGACCTCCAGCTAACTTTGGGATGCTTCAGAGGAACCCTTGAGGCATCTCAGAGACTAAATTAACTAGGACAATTCAGGATGTTAAATTACATGGCCAACATTGCCAAATGAGTGATAAGCCCCGTCAGGTTATATTGTGTGGGCAAATGTTTTTACATTCTTAAAATTATATGGAATACAACATTGTGAATCAGCTGTACTCCAATAAAAATGCAAAGAAAATTAACAGGGACTTACCTAGCAGTCCAGTGGTTAAGTCTCCATGCTTCCCCTGTATGGGGCATGCATTTGATGCCTGGTCAGGGAACTAAGATCTGCGCATGCCACAGGGTGTGGCCAAACAATTCATAATAAAATAACATGGAATTTCTAAAATTCTGGTGTGTCCTAACAAAATGTTACCCATAATTCTAGTTATTACAACCAAGTCTTCTGTCAGTTACACTGAGATCAGTTGTTTCACTGTACCTTTTAAGTCTTGTCACTCAGTTACTGTCTTACTGCTTTTGCAAAAGTGCTTCACCTTCAAGAAGATTCACAGGAAAGGCTTTTTGATATGCCCTGGTTTCTAATAAATTTCAAATCATACCCATGAACTGGGTAAGCAAGTAAAGAACCCTAAAAGGAAAACCTGGTGGCTTCATAAAAAATGTTAACAAAAAAAGAGTACTAAGGACTTCCCTTAGTGGTACTGTAGATAAGAATCCGCCTGACAATGCAGGGGACATGGGTTCGATCCCTAGTTCGGGCAGATTCCACATGCTTCAGGTCAACTAAGCCCCAGTGCACCACAACTCCTGAGCTCACATGCTGCAACTACAGAAGCCTGCATGCCCTAGAGCCAGTGCTCCACAACAGGAAAAGCACCGCAGTGAGAAGCCCGTGCTCCACAACTAGAGAGTAGCCCCTGCTCACTGCAATGAGAGAAAGCGCAACAAAGACCCAGCATAGCCAAAAATAAAGAAATAATGTTTAAAAGGTACATGACATCTTTTACACAAGAATGTATTCATGTTATTAAATTCAAAGCATCTGCAATTGGCAATTTCTTTTCTTTATTAGATGTACACACTTTCCCTTGATACAAATATATATAGACCTCACATAAGAGAATAAAGGGCACCAGAACAGGCTATCTCAAAACCGCAAATGTAGAGGGAGGCTTTCTCTGAACTCCCCTTTATCTACCTAAAGACAGAGCCCCCAAAAGGAACTGAAGTATCATAGATCCCTCCCCGAGGGATTCAACCAGGGAAGATGGCCTCTTATCACAGCAGAAGAGGCTGACACCACACCCAAACTTTGTCATGAAGTATCACACCTCTTTTTCTACTCTTCTAAGGGCCCTGTCTATTTCCCTAAGTTATTTACTCTCACCTAAGACGCCTACATCCCTCTTTCCCTGTTAGGATCGTATTTAAACCTAAATTCTAAAGCTACCTCTGAGTTGCTCATTTTCCTGTGTATCTTCCATGTATACATGAGTGTAAAACGTTAATGAACTTGTTTTTCCTCTTGTTAGTCTTCTATTGCAAGGGGTCTCAGGCAAGCATTGGAAGGGTAGAAGGAAACTTTTTCCTCCCCTACAAGATCATCCATCATCTTGATTATCTTCTTCTTTAAAAAAAAATATTATTTATTAATTTATTTGGCTGCAATGGGTCTTAGTTGGGGCATGTGGGATCTAGTTCCCTGACCAGGGATCATACCCGGGCCCCCTGCATTGGGAGTTTGGAATCTTTAGCCACTGGATCACCAGGGAAGTCCCAGTTATTTGTCTTCTTAACCAATTACACTTAGAGCTGTTTTAAGAAGGCACAGTTGTGATCAACAACATCATATTATCACCTGAGTTAATAAAAAACATTTATCTGGTAAAAATAATTACCTGATAGCAGTCTCCTTTAAGATTGTCTAAGACATCACCACACGTTTTTCGCATGTATTTCTTACATCCGTCAATCACCATTTGGTCAATGTTCAAAATAGGTTAAGGAGAAATTTCCCCTGGATTCGAACATGTCAAAGAATTCTGAAATACTTTTTTAAAAGGTAAAGATTAACATAACATTCTTCACACTAATTTGGGTATCAAAGTTTAAAAAAATGATGAACAAGACGATGACTTCATTTGAGCACCAAGGACACTCAAAAGGCACCGAATTTCCTTCTAATGGAGAAGCCATCTCAGCAACTGCTGGGCAGTCGAGACGGTGCAAAGGTTGTCTGCCCTTCAATTCTCAACTCTGCTTCTTTGTTGGTGGCCTGTTGGTAGCCATATAAAAAGGCTACCGGTACTAAGTTGAAATCTTTGTTCAAAGTAATCTTATAACATTAACTGTAGTATTAAGACAAAAAAGGAGGAAGAGAACAAACTTAATCCCTTATACAGCAAAGGATATCTCTACCATAGTCACCATCTTTGGTTTCAGTTTGACTATTTCACATAATATGCCCCCATCTCCACCTCCCAGAATCAGTACATCTTTGCCACTGTAATCTTCTTTGCCACTGCCCATGATGGCCCGGGTATACGCCAAATCACTTTCCGCCAAATCTAGGGAGGAGAAACATCCAAAATGGTGACTTAACCAAAGCCTCAGAGCACCTGACTATCATTCCAGAAACTGCTAGAATCTAGAAAATTCAGACATTTTCCTTTTCAGTCTTTAAAAACTCAGTATATGGAGGGTCTTGGTGTTTTTTTTTTTTCCTTTTGGATTGTGGACTTTCCTTCATCCCTACTCGTCTAACACCCAACATGTTACCTGCATAGATTATACACATATATAGTTTAGTTTAGAAGAAAATTTAGTCTTTAGCCTGTTCTGATATGATAATTAAAAAGCAATTACATATTTCCAGATGAAATATAACAGCAGAGTTGCTTCAAAAGAATATGAGAGGGAGAAAAGTGACTGGACTTTAAGGGAAACAAGACTGGCCAGGAGTTGATCATTGTTGACACTCAATGGTGAGTATATGTAGGTTCATCTTACTGTTCTGTCTACTTTGGCTTGAAATTTTCCACAACAAAAAGACTTCCTACAATGTATGGCAAAAACTACTACAATATTGTAAAGTAGTTAGCCCCCAACTAAAAAAAAAAAAAAAAAAAAAAAAAAAGACTTCCTAATAAACAAGCAATTAATATAAAATAACCAACAAGGATCTACTGTATAGCACAGGGAACTAGACTCAATATCTTAACAATAACCTATAATAGAAGAGAATGTTAATAAATATGTATTTTATATCTATGTATAACATAAAAAAAGAGTATCAAGACAAAGTTTTCATGGCTCCACTATAAAATATGAAAACTCAGACAAGCCACAGGTAAATCTAATGTAAATATTCATCTCAAAAACCAAACACACACAAAAATAACCAGCAGTGCCCAGTGACACATCTGGACAAACCCACAATGGTGGTATGTCAGGAAAACACAATCTAAAATTGTCACTTTGTTATGCAATTGGGGTAGAGATGGGATACTTACTAACATCCCCACTGAGGATGAGAATATTCCCAAATTGCTTTGAGTGTAAAATTTTAATGTTCTGGTAAGGTGAGTCTTCATCATACACCACTTTATCTATGTCGTACTCAACCAGACGGCCATCTGCAGTGGGCCAGTATCTGTCGATGGCCCCTCCTCGAACTATGGGTGGTAATCTGGAAAAAAAGGGAAAGAAGGAAAATAGGAATGAGCCTTACAACAAAGTCTGCTTAGGTGAGGCTGCCTTAAAAGAAGACCTAGGAATAAGAATGTTCCACATGGAGCCACATAGCCTCAGGCAGACTCCTAAATAGTACACAACCAACCTAAAACTTGAACTTTGAGGGCTATGTAAGAATGGCCACTACCAAATTTCAACACTGTTGTACATTAAGAATTAACTTGGGGCTTCCCTGGTTAGAATCCATCTGCCAATGGAGAATACACAGGTTCGATCCCTGGTCCAGGAAGATGCCACAAGCCATGGAGCAACTAAGCCCACGGATGACAACTACTGAGCCTGTGTTCTGTGGATGTGCTCAGCTGCCAACTCACATCCAACTCTTTGTGACTCCATGGGCTGCAGCCCACCAGGCTCCCCTGTCCATGGGACTTTCCAGGCAAGAATACTGGAGCAAGAGCTTTAGAGCCCAGGAACCATAACTACTGAGCCCACATACTTGCAGCAACTACTGAAGTCCATGCTCCACAAGAGAATGAGAAGCCCTCACACCCCAACTAGAGAGTAGCCCCCACTTGCCACAACTAGAGAAGAGCCCAGGCAGCAACAAAGACCAGGCATGCCAAAAATAAACAAACAAATAATTTAAAAAGCACCTCTGCAAAAAAATTTATTTATTTGGCTGTGCCAGGTCTTAGTTGCAGCATGTGTAATCTTTAGTTGCAGCATGCGAACTCTTAACTGCAGCATGTGGGATCCAGTTCCCTGACCAGGGGTCAAACCTGGGCCCCCTGCATAGGGAGCTTGGAGTCTCAGCCACTGGACCACCAGGAAAGTCCCAAGAATTTACTTTTTAAAAAAACCTTTCTGTAATACTTTAAATTTTCCCTAAAAAATAAAAAAAAGTTGAAGGAGAAAATGACCACTAGAGACATCATGCTTCACACCCAAATACTCTAGCAGGAAGGACTCCCAAGAGTGCCTGCACCACCACTTTGCCACTAGCACATTCATCCAAGTGCACACACATGTAATACCATCACCTATCTCGGAATCCGTGTTTAAGTGTTCCCAACTGCCCCAACTAGCTCCTTCATAACTATTCTACTTTTGAATAACAATCACATACCGTATTTTGCTTTCTTACCCTCATTTCATCTAAAACAGATAGTTGTCGCTGTCATCCCTTCCCCGTGTGTTTCATGACTTTCACATCTCAGCAAAGTCCAGACCAGGTGTTCTGCAGAAAATCCCTCAGGTGGGTTTGCCTAAAGATCTCTTCAGTAGGGTCACATTGGCACATTATGCAACCATCACATCAGGGACACTGAGATGTATGCCTGTCCTAATTGGTGATGCTAAGTGTGACCATGTGGTTAAAGCCAATGCCCCCAAGATCCCTCCATTTGCAAAGGTACCTTCTGTTCCCTTGTAATTATGAAGCAGGGTGTGTGGGGGGCTGGGGGCAAGACCATGGAAACCAGGTCAAGAAAACCGGGTCAAGTTCCTGACCTCTTGACACACCTTCACCAGTGGCATCCAGAAGATTCTTGCCTGAACCAATTATTATGAGAATGTCTGCCAATTGATGATTTTCTCATTCAGTCCTTTTTGTAAATCCTTAGTGTCTCACACAGAGTGAGTATACCAGAAACTGCCAGCAGAGGCCACTATATGACAGGGAAAACCAGACTTAGAAAGGGGGCTTGGCAAATTAAGAGGAACACAAACAAGGCGAGAGCTCACCACACACACAACAGAACCACGTGCAAGCTCTATGTCCTCAAATACAGTGGGGTTCACAGTAAGCAAACCCCAGGTACCTAAAATGCTGGGCTACCTCTGACTTGCTCTCAAAAGTCTTTACTCTCCCTGCTCACTTGTTTCCATGAATACAGTCTGAACCCATTACAGGTTAACAAAGCTTTCAATGAAGAAACACTGCGTGCGTGCTAAGTCTCATCAGTCATGTCCTACTCCATGCGACCCCATGGACAGAGTAGCCCACCAGGCTCCTCTGTCCACCATATTCTCCAGAAAAGAATCCTGGAGTGGGTTGCCATTGCCTTCTCCAAGGGATCTTCCTGACCCAGGGATCGAACCCGTCATCTCTCACGTCCCCTGCACTGGCAGGCAGGTTCTTTACCACTAGAGCCATCTGGGAAGCCCCATGAGGAAATACTAATATCTGTCAAAGGCACTGAATTTACAAAGCAAGTTTCCATAAACTATCATTTAATCCCAACTCCTCCTGATTTAACCACTTCTTCATCTTCTACGACAAATGCAGCTGTTGGAATCGGGCAGCTAAGTGGTTTTTCTTGTAAAATGTTGCCCGGGCAGGACAACTCCCGAGAGCAGGCAAACAGGACTTGGGAGAAGCCTCTTCCACCCCTGGCTTATGAGTGGTGGGAGCATGAGCCCCTGTGACACTGGATGAAAGCAACAAATATCAACTCAAAGGCTTTCGGGGGAGGAAACCCACCCCTCGGGGTTGATAGCCAGCCAGCTCTAGGCAATTACTGAACTCCTGCACAAACCCAATGTAAACAATGTCAATTCTCAATTGTGTCAACGGTGCCTTAGGTGCAGGAAGAGTTCTTTATTGCAACACAGTCTTTTTTAAAGAGATCCAAAGAAGCAAGGATCTTTAAAAATGAATTCAGTCTCTAACAATGTCATTCCTCAGACAGCAAAGTGGTACCATTCTTGTCCTTTTGAGGCCAAAAACAAAGGGCCTACAACAAAGTATTCCCAATAACTTCCTGCCCTCTCACCCTGATCTTATAAAAAGATGTAAAAAAGTGATTGACAGGAAAAACAAGGCCTCTGCTGTGTTTTGAACTGAATTCGGAAGTGTAACTGCACTCTCACTTCAAAAACTCCCATACCACAACTACACAGGAACCAGACTTCATGAGTGCTGAGGCCCATAAACGCATTTCACCTATTCATTCACTCCTAGAAGTAACCCCAATAAAAAACACACCAATAAAAGAAAATCTGGCATTTTGATCTTAGCCAATTCATTATCACCAAACTAAAGACACAGTGGGAACCCATTCGGTTCAGATGGATCAATTCAGGAAAGATTAGGAAAACTTTGCCAACAGGAAAAGAGGGAAATTTCAGAAAAGAGTGTGGGTGTGGACAAGTTACTTGAGGATGAGGAAGGACTGAGGATACGTTAAACTGAACTTGGGGGGGTAAATAAGTCTGGCTGCTCTGACAGATTTCAATCAAGCGGCCAATTTCTACACTATGTCCTACTCGCTTCACAAGCAGTTCTCTGCCTTATATTCAAGTTGGAGGTTAAACAACTTTCTAATTATTTTATACCTGTCCTGGGGCTTTCCTCTAGGCTGATCAAATTTAGCAGGATGAACCATTAAGGACTTAAACATCCTTAAACAGCCAGTAAGGATTCCCTCTTATGGAAAATGCCCTGAACTGGAGAAGTCTGTATTCTGGTCACCTCCAACAGTGATGGTCTGACCTTAATCAAGTCTCTCTGTGTTACTGCATCTATGTATTTGCCTTTAGGAGCAAGCTGTTATTGTTGTTCAGTTGCTAAGTCCTGTCCAACTCTTTGCAACCCCATGGACTGAAGCATGCCAGACTTCCCTGTCCATCAACATCTCCCGGAACTTGCTCAAACTCATGTCCATCAAGTCGGTGATGACATCCAACCATCTCATCCTCTGTTGTCCCCTTCTCCTCCTGCCTTCAATATTTCCCAGCATCAGGGTCTTTTCCAATGAGCCGGCTCTTCACATCAGGTGGCCAAAGTATTGGAGCTTCAGCATCAGTCCTTCCAATGAATACTCAGGACTGATTACCAAGACTGACTGGTTTGAACTCCTTGCTGTCCAGGGACAGACCCATCTTGGGGGGTCCAATAAGGAACCACCCAGGCAGAGCAAGGCCAAACCGCTCAGAATAACTTATTGTGCAGCCATGATTAATTCACATTCTTAATTCCCAGGACTTGCCAGACTCTACCCCTCCCAAAGAATGCCAAAATTTTACTTCTATCAAAGCTCTTTTAACATGACACCACTAGCACATACGTCTGTGCTATCCAACAGAACATTTCTGTGTTGTCCGATATGGCAGTCACTAGCCATTAGCTAGTGACAAGAGGAAAGTAAGGAAACGAACTGTTTTTTGGTTTTTTTTATTAACTTAGTTTCAAACAGACGCAGGTAGCATAGTAGCTACACTCCTCAACAAAAGCTTAATGGTCTTTGTCATCAACTGAAAAGAATCTACCGCGGGTGCTCAAGGTGGGTTGGCGCTGATGTTCTTGCAATGTCAATATCATCCTACCTGAAAGCACTGAGGCAAATTTTCTATCACCCCATCCTGTCAAAATCTCTTAAAACTGCTTAATTCTACTGTGGGGCCCAGAACTCTGAGGAAAGAGAGATGATTTTTTTTCTCTTCACTGGACATGGTCGAGGAGGAGTTTTCTAGCTCCTCTTTGAGGTGCCAGCCCCATCTGATTCCCTGCGTTAGTTTCACCCCTCGGGATCACTGTACACTCCTTTCTGCCCCTGTTCCATTTTATCTAGCATCTCTCTCTCTCTCTCTCACACACACACACACACACACACAGAGTTAGTCTTCTGCCATCAGGGCCATCTACATTAGCCTATCAAGTGGCCAGAAGCAGAAGTTGACTGATCTCTTCCACATCTGACACAGACACTGCTCAGGGATAACACCACCACTGCGATTATTTTATTGATTGTTTTTATTGTTCTTTAGTCCCTCGGTCATGTCCAACTCTCTGCGACTCCATGTACTGTAGCCTGCCAGGCTCCTCTGTCCAACAGGATTCTCCAGGCAAGAATACCAGAGTGGGCTATCCATGCCCTTCTCCAGGTAATCTTCCCCACCCAGGGATCGAACCCACATCTCCTGCATTGGCAGGCAGATTCTTTATCATCTGAGCCACCAAGGAAGCCCATTTTAACAATTAACCAAATATAAAAGAACATTCAGGAGTGGACTTACCGCTTTACCCGCTCAGTACTGTCCTGACTCAATTCTTTCATTCTTTCTTCTACTTTGTTCAAAAGCTGGAATTACAAGAAAAGAAATCAATGGGCTTATCAAATAAGCTGAGTAGAAGAGCTAAATTACAGACCAGGAGGTCAAGGTCATGTTGACAGAGCTGTTACTGTGGCAGGTGTCCAGATATACTTGTCCTCCCCCAACTCTCCAGCAGCCTGCGGGCCTGGCCCAACTACACACTCTCCCATCATCTAGCCCTCCCAGTGCCAACCTCACTTCAGCCTATGGCATCAACAGTATCAAAAGGAAGCCTAAGTAATAGGAAAGGGGAAGGCTCAAGGATATTGCAGCTATAATATCCTGGTTAAAGGTTTACATTCCCTCCAATGCAAAGTCAAATCATTATTCAGTACTCAAGTGGTCAAGGCAAAGATGAGAACCAGGTTCCTAAAAATCACTTGAGGAACAATTATTTTTCTTATAAAATCACTTATCTGAAGGCAGCCAAGTTTAAAATTAACTGGGAAGTCAGCAACTAGGTGAAAATGATTTTATCATTGAACTGAGCCGTTTTTGTGATCCTTAAATACTTGAGTAAATAAAAGTGGAAAACTGACACTATCAACTTCTTTGCCTTGTGCATCGCCGTCGTAACTCTGAAGATCCAGCAACACCAATCCATGCGGGTAAATTCTCAAATTGGCAAAGCTACAGAGGAAAGCATAATTGTAAGGTTAGCAACTGTATCATGGCACTCAAAAGAAAAAAGGCACCAACCCAGTTAAAAGGCAAAACCACTGCTCTTTTTTCCCCTAAATAACATAATTAACCCTGTGGCTTTCTTATTAGAGCCTCTTCATGGGGGCAGGGAGGCCAATCATTTAGGCAAGATTTTAGACAGAATCATCAAGTGCTAAGGTTTTCAAACAGGTTATTGGGTCCAGAAAGTGATTCAGCAGGAAGTCATGTGAATCTTATTTTTAAGAAGGTTCCTCAGCAGTGACTGATCCTTCCTTAAAAGGATGGGAGGGTGGGGCAGAGCAAACTCGGTTCTCCCAATCACCCTCGAATTCAAAACAGAGCCAAGTCAGAGCTGTGTTTTTCTGACTGCAGGCAGGTGGTGGCTACGTTCATTGAGTTAGCGGCCTGCAAGTCAGATCCAGCCCTTGGCATGTTTTGTAAAGCATGCAGATTAAATATGGTTCTTACATTTTTAAAGAGTTACATTTTTAAGGAAAAAAAAGAGTATGTGACAGGGACCTTATGCAGCTCCTTACGGGAAAAGCTTTAACCTCTAATTCAGTGTGTCTGACCAGCTTTTTTATGAAATAAAAATAGTGTATCACACATGCATAAGAATTATCTAAAGAAACTTTTCCTTCAACTAGACATGTATATTTGTATATATGCAAATATGTATGTGCACATCTGATACAAAATCACTTCTTTTTTTAAATATTTATTTGGCTACGCCAGTCTTAGTTGGGGCATGAGGGATCTAGCTCCCTGACTGGTGATCAAATCGGGCTCCCTGCATTGGGAGCAAGGAGTCTTAGCCATAGAACCATCAGGGAAGTTCTAAAATCACTTATCTTACTAGAAGGTGTGGTTAAAGAAACATTTGAATAATAATACTAAATAAGATGAAGAATTCTATTCAGAGAATACAAGCAGTGTGCTTGTATTAAAAAAGATAAATATAACTAGTTAATTTTCACCTTCAGCCCTTAAATGGCCTCAAAATCAAGTTCAGGCCAGGGACACCACTAACTCATGTACACCTGAACTAGGTGATCACCCCCCACCCCAATCTGCCACACAAAGGAGAGGAGCCAGGAGTCAAAGAACGATAGAGAAATGCCACCTCTTAACCAGCTAGGTGGTTCTAGCAAAGAATTCTCCACCAGAGAACTGCAGGAACACGGAGAATGCCGGAAGGTGGGGACAAGCACTGACCTCATCTGATTAAAAGCGAAAATAATGCAAGAGGAAAAGTTGCAAGGGGGTGGGGGGGAAATGGAGACCAAAAAAAAGGTGACTGAGGACCAAGACCTTAGGCAAGCATGGGGATGGGTCCCAGCTGAGGAAGTGAGAGAAGAGGAAGACCAATGTGGAAACAAGTCTTTAAGCACATTAGTGACTTCCCTGATGGTCTAGTGGTTGGGGCTCTGTGCTTCCACTGCAGGGGGCCCGGGGTCCATCCCTGGTCAGGGAACTAAGAGCCGGCAAGCTGCATGGCAAGGCCAAGAAAAAAAGTAAACTAAGCGTGTTAATTCTTCTTTTCTCTGTTTTCAGAAGCAATTTCCAACAGCTTTTCTCTCTCAAAAACTAGCTTCCAGGAAGAATTCTAAGTCTTCTAGAAAACTAGGATTGGTGTCTAGGGTAGAAGATTCAAGAACTGAAGTAGAATGGTTGGCCCTGTCCAGCTCCAAAGGTCCTTATGAGGTGGTAGGAGATGCAAGGGGCTTCCCTGGTGGCTTCGCAGAA
Source organism: Okapia johnstoni (assembly GCA_024291935.2). Taxonomy (NCBI): domain Eukaryota; kingdom Metazoa; phylum Chordata; class Mammalia; order Artiodactyla; family Giraffidae; genus Okapia; species Okapia johnstoni. Next base: position 18,057,353 of record CM044305.1, read on the forward strand.
AAGAATCCGCCTGCCAATATAGGAGATGTGGGTTCCATCCCCGGGTTGGGAAGATGCCCTGGAGAAGGAAATGGCAACCCACTCTAGTATTCTTGCCTGGGAAATTTCATGGACAGAGGAGCCTGGCGGGCTTCAGTCCATGGGGTTGCAAAGAGGCGCACAACTACACAACAACAAGAGATTCAAGGCTTCAGCTGGATTAGAGGAGGAACCAGACAAGGTGGCAGAGAGGCAAGGTATGATTTGCTATGGTCCCCAAGTTATGGACCACAGCTAGGACAGGGAGAGAGGGGGGCAGGGAGAAAGAAGAAGAGAGGCTAGAGGGTGTAAGGCCAGCTGCAGACCTCTGCTTCCAGGAGACTTGCCAGTAACTGGGCGAGGACAGAGGCAGTGGAGGGTATGGGTCATCCTTGAGAGGAAATCACTTTAGATACATTGGAGGAATCTACTCCGTGCATATATGGGGGTTTGCTATGCAGTCAGAAATACAGATTTGGGCTTGAGGGCACAGGGGTTAGGGTTTCTTTGTAGGGAAGAACTACATAGACTTACAAAAAAAATAACAGAAGGGGAGGTGAGCTCAAAAGTACAAGTTTCCTTCACCTCACGACATTGTCTTTTGAGCCTCTGTAAGATGGGGGCAGGGGGTTCTTTTAATTAGAAAAACAAGGGGGAGAATGTGGGACACTAATGAAACCTCGTGGAATTCTAGGACTTAGTTTCCATTGGGAGAAAAGAACGAAAGCCACCAAAAATACACAGGAGTTTCATGTTTTAAAATTAACAGTGCAAATTACTAAGACTCTTAACAGTTTTCGACTCTAGAAGATACTACCTAGACTTAGGCAAGTACAAAGAACTCAGTGCACCAGTATCTTCTGTTATCAGTCATTTCTTTTTTCTTTTTAACTTGGCTGTGCTGGGTCTTAGTTGTGGCAGGCAGGATCTTTTTAGCTCCAGCATACTGGCTCTCAGGTGCAGCATGCAGGACCCAGTTACCCAACCAGGGATGGAACCTGGGCAGCCCCACGTCGGGAGCGCAGTGTCCCAACCACTGGACCACCAGGGAAGTCCCCTGTTCTCAGTCATTTCTTAATTTAGGTTTCCTTTCCTAGTCTCGGGTTGACTTTCATTTCCATATTGATCAGAGAAAAAGTCTAGATAGATGGTCTATAAAGTCTTAAGGAGAAAAATAAAACCCCAAATCTTAAACTCCTGGATGCCCCCAGCTTCCTATCAAGCTCTTTGTGGACTTTTTCATCCTGCATTTGACTACGGTCTGCATTAACTGATAACCACTTATTACAGTGCTACTCACAGTGGGGTTGGCTGACCCACAGTATCAACATCCTCCGAGAGGAGCTTGTCAGAAATACTATCTGGGGTGCGGCCCCAGACCTGCTGCAGCAGAAACTATTAGAGTGGAGCACAGCACATCTGGATCACTGCCTGCCACTTCACACTGCTTATGCTGCCCGAGGGTTCTGAGTCTTGGGCACACAGAATCACCTGAGGGTCTTTAGAGAAACAGCATCACCCAGTGGCCTTAATCACTGGGGGGAGTGCCTGGGCATGGGACTCTGTGAGGATGATTCTACTGTGCAGCTGGAAGCACTGGATTCTAGTCCCCTCCTCAAAGACACTAAAGGAGGAAAGGAAAAAAAATCTGGATGCCCCCCACCACCACTCTTGACACATACACACACACACAGCTAAAGCGCTCAATCTGGATGCCCCCACCACCACCACTCTTTACATACACATCCAGCTGAAGCGCTCAGATCCGAATAGGAGCACTCACGGTCACCTCACCTGCCATTTTTGTTTATGTATGTCGCTAAATAGCCATGGTCCTGCCAGGTGTGCACTGACTCCGTCATCCCCTGCTCCTGGAAGATGGACTGAAGGCCTTTCAGAATGGTCTCACCATCAGCTGGAGAACAGGGGGAGAAGGCAAGATGGTCAGATGAAACACTGAGAAGCAAAGCACAGTTTGATGAATGAACTTTTGAGAAACCCTGAACAGAGCCATGGGCATCACTTATCCCCTTTGTCATGAGCTAGAACTTGCTCAACCCTATAGGGAGAGGCTGCAGATGACCAGGTAACACAGTAAGAATGGCAACACCAACCACAAAGGAGCTGTGCCAAAAATGCAGACGGATGATTCAGCCAACTAGAAATAGCATAACAAAATATTCAGCCTAGCCAGAAATCAAATAAAAACAGGATAAAAGACATTCCACTTTAGGTGAAATAACTTAATGAGGATCTAGAGTACTAGAAAAGGGTTTCCATCCATTGTTGATGGGTATCATAAATGACTTCAAAACTTTTGACTCTGTATTCCAGGTGTTCTGCAATAAGGATGCCTTGTTTTTTATTATTGGGGGGGGAGAAATAGCACCACTCAGTAACCTATTTTTAATTGGCAGAAACTGAACAATTTAATATGCTACAACCTGCTAGGCATTCTGATGCCCCTCTCTCCCATCCCACCCACTATCCCCCAACCCCCACCAAAGTGGAGCTCAGGTCAAGGACTGAGGTCAAATTTATAGAAATTGCAGGTTTACTTGAATCCAGAATCTTCAAGAACATCCAACAGTTGATACTTAGATGAAAAGCAAAATGCAACTAATTCTCTAGTTGTATCTGCCAAAGTACTCATTCCTTGAGAAGGTTAAGATAAAGAACCACAATGAAACAAAAGGAATTACTCTGTACTGCCCCGAGAGCCCACCACAGGCTGATGCTTTTTCCACATGAAGGAAAAGAGGGCAGGCTGAGAAGAGTCAAAACAAAGCACCCCCATGACTTAAACCAAGGGCAAAAAGAAAAAAGAAAAAAAGGAAGATCCACAATTGACCGCAGTGTGGTTTCACAAGAAAATTACACTAGAAATTCCTTCCATAAACTAAGGAGTGCCAAAATGGACTGGAAGAATTCCTTCAATCTACACAGAGGCGCTCTCCAATGACATTTGGAACTAGGCCCCCAACACCTTCCAGCACACAGTAAGAATGAGGGCTACAAACTAGGTTCAGAGTCCATACTGGGCAGCAGATATGTCTTATTCTGGCCTACGCAGACATTTTTTAACATGTAAGGTAACTGGCGTTTGAAAACCAGACGATTTCATCTATTCCCACTGTTGGGGGCAGAAGAGTGGCCTCCCCAAAATATATGGCCACATTCCAACCCCCAGAACTTGGGAGTGCAACCTTATCTGGAAAAGGGTTTTTGCAGATGTAGTAGCTAATTTAAAGATGCCGAGATGGATTATCTTCAGGTATCCAGGTAGGTCCTAATTCCAGTAAGTCCTTATCAGAGACTGAAGAAGCCTGGAGGACACAGGGAGGAGGAGCAGGAGCAGGTGAAGACAGGGAGAGACTGGCATGTGATGGCCACCAGCCAAGAACATGCAGAGCCACCAGAAGTTGGAAGAGGCCAGTGAAGACTCGCCCCTAGACCCCTTAGGGGAGTGTGGCCCTGCTGATGCTCTGCTTTCAGACTCTAGCCTCCAAAACTGGGAGAGAATAGGCTTCTTTAGCTTGAAGTCATCAGTCTGTAGTACTTTGTTACAACAGCCCTGGCCGACTAATACAACCACCGAAATATAGATTTTAACTTTCCTTAAAAAAAAAAAAGCAAATGCAGTAGCAAAGATGGCAGCGAAGGAGTGATTTCTTTCATCTTCTCCATTCCCAAACACTGAGCAATTTTTTGTAGCACTGCCAAACCTCATGGACAACATTTAGAACACTGTATGCCTAGATAGCACGCCCTCAGCAGGTCGAGACAAGCAGTCCCCGCCCAGAAACCTGTACGAACCACCACGTGTGAGAGGAGCAAGTGGGCACAGCAAAGGGACTTCAAATCCCTCATCAAAATACCAACAGGAGTTCACCCCAAAGGGAGGGGCCTCCTGCTTTCAGATGGTGCCGCCTGGCAGGCCATGGGGACCGGGGTTGGGTCAGGGAGTGTGGGGGTAGCCGAGCCCTCAGGCCTCAAATGACCTTGAGCCCCACATCAGGAAGGGACCTCTGGAGCGGCGTCCACACCACTGCCCCACCCGAGCACAAGCACTGCCCGATGCAAGAGGCGACCTCCTGACCCATGTAAGGCTTCCTCATTCCCCGAAAAACTGTGTGTTTCGGAAACTCACTTGACAAAAAATAATCTAGCTGGCTTTGCTATTCTGAAGTGGTTTCAGGAAGTTAAAAGGGGGAAGCTTGCATTTTATCCCCCAGAACCATGGTTTTAAGACTGAATCTGGCCCCTGGAAAAAAATTTCAATTTCAAACGTGATGCAAACATGTGATCTCGTTCTTTTTGTGTCTGAGAAGCTAGGGGTGGGGGTCAGGCCACCATGGAAGTGACCAAGCTGTGGGGCGGTGAAGACAAGTGCGCCCAGCAGTACTTGAACTGTGACTAGGAAAGCCACTATGCAATTATTCAATCCCTCCTTGGCCAGAACAGATGTTTTCTGTTTTGAAAGTGTATAAAACAAATCATCACTCCCTGTAAACGGCCTCAGGCCCAAGTTCAGTTGGCACATTCCACAACTGAACACAAACCCCCCATGATGGTGGAGGGGGCCACCCCACCGGTCACTGGCCAGGCTGTGTGCTGAACAAGAGTCCCAGGGCTGAGTTGGAGCAAACTCTATCCCTTGGGTAGGAAAAGGGGGGAGTACTTTGTCTGGTACACATGAAGCCCTTTTTCTAACTGGCACAATTAGCGGAAAGGCAGAGGGGGCTAACCTCCAGAAAGGCTGCAAACTGAAGAAAACACATTACAAAAGACATCCAATTTAGTGTTCTTGTATTTCTATACTGTGGGCTTATTTCCCAATTCAGTAGAAATACCCTAGGTCTGAATGACCTCTCCGGCGGTCGCTGCCGCCTAGGTCCTGCGGCCATCGAGTGTGCCGGCCTTGCCAGGGACAAAGGGATCATGCCATTTTGTTCACTGTTCTCCTCATGTCATAACCACCTTCCTCTGGACCTGGGGGCTCCCTTGTCAGCCAAGCTGCTCCCAGCCCTTGGAGAAGACTCCAGAAAGCAGAGCTGGAGCTGAAACACCTACTTAGGATCTCTTCTCCAGAGCCAAGTTTTTAAAATGAAAACTGGAAGTCAAAGAAATGAGTTCTAATAGCCTTAACGAGGTGGCCTCCTTGGTCATCTTGATCTCAAGTGCTCAATAAATGTTTTGTGGGTCAAATGAAAAATTCATTTGGCTAAATTAATCATCCTATTTTTTATCTTGTTGGAACACCCACACCAGTAGCTTTCATAATCCTAGCTGTGCATTATAACCACCTGGGGAATTATAAAACTTCTGATGCCACATCCTACACCAATTATAGGATGGGTCCACCAACTGTGAGGGTGGGACCCAGGCATCACACTTTTAAAGCTCCCTGGGAAATTCCAATGTGCAGCCATGTTTGAGAACCACTGATCTAAACCACTAGACACAAAAAAGAAAACCAAACTCCCCACTATCTCCAAACTAACCACACTCAAGTCACCAAAAGGTTATATAGATAGAAATATATACTCAACAATAACAGGGGGCCTGAAAAAAGTCCAAACTTCCTGCTAGCTATAGCCACAGGTTATAGCTAGAGCCACTGCTCTGCAATTAATTATCCAATTTCAACCTCTGTGCCTGTCTAGTAAGGAACATGTAACATGACCAAACAAAATGTACTTGCTGTAACAGAGTTACTCAATTTGGGTTGAAAATATGATGTGAATGATTACCCAAATTTGGGAATACACGACAGCAATGCCATAAATGCCTAGAAATCAGAAAATGTGAAATAGATTCAATGATAAAAGAAATATAAGCACACTGGATTCAAGTCGACATGGTAATCCAAACTAGGCTAATAAAAATGTTGTTTGGCACAAGTTCTTAGAAAACTCTGCCCAAGCAAGAATGATGTGTAACTAGCGAAGCACTCAGACAGAGCCTTCCACAGTGCTCAGCAAACAGTGACCTGTCCCAGGGCAAAATGTGTCCTTTGTTCAACGGGCAACTCAATGTCCTCATTTCCAGACCACTGCCCACTTTGTGCGTGTTTATTCAACAAGAACTTAAGAGGAATCAACTTGGAGGTCTGGTCCAAATTAAATACACCGCTATCAAAAGAAGGCCAGGGAAGACAAGGTTTCATCTCCCTGCCTCATTTTGTCCCAGAGACCCATTTATAGGCCTCTCTCGGGAGAATCAACCTCATTCCTCTTACCCTGGCCGAATCCCAAATCTGTATATCCAGCTGGAACCTTCCCGCCTGAATGCTCACCACATTCTCCTGATCTCAAGTCTGGAATCAAAACCCAGCTCGGACTTCCCTACTCCTTCCCACCAATGGTTAATAACCCCACCACTTAAGATTGCCTGAAAAGACCCCCAGCTTCTCCCCTGAGTCCCCCACCAGAGCCTCTCTGCACCCCTCAAACTCACTGGTCAGGACAGCCCTCACTTACACACCTCATTTCTTCTTCAAATGTTAAAAAGGAGACGACCCTTCACAGGGTCCCTATAAGGAAGCCTGCACCAATGTTTGATCCCTTACAATCAGGCACTGCCATTTAATCATTGGTCCATAAGGTGGGCAGCCCTGTGGACATAAGTTAAGTACATCAGCCATGTGCACCCAAGCTTACTAGCCCAATGAAAACCTATGACACTTGGTGCCCTGGCAAAAAGGCAGGGAAATATGCTCTGGTTAGATTTCCGCTTCTTCAGCTTTAAGAGGCTAAGATATGGTAACCTCCTTAACTAAGTGAATTCCATTAGAGAGGCTGGCCTCAGAAAATAAGCAATTCTCACACATTCAGAAAAACTCTGGACTCTGTACCCTGTGACCGTGACTTGCGCCTTTATATCTTTTCTGACTTCAAATACTTCAACTAAGAAAATTCTGGATCTCAGGTGAGGGCTTTAAGCTATACAACCCCACTCTCTGCCTCTGCGGGGCCACCACCCTGCCACAACCCTACTAGTCCCCTCTGCATAATTAGGCTGCGTTCCTTTCTGCTCGCCCACATTTAAGCAGCACCTGGCTTATAAAACTTAGGACCGCCCCGCCCCCCCAATTTTATTGTCTCCTAGGTCTCTCCCACGAAGCGAGTAATTTAAGCTCCAAGAGGTTAATTATTTCCATGGTTGCACCATGCCCAAGAGGTGAGGCCCCAAACCCAGCCTCCTTCCTTTCCACCTCCCACTCCCCAGACCCTGGAATTTCCAGAGCTCCCTGCCCTCCCTGATACTTGGTACCAGGTGCCCTCTGATCAACCTCCTCCACACACATCCAGGTCAGAGAGCCCACCCCTACTCCCGCCTCCTCTTTTCAGACATCTGCACTCTCTCTGTGGGAGGATGGCCCCGAAGCTGTTGGCAGATCTGTTTGCAGCTCCCCACAAGAGGAAGCATAAAAGCAGGTATCCTTTCCCCAAAACCCGAGACTCTGATATGTCAGAGAACCGAAGAGCCAGGCTTGGGTTGTGCAGTTTACCAGCTTTCTGGTCTTCTTGATAGACTCCTAAAGAGGAAGCAAGGGAAAATGGACTCCAGATACAGTTGGAAATCAGTCAAGTATCTGCTTTAAAAGTCCTCTCAGGTATCCTCATCTTCATAGTGGTGTGTTCACAGGACCATATGCTTTGATCACAACTCAGAACTGTACGCTCAAGTTTACTCTATGTAAAATATATCATTTAAAAAAAAAACCTTCCAGAGTTACCAACCCCACTGGCATAACTACTCTGAGAACAACAAAATAGCATAAGCATTCCTCATGGGCCCCGTTCCACCCCAGCTAACAGCCTAAGGGTTCAAGAACAACATCCTCTGAACGCACACTGAATATGCTAGGTTAAAAAAAAAGAATATTGTGAGGCAGAAGCAACAAGGCCACATTAGTGAAATCAAATGATAAACAGATGTCTTCAGAGTTTATCAAAAACACACTGAAATTTAAAATGATATTTTTTGAAAATTTAATTTTAACAATGGGTCTGTGTATCAGAAGACTTCTCAGACATTCAAAAACCTAATTCATTTCCAGGGATTAAAGTGAAGGTCAAGCAGGTGCTTCCTCGGTCTGTCTTAGGTTCGACAACTTGGTCATATACTCCACGTTTACAACAGCTGCAGGGTGATTAATCTCATCACACAAAACTCACGCCAACAGGAATGTTCAAAGCAGCATGACTCACAGTCAAAAAGTGAAAACACCCAACAGCCCATCAAGTTATAAATGAATAAGTAAAGTGTGATACTATCTACACCATGGACAATTATTTTGCCACAGAAGGAATGCGATATTGACATAAGCTACAACACATGCTAAGTGGAAGAGGCCAGGCACAAAGGACCACACACTGTATGATTCCATTTATATGAAATTGCCAGAAAAAGCAAATCCCTAGAGACAAAAAGCAAATTAGTGGCTGCCAGGCCCTGGGATATAGGGATCTAGAAGGAATGAATGGAGTTATGGCAAAGGGGCATAGGGTTTCTTCCTGGAGTGATGAGAATGTCCTAAAATTGTAGTTATGGTCGCACAACTTGGAATATAATAAAAACCACTGAACTTTAATTAAGCAATTGTATGAGTCATCTCTCTCAGTAAAGTGGTCCAAAACCATTCAAACAAACAAACGGCACTTTTATACTCTCAATTACTGGGGGGTAATCAAGGCAACAAACTTCCAGAAGCCAGTTTCTACCTTTCAATCAACCATTAGACAGGCCCCAGAGACTTCTCTGGCAGTCCAGTGGTTAAGACTTCAAGCTTCCACTACAGGGGGTGCCGGATCAATCTCTTGTCAGGGAATTAAGATCCTGTAAGCCACCCAGCCAAAGGGGGGAAAAAAAAAAAACAGGCACCAGTTCAAAGAGGTCGCAAGGGGTGGTCTTCTGTACCCATCCCCACCAATCACCACCCTCATCATTTAGCATGTGTTTGAAGGGCTGCCTCATGTAGATGCTGTCTGAGGCCTTGGAGATGGTTTCCTGCCACTACACATGTCTGCAGCCCATGTCAGTGCCTTGGGTTCGATCACAGCGTTGAAGCTACAGTTATGAATATTGTATATTTGAAAGCTGCTGGGAGAGTGGACCTGAAAAGTTCTCATCACAAGTGAAGTAATTTGTAATTATGTGTGGTTATGGATGTTAAGCAGACATTGGGCAATCATTTTGCAATATTTCCACTCATTGAATCACTACCTGAAATGTTATGTCAATTACAATTGCCTCAATAAAAAACAAATAAATCCCAGCATCAGGGTGGGGCTGCAGAGTTCTAAAAGGGACAATGACATCAACACTTTGGGCATATTTTCAGAGCACAATTTCTGATATGCACATAGAAGAAAAACTAAATCAGGAAAAAATTACTCAAGACAGAAAGCAAAGGACCTATTGAAGTTGAATTGACAGCCGTACAACACAGAAATAACACCCTAGCTCTTTTCATGCAAACGTATGTTAAGGAAAACCATATGGGACTGTTTACAGTACCAGCCACAATGACTATTTCTTAAAACTCACACTGTGGTGCACTCAGGATACCGTCAGCGCGTTGCTAATTGCTTCACCACCCTGCCTCCCCTTTCCCACCACAGGAGCAGTGAAAAGGGCATTTCCCACAGCCACGTGGGCCCCCAACACCTACTGGGGAGGTGGCAGGAGCTGGCTCTACTTTAAAATAACAGCAACTCAGAAACAATCTCCTTAGGAAACTAGAGGAGGATTTAAAAAGAGGAATCTATGAGACACAACTGTCATCCCTCTACACTCTGGAACCAGAACACTAATACTAATACCATAGTGTAGCTCTTCTTCCTGGTACGGCCATTTCCCTGAAGACTAGGAGACTCTTCAAAGTACAGCCACCACCCACAAGCCTCAGTGGGCAAAGGGAGGGGGGAACCTCCTGCCCCAGTGGTGGCACGTGGCTCAGACTCGCCCGTCCTCACATCCTGACTTAGCCCACGTGGGAGGCTAAAACCAAGAGTTATAAAATGAAGCAGAGAAAAGGGAGATTAGGCAAAAACCTGGCTTTCCTTCGGTGGTGGGGGACCTGACACTTTTTGTTCGTGGCCATGAGGCGCTGAACATCAAGCCGCTTGCTCTCTCCTGGGAGCGGCTGGAGAAACGCTATGGCCCTGGCTTTCAGGGAAGAAAGAAGGCAACCGGCCCGGAGGTGTGGAGGAGACTAAGGGAAGATCACCAGCTCAGAGGACACAGAGAAGAGGTCACGGGCACAATAAACCCTCTCTGAGGGTCAGGCTCACCCTGACAGACAGGAAGGGGAAGTTCAAGGGAGCTAAAGCAGGCCCAGCAGCACCTCCAAAAGGACAAGCAGGTGGCAAGAGGGGAAGGACAGGGTCTGAGGTTAGAGGACAGAAGACCTGAGGCACCTGGCCCAGGAGGACCGAGCAGCTCCTGTAATACTTTAGTTCAACACTGCTGTCCACTGCGGGGCATGGAGAGGAGTCCACCCACCACCTGCCACCTCCCCCTCATCTCCCAGAGTGGCAGGAGGAGGTTACATGACAGGCTGACCCAAGGAGGCATGGCCTTCGGCTCCACTCAGAAGGAGAACAAGATTTCTTTCCCAAAGTAGAAAAGGTAGGACTTTTTTTTTTTAAGTCCAGGAAGGATGAAATAAGTTTTCCAATCACTTAAACAATATGAATATCCAACTTTCTTCCCACTAACTTTAGGTGGGCAGGCTCTCTCCCAGCTCAGACCTATTATGAAAAACATGTATGTTGCTATAAAAAAAATGCTACGGTTTCTGCAAGAGTTTCTATGCTAGGCTGCAAATCAACCATGAAATACGATTTCCGGAGATACAGCAGTTTGGACTTTGTGAACTTGGATGTCAAAAATCACATTCATGTCAGAAATGCCCCGAGGCAGCCCGGGTACCCTCCCTTGCTCTGGCTTTGGCTAGGCCAGACTCAGCCAAGTCGACACCCAAGTCTGCCCGCCTCAGAAGGGTCCAGGAGGTGCCTGCAAAGTGCGGCTGGAGAATGGCACAACAACAAAGACAGAGGGCACAGGGAGGGGCATGTGCTACGACAGATGGTGAGGCACCTGGGACCTGTACCTGCACATTTTCCAGACGGCTCTGAAGCTGGCTTAGATATCTACAGACAGCGGTGAGCAGGCTTGCTTTGTGAGGGCCGCACAGAAATGACGACAGGCTTTGCAGGCTGAGTCGGGTCCTGTCACAAACGTCTGTATGCAACTGATTTACTGCCCTTTAAAAAGGCAGTGGGAACTCCCTGGTAGTCCAGCGGTTAGGACTAGGCGCTTTCACTGCCAAACGCCTGGGTTCAATCCCTGGTTTGGGAACTAAGATCCCACAAGCTTTTGCAGCGTTGTTGGAAATTTAAAAAAAAAAAAGTAAAAAGGCAGAAATCATTCTTAGCTGGAGGACGGTACAAAAAGATGATGCCAGAAGGGCAGGATTCGGTCCCAGGGCCTTAGTTCGCTGACCCCAAGTCTGAGACCTTTTCCAACTCTAAATTCTTAAACAACAAGCACAGGGACATTCTAAAATTCAACATTCTAAAATTCAAGACGGGAATAATCTGAGGAACATTTTCTACATTTAACTTAGCAACTTACTAAATGTGGAAAAAAATAACAGCTAATAACCTGCATAACCAAGAACCCTGCATTTTAAGGAATACATGAAAGTTTCATTAGTAGCTAATAGGAACAGCCTCACACTAGAGAGTTAAGAGTATTTTAAAGTACCAGCCTTCATTTTAAAGTCTCAAATCACAAAGCTATGCTCCCACTTCCAAGAACTTAGAAAAAGCGAAAAATAAACCCAAAGCAACCATGTTGACGTATGGCAGAAACCAACCAATATTATGATTATCCTTCAGTTAAAAATAAATAAAAAACCCAAAGCAAGCAGAGGAAGGGAACAGGATAACAGCAGAAATCAATGAAACTGAAAGCAAAAAACTATAGAGAAATCAGTGAAGCAAAAAACTGTTTCTTTGAAAAGGTCAAAATTGACAAACTCTAGCAAGACTGATGAAAAAAAAAAAGATACAGATTACCAGTATTAGGAACCAAAGAACTATCATTCCAAATGCTGCAAACACCAGAAGGATAATAAGGGAATCCTACAAACAACTATATACACAGAAATTTGACAATTTAAGGATACAAACTAATTTCTCAAAAAACACAAACCACAACCCGCCAATATGAAACAGGTAATCTGAACAGCCCTATAACTTAAGGAAATTGAACTTGAAATTTTAAAATTCCAAATAAAAGAAATCTTGAGGCCCAGATAGTTTCACTAGAGAATTCTACCACATATTTAAAGAATTAAACACTGGGATGGGGAGGGAAGTGGGAGGGGGGTTCAGGATGGGGAACACATGTAAACCCATGGCTGATTCATGTCAATGTATGGCAAAAACCACTACAATACTGTAATTAGCCCCCAACCAAAATAAATAAATTTATTAAAAAAAAAAAGAATTAAACACCAATTTCTACATAATCTCTTATAGAAAATAAAAAAGGAGAGAACACTTCCAAATTCATTTTATGAAGCCATTATCCTAACAGCAAAACAAGACAAAGTTAGCCCCAAAAGAGAAACCTACAGACCAGACCAATAACCCTCATGAATAGAAACACAAAAATCTTTAACAAATTCTTTAAATCCTTAATCTTGCAATATGGAAAAATTATTATGTACCATGACCAAATGTGATTTACTCCAGGTATACAAGTTCAATACTTAAAAAAAAAATCAATTTGATGTACCATATTAATAAACTAGGGAAGAAAATAAAAACACATGGTATTAATTGATGAGGAAAATTATTTAATATACTTCAACACCCATTCAAAATAAAAGCTCCCAGAAAATAAGAACAGAGGGGCATGTCCACAACTTGATAAAGAGTTATCTACAAAAAACCTACAACCAGCATCGTACTTAACGTTAACGGACAGAATGCTATCAGTAAGGAGGCAAGAATGTCTGCTCTCACTGCCGCCATTCAACAAAGTACTGAAAGTGCAGCCAGCTTAATAAGGCCAAGGCATCAAGATGTACTCATGGCGACAGAGCTAATAAGTTAAGAGGTAAAGCTAGGATCCAAAGTCAAGCAACTGGGCTCCAAAGATCCAGTGCTTTTAATCTCAGCACAGTGTTGTCTCCTTTAGTTATATATGGGACGAGAATAAGCCATTTGTCTCACATACCAACACATCCACAGTGGTTATCTACTTGTCCTAAGATCAGAGATCCGGGTTTTTCCCCATTTCCCTACACCCTGTAGGTAGTCTAAAATGAGCACATAACTTAAAACGAAAACACCTAAAATGACAAATGTATAAACCATTACTTGAACAGCTTCTGCAGTTTCTTCAAGGAAAGCCATACCCTCTATGCAAAGAAAAAAAAAATGCATGCGAACTCTATTAACAATTTAACATTCTCAAAATGCTTTCTTTTTAAATGACCTATCATATTCCAAACAGAAAAACTGATGTTAAGCTCTTTTTCTCTCCAACCTAGACAGACCCGATTTAGGAACATCAAACACTTGGACTGACAGGCCCACGACTCTTCCTACAACCCTAGAACTAACTGGGCCACTTAGCTCCAGCATTAAACAGTTCAAAAATTCAGTGTTAGACCCCTGCTGTTTTCCCAAGTGTGATCCACAGCACTGGTTCTAAGAAAAGGGGTCCCATAAGTCAGTCACAGGATGTAATGCACAGCATGGTGACTATGCATTAGTGACTATAGTTAACACCATACTACATATTTGTAAGTTACTAAGAAGAGATGTTACAGTTCTCACCCGAGGAAAAAATAATTTTCAAATTATGTATGGCGCCAGATGTTAACTAGACTTACTGCAGTGATCATTTTGCAATATATACACATATTGAATTATGACGCTGTACACCTCCAATGAATACAATGCTATGAGTCAATACACCTCAATAAAAAAAGAGAAAGGGCCCCATATTGAACCCAGTTTGAGATCTCTTCTAATATTTTCTAGAAATTCAGAATGCCCATTATCCTATCAGTACTGCTTGACCACTGTATCTGCATTTGGTGTTAAACATAACAGTAGCCTAGAAACGGCTCAGGAGTCTCACAGGAGAAATTTCCATTCCAGGGGAAGAGAGTCATGCAACAGAAACCCATGGAAGTGTTATCTTAAAAATCAAAATCTCTTCTTAAACTTCTGCTTTAGTAACTTAGAGTGGTCCTTTAAGCAGACCAACCTTCAAATCACATGCCAACCCTTTATTTTCTGCCTCTTTTTTTGCCAGCAAAACTTTCCTCATCTTTCAGTAAGTGAAATTCACACCTCTTTATAACTGATCATCTTTACCCACTGGCAGAAGTTCAAAGTGCTCAGCGCTAAGAATTGCAATTAGTGTGAAGTGTTTTATGTATCGCTTGACACTCTTCCAAATATTTTATTGGACATCCCACCCAACAACACAATGTGTGGGATTCTGGTATCATTGGTGCCTTTATGCAAAGGGTGAAATTAAGGTACATGCGAAACTACCCAGAGGGTCAAGTCAGCTCAGGATCCCAGAATATGCTACTGGATCTTACCAGCTCCTTTTGACTCCGCAACTTAGCACATAAATATCTTTCATCACAAGTACAGCCACTAGTTCAGGGGCTCTTTCCAGAACACAAGCAACATCGTCAATTTAACGAAATGCAAGCCCACCACAACTTAGGGCTGCAGAGTTGTCTTTTTCCTGGGGTCTGGAAAAGTGCCTAGCTGTAAGGGTTTAAGAACATTTGTGCAATGGTTTACATACTTGGTTTGCAGAATTCAATTGAGGAGGTTTCCTGACTTTTCAAAAGAACTGAGCCTGTAATTAAACTACCATGAAATGGTGGTTGGAGCCACAGCGCACACCAGCAGGTTTAGGTTACAACTGCAGTGAAATGGTGGATTAAAATGCCCAGAATATGCGTGACTCCAAAAACTAAACTCAATAATAGCTTTCTTGAACACGTTTCTAAACAGATGCTCAACCACAATCCAGTAACTTTCAAACAAATCCTTACCTGCCAAGGGTTACTATAACCACGGTGGTCTCAATTCAAATTACAAAGTCCATAATTCCAAATCTTTCCATGGTCCCAAGTTCAACACCAAAAGCGCTAACTTTTCCAAGTTTTGATAGACCACAGCACTTCAGTCTACCTCCCAAGAAGGTAGGGGAGGCCTTCAAATAAAACCACTTGCATTATGCAGTTAAGAGGATACAAAGAGGAACTTCCCTGGCAGGCCAATGCTTAAAACCCTGCACTTCCACTGCAGGGGGTGGGGGTTCAATCCCCATTCAGGAAACTAAGAACCTGCATGCTGCATAGGGAAGCCAAAAAAAAAAAATAGGAGACAAAGAAGATTCCAAACTGGTAACTCCTCCACTGCAAAAATGAAACCAGCTTTCCCCCACAAAAATAAAACAAAAAACCCACAAGACAAACAATATACCAGTTGGTTATTAAACTGGAAAACACTTTTGAAGAAACCATCACCTACAGAGCTTCAGATTACTTGAAAAAAATACCCCTTGTTAGCTGGGGTGGGGATTATTCCTAATACCTGGATTATGGAGTCAATTTCTTAAACAGCTATCATCCTTTCCAAAGCATCTAAAACAACTAGAGAACTACCAAGTAAGAACTAGATGAGGATTTTTGATATAAAGCAAAAGTATTAACAATTTTACCATATGTTACCTCTACAGGCTTAAAGATATGGGTATAGTTTCAGAACTGTACTTGAAAAAACCATTAAGGTTTACACAATTTTTAAATGGCAAGCTCACAAGATGAATTCTGAGCAATGTGCAATTATTCAGCCTGGGGTCAAATAGAGCACGATCAGAGCTCCTAAGTCTTGCAGAGTTGGGAGCGAAGAGCATGCCAAACATAGACTGACTCCAAGGAGGGACCTCCCCAGGCAGACTAGAAAACATTTTCAAAGACAATTAAGGTATGAGAGAATACCTACGTAACACAAAAAATACCTTCCCTGGGGCTGTTAGAAAATTAATTCTAAGTCCAGGTGCTATGTGGAAGCACGAGGAGTGTGCGACTCAAGTGTGTGTTGGGTGAGGATACAGAATGGGTAGAAATGGACCTTCATGGACCCTGCAAGTGCTGATAAGGAGTCTCAAGTCATTCTGTAGCGTGATGAAGAGTCACAGAAGGGCTTTGAAATGGGAAAAAGGGTAGGGATCTGTCTACTGAGCCCTTCCCCAACAAGGGAGACAAGTTGAGAGACTGTGGCCAAGAACAGTAGCCAGGAAAAAGGTGAGCAAGGAATTTGAGAGGGCAGCAGGTACAATCCACAGGACTTAAAGAGTGGATGGGCACAGTTTCTGGTACAAGGGGTTTTTTGGTTTTAATGAGGATCCTACTACTGTGTGGTGGTTCTCATACTTAATCAGCATCAGAATTGCTGGGAGGAAAGCTGGTTAAAAATGTAAATTCCAGGTACTACCCAGCCCTCAAAGACTGTGTGATTCATGTCAGTCTAGCGTGGGGCCTGTGAATGCCTTTTCCCCACTCAGCAGCCGCCTTAAGTTTCATTGTTAAAGCAGGGGTGTGGGTGTGAGTGGTGTCATGGTGGTGCATAAAGTGTAATGGGACAAAGATAATGATAATGCTGAAGGGGTAGGGAGAAAGCTTTTTCTACTCTTGAACAAAAGAACAACAAAGCTAGATGCAATCAAAAGTGGTTTAAGTTTTACGCTTATAGTTATAGCTACTGAAAATACACAAAGATGATATGTTTCCACCAGAAAGCAGCTCAGTAAACACATGCAAGAGCAGGAGCTTGGTGGAGAAGCCGATGGTTCACGAACTCAGGGAGGGAGGGTCACCCGAAGCCACAGGCTTTGTTGGGTACCAAGTGCTAACCAACCTCAGTGCAAACCTCAGGGGAAGGTAAGGCCCATCCTCCACCCCACCGGCACCATGGAGACTTCCAAAAAGAATCAGGGAAATTTTGCTAATGATTTGCCACCCAGATCACAACTTGGTTAGAACTTACACTGGGGATTCTCTACCTCAGCACCACAGATATGATGGCTTGTCACTGCACTGTAGTACATTTAGCAACATCCTTGGCCTACTAGATGCTGACAGCACCTCCCCAAGCTGAGAAAACATAGTGATAAATTGGTGGAGGGTGAAGCAGGGGACATGGCCACTGAGAAGCACTGCCTTAACTAAGAGGCTTCACAGCTGTGGAATGAACAAAAAGGCCTTGGAATCAGAGAGACAGGGCTTTGAATCACAGATACCCCACTTAAGAGAAAAACTTCAATGTGCTTATGTATTCATTCACCTTTAAAATGGGGATAAGAAAACCCATCATATAGGTTTGCTGTGAGGATTACATAAAATAATGTCTTCTGAGCTTAGGGCAGTGCCTAGCCCAGGAGACAATTAGTAAACACTGGCTTTCATGTTTTCAAAAAGATGTTTTGAAGAAGCAGGGACATTTGCTTACAGCTTTGGCCTCGGTGGAAGTGCAGTGCAGTGAAGTCGCCCAGTTGTGTCCAACTCTTTGTGACCCCATGAACTGTAGCCTACCATGCTCCTCCGTCCCGGGATTTTCCAGGCAAGAGTACTGGAGTGGGTTGCCATTTTCTTCTCCAGAGTATTTCCCCGACCCAGGGATCGAACCCAGGTCTCCCGCATTGTAGGCAGACACTTTATCGTCTGAGCTACCAGGGAAGTCCTAACCTCCTCCCAAAAGGAACAATATAGAGAAATGACAGTCCCAGTCCTCTCTCTAGCTCCTAGGATCTATGGGTTGACGGACTCCCAAAGGGCCACTGGACACAAATCAGGGGCTCTGTGAACATAGATGAGAAAAATATACATCCTTATTTTCACTAACTGAAACTTAACATTTTATTCATTGCTGCTTGTAAAACTGCACATTACCAACTACCTGGCCGTTGTCACAACAGAAGCATAGTTTTTCCTTATCAAATAATAGCTGAAATACCGATTTTCATGGCTCTACTTCAAAATTATGGAAATTATGAGGCCTGAAGCTAGACTATGTTTTAATGCGTTACTAAAGAAGCATATATTACTATTTACTATGCCACATATTAGAGAGTTTATTTTGAAGATGTTCTTTTTTAAAAAAAAAGGGCTATTTTACACATTTAAAATTCTTATGCTGAGAAGCATTCCACAGGCTTTCCCAATGAGGGTTAAAGGCAATATGATTTAAGAACCCCTATCCTACACCTTTTTTGGCTAAGCCCTTAATTCCCAAGGAGACTGATGTTGTTTTTGTGTTTGTTTTTGGCAGTGGCACCCGCTTGCAGGATCTCAGGCCCCAACCAGGGATTGAACCCGAGCCATGTCAATGAAAGCCCAGAATCCTAACCACGAAGCCATCAGCGAACATCCAAGTTCTTAATTTATTAAATAAGATTTTTGTTATGAAACTAATTTGTTCATTTGAATGACACAAGTCACTTTGTTTCCGTACCTAAACTATAGATCAGTGGTCCAAAAGGCGGACCCAATAGCATTGGCCACATTTCCCCACTCAGGACCCATTCTCCACATTCTAAAGGTAAATGTGTGCCTGGTTTTCCTTTAATGGACTTGAACCAGCTTTCCACCTTTAACATAACACCAATCAGGTATTGTATTTAACCAGTACTTCTCAAACATCTATGATGTATCAGAACCAACAGGTCTGTATCGCAGACCATGAAGGTCAGCTTTCAAAGATACTCCCAGCCCAGGGACAAAATGGACATGAAAAGGAAGACTGCTACATTTCCAGGGCAGGCAGAGGTCATGCATACCTCACTTTCCTCTATCTATAAAGCACATTTGCTGGCTGCCTGGTGTAAACAAACCACGTGTCCTCCACCTGCCCAGAGATGCTTAAGCTATACCAACGTGGGACATGTTTTTTCTTGTTAGCCTCAGGCTGAGAAATCACAAATTGTTTTCTGGGCTCAAGGGTCTTCACAGTCGAATACTTCACTTACAAGAAGATCAAAGATGAGATTTTTTTTTTCAGCAGAAATTAAAATTTCCCGAGTTACCTCATCAACAAGAACTAAACAGGCACCGCCAGGCCCAACCTATAATTGGCAGCAATGGCCCAGTGGCTGCTGGGTACTAGCTGGCTTGCACTGGTAACTAAGTTATACAGAATCGCAACATAGTGAAAAACTAAGTGGTTCAATTTAATTCCATTAAAATCACATCATGGAACTGGAACATTAGGAAGGATTACTGACAAATGGGAAAAAGAACATGATTCCAGGCTCCACAGGCATTTGACTCACCCTTGAGTCACATCCAATACTCACATGCGGAGAGTAATGTCTTTTGACTCATTATTATCAATTAAAATAAATGTTTTTGGAGACCTCACAGGTGGTAGACTTCTCACCAAGTGCCCCTTAATGAGAACCAAACACTTTGATCCTAGTTTAGCCAGATCCCTTTATTTTACCTAAGGACAGCAAGGGTGACATGCCTCCCCCAAAGTCAAGTGATGGGGGGGGAATACAGTAAGAATCAGGGCTCTCCTCCCAAAACAGTTCTGCAGGGACTCAAGATCTAACACAGATGCATACTCACGTGTCCCCTTAGTATCTCTTTCTTCACCTTGCCATCAAAACTTTTTCATCTTGAAGATTAACAATCTGGGAATTAAGAGTAACTGGCTGGGAATTCGCCTCAATCTTTTTTTTTTTTTAACTTTCTCTGCACACAACTTAATTATTTAGATGCTACTTCCACACCTCACCAACTTAGAACCTGCCAGCTTCTCCTGCTCCCTTCCAAACTGCAGGTCCAAGAGTTCTCTCTCCCTCTCTAGCCAGTGACTGCCCCAAATGTACAAGTTCTCTCATTTTCCCCCTGGCTTCTACAAAGGAACACAGAAGGCCATTGGGAAGGACCTGAATTAAGCTGAAAAGTGTTTAAGGCTTCAAGCAAGGACACTCAGATTGAGGGAAGTGCCAAAATCTTGCAGCCTCATGGTTACCCTCCTGAGAGCCTAGAAAACCCACCTGTTCAATGAGAACAGGTGCGTGTTCATACATGCTTGTCACCAAAAACTCAATTTAGCAGCTGAGTGACCTTGAACCACTATTTCTTCCTCAAGCCTCACTCTCCTAACCTCTAAGTTGCGTATGCTAGAAGCTTCACTAAGACCTAAAGCTAGCAGGCTAATTACTCAACAAAATCTTTTTAGCTATCTGCAATCACCATTTCATCTCCTGATTCTCCCCAGCCATCTCCAGCCTCACAAAGGAGCGAACTAAGAAATGCTTTTTTCTCCTTGTCACTTCCCCACCACCCAAATAAACTGATACTACTCAACCTTGTAGTGTTTTACAGAAACTCCGTTGAAAGTCCGGGGCGGGGGAGCCCTACGAAGTGCGCACTCCTTCTCCATTGTTACCACAAGGCTCAGAAAGGTTGAGAAAGTCACAACCAGAGCCAGTCAAGACACGACGCAAACGTAGGTCTTCCTTCTGTCCCTAAAGTCTTATTTTTTCCCTCTCATCTTATGCCTTTGGAAAACATTTACATTGGGGGAGAAAATGCTAAGTGAGTACTCAGAAGTTTTTTAAAAAAAAAGCGGGGTGGGGGAGAGAAAGTGTGAAAGTAATGTTTTCAACAGTAACAGAAAAGGTGGCTCTAGCCAATAGGGAGGAAGACAGTGAAAAAGCAAGACCTGGGTGAGACGCTCCACGTGGGACGGACGGGAAGCGCAGATTCAAGTCTGCGGCACTCACAGGTTTAAAAGCCACCAGAAAAAAGACCAGCAGTCCTACCCCTCCCCCCCCCACCCCGTGTTAGAAGCACCAGAAAAAGGTGTGCAGAATACCCTTCGTCTCCACGATTCCTGCAGTCGGTCTGGACTTTCCCAGCCCTCTGTTCTGGCTGGCTCGCGGTCTTCGAAGCCTCCCTGATCCCAAGACTTAACAGTTCCCGCGCTCGGACCCTCACCCCCCCGCCCCCAATAATAATATAATCATCGTTTCCTTTTCCCCTGCCCCGTTCCTTTCCGGGGGAATCTGCCTCCTACGCAGTCGTCTGAGAATTCTGCGCGAGCGCGGCGCGGTCCTGCCCCAGGCCGGCTCCCACGAGGGGAGCCCCCGACCCCGGGGAATTTACCCGCCTCAGGGAACTGGGAACGGGGAACGGTCCCGCGGGCCGGCCCCCGCGCACGCCCCCAGCCCCCGAGGGGGGCTCTCCCCCCCCCGAAGTCTTCCTCCCGCGCGGGGGGACGCGAGGGGACCCCGACGGGGACGGCCGATCCCGCGTGGGACGCGGGTGGACGACCCGGGCCCCGGAAGGCGGCTCGGTCCGGGTCGAGGAGGGAGCCGGCGTGGCCCCTCCGGGCCCCGCGCTCCCGCCGAGACCGAGCGCGGCGGGTGGAGGAGCGCGGCCTCCGCGCGGGCGCCGGTGCACGCGGCAGCCGGGGAGACGCCCGCGCCGGAGCCGGGGGCCGCGCGGCCGTCCGCATTGTTCGGCCCGCGGCGCGCGCCCCGCCCGGCCCGGCCGGCCCCAGCCCGCTCGGCGGCGGAAGCGACAGGGCAGGTGGCGGGCGCGCGCCCTCACCTTTGGCGCCGAGCATGAAGTCGAGGGTGCTGTGTCGTGCTGCTGCCATAGTGAGGCGAGGCCCTGGGCCATGCCTGGGGGAGACGGCCGGGGAAAACTGGGGGGGGCCGCGCGCGGCGTGTCAGGCTGCGGCCGGCGGGGAGTGCGCCGCGCCGGGGAGGCCGAGGGTAGGAGGTGGGAGGGGCCGCCGGGAGCCACCCGGGGCGCCGGGGGCGGGGTCGGGCCCGCCTCTGGGAGGGAAGAAGAGAGGACGACCGCAGCCCCGGACTCGGAGCGCCGGGTGTGAGGCCGCGCGAAGGCAATGGTGGAAACGTGGGCGCCGTGCTCCCCGGCGTGCGTCACCAATGGCCGCGCCCCGCGCCGAGGATCGGGCGGGCACTCCCGCCGTCCGTTAGGTCACCTTAGGTTTAAACCGCGCAGCACGACTTCCGGGGGGCCCACCCCCCGCACTTCCCCCAGACCGGCCCCCAAGCCCAGGCCCCTCTGATTTCCTGGCCAAGCCAAGAAAATGAAATGCTTGGATCCACCCTGGAGTCTAAAAGTACTACCGCCTTTTTCTTAACTCTTCAAATGCTACAATTTAATCCATTAGAATTGTCATTTCCATTATCATCAGCCAGGGCCGGCTCAGCGTTTCAGCACCGAATAGAAAGCTCTTGGGTATTACATGTTAGTTACCTACGTTTTTTGTGAAACATGGGAACAGGGAAGAAGCAAGTGAGAGGCAAACGTAGTTAATGTTAATTTGAAAAATTACAGCTTCTAGAGTTGCTCGTCCATCGCTGATGGCTCTGTTCATGGCAGTGAACCTTTCTGCTGCGGGCTTCTCTATGACTTCGGGGTTCTAGCTGGTATTCAACAAGATGTGCAAAGGAAAGGGCATCAGTATCTGGGCACTAAAGCCTTCTTGATGACACTATCACTGGGCAAAGGCCTCCATCATCCCATCAATCCTCTGTGCCTCTCCCCACGTTGCCAGGTTCCTCAGGAATTGCTGAAATGGCTGGACAAAGTCTAGATCAATGAACTCTACCTCCTTGTTACAAGCCCAGGGCGAGCCTAGATATTAAACATCTCTTCTGCAAACACTCCCTATTGGCTGTTTTGCTGAGTCCTTCACCTTTCTTCAAGAACTGGGCCAATTTCTTCATCAGTGGCCTTCAATAAACCATCCTGTTAAGAACTGGATCTGCTTTCAGCCCCCACATTGATTTTCTCCTGCCCAGGCCACCTGTTTGTTGCCCTGAATGGTTTGCTTTCTTCTGTGGACCCCCAGGGTCAATTTCAGTAGCTATTCTGCTCTCTTGGCCTTCAGTCTCTAATCTTCAGACTGCAGCTCCTGTTTGCTTCCTGGAATGTTCTCCAGTTCTGGTCATTCCTCTGGAGTTAGGGCCCTGGGAACCCAGTTGTCCTTGTCTGCTATGTTGCAGGGGCAGCAGGACTCTGACAGGCCTCCTCCGGCTCAGAAGGGTCCTGTACTTGGCTTAACTTTCTGCTCTCACTGTCTTGAAATTGTTAATAAATCTTGAACCAGGGGCCCCTTGTTTTCATTTTGCACTGGGCCTGCAAATTATGTAGCCAGTCCTGCTTAGCAGCTTGTGTCTTGGCAGGACAGCTGACAGCGGCCAGAGCTAGTGCCCAGCCTTGCCTCTGCAGGTGCAAAACAGACAGAAAGGAAAAATCAAGACGCTCTGCCATTAACTCATCAGGCAGCCACGACAAAAGCGGAGTTTAACAGAAATGCTTCATAATGTTAGCATAGCATCAGAGATAAATGGGCCTTGAAATGGAGCCAGCATTGTTGGGGTAATTTTAAGCATGTTTACAATGCCTGTATCACCTACCAACAACAGGATCCTGGCAAGATTGTTAAAGGTAGGACATGGACAGGAATCAAAGGCTTGAAGCCTTTTTAAATACCTCCAACTGGACTGTGAGCACCTATCTGGATTCTGGAAGGTGTTCTCCTTGCCTGGGTTTTATAATCTAGGCCCCTTGCTTCAAGGCCTGTTAGAGGACTTTCCTGTTGTTTGTTGTAACTGTTTGTGTTAGAGTTGATTGGTGTGTTCTGTGCAACTGTGGAAACATCAGAGAATTCAGCAACTTATCCTGCAACAAAAAAGCAGAAGAGGGACTTCCGTGGTGGTCCAGTGGCTGGGGTGTGGGATCTAGTTCCCCAATGCAGGGGACCTGGGTTCAGTCCCTGGTTGGGGAACTAGATCCCACATGCCATGACTAAAGATCCCACATACTGCAACAATCTGACCCAGTACAGCCATTTTAAATAAATAAATTTTTAAAAGGCAGAAGAGACTTACCCAACTCCAGCCTGCATTTTCAAAGCAACATCTTCATCATCAACAAAATCTTGGCAATGGTGAAAATGTAGACATCATGGATTAATGTCCTCTTGACTTCCCTCATCTATTCTTGGCCCAAAGGAGGCCTGAGACAGAGAAAAGCAGCGCCTGGTATCTGACAAAAGCTGGCCAGGCACTCTCCTGTTGAACACAAACAATTCACCAGAACTCCAACATCAGACAAGGCCACTCTGAGTCCAAGATGGGACAGAACAAAAACAGGACCACTCCGGAATCTGGTGAGAACACAGAGCAGGAACTTGTCCAAACCACCAAAATCACCCAACATCCCTGGGTCCTGGTTCCTAGGAGCAACTTTGGCTTCTTCACCAATCCCAGCCTTAGTCTGGTCTTCCCCCTTCTCTGTAAGGTTACTAAGACACCCCATCAGGACTCACCCCTGCTTCCTGACAGCACCCAATCCAGAGCAACACCCAGCTTCCTTCAGTGTTCCCCAGAGAACCCAACCCAGGCCCTACTGCTACATGTGGTCCTTCCTGAGCCCTCTCTCTGTGATCCCCCATGGATCCCCACGCTGCAGGGCTATTCCACTGCAGGTGTTGCTGCGGGGTGGGGTGCGGAGGGGGCGCAGTGGTGGTGGGTGGAAGATGGTGACAATAAGATTAAGTCAGTACTTAGAGAGGAAAAACTAAAAAAAAAAAAAAAAAAGAAGAAAAACTGCAGGTGACCCTCTTAGCAAAATGCTACTTACTGTGAGATACTTCTCTCATCCAAAATTCATGTTGCAGGGGTCCATCTGCTTATTGGCAGTCATGCCAACTGGCACATCCACAGTTTTTAAAGACTCAGAAGAACCACACTATCCTGCACAGTTAATAACAGTAACTACCTCCTGGGAAGAAGAAAATCGAAAACAGAAAAGAACTATGTTTAAAAGGAGAAGGCAGTGGTGGTGGCAGGGAAGTGGGGGTGCTAACTGGACACCTCCTTGGGCTATAAGAACCCAGAGGCCACCTATTGGGCTACAGTCCAAACCTTCCTTGTGAAGAGAGGTAGGGGACCGGCGGGGAGCACTACCCAGTAGCCCTTTGTTTTACTGTTTTGTTTTCTGCTTTTTCACCAGTTCACTTGGGACCCTTGGAGACATTCTGCCTCCCTCCCTCCTGTGTACAGCTGTGGTGAAATCACTTCCTTTCTTAAAAATAAAAAAGAAGAACTGGCCTTAGCTGTTAGGGTTACAATGGCTGACAGAAATCTGGATCACTCACCCACCATTTCTCAGATGAATGTGGGCCTCGCCTAGCTAGTTAAACATGATTTAAATTTCTGATTAAAAGGAGTATATATCCGAGAGGGGCCTGGAATCCTTGATACAATGATTCTCAACTTGGGCTGTACACTGGAATCACCTAGGGGACTTTAGAAGCTCTTGCTGCTCCCTGAGCCTGCAGCTCAGGCATTGGGTTATTAAAATAAATATATAAAAACCCAGGAGATTCCAATGTAAAGTGAAGTGTGACACTGCCAGATCCCAAAGCATTGTGAACCCCAATAGATAAACCCACAAGGATGGCTCTGATACAAGTAAATAAAGACATTCAAAAGCCAGAAAATAGCAAGTGTTGACAAGGATGGAATTGCTGGTGGGAGTGTAAAATGGCAGAGTCACTGTGGAAGACAGTTGGGCGATTTCTCAAAACACTACACATAAGTTACCATGCAACCCAGCAATTCCACTCTTGGTATATATACCCAAGAGAATGGAAAAACATGTGTTCAAACAGAAGCTTGTACACGAGTGTTTACAGCAGTGCTATTTACAATAGCCAAAAGGTGGAAACAACCAAATTTCCATCAACAGATGAATGGATAAACAAAATACTATTCAGCCATACAAAAGGAATGAAGTACTGATACATGGCACAACACAAATGAACCTTGAAAACATTATGCTAAGTGGAAGATGCCAGTCACAAAAGGACAAACACTGTATGATTCCACTTGAGATGTCCAGAATAGGTAAATCCATACAGACAGAAACAGGGCTAGGGCTTGCCAAGGGCTGGGGGAAGGAGGTAAGTGAAGTGCCTGTTTAATGGGTGCAGGGTTTCCTTTGGCGGGGGATGAAAATGTCTTGCAATTACATACAAGTGCCCAAATTGTAAATGTACTAAATGCCAGTGAGTTTTTCACTGTAAAATGGCTAATTCCATGTTATGTACATTTTAACTTCAATTAAAAAAAAAAAGACTAAACCAAATTTGTAAGGTAAAGCTCTATAGAAATTTTTATTAAGTGAACTACATCACCCATAGCAAATTTTAAGTAAATGCCTGATGGAGTAGACTTGAAGTAAGAAAGTGAGATGTTTGCAAAATGGAGCAGAATTGAAGGCTGCTGTGAAACCAGCCTCACGGTTGTGGTTTTCCCAGAGAAGAGCATCCTTCGGCCTCAAATGCTAAGTTATTGAATCTTTACAATAGCCTTAAGAGGTAGGTACAATTATCCACATTTTACTGATGGATTAACTGAGGCACAAAGAGGTTATGTAGCTATAAGTGCTGGGGCCAAAACTCAAACCTGGGCAGGTGGCTCCAGAGTCTGGCTATTCACCCCTTCATGGTGCTGCCTTTGATCATCCTGCCAGTTGTCTCAAAGCATCCTCATTTTTCCTACAACTCCCCAAAGCCAAGGGGCATAAGTCTGCCCACCTCCCACCAGCAGACGCTCCCTGTCCATTACAGAGTATGTGATTGGAGAAGATGTCCTGTCTCCCTTCTCTCTGGAACCATCACCTATCTCTACAAAACAATTTCTGGGGTGACTTCCTACCAAACTTCCTACTAGCTGTGTGACAGTGGACAGGTTCATCAACCTCTCTGTGCCTCCTCTTCCCCTCCACCACCCCACAGCGTTACTCCAGTTTGAGAAAGCCTGACTTAGAGGGAAAATTGGAAGCCTGAGGCTCCATCGCTCAGCCTGGAGAAGACACACAGGGCCAGACTTTTTAAAGAGAACCTCCTTGAGACTCTTTACAAAGTGCTTATTGCCCCAAGTGAAATGCTATCCAGGGACTTCCCTGGTGGTCCAGCTGTTAAGACTCTGCGTTTCCACTGAAGGAGGCATGGGTTCAACCCCTGGTCAGGCAACTAAGATCCTGCATGACTTGCTGGTGTAGCCATAAATAAATAAATACTTAAATTGCCATCTGGAAAAAAAAAAGAAAAGAAATGCTGTCCAACCCATCCCATTTCCTCCTTTCCTCTAATATCCAGCAAAGAATGACGCCTTACAGGGAGGGGAGACTAAACTGTTGTAAGGCATTACCTAAGTGCCGATGCTCAAATAATGACACAATCAAAATTGTTACCAAGAAAATAATAGAACATGTTTTGGTCCCAAAAGTAATGCCCTGGCTTCTCATCTGAATGCAGCATTTACTACAGGTATACTCAGTGCCTGCTCAGTTGCTCAGCTGTGTCCGACTCTTGCAACCCCACGGACTGTAGCCCGCCAGGCCCCTCTGTCCATGGGATTCTCCAGGCAAGAATACTGGAGCGGGTTGCCATTCCCTTCTCCAGGGGATCTTCCCAACCCAGGGATCAAAACCAGGTCTCCTGTACTGCAGGCAGATTCTTTATCATCTGAGCTACCAGGAAAGCATATGTCATTTCTAATCCTTGCAACCCAACAAGGTTTATCCCCTGCTTAAAGACAGAGACACTGGGACTTCCCTGGTGATCCAGTGGTTAAGACTCTGTGCTTCCACTGCAACGGGCATGGGTTTGATCCTTGGTCAGGAAAGTTTCACATTTCTTGTGGTATGGCCAATACATAAATGAATAAAAGGGATTGTTATTAAAATATAAAAATGAAAAATAAAGACATAAACACTGAGGCCAAGTTCATGTAGGGGTCAGTCTGACTCCAAAGTCAGGAGACTTCTAGTCTATGGTGTTGCCTCTCAGTACTGGAAGTGAGAACAGAAAAGAGCACTGAATGGTTCATTTAAAACTCACTCATTCTACATGAAGATAACTGTTGTTTTAAGCAAAGGAGAGAAGAAACGGAGAGATTACATTTTGGCATGCAAAGGCAAAACAATAAATATTCTTTTTTCCTGTTCCTGGATCCCATTACAGCTTCTTCAAAGCAAGTGCATTTATGCCTGTTGACACAGCTCTTATTTTAAAATCTTCTTTGGCTCAGTTTTCAGCTTCTTCCCCTTGGCACAACCAGTCCCATGACTCCCCTCTGTCAGGCTCTGAGAATCTGCCTAAAGTCATTATGCAGCAGTTACTGTTAAGATACACACTACAAAAATAATTCACTTCTCTCCAGTATGCCATAGGGGTTTCTTCTGGTTTTACAGTATATTACGTGGTATAGCACCATGTTAATCATAAAGGTCTTGGACTTTAAGAATAAATTAATATTTTAAAAATAGATTTACAAATACATAGTTTTCTCATTTTTGTCTGAAATAGTATATATATATATTTTGCTCCCACTCCTGCCTGCTGGGTCTAAGTGTATTTTGTTTTGATCTAAGTATACCAGTTGTCATTAAAACTTCACAAGTAAAAATGAATGGGTATTATTTTAAACTTGCTTCCTTTAAAAAAAACAGGTTATCGTGCTTTGGTTATTTGCAATTAATCAAAACTAATTCAGAAACTTCACATTATCATGTTTGTGCAAAATAGAAAATCATACTGCAATGTGAGATGCCTGCCAAATGAGAAAAATAAAGCTCAAAGAACGTTCCATTGCTGTTATAAAGCAACGGTAATATCTCCAATCAGGCCAAACCAACATCATATGCCTCCTGCTGGGATGTACTGAGAAGAACCCAACATCCTTACTATGGTTTTTTTTGCCAAAAATGAATCTAATCTAATCATGAAGAAACATCAGATAAACTAAAACTAAGGGACCTTCCACAAAATGAATGACTTATATTCTTCAAAAAATGTCAAGGTCAAGAAATACAAAGTCAAGTTGAGGAACAGTTCCACATGAAAAGAAACTAAGACCAGACTACTAAATCATAATTTGTTAGTCTGGACTAGATCTTGGACCAGGAAAGAAAAATAGAAATAGGAGACATTATTGGGACAACTGACAAAGGTGAAACAAGGACTATGGATTGAACAACAGCTTTATCACAGTGCTAAATTTCCTGACTTTGATCAGTGTACTGTAGTTGCATAAGAGAATGTCCTCGTTCTTAGGAATTACAGACTGAACCATTTTGAGTAAAGGGCTATAAGGTCTCCAAGTAACCAGTGGTTTGCGGGAAAACATAAAAATGAACGTAAAAATAAAGAGAAAAAGAGTGACTGACAAATAAATGGAGCAAAAACAATATCAACGATGGTTGAATCTGGATAAAGGGTATAAAAGAATTCCTTGTACTCTTTTTACAGCTTTTTAGTGCATGCATTTAAAATTATATCAAAATGAAAAGTTACCAAAAACATTGATTGTGTAGAAAATGTCAGAATATAAAAAGGAAAAAAGAAAAGCAATGCTCCTGAATTATATATGACAACAGCAGCATCTAAGACATGTTTAAATCTCTCAGTAATAGGCAAGCTTGACTTCGGAAACAAACAGTCTGCCTTTTAAAATGCAGGGTTGAGGAAAACAGGAAGGGGGCCTTTTTGATGCTTGCAACCCACTGTTCACAGAGTTAATGAAAAAAGCAACAATAAGAACCCAGGAGGTACATGCCTCATCTAACCCAGTCACTCTCTACCAGGCCTCCAGGCCTCAGCTCACCTTCACTGACAACTTTGACACCTGTGTGACCTCAATGCCATGCTGCCTCATCCTGGGTGGAGTTTTGGCTTCTCTGTGGAAGGTTCAGCCAACGCCCTGCCTCAGTTCCTTAATCTCAACTCCAGTAATTCTGGATACTTGGGGTGGGGCAGGAGGAGGAAGCAGCTTCATGGAAAGGCCATTGGCCACTCTGAATATGTGTGCTGAACCCATTCTTTGATCATATCAAGACCTTCAGTCCCCAAACCACCCAATTTCCCTTCACTGTATCACTCACCTTATTTCCTTATTCTGTCTGTGGTTAGTCATCACATCCTCAACCTCTTAAACCCTTGTACTTTGTCCCTGCAAACTCCCAACCCTGGATCAATCTAGCCTTTTGCCTCTTCTGGTCCTTCCCACTTGTTGCTCAGGATAATGAGGAAAACCTCATGTTGGTGCTGACTGGTATGTGCGTGCACACACATATATATGATTATGGGAGTGTTTCCCCCAACATGATTGGGCTTCCACCTTATTTGGCAATCTTTTCTCACCTTTTTTTTTCTTTTTTTTAATATTTATTTATTTGGCTGTGTTGGCTCTTAGTTGTGGCATGTGGGATCTAGTTCCCTGACCAGGCATCAAACACCGGGCCCCCTGCATTGGGGGCGTGGACTTAGCCACTGGACCACCAGGGAAGTTCCTCTTGATTCTTTTATTCCTTGAAATTATTCCATATTGTTGAAACCTCCTTTTCCCATAGTTTCCATGACATTACTCTCTTTGGGTTTCCACTGCTTCTTTGCCCTGCTCTCTGTTGTCTCTCTAAACGTTGAGTTTCTTCAGACTTCTACCTTGGCATGTCTTCTTTCCTTATCCTGAAGTTGGTTCTCAAACCTGGCTGCATATGAGAATTGTTACAGGAGGCAGGTAGCTAGGTATGAGCAGAGAAGGGTGTGCATGAGCCAGATGGCAGGAAACCACACAGCTTGTAAACAGCAGGGGTCCATGGGCAGAAAAGAAAAGCAGGACCTCCAGACTACAGGAAAGCACACATTTTGGGGGTGGTAAGTGTCCTGGAGGCAGACAAAGAAAGGTGGGCAAAGGTGAGAATCTCCAGCATCTGAATGTTGACTTTTGCTCTTTTGTTGTCATTACAATATACTTAGCCTTGCAGATAAGAAGTACCCACCATGCACCGAGGCCATGACACTTCCAATCAAAGCAAAATAAGGACAAAAATCCCTCCTCCCCTTAGGAAGGTGGCAATGGGATGAAAATCAGGGACTATGACCCCCCAAACTCTCCCTCCCCAATGAATATTCCACCCCTTCATTTGTACACCCCACATAACCAGCTTGCCAAAGAAACTCAGGGCAGCTATTCACCTGAAACTGCCCACTCTCATCTCCAGAGCGTACTATCACTTAAATCCTCACTTTACTTACTTACCTGACCTCCCTGTCTCATTTCTGAATTTTTTCTGAGACAAGAGCCTTTCACTGGGAACAGAATCACCTGATAAATTTTAAAAAAAGTTATCATGCCTAGGTCTCATCCCTGATTTGATTGGTTGGTGATATGGCCTGGGCATTGGGATTTTTCAGTCCCTCTGAGTGATTGTAAGTTGCAGCCAAGGTGGAGAACTTCTTTATCAAGGTTATCTCATCTACTCCTACAATTCTAGCCACCTAGTGCAGAAAATTGCTAAATCTCCATTCCTAGCTCCCACCTTTCCCCTCGAGCTTTGGACATGTCTACTGGTTACGTTCATACCTTACAGAGTCAAAGTCAAATGACCAAACTGAACTCTTGACCTTCCTCCCCAACTTGATCTTTCTCAACTAATCTCAATCTTGAGATATTTACATGTCAGAAAATAGTGATGGTCTGTACCAACTCCATTCACTGACTGAGCCGAGCACATCAAAAACTTCAGACTCATTCTTGACTCTTTACCTTCACTTCCCACACTCTACAAATCTCCAAATTTTTCTTAAATCGATCTCATCCTTTCCCCTACCCCTTATTCCCAATTACCTACATTTGAGTCTTTATTCTTTCTATTTGGCATAGTAATAACTGGTTTCCTGCAATTCATGCCCCACAGGCTTCAACAGTTACCTTTCTGGAATACAAATCTAATGATGAAAAAAAAAAAACCTTTTGCTAAAACTCTTCAATGGCTGCCAATTACCTACAGATTAAAGATCAAATGCTTAAAGATTTCTCACAGGGAATTCCTTGGTGGTCCAGTGGCTAAGACTTTGTGCTCCCAATGCAGGAAGCTCGGGTTCACTTCCTGGTCGGTGGAACTAGATCCCACATGCCACAGCTGGCACAGCCAAATAAATTTAAAGGAAAAAAAAAAGGACTTCTTACAGTCTGGCTATAGACTTCCTTTTTTGACTCAACTGCTATCATTCTTCCAAAGACACAGGTTCAAAACCTGGTGAGTTACTGCAAGTCTCAGACACGTCAAGGTCTTTCATGACTCAATAATGTTAACAAAAATTATCCAAAATTTGGGAATAAGGTTACTTATCAAATAATAAAATAACTATCCTGTGCTCTTTCAATGTCATACTGGAGGATGTCAGATAAGTATGATTGCGTTACCTGATGCAGAGCAGTGCTGTCCAGTGGAGCCACATATGCAATTTAAAATTTGCTAGTAGCCATAATAAAAAATAAATAAAAAGAAACTAGAAAAATAGATGTTAATAATGCATATCACTTTACCCAAATATCCGAAATATTATCCTTTCAATATATTAGAAAAGAGTACCAAAAATCATTTTCCTTCAACATTTGCATCTGCCCTGATAAAACTAGTTTATTTTTTTTAAGAATTGATTTGACTTTAAAGTTAAAGCATGTCAATTTCAAAACCACATCTGTCCAAGTTAAGCAAATGCACTAATTTGTGTCACCTTGGTATTCTTTTTTTTCTTTAACTTAGTGTTCTTAACATTAAACCCAAGGGGTACTGTGCTTTTTGAGAAGCAATTCTACATTTGTCAACATAAATGAGGCATTCTTCAAATTTTCTTCCAGTATTTACAGTCTATTTACAGAATGCTATTACAATTAAAATCTTCTATACATTGATTCATGTTAGAAAAGTGTATAAAATTACTCTTAATGCTGTGAACCATGAAAAAATTTCCACTTTAACATAAATTCTTATACCTGTCTAACTAAATCATAAGCTTTTCCTTGGACTTTCAAATTTATCTTGTTCATATGCAGTGTGAAATCCATGAGAAAACATGTAAGACACATTGCCTTTTCTTAATTATTGTTAATGAATATTTGGCAAGAAATACTTTTGTTTCAAGAAAATCTTGATTTGGAGTTAACAGCACAGTAAAACTTTGTAAAACTCTTTGTGGCTCAAGCAAGAAGCGTTGGTAATAAATACAAGATCATTAAATTTACTGTCTACTTCTTTCAACACTTCCATAAACTGGTGATGAGTCACAGCATTAGCATGTATATGCTGAACAGTTGTAACAACTGTATCCATGACGCTTTTCACAGAGTCTGTTTCAGAGAATGGAGCACAAATATTTTCAGTATGTATCATACACTGATATGAAGTCACCAGAAAAACATCAATCTCTTGTTTTTAAAATTCCAAGAGATCCAAAATTATGACCTAACAGCTGGAGTACTGATATATTTTTTTCATATTTAACTAATTTCTTCTTTGACAGATGTAAAAGATTCAAAAATATCTATGCCATAATTTTTTAGGCTACGAATTGGTATTTTTTTGCAAATACAACAGTATTGTGAGACAAAACACACCCAAAGTATTAATAAGACAGTGTCCTGAATCACATGAATCATCGAAAACTAAAGAAAACTACTTGCAATATTTTCAATTTTTGAATCAATTAACCTTGGATATTGTTAGAACACTCTTGTATTCTACAGACAATTATTTTACAGTTTAATTGAAGATCATTCTCTTTTTTTTTCAGAATATCTTTTTCAGTCTTCCCTTTATATTTTTAAAACAATTTCCATAACAGAAATAATTTATTTTACTATCACTATCATAAAACTGTTTTCTTTCATGTGTAAGAATCCAACCCATTATAAAGCTAGCCAACATTAAAAAAACAATAGCTGGCCAAAGTTACAAGTTCAGAGCCTGTGATCATTTTTTTAAACAGCTTTTATTGGACACTCATTTTGAATGCAGGCAACTAATTTTATTGACTTTTTTTGGACTATGGACTGCTCTCACCAAACTCACTCTGTACTTACTGAAAATGTCTCTTAATATTACCCACTTTACTATCTTTAAACAATTTTTACATAATAAACAGCTTTTAGGGGACTTCCCTGATGGTCCAGTGGCTAAGACTCTGCGCTCCCAGTGCAGGGGGCCTGGGTTCGATCCCTGGTCAGCTAACTAGATCCCACATGCCACAACTTGACACGGTCAAATAAATAAAGTAAAAAAAAATTTAAAAAAACCCAGCTTTTAAATATTGGTCTGCTGTAGCAAATTACATGAAATTTACAACATACCCTCTTCTGTTTTTTTTTCCTCTTCTGGTATTAATGCTAGTATCCACATCCCCATTCAATTCTGCCTCAGTAGTGTATCTTTGTTTTAAATTTAAAAATGAGTCCATACTATTTTTTTATTTAAAAATAGCTTAATTACATTATCATCTAAAGTATAAGTATTTCACAAAGGTGTCACTGTAAATGGTGCTGTCTATATAAAGTGTTCAAATAAACACATTTCAGTATAAACTTAATGCATAGAAAAAATAATTTAAATGGGCTCCATTCATTGACACTAACTAGTTATATGATGAGTTTACTGCAATATTGGAGACGATTCTCAGAATTCAGTACAGTAATATTCACCTGATGTAACAAAGTAAAATGTAGTCCTACTGCAACAAAGTTGAATTTAATAGAAAAATATTTTACATTGCTTCAGTGTTAAATTTAAATTAAAGCTGAGTAAAATTTTTTTAAAAAACTAAAATTTCAGTTTCTTGGTCAGTCACACTACCCTGTCAGGTGCTCAGTAGGCATGTGTGGCTAGTGGCTACGTATTGGTTAGTGGAGCCAAAGAAAAATGTGACTTTAACTTATTAATTACTATTGATTAGGGTCCAGACTCTATGAAGTTACATATTTGTTAACTTGAAGAAAAGATTGGTAAGATTGTGAGTGCGTGTGTGTTAAGTCACTTTAGTCGTGTCTGACTCTGCAACCCCATGGACTGTAGCCCTCCAGGCTCCTCTGCCCATGGGATTCTCCAGGCAAGAATACTGGAGTGGGTTGCCATGCCCTCCTCAAGGAGATCTTCCCTGACCCAGGGATCAAACCTACGTCTCTTATATCTCCTGCTTTGGCAGGTGGGTTCTTTACCACTAACGCCACTTTTGTGAATAAAACTGTATATATTTTGGTCCAGTACAATTGCAAAGAATTTCTGCCCAATAAAAATAACACTAATAGTTGCATTTATATCTAACTTTGTAGTTTAGTCAGCAATTTTATCCAACATTCTTTCCATATAGTGCTACCCTTTAATTTTATATGCTAGGAGAATATGTGATGATGTAGAAAGATGATCATAAAGTATTGTTAAGTGAGAAAAAATTAGGTTACAAAAGAAAATATAGATCAGTCCTATTTTCATATATTTTTAAGTTTATACATTCTAGAAAAAGAGTAAAGATATAAACAAAGATGTTTACCATTACCTATGGGTGGACTCATACATGATTTTAAAATGTTTTTTCTTGGACTTCCCTGGTGGTCCAGTGGTTAAGACTCCACGCTTTCACTGGAGGGGGTGTGGTTTGATACCTGATCCAGGAACTAGGATCCCACATGCAGCAAGGCCAAAAAAAAATGTAATAATAGAAAATAAAATATTTTCCTTTGTCTTCTTTTTTAAAACTACAGTTTATACTAAGAGAAATTTCAAAGTACTCTATAATTTTAACACAGGTTCACTGCAGGAGGTCTTTTCTTACCGCAGTTTAGGAACACTGGTCATCCCAGGTACTTGTCAGTTAATTTAAGTATCACTTTAAAAAAAAATGATTATTTATTTGGCTGCACCAGGTCTTAGTTGCATGTGGGATCTAGTTTCCTAAGCAAGGAACAAACCTGGGCCTCCTGTATTAGGAGGGCAGAATCTTAGCCACGGGACCACCAGGGAAGTCCCAAGTACCACCTTTTTAAAAAAATGTATTTATTTAGTTTTGGCTGCACTTGGTCTTCGTTACTTTGTTCTGGCTTTCTCTAATTATGGCGAGCAGGGGTTACTCTCTAGTTGCAGTGTGTGGACTTCTCATTGTGGTGGTTTCCCTTGTTGTAGAGCATGGGTTTCAATAGCTGTGGCACATGAGCTCAGTTGCCCTGTGGCATGTGGAATCTTCCTGGACTAGGAATTGAATCCATGTTCCCTGCATTAGCAGGTGGATTCTTTAGCACTGGACCACCAGGGAAGTCCCAATTCAAGGGCTGCTTTTAAAAATGATGATGATGGTGATGACACTGAGCCTGTGCAATTAATTCTCTGTCTTTTCTATAACTATGTTAGGTTCTTTCGGCTGCTTACTGAGATGCTGTGCTTTTTTTGCCCTTCCCTATTCAGTGTGCCTAAATTGTGAATATTTTGACAATGCCTTATAAAATAAATACAACTACAAACACATTTACATTTACATCAGGGGCTTCCCAGGTGGTGCTAGTGGTAAAGAATCCACCTGCCGATGCAGGAGAATTAAGAGGTGTGGATTCAACACCTGGGTCGGGAAGATCCTCTGCAGGAGGGCATGGCAATCCACTCCAGTATTCTTGCCTGGAGAATCCCACGGACAGAGAAGCCTTGTGGGCTACGGCCCAGAGGGTCACAAAGAGTTGGACACGACTGAAGTAACTTAGCACACAAAAGCAGAAATTAAGAGACACGGAACCAAGAAGGCAACGTAGGCCCAACTAGTTTTATACAGTGGGATGTTCATTCTGACTAGGAAATAACTGCATTGCTGTGAAAGAGAGAAGCAAGGTCCTTAATAGACTTTCTCTCAGTGGGCACCGGATTCTAACTCCATTTAGACAGCTTAAAATAAAAAGACTGCTCTTTGCTTTTCTTCTTTCTCCAAATCTCATGATTTGGGGTCAGAATCACCAGTTGGCAAACCTACACAGAGTTTGTTTTAAGCACAGACTCTGTTGAACTACAAATAGAATCGAATTTTTTCATCACAGCTGGATTTCTACCTTTTTATGCCAGCTGTGGAGTCCACTTGCTGGGTTATCAGTTACCAGAGCTTACCTTCTGTCTGTATTTCAATGGCATTAAGGCAGATATTTCCACAGAGAAAAATGTAACTCGGAAGTAGAGTCCCTTGATTATTACTGTTATGTGGTCTTAAATCCATGTAGCAAGGGTTATTGAAGAAAGAAGATGAGACACCCCACAGATTACTTATTAATTATAATGAAGCAATTGGGTAGACAAGATTTTAGCCAAATGATACAACTTTTCATCACTGTTAATAGGGCAAACCGACATCATATGCCTATGATATGATGCCATGGGTGTCTGGGTTATCCATTGCTGCCTGGTAAACCACCTCAGAAGTTAGTGGCTTAAAATAACAATTGAGGGGGATGTTAAAATTGAATACAAACAGAAACCAATGAACTAAAGCGTTTTTCAAGTAAACAACATAATAACATTGGGGAGGGAGTATTAATCCTAGTAACTTTGAGACACAGAATTTGTACCACATGCCCTCAAGCTAAAGAGAAAAAAGAACTCGAAACAAATACTGAATTCTATAGTAAGAAAGTTTTTCTTTTAGATAGGCAAAAGTTCACAATTCTGAAACTACTTCCTATGCATTCTAGGATTAAGCCAATAAATAAATATATTCCACATAATAGGATCCATGTTTTTCTGTTTCCACAATTATGGAAAAGAGGGAGGAGTAGACTGAACATTGCTGTGTTGGATTGGAAGTAGAGATATCAGATAGATTGATACAGAAATGGATCTAGTTGTGTGTGACTGTGTATATGTATTCATTACATTTATACATCTATTTCTCAGCTCTGTCTGTTGAGATGGTCTAGAAGTAATGATTCCAGTAACAATAAACATACCTAGGACCTAGATCATAGCTTCCAAATAATATTGTCCACTAAAAGGAACAGGGAATCCTTGGAGAAATGACTGGAGTAAGGAGAATACAAACTGAATGCAGATTATCTGTGCTAAAAAGTAAAGGAGAGCTCAAAAAATGATGGGGACATGTTAAAAGTTCACAGAAGCCAGCTTGAAGAACTCCTACTGGCTAACTCTGGAACGATTTGAGCATAAAAGTAAATAATAACCTTAACGGTTATAATTGATTGAATAAAGTAAGGATCCATGAGTCCACACTTAACTGAATGAACAAACAGACAAATAAATAAATAAGAGAAAGATCATTCTTACAGTAGAAAGTCAGATAATAAATGTAGAAGGAATGATGAAAATATAAAAATCACCATTTGGCCACTATCATAATAATAGCTGATTCAGACACGAATTATCAACGTGTGCTAAACCCAGTAGGTGAAATTTGAAGTAGTAACAGGATAGTTATAGAGTCTTAAGGCATCTCTTCATAAGAAATATATTTATTACAAAGAGGAAAGCAGCAACTTTATAGTTACTGGCAGGTGCCAGCTTAACCCAACAATCAAAATTAACATTCTCAGTAACAGGTCTAGTTGATAGGATGCACCTCCAGGTAGGATGCCCTGAGAAGAACTCAGTATCACTCCTGCAGGATTCTGGCCCCAAATGTATGATCTGAATCTAATAATGAGGAACAGTGCACAAACTCCAAGTGAAGGAGCATCTACAAAATAACTGGACTGTGTTCTTTTAAAAATGTCAGTGTTACAAAATACAGAGAATACCTCAGGAAGTCTTCCAGATTAAAGGGGACTAACTATACATGATAGCTGAAAACAGCACATTATCTTGGAATTTTCTGGGGTTTTTTTGTGTTTTTTTTTTGCTACAAAATCATACTGGGGACAATTGGTGAAATCTTAATCAGGTATATAGATGAGGCTGTAGTATTGCATCAATGTTAATTAACTGCTTTTTACAGTTTTATATGGTTACAGGGGATGAGATGGTTAGTTAGCATCACCAACTTAACGGACATGAGTTTGAGCAAACTCTAGGAAATAGTGAAGGACAGAGGCACCTGGCGTGCTACAGTCCATGGGGTCACAAAGAGTCGGACACAACTTAGCAACTTAACAACGAACAACATGATTACAAAAGATAATTTATTTTTAGGAAACATTGAAATATTTAAGGGTAAAGGAGCATCATACTGCTACTTACTCTTACACAGTTGAGAAAAAAAAACTAAGGAGAGAAATATAGAGAGTGATAGATGATAGAAATTGAGAGAAGAATTAAGCAAATATAGTAAAGCATTTGGGGACTTGATAGCTGGAAATTCTTTGTACTATTCTTGAAACTTTTTTGTAAATCTGAAATTATGTCAATAACAAGTTTTAAGTACATTATTATCTTTAGTTGTCTTGTAGGTTGACTGGGCTCAGCTGAGTAGTTCTTTCTTAGGGTCTCATATGGAAGAGTCACTGCATGGTCCTTGATTGGATCCTGGGAGAAAAATAGCTGTAAAAGTGACATCTGGGGAGGCACTTCCCTGGTGGTCCACTGGTTAAGAATCCACCTACCAATGCAGGAGACACAGGTTTAAGCCCTGGTCCAGGAGATCCCACACGCGCAACTAAGTCTGTACCCCACAACTCCTGAGTCCACACTCTAGAGCCCGAGCTCTGCAGTATGAGAAGCCTTCGCAATGAGAAGTCTGTGCACCGCACCTAGAGAGTAGCCCCCGCTCGCCACCACTAGAGAAAAAGCCTGCACATAGCAACGAAGACTCAGTGCAGCCAAAAAAAAAAAAACAGTGACATCTGGGGGACAGTTGGGGAAATGTGAATGTGGTCTGTACACTAGTTGCATTAATGTTAAATTTCTTGGATATGATAATATTGTGACTTTAGAGGAGAGTATCCCTATTCTCAAGAGATATAAGCTGAATGAAGTACTATATTTCAGGATATGGTATCAGAATGTCTGCAACTTATTTTCGAATGGTTCAACAAAAGTAGGAAGAATACATTCATGTTGTTGTTTAGTAGCTAAGTCATGTCTGATTCTTTTGTGACCCCATGGACTGTAGCCTGCCAGGCTCCTCTGTCCATGGGATTTCCCAGGCAAGAATACTGGAGTGGGTTGCCATTTCCTTCTCCATTAAGCCACCTGGGAAGCCCATAAACTTATGGGGGTGGGACAAATTAGGAGGATGGGATTAACAGATGCAAAACTGCTATATATAAAATAGATAAGCAACAAAGATTTACTGTACAGCATAGGGAATTACATCCAATATCTTGCAATAACCTATAATGGGATATAATTGGAAAAAAAAATCACTATGCTGTACACTTAAAACTAGCACAACATTGTAAATCAACTATAATTCAAATTAAAAAAAGAACAGGACTTCCCTGGTGGCCCAGTGGTTAAGTGCCCACATTCCAATGCAGGTGATATGGGTTCAATCCCTGGTCCAGGAGGATTCCACATGCCACGAGCCCTACGCTCCACAACAAAAGAAGCCACTACAAGGAGAAGCCTGTGCACCACAACTAGAGAGTAGCCCTCACTCCCTGCAACTAGAGAAAGCCTGTGTGCAGCGATGAAGACCCAAGGAGGCCAAAAATAAATAGAAATGAATGAATACATAAAAAGTTCAGAGAAAGAGAAAAAAGAACAGACTTAAAATATGTGTATGTTTGTGTGTGTATGTGTTTGGACAGAGGAGCAAATGTGGTTTAAAAAAAAACTGCCAATCTTGGTCAATGGTAAAGGGCATTTATTGAACTATTCTTTCAACTTTTCTGTAGTTTTGAAATTTTCCAAAATAAGGAGTTGGAGATAAAAATAAAAAAAGAGCATTTCTTGAAAACATCTGCCCTCTCTAATACTGTACTTATTTACATGATCCACAAATAAATCATAGAATCTCAGAATTCAAGAGTCCTTGGAATTCATCTGGTCCAATGTTTATCAAACTGTCTCAACTCATTCCTTCATCATAAATAGCAGATCACTGTCCAGCATTTCTTTGAATGGACTGGAATGGCATAGAATAAGAAATATCAGTGGGCCCCATCACTTATTAAGAGATGTCTGTCTGGAGAAATTTTTGTTTGAATTGCATATATGTGTATGCATGCATGCTTGTGATGAATTCAAATAAAAAGAATCTATTTCTTACCATGGGTCACACTTAGAAAGGTTCGAAAGATTCAGCTACTCAGGACCTCTGGACGACATCAGTTCAATTCAAGGTTTGGCATTCTGTTCTTTAACAGGCATTTTTGAATACTTTTTTGTATTATTGCTTTTTTGCTATTGCTACTATTTTTCAAATACCACAAATTTCAGAGATG
The DNA here is from genome assembly GCA_024291935.2 of Okapia johnstoni. Taxonomy (NCBI): domain Eukaryota; kingdom Metazoa; phylum Chordata; class Mammalia; order Artiodactyla; family Giraffidae; genus Okapia; species Okapia johnstoni. The sequence continues at coordinate 18,098,696 of CM044305.1, forward strand.
TAATTAAATGAGCCAGTATAGCACATGAGTGGAGTGGCACAAGAATTAAAAATTTATATGCTCAAGAAGTAGACACTAGTACATGTAATAATCTAATACATGATAAAGGAGGCACCATAAATCAGTGGCAGTGACATGAATTCAGTAAATTTTTGACATATTTAATTAATTATTTGGTTTCAAAATATTTTAGAGCCTTCCTCCACACCCTACAAAATGTATGTTTTTTAAAAGTCAAATTAAAAACAACCAGAATAGGGGCTTCCCTGGCAGTCGAGTGGTTACAACTCCACTCTGCCAATGCAGGGGGTACAGGTTTGATTCCCTGATTGGGGAACTAGAATCCCACATGCCGGGTAGCATGGCCAAAATTTAAAAAATAAATAAGAACAAAAACATTGCCTTTCCCTCTGAGAAAGTGGCGGAGGCAGACTATACAGCCCTGGCCAAGATTAAGGCAAAAAGAAGGAGTTACTGCAACAGTTGAGGATGGAGTTGAAAGTAAAGATGTCCCAGATGTGTGTGGCTAAAGTGACAGGTGGCACAGTTCTCAAATTCTCTAAGATTCAAGTTGTTGGCAAATCCATTGCCTTGTACTTGCCATCATTAACCAGACTCAGAAAGTGAACCTCAGGAAATTCTATATGGACAAGAGGAACAAGCCCCTGGATCTTCAGCCCAAGAAAACACGTGGCATGTGCCAACGGCTCAACAAGCATAAAGAAGACCTGAAGGCCAAGAAGCAGCAGCAGAAGCAAAAGCTGTACAAGTACTTCCAGCAGGGTCAAGGCCTGAGCATCCATGTGTCAGTAAAACAAACTGGAAATAAACAAATAACAAAACAAAACAACAAAAAAACAGAATATAATTCAGATGCATTTGTATCCTAAACCTACAGTCACATTCTTCTTTTTTTAAGTTTGAAGTATAATTGACATATAACATTAGATGAATTTCAGGTATACAACTCGATTCCCATATTTGTACATATTACTTGGATACATATTGTTGGCATTTATTCAAAAATTAATTATGTCACCTTTCTTCTTGTTCTTAGCACAGTGGTAGGATAATTTATTGAGATACTAATTTGCCTGTGGTTCTCATATCCCCCTCCCCAGGGGCCTTTGCACCAAGAGAGCCTTAGGGGCTAGGAACACCGAGCAGAAGGCAGAAACGGTTTGAAAGCAACTTCCCTTTTCCAAGTTTTCTTTTAAGCCCACGCTCCCTGAGGGAGATCTGCTAAGTAGAGAGAGGCCAACTGCATAGACACCATCAGTGATTTTCTTTGAATTAATTTTATTTGAACTTATCTTACGTATTTCACATAAAAGATTCCTCACCTTTAAAATGAAGAGAGTGTATTAACCCAGGCATTCTCAACTTTGGGTTTAGTAGATCAGTAAACCTGAAAGAGAAAAAGATCCACTTTCAGTGATCTCCAACAAAAGTTAAGGGTTTCCTTCAACTGTGAATGTGAGTACCAAAGCATAGTGGTGTTGGAAGGACCTGTGACTTGTCACCAATAGATATCACAAGTATTTTCCTATCACATGACAGTTGTCACAGATGCCTTGAAATATCACTTACACTCATGGCCACTTCAAAATCATGGGTAGTTCTTAGACTGCTCCTAGATCTTGTTATTTAACAGATTAAATAAAGAAGTACATGTATCACACGTGTATGGTATTTAATAATTTGATAATCACATTTTTTATGTAGTTTTCCTTTGTATTCCTGTGTATGAAGTTTTATGCATTCAGAAACATTATTCTGAGAAGTCAGAATGAAAGGGCCCCTGGGTCAAAAATAAAAACATGTAGAGCCCCTGGACTGAATGTTCTCTGGCTTTCAACATGCACATTGGTACATATGCAAGATCTCTATTGAAAATGACTCTTGGAAAATGACTCACAATTTAGATAATCATTGCTGTGACAAAATTACAGTGACATTTTAATCATTCCATATGTGATTTGAAATGCAACCTCAGGCTAAAACTTCTACAGGTTAAATCAACCTTCCAGACAAACCCTTCTATTAAAATTATTCTCTAGGACTTTCATGGCAAAATATAGGAAAACAACACCAGAAACAGAACCAGAAAATCCATGTCTTATTCCCAGTTCTGCTGTCTGATCCTGGGAAAGTCATTTAAGTTCTCTGAACCTCATCTATAAACATGTTTAGATGAGCTTTAAAATCTATAAATTCCCAGGAGTGAGGGGGAGGGATAAATTGGGAGATTGGAATTGACATATACACAGTATTATACATAAAATAAATAACTAATAAGGACTTACTGTAAGCACAGGGAACTCTACTCAATACTCTGTACTGATGTACATTGGAATAGAATCTACAAAAAAGTGGATAGGACTTTCCCGGTAGTTCAGAGGCTAAGACTCTGTGCTTCCACTGCAGGGGGCATGAGTTTGATCCCTAGTTAGGGAACTAAGATCCTGCATGCTGCACAGTGTGGCCAAAAAGAAAAAAAAAGAGTGGATATATGTATAACTGACTCACTTTGCTGTACAGCAGAAAGTAACACAACATTGTAAATCAACTATACTCCAATAAAAATTAATTTAAAAAATCTTTAAGTTCCTTTTACTATGTGTATAAAATACAGTAAAATTCTATACTTCTGAAATTTTCTGCCTTTCTTCAGGGTGTATTCTTTGGGATTTACTTCTTAGTATTCAAACTTTAATTCATTCATTCACTTGTGAAATATTGTGGGGGGGGATAACTAAGTAACTAAGCAAGAGAATCCTGGGAAAATTTTCTCATGAGTCATATTTAAGCTGAGCTTCAAAGGCTGAGTAGGAGTCTGTGAAGAGAAGACTAGGACATTACAGGCAGAGAGGACACTGCCAATACCCAGTGTGCTAAGGATCCACAGCACACTGAGGGGCTTGATAAGAGTTCAAATGAGACCAGGTTTGTACCAAGTCTGGTCTCCTTGGCTTATAAGAAATGGAAGGAAAGTGTAGAGACAGGTGACACGACATAGTCAGGTACGTGTTTTAGAAAAACAGCCCTGAGAGGAATGTGAAGCGTGCGAGAACTTGAAATCAGAGAGATAAGTTATAAACAAGGCTATTGCAACATTTGAGGTAAGAAATCATGGAGATCTGAATCAAGGCACTGGCCATGGGAATATAAAAATGAAAGCAAAGAATGGAAGTAGCAGATCTTTATGAGAAACTGGGTGTGGTGGCAAAGGAGGAACCAAGGGTAACCCTAGTTTCTTGTGAGGACAACTAGGTGAAGGATGATGTTGAAAAGTATAGCTCTTTTTTAAAAAATTTATTTTATAGAAGTATAGTTGACTTACAATGTTGTGGTAATTTCTGCTGTACAGCAAAGTGATTCAGTTATACATATATAAATTCTTCTTGATATTCTTTTCCATTATAGTTTATCACAGGAGATATATATATATATATATATATATATATATAAAACTTTAACATATATATATATAACTTCTTTAACATATATATATAAAACTTTCTTAACATACATATATATATATATAATATATATATATATATATAACTTTTTATTTTATATGTATAATATATATGGGCTTCCCATGTGGCCCTAGTGATAAAGAACCTGCCTACCAGTGCAGGAGACATAAGAGACAAAGTTTCGATCCCTGGGTCGGGAAGATCCCCTGGAGAGGGAAATGGCAGCCCACTCCAGTATTCTTCCCTGGAGAATCCCATGGAGAGAGGAGCCTGGCAGGCTATAGTCCATGGGGTTGCTCAGAGTCAGACATGACTGAAGTGACTTAGCATGTATATATATATGTATATATATATATATATACATATATATATACACACACGTACTCTTTTTGGCTGTGCCCTGTGGCATGCGGGATCTTTATTTTCCAACTTAACCAGAATAGGGAACATGAGAGGAAGAAAAGGCTCTCTGTGGAAGAAAATGAAGCTTTGAAAGGCTGAGTTTGAAGAGCCTATTTGACCTCCAGGGAGAAATTCTGGCCAGCCCTTGGAAACGTGGTCATGGAATTCTTGGGAAAGATATGCCTAGAGATATAGAATTATAAACATCACACAAGGTAGCTAAGGTAGCTACACCATGGCACCTCCATCTGCCTGGTCTCTCTTCAGGGAGAGACCTTTCCAAGCCTCTCCAATCATGATGCCTGGGCTTGTTTTTAAGGCTCAAAACAATTGCTTCCTCCTCACTCCCACCTTCTAACTCCCCTTTCTTACTTCATAACACAACTCTGTATTAGTTAGGGTATAGGTAAAGTTGCTGTAGCAAAGGAACCCCAAAGTACAATAGCTTACATGTGATAGGCGTTTCATTTTTTCTTATATAACAGTCCAGGGCTGCAGGACAGCTCTGTTCCACAACATACAGGAACCTAAGCTGGTGGGCAGTTCTGTTCCTTTCAGCATCTCTGTTACCACCAAAGTGATTGTTCCAATCACCACCATTTCCCAATTGGTGGGGGAAAAAAAAAATCAGGGCAAGCAGCTTCATCTTTATAGAGATAATACACATCACTTTTGCTCACATCCTGTTGGCCCAAATTTGATTACATGACCACACCTACCTTTGAGGGAGATGGCAAATGTAGCATGTTGCTGGGCAGTTGTGTGGTAAGCTCACATTTAGAAAGGCTCTACTACTGAAATGCAGAAAGGGAAAACGGACACCATGAATAATTAGCCAACTGTGACACTTCTAAACCCCTGGCCGTCTAAATCCATGCACACCCTTATTTCCAAGCATAAAATACATTTGTCCCTTCCCTCAGCAAATAATCCAAGGTACAATCCACTTACTGGGTACAAAATAAAGTCTCACATCTCTGGGTAATGGGCAGCCTTCTCCATCGAGTCTAACTCCAGCTATCTATCTAATAACAGGACGTTACTCCCCCACTACTACTCAACTTTCAGTATGTAATGTGGAACAAAGCAAATTACCTACAGTGAAAACCTCCATTTGGAAAAGAGAAGAAAGGAAAGCTCTTAGCAGTCATTGGTGCATAGAAAAAATGAACTGTGGTGGACAAGAAGTACACATTCCCTGCATCTGAGTGAAGGAAGTTCTCACGTCAGGACTTGGGTCTCTTCTCTTGGAAGAAGGCTCTGTACCTGGTCCTCTCTGAACTTTGGCTTTGTCCTTGTCCATTGTTTTCCACGATCATACCTGAAGTGGGGTGTACAGAGTACCCTGGTGAGATTAACACCTATATCAGCTTTCTTTTAGTTAGCAATTGTAGGGTACATGTCATTTATTTTCTACCTGTTTTTATTCTTATGTTTTAAATGTATCTCTTAAATAACATATAGCTGGGTTTTGTTTGCTTATTTTCCATCTCACAACCTTTGTTTTTTTCACTGGAAAATTGAGTAAATCAGACAAATATCATATGATATCACTTATGTATGGAATCTAAAAGAATGATACTAATTAACTTATTTATAAAACAGAATCAGACTCACAGACTTAGAAAACAAACTTATGGTTACCAAAGGTGAAGGGTATGGGGGGGGGTAAATTAGGTTGGGATTAACATATAAACTTTAGTGTATATAAAATAGACAATCAACAAGGACCGACTGTATAGCACCGGGAACTCTACTCAGTACTCTGTTATAATCTATATAGGAAAAGAATCTGAAAACAAATAGATACATGGATCAAAAAAAAGGGGGGGGGAGAAAATTGAGTTCACTTACATTCAACATAATTACTGATATATTTTTGTTTAAATCTACTATCTTATTACATATATCTCTTTTCCTGTCTGTCCTGTGTTCCTTTCTCATTTTTTTCCATGCCTCCTCTTGGATTGATCATTTTTATCACTCACTTTTTTAAAAGATTCTTTTATGTGGACTATTTTTAAAGTTTTTTATTGAATTCATTACAATACTGTTTCTGTTTTATGTTTCGTTATTTTGGATGAGAGGCATGCAGGATCTTAGTTCCCCAACTAGGGATTGGACTTGCATCCTCTGCACTGGAAGGTGAAGTCCTAACCACTGGACTGCCAGGGAAGTCCCTTTATCATTCATTTAAAAAAATCTCTTTTAGCTTACAAATCATGTACTCTTCTATTCTTTTGGTAGTTATTCCAGAATTACAGCATGTATTCTTTACTCATAAATATCTAATGTTCACTGGTATCTTTCCTTTCCTCCAAATGTGAAAAATTTAGAACACTTAAAGCCCTCATAAACCTTTATGGTATTATTGTCATGCACTTTAAATATCCATCTATCTATCCCCACAGGACATTATAATAATTGTTTCACACCGTCAATGATCATTTTGATTTACGTAGTGGAATCCCTTTGTATCTGTTTTGTTGTTCATTTTTCCTAGTGGTTCCTGCTCATGGTTTTCTGTCTACTAAGGCTTTAGTTATCTTTGATTGTGTACAAATTATCTATAGAAATAATTTGATACCCAGGTTGATGTTATCTTCCTCTAGAGAGGACGTTCATTTGCTTTTTCCAGGTTCGGCTTAGTTCAAGATTTGAGATTCTCTAAGCAAGCCACTTCCAATTCACCTTTACTCCTGGGATGTGTGTGTGTGTGATGGGGAACGTATATCTGATCTCCACCTTGACAGCTCCTGATCCAACTTTGGTGCCCCTAGTCCCATGAGATTGTTACAAAGACAGCTCACCCTCTCAACTGTCTTTTCAAAATCAGCTCATGACCCTGAGGGAAAAAAGTTCAAAATTAGCCAAGCTCATGCCTCAATTTCTATTCTCTTCTAGATGTCACCCCAGTGAATTTGTCAGTATTTTGTTAGCTTTTTGATGCTTTTAAAATAATGTTTAATAACTTATGTTCAGCAAGAAGGTTGATCTGAATTAGCTAGTGTGCCATTACTGAAACTGGAAGTTTTATTTCCCTATAGCTCCTAGAACAATGTTTCTCAAGAAGGGGGTGGTCCATGGAATATGTGCATCAGAATTACATTCTGCTTGCTAAAAATTGAGATTCTGGTGCTGCCATATCGATGTCATTCACAGCCTATGACATTAAAACCCAGAAATCTGCTGTTTTGATAGGTTCTCAGGCTGTAATTATGTAGACTGAAGTTTGAGAAACTTTGCGCCAAAGCTCAGCCTAACATTCTTAGTAAAAGGCATTCAAGGAATTGAGTTGATTCTTGTTTACAAGGCAGGTAAGGGGAACAAACAGTTCCCAGAACTTTCTGATATGCTCTTCCTGGGTTATAATCCTCAAACAAATTTGGCTCGAATGAAATTTTCCATTTCTTTCATAAATAAATAAATAAATGTTAAGAGGGCAGAATTTGGTCAATGTTTAAATCTCCTACCTCCTCACCTTTTGAAAAAATCCTCCTTAAGACAAGAGGATCCTAAAGAAAAACTCTCAAGAACCAAGTCTTTATCTGGAGAAAAAGTCTAATCCTGTCACAATCACCTGTCTCATTTTGATCATTTTGAGTAGGATTCGTTTTGATCAGTCATGGATGACACGTACTCCAATGTGCCTGTTAGTGGCTAATGAAAGGTTTGAGAAAGAAGTTACCCAAAGATATCTGGACCCCAAATCCACTGATGAATCCAATTATGAACTAGCCTGGGAAGCCCTATCTTCCATGAAATGACAGCAATTGTAAATAAAAAGGTTTCCCCTCCCCCAAGTATTATTTTTTGGCAAAATAAGAAGTTAACACCATGTTAGCTTTCAGTGTTGTTTTCAAAGTTTACTGGTCCCAGAATCTGCAGATTTTGGAATCACTGACTTAGAATTTCTCAACCATTCCAGGCACCAGCATTCAAGAAAGCCTGATTGCTCAAGTCTCTGCAAATAGCAGGCGAATCTGCATTCCACACTGTCAAGAACATGATTAATTATCTATTTGGATTAGCCAACAGAATCTATGTTCCCATGTTTCTGTGACACAGTTACTTAAGTTTCTTAGCTTTGGTCATGCTTTTGAGTTCCAATGCCTTCCCAAATGTTTGTTTTTGCTTTCTTGCAGTGGGAAAAAAAAAAAAAAAAAAAACACAGCCAAGCAGCCAGTGACAAACACCTTTATATTTCTCATTTCTGCACCAACATGCGGTGTCTTAGCTTTCATCAACTTTTAAAGGAAAAGCTTTAAGTGAGTTATTGTGTTTTCCACAGCTGAATAACCTTGCTATGGAAATGTGCTCATATTACACACCATAGACTTCAATAGAAAGTTTCAGAGAATTTGAGCTTTTTAATCAGATGATCTTACTCTCAGAAAATGAAATTCCGTGGGGAAACTGCTACTCAGAGCTGGCTTTGTTTGTTTATAATATTTGTTTTATTTTATTTTTCTTTAATAGGATGCTTCAAAAACCATCTGGATATGGAGGATGGTATTACAAATGAGCTGTTATGAGCTTCTTAAAAATCAGAAATGTTTTGGAAACTATTATCAGTTGGAGAGTGGTTTAAATGTGAACTGGGCTAAATTCCTTAAAGTTAAACCAACTCTGAATATCCCTTATCCATAAAATAATGTTTGTCGGTTCAGTAACCTAATAGACCAGCATACATTTCATGGGCTGTGGTGACATACATAAAGTAAGATGACTAAAAAATTATCACGTGCCCTTATGGTTTCATTTAACCAGATTAATCTGCTTTGGTAATGGAATCACTTAGGCCTAATTAAATCTAGATATGAATCTAAAAACAGAAAGGGTACTTTGTAATAAAATATCTGTAAAACTATAGGTATGGAGCAACATCACAATTCTAGGTTCTTAAAGATACCTATTCACTTGTGTCTCTAAAGCAGAACCCAGACTTCTTAAACCTCTAATTTTTATTTTTGTAGGCTCTTTATAAATTCATTCAATGGCTGTTTGTTCCAGTAGCTCTCACCAGACTGGGTTCATGTCTGTTAAGGAGGGTGAGATGTATGCAGTATTTGACCGTGTTTAAGAAAAAATTACCTAACAGTTGAAAACAAGGCAAAAGGATGACTGCTTGTCCTTTCAACGTGGGACTGAAGCTTCATTTAAAGTCCTTTCTCTGACAGGCCCACCCAAAGATTCAGTTCTCCATGGAAATGCCCTGTGGCTTGATTAAGGTTCAGACATAGTTAACTTGTAGATTTTTGTGCGGTAGAGATGCAAAAGATTTCTGTGCAGAAGTGACAGTCCCAAAGATTATGGTTCTTCTGTCCTGTTTTGATTCTAGTTTAGAAAATTTATTTTAGCATTCTTTTCATTTTTGAACATACACATCTCTCTACTCTGAATTCTCTTTTGTACCAGATTTACTATCCTGCTGGTTTCTCCATTAATGCATAACCCCGTGACAAGTATTCACTCTATATTTTCATTAGGGTCATGTCTTTTAAAATTACACTTTGTCTCTATGGTGAAAAGAGATGCATCTCATAAGACATCCAAGAAAATGAATCTCATTACTTTAGCTCATCTAATTTCACCTCTCAAGGGATTGTATTTGTGAAATGAAATATTTCCTGCCATTATCAGTGGGCAAGAAATGTCACAGCCATCAGTGATGTCAGGCCTCCAAATGTGAATGAGGACTCCCAAATGGGAACACAATGACTACAATCCAGCAGATACTGCCACTCCCACCCCCAAAGTGATTACTGAGGAGCTGAGGGGAGTGGGGGACGCAAGAAGTAACCAACTGCCACACTTGGCACTCCTTATGGTGAACAAGGAATTAAGGATGTAAACAATCAAGAAACAGGATTTAGGGGCTTCCCTGGTGGCTCTGATGGTACAGAACCAGGATTTGGCCTCAGATAGCTGAGGTGCTTATAAAATGAATGAATTCAGTGAGCCCAGAGGCTTGCATCTTCCCATACACAGAAGAACATTAAATTCCTTAGCTTGATATTTGATTTTCCTTGCTACTTAACAATAATCTTTGATGTTCAGACTGCCTGCCCCCTTTGTTGCAAACTTGTATATAGCCTGACTCCCTTTGTCAGGGCAACTGACATGCTGCCTCCCGGGCTCGGAGTCCTTAACATTCCCACCAAATAAAATAACTCTCTACTTTCAGGTTGTGACTAGTTTTTCAGTTGACACATTTTATAAGAATTAAACCAATGCATTTTGATTCCCCCTTTAAATCCTATTTCGTAGTAGCCTTCTGACAAAGTCACCAAGCTTATTGTCCCAGGAAAGACAGGACAGACAGGTGCTGCCCAGAACAGAGAGGCTATTCATCAGCTTTGAATTTCAAAGCTGATTTTCTTGACCTCTTTTTAGTAAGACGATGTACAGAAAGCCCAGGCTTTTTGGAGAAGGGGATTTCTAAATAACAAAGCTTCCTTTTTAATGCATAGGCTCTGTGTGCAGAATAGAAGGAAGACTTCCCAGGCTGTAAAGAAGAGAAGGGGGAAAAGTATGCCCCCAATCCTTCTGGGCTGACTTGTAGGGAAAAGAAAGGGGCAGTGCAGTCTGGGAGAGAGATCATAGGGCATGGCACGATTGTCTTGATCTCCTTGTTCCAGGTTGAAGTACTAGGGCGGGAGGTCTGTTAGCAAGGTTGCTGGGCAAGCAGAGGACAGGAAGAGGTGCGGGGTCTGGAGCCTGCTCTTCCTTAGCAGGATTAACATCTACCCTTTGCCACATTAAGGTCAAGGAAGCCACGTCCCTCCCTCAAACACACAGATGCCTTCAACTCTTACCGGCTGAGCACTTAGCTAAGTCATCCAAGGAGAGGCTTTTACTTACAAAGACATTTTAAATTGAACTGAGGTTAATAAATTGGACTTGATCTCATCCCTCCCTCCCTACTTCTACCTACAAGAGGGGAGCTTGTACAGTAAATCAGAGCAGACTTAGAGGAATACACTACATTTCTAACCTAGCTGAGTGCTCTTGAGTAAATCTGAAAGGTTGCCTCCTGTGTATGTATGGCATGCTTTCTATCCTCTTTCTGCCATACACAATTAACAAATGCATTGCTATTTTCTGATTTCACAAAGAGCATGTCCTAGTCTCTTGTGATTTCTGGCCTCCACCTGACACATCTGTGCACTTTCTACAATGCTTCTATCTTAACAAGACCAAGTTGGCCACAGACTCCAGTAGAAGGTGCCAGAAGTACAACCACTGTGATTATAAATTAACAATAGGAATATGAAAAATCTCTATAAGCAAAGTTTTCAGAAAACCATACTATAATCCCACCATTCAAAGATAACCAGCCATCTTTGGGGAAAATATTCTTATAGACTTGTATTTACGCATACAAGCATTCTTATCTCTTCCTATTCTTTTAAGGGACTTTTAATGTATGCAGTCCTTTTAACCAGCATTTTTTCACTTAATATATTGTGAATATACTGTTAAGTCAATAAACATGATTCTACATCATTTTATTGGTTGCTCATTTTTCTATTATATATTTATACCATAATTAACTTCACTAATCCTTTATGTTTGAGTTGTTGGACATCTGTGTTGTTTCTACTTTTTCACTAAACAACCATTAAAGTTGTTTCTTTTTTTGTCTGGTGATTAATTTTGTTACAGCCAATCATTTCCCTAGGATTGTCTCTTAGGAGTAAAATTTCTACGATTTCCAATGGTCCTGCAATGGTTCCCCTCCATGCTTTCAACGCAGGGGGCCTGGGTTTGATCCCTGGTCCAGGAACTAGATCCCACATGCTGCAATGAAGATCAAAGATCACAAGTGCTACAGCTAAGCCCGGGTGCAACCAAATAAATAAATGTCAAAAAAAAAGAAGTAGTAGTAGAATTTCTGGGTAAGCAGCTTTGATTATATCATTTTTGTAGGATTTTGCTTGATTTTTTTTCTTATGCTAAATATAGTCATGCAGTGAACACAGTTTCATATCCTGTTCTCTTTTTTAATGAACTACTTCCCCATGTTACCACATGTGTCTGACTCTTTGTGACCCCATTGACTGCAGCACGCCAGGCTTCCCTGTCCATCACCAACTCCCGGAGCTGCTCAAACTCATGTCCATCAAGACAGTGATGCCATCCAACTATCTCATCCTCCGTTGTCCCCTTCTCCTGCCTTCAATCTTTCCCAGCATCAGAGTCTTTTCCAATGAGTCAGTTCTTAAAAAGAAAACAAATTTCCTTCTCTGTGTTCTAGGTCAGACTTTCAAAGACATAAGAAAGGGTTGCTAACTTTCAATTAAAAAAAAGACATTTAAATTATAAGCACCAGGAAGGTTAACATGAACTTGGTATTCTTTACCTTCTCTCTTAAATCAGATCTTAGATTTGGGTAGTAACTTCCTTTCCAAGTGAAATATTTTCACATTATCTCTACAAGCAAAGTAGGTGCTTATTCTATGTGTAGGAAAACACTGAGGCACCAAAGTTTTTTTAAGTGGCCACATATCCTGTTCTCTTTTTTAATGAAATACTTCCCCGTGTTACCACATGTTCTATAAAAACAATTTTTAATAGCCTTATGTGAACATAATTTAATCTATCCATTCCACTATTTTGGTTGTTGGGTAGCTTTTTTTTAATAGCCACATAATTTAAATCTAATGCACATCTATATTCCACACTGTGGGGAGGAATTTTTTACAATCCTAGTAAAGTTCAGGTTCATATCCAGAAAAACTAGATAAACAACAATATTTTTAAAGAGGGAGTTCCAGGAAGGAAGGCTTCATCTAAGCTCTGTTAAATAACTAAATTCAACTGAGTAAATTTGAAGATCTAATTGACTGTACTTAATGATTCATGAATCTGGCAGCATCCCATCTAGTAAACAGAAGGGCAATCTGAAGGGTTGTACAAATTGGAAGGTTTTTACAGGTAGAAGTAGGGTGGGACAAGAAGGTATTAACAAAAGAAAAGAAAGGATTGTCAGGCCAGGCCATCATCTCTTTTGCGGGGGCGGGAAGGAAACAGCAGGGGTCTTTATCATGAAGATTACCTCACTACTATTGATCAAGAAATTTCAGATCATCTGGTCACATTCCTGGGAGAGGTTGAAACTGCAAGTAAGACTTGGTCTGCTGTTGTCCCTGGCGGCAAATGATTCCATTTGGGTCTAGTTATTTCTTTTTAACAATTCCCTTTTCATCAAACTCACCCTAACAGTGATCAAAATTTAAGGCATCAGCTTCTGCTCTGTAGTTTTCACAGCTTTGTTGATCCTTGATGACCCATAGGTCATGACTTTGTTTAATCTCCGTGACAGTCACAGGTCATAATCCTTAAACTGGTCATTCTCTTCATCCTCTATTTGACAGTTCTACCATAGGGGGATCATTTGCCTGGTGGTCTGTGGCTGTGAACATGCATTTGAAGCTTTTGAGGGGACACAATGCCAAAGAAATCCATTACAATAACCACTGGTTGTTGGTTGTTTAGTCGCTAAGTCATGTCTGACTCTTTTGACCCCAAGGACTGTATGTAGCCTGCCAGGCTCCTCTGTCCATGGAATTCTCCAGGCAAGAACACTGGAGTGGGTTGCCATTTCCTTCTCCAGGGGATCTTCCCGACCCAGGAATCGAACCAGGGTCTCCTGCATTGCAGGCAGATTCTTTACCGACACAGCTATGAGGGAAGTTAACCATAAGCTGGATAATTCCCAATATTTGAAGTTTACTTTGGAGCCATAGTCCCTGTTGAGGAGGGGGGGCGGAATGCACAGCCTAAAAGCTGAGAATTAACGTTTTATATGGCTGATTTTCTGAGGGCCCCAAGCCCTACAGGCAGCCTGTCAGGTAGCTCTAAGGGACTGCTCCCAAGAGGTAAGGGAGCAGCCAGGATGTGTGGGAGTTTCTGCAACAAAAACCAGGTAGTTAGGACATCAAAAGATTACTGTTAAAGAAAACCAGAAATTTTAAGTTGATGCATTTGATTTTAGTGCTTTTATATATGGGATGATGCAAGAGCCTGGGCTCTTTGAATTTTTTCCTTTGATATGCACCTCAGCTCTCTAGGGCCAATACCCTGTTCTTTTCCATCCTGAGTCCTTTCAGGGTGCACCACTGGAGGTGGCTGCAATGGCTGACGGCTTGGCAGTGGGCAACCCATTTGACTCCATCCTGAGTTCCCTCAGGCTCACTCATATTCAGGGGCAGTGGAAATGGCTGATGGCTTGAGGCAATGTTTTTCACCAATATCCCCAAGACCCAAGCCAAATAACCATTGAAATACCCCATTTTAAGACACATGGCTTCTTCAGTGATCTTACATAGTTCAGTTCAGTTCAGTTCAGTTCAGTTGCTCAGTCGTGTCCGACTCTTTGCGACCCCATGAATTGCAGCACACCAGGCCTCCCTGTCCATCACCAACTCCTGGAGTTTACCCAAACCCATGTCCATTGAGTCAGTGATGCCATCCAGCCATCTCATCCTCAGTCGTCCCTTTCTCCTCCTGCTCCCAATCCTTCCCAGCATCAGGGACTTTTCCAATGAGTCAACTCTTCACATGAGGTGGCCAAAGTATTGGAGTTTCAGCTTCAAAATCAGTCCTTCCAATGAACACCCAGGACTGATCTCCTTTAGGATGGACTGGTTGGATCTCCTTGCAGTCCCTGGGACTCTCAAGAGTCTTCTCCAACACCACAATTCAAAAGCATCAATTCTTTGGTGCTCAGCTTTCTTCACCGTCCAAGTCTCACATCCATACATGACTACTGGAAAAACCATAGCCTTGACTAGATGGACCTTTGTTGCCAAGTAAGGTCTCTGTTTTTTAATATGCTATCTAGGTTGGTCATAACTTTCCTTCCAAGGAGTAAGCGTCTTTTAATTTCATGGCTGCAATCACCATCAACAGTGATTTTGGAGCCAAAAAAAATCAAGTCTGACACTGTTTCCATTGTTTCCCCATCTATTTGTCATGAAGTGATGGGACCAGATACCATGATCTTAGTTTTCTGAATGTTGAGCTTTAAGCCAACTTTTTCACTCTCCTCTTTCATCTTCATCAAGAGGCTTATTAGTTCTTCTTCACTTTCTGCCATAAGGGTGGTGTCATCTGCATATCTGAGATTATTGATATTTCTCCCAGCAATCTTGATTTAAGCTTGTGCTTCTTGCAGCCCAGCGTTTCTCATGATGTACTCTGCATATAAGTGAAATAAGCAGGGTGACAATATACAGCCTTGACGTACTCCTTTTCCTATTTGGAACCAGTCTGTTGTTCCATGTCCAGTTCTAACTGTTGCTTCCTGACCTGCATACAGGTTTCTCAAGAGGCAGGTCAGGTGGTCTGGTATTCCCATCTCTTTCAGAATTTTCTACAGTTTATTGTGATCCACACAGTGAAAGGCTTTGGCATAGTCAATAAAGCAGAAATAGATGTTTTTCTGGAACTCTCTTGCTTTTTTGATGATCCAGTGGAGGTTGGCAATTTGATCTCTGGTTCCTCTGCCTTTTCTAAAACCAGCTTGAACATCTGGAAGTTCACGGTTCACATATTGCTGAAGCCTGGCTTGGAGAATTTTGAGCATTACTTTACTAGCGTTGTGAGATGAGTGCAACTGTGCGGTAGTTTGAGCATTCTTTGGCATTGCCTTTCTTTGGGATTGGAATGAAAACTGACCTTTCCCAGTCCTGTGGCCACTGCTGAATTTTCCAGATTTGCTGGCATATTGAGTGCAGCACTTTCACAGCATCATCTTTCAGGATTTGAAATAGCTCAACTGGAATTCCATCACCTCCAGTAGCTTTGTTAGTAGTGATGCTTTCTAAGGCCCACTGGACTTCACATTCCAGGATGTCTGGCTCTAGGTGAGTGATCACACCATCGTGATTATCTGGGTCGTGAAGATCTTTTTTGTACAGTTCTTCTGTGTATTCTTGCCACCTCTTCTTAATATCTTCTGCTTCTGTTAGGTCCATACCATTTCTGTCCTTTATCGAGCCCATCTTTGCATGAAATATTCCCTTGGTATCTCTAATTTCCTTGAAGAGGTCTTTAGTCTTTCCCATTCTGTTGTTTTCCTCTATTTCTTTGCATTGGTCACTGAGGAAAGCTTTCTTTTCTTTCCTTTCGATTTTTTGGAACTCTGCATTCAAATAGGAATAACTTTCCTTTTCTCTTCAGTTATCTTACATAACCGAATTTCAACTTTCCCGGAAATAGTGATGCAGGTTGTGCACAAAGAATGTTGCCTGCAGCCACAGGAGTGGTGCGGGTTCTCAGGTGAGCACTCTGTGGCCAAGTCGGGACAGCCAGTGCCTGGAGATCTGGCACGGGATCCTCGCAGACACTGTGGGCATAGGAGGGATGTCCAGAGGAGGCACAGGGACCTGGGCAGAGTCTGGCCGTCAGAACCCTGGCCTCAAGCGGGAAGGGGCTCCAGAGCTGTGGGGAGGCAAGATGACTTCTCTGCCCCAAACTTGGAACAGCTGAAGGAAACAACAGTACAAGATGAGAACAACAAAAGTCTACAAACTCATCATCCACAAGAAGGGCTTCAGGGGCAGAGACGATGAGCTAGTTGTGAACCCCAAAGTATTTCCACACTTCAAGCTTGGAGACATCATGGAGATTGCCCACCCCAATAATGAGTACAGCCCTCTGCTTTTGCAGGTCAAGTCACACAAGCAGGATTTGCAGAAAGAAACTGTCAGTGTGGACCAGACCGTGACTTAGGTGTTCTGGCTAAGACCTCATCAAGATGTGTATGTGAATGTTGTAGACCCTAAGGATGTGACCTTTGACCTTACAGAATTAACCTTTAAGGATCAATATATTGGCCGTGGGGATATGTGGTGACTAAAGAAAAGTTTGGTCAGCACATGTGCCTATATCACTCAGAAGGTGGAATTTGTTGGCATCAGGGCACAGGCTGGTGAGCTGCGGGTCAAGAATGAGAAGGTCACGTGTGCTTTTATCAGCAAAGACACCAGGGTGGTGTTCCGTTCTACGTCGGCTATGGTTTACATATTTACTCAGATGAGCTGTGAAATGTGGGATTTTGATATTTATGGGGATCTGTATTTTGAGAAATCTGTGAGTGGTTTCCTTGCTGATCTCTTTACCAAGTGGAAGGAGAAGAACTGCAATCATGAAGTGACAGTGGTCCTGTTTTCTAGGACTTTTTATGATACAAAATCTCTTGATGAATTTCCTGAAATAAACCGAGCCTCAATTAGGCAGGATCACAAGGGGCGATTCTATGAAGACTTTTACAAGTATTTTTGGGTGCTTTGCATTTTTTGCCTTTTTTTCTCCTTGGTTGTTTCTTACCTAACTTAAAAAATTAACCTTTTGACTTTGGAATAATTTTAGGTTTGCAGGGCAGTAGCAAAGCTAGCACAGAAAGGTCCCATATACCCTTTACACAGTTTCCTCTGAACATTTCCTAACCAAGGTACATCTGTTAAAACTTGGAAATGAGCACTGGTGTGTGCTCAGTCGCTTCAGTCGTGTCTAACTCTTTTGCGACCCTGTGTACTGTAGCCCACCAGGTTCCTCTGCCCATGGGATTCTCTAGGAAAGAATACTGGAGTGGGTTGCCATTTCCTTCTGCAGGGGACCTTCTCAACCCAGGGATCGCACCCCCATCTCCTGCTTGGCAGGTGGATTCTTTACCACTGAGTTGCCTAGGAAGCCCCACACTGGTACATTGCTACGAACTAAATCTCAGACTTTTCTCAGAGTTCATCAGTTTTTCCATTTCTGCACATTTTTTAAATTCCAGAATCCAATTTAGGATATCACACTGTTTTTGAACTTTCCAAACTTTTTATTGTGAAAAATTTCAAATTCTCACAGAAAAGAAGAATGAACTAAATATAATGAACCCATACACCCAGTTCCTGGATTAAACAGTTATTATCATTCCAAAAAAACAAACAAACAAATAAAAAATCAAAAAAGAATGTTGCCTGCCTTATCAGAAAAGAAAGGATGTTGAGACCACCCAGGCAACAACAGCCACTGCAGCCACTTGGACTGTGCCCCCTGAGGGGATTCAGGAGGGAGAAAAGCAAGATACTGGCCCTAGATAGTTAAGGTGCATACCAAAGGAATGATTGCAAAGAGCCCAGACTCTTTCATCTTCCCCTACATAGAAAAATGCTAAATTTGTTAACTTGGGATGTCTAGTTTTCTTTAATAAACAGTAATCTTTTGATATTCCGACTACCTGTTTTTTGGTTGCAAAAACTCCTATATATTCTGGCTGTTCCCTTAACCTCTTCGGAGCAGTCCTTCAGTGCTGAGAGGTTGTTTTCTGGGCTTAAGTTCAGAAAGTCCATGGAATAAAACTTAATTCTCAACTTACAGATATGCATTTTATTTCTTTAAAGTAGACAAGGTACATGTAGATAGGGTAGGTGGTCCCCAGAGAAAGAGAATCAGGCATAGCATTCTTGACATAAAAGAAGCCATTTTTGGCCTAAGCCATTTTGGGATCTAAGCCTGGTTACAAAGCTTGCCCTTGAACAGACCTCAGTAATTAATGATCTTAAGGGAAAGTAAGGGAATGCGGGAACAAAGGAAAAATAGTCAAGAAACAATAGTTCATGGACTTACCTGGTGGTCCAGTGGCTAAGAATTCAAGCTCCCAATGCAGGAAGCCTGGGTTCGATCTCTGGTCAGGAAACTAGATCCCACATGCCTCAAATAAGAGCTTGCAAGCTGCAATTAAAGATCCCTCATGCCGTAACTAAAGACTCTACATGCCATAACAAAGATAGAAAATCTCCAGTGTTGTAACCAAGACCCAGACCTGGTGCAACCAAAAAAAAAAAAAAATAGTTCAGAGATAAAACGGAGTACTAGTTTTCCCTTAAGGGATATACATAACAATCTGATACATATCTTTGAGTTCTGTGGGAACAAAGGCCCCCAGCCAGGTGAAGGATGGAATGAGGACGTGACATTTTTTGACCCTCAGAACTTCAATCAACTAAAGCTTTGACTGTCAAGCTTTGCTCTAATATTATGTTTTATTTTCCTCTGCTCAAGCCACTTCATGAGTATGCATGTACCCTTAGCTTTAAACTTCTCCAGTTTTGGTGTTTGTTTGGAGATACTGCTTTGGAAAAGATCCCCAGGGTTCTGCTTATTTGGTGCAAGTAATAACTCCTTCTAAAACTGAGCAGGACCTGGTAGGGCTCCTGGCCAGGGAAGCCTTTCTGTGTCCCCCATTTCTTATTTGTAGGGAATAGACTTCAGCGTCCTTGACCTTCCCTGAGGCCTAAGGGCAGGGTCAAACAGTTGCTAATCAGTTAAGTGAGGGAATGCAGAGACAAGGGAGGAACAGTCAAGAAACAATAGTGCAGTCTTGGGGCAGGGTCCTGGTTGCACCTCAAGGGATACACATAACAATATATTTGAGCTCTTCTGCAGAATGAAACGGAGAAGGCAATGGCACCCCACTCCAGTACTCTTGCTTGGAAAATCCCATGGACAGAGGAGCCTGGTAGGCTACAGTCCATGGGGTCGCTAAGAGTCGGACACGACTGAGCAACTTCACTTTCACTTTTCCCTTTCATGCACTGGAGAAGGAAATGGCAACCCACTCCAGTATTCTTGCCTGGAGAATCCCAGGGACGGCAGAGCCTGGTGGGCTGCCGTCTATGGGGTCACACAGACACGACTGAAGCGACTTAGCAGCAGCAGCAGCAGCAGAATGAAAACCTGTTAAGAAATCGTAGCTGTTAACTACGTGATGAAGCACTCCTCATCCAGAGAGTAGGATATGCAGATGCTCATCAGGAGACTACCTGATGCCAGAGTAAAGGAATGCAGGCTCTGCAGGCACGCTGCTCCTTATCAGCAATCCTGCCCTTGAACCATGGCTATAAAATTCCTCACCAAATTCTCCCATGGTAGGACACAGTTTTGTTTTTAAATTTTTTTCCATTTGGTCATGCTGCACAGCTTGTTTGATTACAGTTCCCCTGACCAGGGACTGAACCTGGGCCCACAGCTGTGAAAGCACCAAGTCTTAACCACTGGACTGCCAGGGAACTCCCTGGGACATAGTTTTGAGGGCATTAGCCCACTGTGACCCCCCTTTGCCTGGCAAAGCAATGAAGCTGTTCTTTTCTACTTCACCCAAAACCTCATCTCCAAGATTTGATTTGGCACTGGTGCACAGAGGCTGAGTTTTCGGCATCACCTCCTTCTCCTGGATCTTTGTTTTTTTTGGACGACACCCACCAAGAGGTGAACTCAGTTTGGGAATAACAATACTGGCCACAGCACAGACACCTCCTTGCTTAGCTAAAAGACAATCAAGGGTTTTTCTATTATCAAGAACAATCTTGGACAGACAACCTAAGGAATTTGTTGGGCAACCAGTGCTTTAGCAGTGAATTCTACAATACTTTTAAGAGTTAAAGGTAGGTCCTTTTTAGCAAAAAGGCACAGTTAGATAACCCAGAGGCATAGCCCAGCTGTGTACAACCATTCAGGTATTCATAGGCCCAAGGATGATAACTATCACAGACCAAGATGCGACTTGTGGGCACAAACCATTCCTGTTAAGAAAATACCCTTAATGGATTCATTCACAGGGACTTCTGCATTTAGCTGTTAGATTCAGAGGTCACTCAGGTTTTTAACTCATGTGGGAAAAGAATCTCCTAGCCTGAAATAAAAAGTCATTCCAAATTCCAGAGGTTCACTCTCCCCTTAACAATGACCTGGGAGATACAGATGAGGACATTATCTTTCCAGGCCAATGCCAGAGTAAAGGGAAGAAAGAGAAGAACACTTTCATGTTTAGTTAAAGCATGAAGTCTTCATCTGGCATCTTGGGAAGAAGCAGTCCACATCAATGTCAGCTACTTCTCAACCTCATAGATCTCACTTGGAGGTCTCCAACATTTGCAGAGGACTGGCTATCAGGTAGTGTCTTCTTTAGCTGTGAGATGTGTCCAAGGCTCAAGTCCCTGAAGTTTGACTGCCATCTGAGTAGTGAAACAGATATAATATAGTCCCTTCCAAGCAGATTCAAGGGCAGTCTTTGTTCTTAGTGATCCTAAATTTAGAAGGGCAAGAGAAACCTGGAAAAGCTAGTTTGGTGAGTTGTAGCCAGATATTTGAGGAAATCAGAATTCAGGATCCAGTTCAGTTTACAGATATATAACAAAATCTCAAAGACAACTAACAGGGCTGAAATCTAATTTCTACATAGGTATAAACATGAATTTTTTTCCTACAACTACCCCCATTTTTTTCCCAGAGATCATCACAGTAAAACTAACCTGCTTGTAATAAACTTTGCCTGATTATTTATGTAAGTAAAGTGAGCAAGAAAAGTGACTGATATTTAAGTTCTTTTTAAGATGACTTTGCTGGAATTTTTTGTAAGAAGTCTCACACTTTACCTGTAATACCATTATAGTCAAAGTCTAGGTAGTGTTTCCAATTGTGCGCTATTGTGTCGTCTTATATGAAAACAAGAATATTCTTTGAGAGTTTCTGAATTCTGGAGGGACTGGGTAGGGAGAAAACGTAAGTGTTCCATATTTGCTTAGAAAAGTATATCTTACCTAATTGTTGAGTAGCTTAAGAGAAAATATATATTTAAACCTGGAAAAAACATTACAGGACCAGCAATATTTTAACACAGTCATAAAAATTATAACTGTCCCCATCAGTTAAGTTTCATGTTACTAATTCTTATTCTGGGGACTCTCCTGGTGGTCCAGTGGTTAAGACTTTTCCTTCCAATGCAGGGAGTGCCTGGTTCGATCCCTGGTTGAGGAGCTAAGATCCCACATGCCTTGCGGCCAAAAAACCAAAAACATAAAACAGAAACAATATCGTAACAAATTCAATAAAGTTTAAAAAAAAAAATTCTTATTCTGCTTAAATCCAGCTTTTCCATTAGTTCTGTCAACCTTGCCTGATAATTTCAAGTGATAGGGAAAGGGATAATTTCAAGAAGCTTGCTAAGTTTTGTTAAGGCCTATATGATTTCCCAGTGCCTTTATCACTGGAGACTGTGGAAGGTATACCCCAAGCGGTAAACACATTTTCTAATAGTTTCTTTGCCACTGTCAGAGCATTACCCTAACAGCAAGTGAGAAGCTTCAAATATCCAGAAAACATACATACAATAACAAGAACATATTGGTAACCCACAGTAAGTGACAGTTGAAAAAAGTCCCCTTGCAGGTGTTTAAAAGGTCTAGTGGGAGGAGGTCTGAGGCTTGTAGGTACAAAAATAGTTTTTCTTACATGCACTATGGTGGGTGAAAGAATGCAAAAACCAAAAAATCTGGCTTGCCAGGGAGCCAGGAGGAAGCAAGTGGCTGTCTTTTTTTCCCCATAACCCTGACTGTTTGTTTAATTCACGGCTATTGTTTACTCATATTAGTTTCTCTGATTCAGGAGCAGACTGCTGCCGTTACGAGGACATCAGAATGACAAAAATATGGCAATGAGGGATCATTTTTTGCAGAAGGAGATTGGACTGCATCCGCACGTGCCAAAATCTTTTTAGATTCTGTTGCTGCTACCTTTGCATGAAAGTCAGTTATTGCAATGCTCTGGTAATGAGGTTCAGTCTTTTTAGTGTGAGCCTCAATTTTGACAGCAGCAATTTCAGGAGGCAAGAGAATAGCAATGAGATCACTTACTTGTCCATTTCTGATTGGGGCTGCAGAGGATATCACACAATATTTTAATATAATGACTAGGATTAAAAGTTAATTTATACCAGGATATATCAGATTTCTAGGAATCTCAAAAAATTTCTACAACACTGATATTCCTGTACAACATAAAGAAAGCTCAGTACTAGTTCTTACTTGACAATGCTTCCCATGTAGTTTAATATATCAAATAAGCCTAATTAGTTGGCACTAGTGGTAAAGAATCCTCCTGCCAATGCAGGAGATGTAAGAGATGTGGGTTCGATCCCTGGGTTGGGAAGATCCCCTGGAGAAGGAAATGGCAGCCCACTCCAGTATTCTTGCCTAGAGAATCCCATGGACAGAGGAGCCTGGCAGGCTACAGTCCATGGGGTTGCAAAGAGTTGGACACGACTGAAGCCAACTTAGGAGTTTAACAAAATTTTGGAATGTCCTAAGGGCCCTCTGGAAATTTTCAAAGTTGGTTTGTGGTCAAAAGACTTCATTTGGAATTTGATTTGGGGAAGTTTATAAAAAATATTTTAAAAACAGTTTTAGAACACTTGCCTTAATAGGATCACAGATCATTATGAAACTTAATACTTAATTATCTATTGGCAAAACTTAGGACTTGGTTTTCATAAGTAATCAAAACACTGATGAACACAGGAAACAGCAAATGATTCTGATAAAACAGAATTTTTGTTTTCTAGGCAGATCACTGAAAAGGTAACAAAAATCTTTTTTTTACAATTTCTTACGAAGAGCACACCAACGGTCCAATAACACTTTGTCCTTTTAGCAGATGAAAGAAAGCCTGGTTTTAGTTTTATATAAGTATACTATTGATACTAAATCTTACTTTTAGCATTCTTACAATATTTATTGTTTTAGCCAGCTTGATTACAGAAGGCAAAATTTTCTCCTTTCCTCTCTTCAAATTTTTGCATACATTTAGTTTGTTCTTCATAACCAGAAGTTCTAGTTTAAACAAAATTCTTATTTCTCTAAACACAATTATTCTTCATACTTTTTTTATAACCAAAAACTTACAGTACTTTCCTTGCATAAAGAGTTGTTTCCTTTATTATTTCTAATAGTTTTATTATGTATATTAATTAGAATTCTTAACCCTTAGAAACCTTAATTTCTACCAAAAAATAAGTAAGCAATTATGAACTATCCTTATATTAGCATTCTGAAGATAGGCAAACTTACATAAACACTTTTTATAATTTCTAGAAACATGTGCTTTCTCATAGAAAATTTCTCAGCTTGGCACCAAATATGTTTACAAAGAGATTCAATTTTTATCTTTAGTTTTTCAGCAACAGAAAGCCAAAAGTAGATAAACCTATGTTCAGCAATTAATGTTTAATTATTGTATTTGGAAATAATCTAGATAATTAATAAACTTCTATCAGTTAATTTAACACAATGCAAAGGTTCAAGTTACCAAAAAGATTTTGGATGTTATTTTTAAGTATACTTAAAATATAATTGTTTCTAAAAAGTTTAACTATAAACTTATTCTACTTACATTTATCTAAATCATTTACTCCTCTAAGCAGATAGGGTATGGAGTCCACAGAGAAAGAAAACCAGGCATGGCTTTCTTGACAAAAGAGAAGCCATTTTTGCTTAAGTCATTCACAATGCTTGTTCTTGAACAGGTCTCAGTAACGATGATCTTAAGAGAATAGAATAACAAACTGTTACCAGAGAAGATAAATAAAAATAGCAAAGATAAGAAATTGATTGTGAAGACTCCCAGTTCTGCTTCAGTGGACTACCCTGAAGCACTCAACCACTAGATCAAATGGAACCTAAGGGATGATGATAATTGACCTTTACTGACCCTTGTGACTTCAACTACCTATAAAGCTTGGACTCTGTCAACTTCTGTCCCAGTTCTATGCTGAATTCTCCTTGACTCAAGCCCCTTCACGAATATGCCTGTACCCTTACTTGCTGCAAGTAATAAATCCTTCCTTTCTCTGCTCTTTGGCTTGGTTATGTCCTTTGGCTTGACACTAACCAAGAAGCAAATCCAGTTTTTCGGATAACACTCCCAACGACTCTGTTTAGATTACCTACCAAAACTTCATGGGACATTAGACAAAAATCAGCCATAATTCTAAGTTATTTCTGTTGACAAATTCCGTAACAGAGATAACATGAAGTTATTTGACTAATAAGACCAGGTAGAATAAAAGTTGGTTGTCTGCATTATATTCAGTGTTGATAACTTTAAAGACATATGTTAACTAAAACAATGAACTTAAACTACTTTTATTTATCAGAGATTATCCTAGATTACTTGAACTTGAAAAGCATTTGGGTTAGTTTCTGTTACTGCCCAATCCTTTCAAGTTCTTGTCTTCAAACCAACTAAATAGAGCTCTTACAAATTAAGTTTGGCAATACCATCAAGAGATAGAAAAACATCACACATTTACTATATATATGTAGTCTTAAAATGCCCATTGTGAAACATATCTCTAAGTTTGGCAACGAGTTTATGTGTCCTTTTTCTTAGGAAGAAAGTCTTTTTAGAGGATAAAGTTTCCGGAATGTGAAATCTTTAAGCTAGCGGCTTATTGCTTCTCCCAAATAGAAGGGACTCCAGATGAATGGGTTGATAACAAATTAATTTACTATATACCTATATCTATATATGTGTATGTGTGTATGTGTAGATATATACAGACAGATGTAAACAGAGAAGTTACAGTTACTAACATCTGTGGAGAAGATTTGCAAAATTTCTCTTTAGCCCAATTACCAAGTACCTCCTGTTTTATTTTTTCTTCATTTCGATGAGAAACTTCTTCCTAAAATTTTCATTTCAAACAATGGCTCTCAGGTGCTGGAGAAGATGGGGGTAGAAAATCTATATCACAAAGGCATAGATTAAGTGCAGGTCAATTTTGTTTCTAATGTACTGGTTCTTTTCAGTATTTTGAGAGGAATAGGTGAGGTTTGGGGAATTGGCAAAGAATAAACAGCAGAATAAACAAAGAATAGACAACAGACTGGTTCCAAATAGGAAAAGGAGTACGTCAAGGCTGTATATTGTCACCCTGCTTATTTAACTTCTATGCAGAGTACATCATGAGAAATGCTGGGCTGGAGGAAGCACAAGCTGGAATCAAGATTGCCGGGAGAAATATCAATGACCTCAGATATGCAGATGACACCACCCTTATGACAGAAAGTGAAGAACTAAAGAGCCTTTTGATGAAAGTGAAAGTGGAGAGTGAAAAAGTTGGCTTAAAGCTCAACATTCAGAAAACTAAGATCATGGCGTCTGGTCCCATCACTTCATGGCAAATAGATGGGTAAACAGTGGAAACAGTGGCTGACTATTTTTCTGGGCTCCAAAATCACTGCTGATGGTGACTGCAGCCATGAAGTTAAAAGACGCTTACTCCTTGGAAGGAAAGTTATGACCAACCTAGATAGCATATTAAAAAGCAGAGACATTACTTTGCCAACAAAGGTCCGTCTAGTCAAGGCTATGGTTTTTCCAATGGTCTTGTGTGGATGTGAGAGTTGGACTATAAAGAAAGCTGAGCACAGAATAATTGATGCTTTTGAATTGTGGTGTTGGAGAAGACTCTTGAGAGTCCCTTGGACTGCAAGGAGATCCAACCAGTCCATCCTAAAGGAGATCAGTCCTGGGTGTTCATTGGAAGGTCTGATGTTGAAGCTGAAACCAATACTTTGGCCACCTGATGCGAAGAGCTGACTCATTTGAAAAGACCCTGATGCTGGGAAAGATTGAGGGCAGGAGAAGAAGGGGACGACAGAGGATAAGATGGTTGGATGGCATCACCGGGTCAATGGACATGGGTTTGGGTGGACTCCGGGAGTTGGTGATAGACAGGGAGGCCTGGCGTGCTGCGGTTCATGGGGTCGCAAAGAGTCGGACACGACTGAGTGACTGAACTGAACCGAAACAGCAGTTGAATTGTAAACTTCAGAAAGGCTGCTTGAATGATAAAGAGGCTAACCTGCTCTAACTACCTTTTCTCTAATTTGCATCTTTCCTTCCGGGTACAAGGTTTTGCTTTGGCTAAGGAGAGAAAGCATTAAAAACATCCTTAGCAGGCTCTGAATATCAAGTTTGGAATTTCGAAAACTTTTAGAGCCTTCTGCATATTACTCAAAATCGATATTCCATTTCATCTGTTTGATTTGAGAACCCTTGCTTTTAAGTCACTTTAAAAATGATCTTATCTATTTGGAACATTCCTTATAATGGCCATGGTAATTTCCCTGAAGACTGGCAGCAGGTTAGTAGGTTCCTGGTTGCAAACGGAATTTAACCTACATTTCTATTCCAGCCATATTTTGAAGCGTCCATCCTTTCAGCGACCAAGCTAAGCTCTTAGGCCACAAAACAAGCTTAGCAAGATATTACCATTTTTTTAACTTTCTACAGCTTCCAGAATCACAGTTCTCAGTCATAAAATAAGCAAGTGTGCTTATTTTAGACTGGAATGTTCAGCTCTTTGGATGAAAAGGATCCCATTAGCAATTAATCTTTATCTACAAAAAATAAGTCAAAGAAAATGCTAAGATATTGACAAGGAGCAAGTGACATTACTATGTCCTGGCTGAAAGATGGCCCAGTACACACTACCACCAACTCTTGTGGACCCTTGGACTGGAGAAGGATACAACAGACAAACCCAAAGCAATGGGACTGAGGACTGATTCCAGACAAAATGGAGAACTGCAGCAGCCACCAGCAGTGCCAAATGTGGAAACTGGGAACAGAATCAAGGGCTGGGGTTTTTCATTCAAAAACTTGGGAACTGTGGTTTGAAAGGCTAGGGGCTTGGCTCTGGGCAGAACAATCTGCCAGCTCAATTGAGCTCTGGGCAGAATCATCTACCAGCTCAAGCTGACTTGCCCCTAAAATGAAGGCCAATTAGTTTGAGAGCTTGAATGTAAAGACAATGAAACTCAAACTGAGAGGAACTTACCAATGGCCTTCAGAAACAGGGACAATGACAGTGAACTTGTTGCAGGAAGGGGGACCCATTCCAGAGCTCGAGAGTGGGCTCTTATCTAACACTTGGAAGTGAATTGTCTGAGGAGACACACGAGCTGACAAAGCAAAAGACTTTATTGGGAAGGGGTGCCAGGGCAGAGAGTAGCAGGGCAAGGGAACCCAGGAGGACTGCTCTGCCATATGGCTTGTAGTCTCAGGTTTTATGGTGATGGGGTTAGCTTTGGGTTGTCTCTGGCCAATCACTCTGACTCAGGGTCCTTCCTGGTGGCCAGTGCATCACTCACCCAAGATGGATACCAGTGAGAAGGATTCTGGAGGTTGGTAGGACATATGGACTGGAGTCTCCTCTCTTCTTCTGACCTTTCCCAAATTCAGTCATAATTCAGCCATAATTCAGTTGGTGGTAGCTTATTAGTTCTGCATTCCTTACCAGGATGTCCTGTTGTAAGATAACTCATACAAGTGGTTATTATGGTGCCTGCCCAGCACAGGCGGTTTCAGTCAGTGGTTCCCCTAACAGACCTATATTTCTTCTTTCTCCCCTTTGACAAAGGGCATCCCTCTTGCTGTTTTACTTGTGCTCTGGATCCCATCTTCTCCCATGATGATCTTTCTTTCTCTAGGTTCTTCCCATTAGCACCAAAAGCATGCCTCATGATCCTCCCACTGCTAAAACAATGACAACAACAAAAACTTTCCTAAACTAACCTACATCCTTCACCAAGTCCCGTCACACTCTTCCTCCCCAGCCTTTCCAAATGTAACCTCTTGAGGGCATTTTCCGCACTTGCAATCTCTATCTGCACACCTCCCCCTCCCCGTCTCCACAACTCCTCCATCCACTACAACCTGGCTCCTCTTCTGTACTGCTGTACTGAGGGTGCCCTCTTAAGATTATCTATGAACTCTAGCTAATTGCATGGATGTTATGCAGTCTCTCAACCACACCTCATATTATCGATATCTCCTTCTGGACGCATGCTCTTCCTTTTGTTTCTCTAATACCAAACTTTCACTTACAATTTACTTACCATTATTTTTCTGAAGCTCCTTCTGTTTCCTCTTCCATGAACCCTTCTTATCTAAATGCTGGTGATCCTGAGAGCTCTATCTAGGATGCCTTCTCTTCCCTCTTCATTTTTCTACATTCTCCCCAGACTATCTAGCCACTCCCACGGGTTCAATTACATATTTGGTGTGTGTCAGTTTACACATGGTAACTCCAACTAATATCTTTTGAGTTTCAGATCTGTACACTCAATGGCCCACTTGAAGTCCTCTCAGGTATTCAGACTCAAGAGTTCTAAATTGAACTGCTCATTTCTTGATGTGTCCTAGCTCTATAAATGGCACTGCCATCATTTAATTATCCAAGCCAGAAACCTGAAGTCCTCTTGACTCCTTCCTGAACCTAAACTATATGAAACCATCAAATATAGTGGATGTACTTTTGAGTTTGTCCTTTTCTTTCTTTTGATCTTTTCTTCCACCATTCTATTCTATAGCACCATCATTTCCTGCTGAGACTACTGAAATAGTCTCCCAACCAATTTTATTGCCTCCAGACTTGCTTCCCTCCAACCCACATTTCACCCTCAGCCAAGGTGATTCATACAAAAATGCAATTCTGTTAATGGTGCTCTCTTACTTGAAACTTTCAGTAGCTTTCCGTTTTTGATTAGGTGAAGGTCCACACTCTCCTTATCATATTTCTAAGACTTGGCCTCTGCTAACCTTTTTAATCTCTTGTCACCCCATGCCTACAACACAGGAGTATTCAGAACATTCTTACTGCTTTAAAAATAAATGGTATTATAAAAGAGAAAAATTGTCTTACTTACTGTAGAATCCCCAGAGCCCAGAACATAGTAGGTAAGCAATATTTCTTAAATGAAGGAAATAACACATGTATCAGTTCTAGTGAGTGCAGAATGAGGATGAACAAGAAAAATGGAACATTTTAAATCCAATAAGCATCTATTAGAGTAGCATATTTACAAAAGTCACACTCTAAAATCTGGCAAGTTAAAAAACCAACTACAACAATCTTAGAAGCATTTTAAATGGGGGAAAAAAGCACACTTAACCAAGTTCTTTTAAAAGGATCATTTATTATGAATAGAAAAAGCTCAATTTTTGTAAGATATAAAACACAAATTCATAGTATCCTAACCTCTTATTTTCCTGATTTTAAATTATGATTAAAATTAATGCACATATATGAACACGTAATCAAGAAATGTAGTATTCCATACTTAATCATTATATAACTAAAACAGATAAAGATAAGATACCTACTTTAAAATCAGGACATTTATTTCAAAGACAGATTTTGTTTTTAACCTTTAAAGACTAATACTTAAAATCCCACAGAAAGAGGAATTAAAGTTAGAAAATTTAAGAAGCAAAAATAAAAAAAAAATAATTAAAAATGTGATGAAAACAGTACCTTTAGATAATGATATATATTAAGAATAATCTCCAGACTGCTAATCTATATTGTTTAGAAATGAGAAACACTATTTCAATAAAAGTAGAAACTTATCTTAAGGAAAATTAATTATTTAAGTACTTTATCAATTAAAACATGAAATATACTCTCAGTTTCGTATTACTGAATTGAGAAAAAAATAATAATAGTTGCCTCCTATAGAAATAAAAATTATTTATCAAATGAGAGATAATTTCACTTATTATATCTATTCTTTCTAAAAGATATAAATTTATGCCTTTTCTTGGCTGGTATGAAAAATCTAAGACTAAACCATCTCCTTTGAGATGACTGGTTAATCATTTGGAGATAGCAAATCACAAAGTTACATGCCTAGTTTGCACCAACATCAAAATACACTGCATGTAGATCAACAATGTGAATGCTTGAAAAATGAAATCATAAAATTATTGCAAGAAAACATTTATGAATATTTATAAAATCTTGAGAAGACTTTCAAAACACATCATCAAAAGTGGAAAGCATAAGGCAAAGATCGACAGACTATAATAGGTGAAAACATAACAATAAGCATTATATTTAAATGATGTTTTAATATATTCACATGTAACAAATCAAATGGTGGAGCTGAGCTTATGAGGAAAAGCAGTAAGAAGACAATAATCACCTCCATGCAAAATGGGCAAAGGATGGGGATAAATAAAAAGAATATGCTGGCCAATAAATATATTTAAAACTGTTTAACCTCTTTTACAATCAAAGAAATGTGAATTAAAATGAGATGCCATTCTTCCTTACTCAATTAACACAAAAGAATGTAAATGCAACGAGGCAATATGTACATATAAAACTTTGTTCAATTTCAAGATGGCAATTTTTGTTTTCAGTATAATCTTGAAAATTTCTGGAATTATCCAAAATCATAGATATACAAAAAGTTTTAGTTATAAGGATATTCCTCACAGATTTGTTTATAATATCACAAAATTGGAAATAATAGGGGTTGCTGATTGATTTATGGCATATTTAACACTGGAATATTATATATCCATTAAAACAACACTAGAATATTAATAATATTGAAAAATGCTTGTAATACATTTTCAAGTTTAAAAAGCAATTTACCAATTACAATATATGCTGTTTTTTTTTCAAGAAATTTACTTTCATTTAACATATTTTCTATAATGAACTTACATTTCTTTTCTAGTAAGAAATAGTCTATAAAGGCCCCCAAGGTTACATTATCTATCTCCTTCTGTTCTAATTCTATATTCCCAAAGTAAACCCCTAATTACCAACCTCTTTTTCCCAGGTATTTCCGTAACAGAAAAGGGGATGACCTGAACTGGTGAAGTGAATGTTCTGTACATTGCTAAGTGCTACCTCCCACTGTAGATTTCTGGTGACACATAAGGCCTAGGAAGAAAATTAGAAGCCATTAAAGGATGGAAACAAAGTGGCTGAAAGGGAAGAAAGAATGCTAGGAATAAAGTATGAAAGTGAAGGACCTGTAAAAGAAGTCAAGATACCATCCAATATATTTGCAAACCCTTTGTGAAAATGTGAGTCTTCAGTGATGAAAAGCAATAAGGTGATAATCACTGCAGGGAAATATGGGCAAAGGATGTGGATAAAATTTCTACAAAACAACAGACATTTAAAAAAGAAGTTTACAAATCACTGTGAAAGGAATGATACGCCATTAAAAAATAAAAAAAAAGTAGCTTGGCATCTTTTCTAACCAAAAAGTGTAAATTAACTTGTTACAAAAAGCTTATTTTGAAATGCAATATCCAAGACTTTGTACAGCTTTATATTATCTGATTTAGTCCTCAAAGTGTATTCTATTCCGAATTCTCTCTTGTATTGGTCCATCGTAGTGCCTTCTTTTGAGTTAAGACAGTTTGGGTAAGACCAGATTTAAATGTCCGTGTTACTATCATCATATGAATATACCCATGAACACAGGTTATTTTAAATAGTTTTAGTGAACAAAATCCTTAGTTAACATCTTCAATATGATATTAGGTCCATTTTGATTGGGGGAAGAAATGTTTAAAAGGGTCAAGTCCTGAGGATATACTCTGGACAACCAGAGCTAGCTCGAAGGCACTGGAAACCAAAATGGCAGACCAAAAGGAGGCAAGATCTAATGCCAGTGTGGACTGAGATATGAGGGCAAATTTATGTAATAATTCTGCATTCTGAAAGTAGCTTATGTACATATCAGTAACTTGAACATGTTAGGCACCATATGCAGAACTTTATGTAAACTGTTTTATTTAACATCTTATAAAGAAAATACTAGTACATCTACTTTAAAGACAGTTTGTTTTATATAGAAAAATAAACCTGGATTTCCTACCTCAAACAATATATTCTAGAAATTAAAGATGACATTGTGAAAGTACAACTCTAAAGCATAGAGAAGAAAATACAGGATATTGCTATGACTTTGGGACAGGACAGAACTTTGTAAGTAAGACTCACAAAATACAAACAATGAATCAAGAAATTAATAGACTTTACATCAAACTAAAAATCCTTGTTCAACACAGATGGGTGATAGACTAGGAAAAATTATTTTCAACATCTGAAATGGACAAGAGTTGCTATCTAGAGCATGGGTTATTCTGTAAATAGCAAATATTTTAGGTTTTTTGGGACATATGGTCTCTATTGTACCTGTTCAACTCTGTTGTTATAGCATGAAAGCAGCCATAGAGAATACAAAACTGAAAGAATAGAGTTGTGTTTCAATAGAAACTTATTTATAAAAATGGCTGGTGAGCAGGATTTGGCTTTCAAGCTGTAGTCTGTCAGTCCCTAATGTAGACTGTGTAAAAAATTCCTATGGATCAATAAGAAAAATTTAGGATGCTTGATGGAAAACTGAATGAAGGATAACAATAAGCAATTAGCAGAATGAAAAGTCCAAATGGCTAAGCAAATATAGATGTGCAACATTATTAACAAAATGAGAAATGCAAATTTAAAGGAAATGCCATTTTGCATCAAGGGATTTGACAGAGCATGGAAGTCAGATAATTCAGGAGGAGGTGAGGATGTAGGTAAACAAGAAAGCCTCACACCTTGCCAATGAATGTGTGTCAGTTACAGAGAGCCATTAAGTGCTGCTAAGACTCCATGCTCCCAAAGCAGGGCCCAGGTTCTAACCCTGGCTGGGGAACTAGATCACACATGCCAGCAAAGTCAAATTTAAAAAAAAAAAGGTAACATAAAGTGAGATTCAATTTTATAGGATGGAGAGCCAATTACAAGGTTATACTCTTAGATACTTCAGGGTTTTCCCGCCTCTACAGTGTAAAGAGCACTTCAGTACAAAAGTCTGAGAAACACTCAGATAATAAGAAGGGACATTTATTGAATATCCATTGATCTTTAGCTAAATAAAATTAAGATATAATGGGTATTTTTTTCTTTCTGTAATGGGAAATCAAAATACACAATATAACCTGGTTGGTAATTAGAACTGTAACTTCCTTTAGCTATTTTTTCTACCTCCACCCTGAATATAACCTATTGTAGCATTAGGTTCTGAAATAAGAGGCCTTCCCCTCATTGAATTCATTTGCCACGGTCTGATAAAATATACAATGGATTATTCAAATTAGTATGGCCTAAACAGCAAGAGTAGCTTGCATATGTGCTGATTTTAAAAGGCTTACTGTTTCAATAAGCATATCCACATGCTTTACCTTAAAAATAAATTTGTTACCCAACTCTATTCCAATGGTGAAAATCATTCCCAGAATTCACATAGCTGTGAAATAAAGTTTTTTTTTCTTCCTGTCTTTTATCACACGTTCAAGTACTTAAAAAGTTACATTATACTAAAGCATATGTATAGTATTATTTGATGAGTTATTAAAAGAAAATTAGTCTACATTGAATTGTACGCTTTAAACAGCTGAACTTTTTGGTGTTTAATTATATCTCAGTAAAGCTGATAGATAATCAATCATCTAGTCTTGTGGCTCTTCACTGTAGCATAATGGGATCAGAGGCAAAGAGGAGAAGTGACAGGAGGGCTGACCAATCAGGAAGTGGGTTAAATCCCCAGGCTATTTTATTTGGCCCTTAGTCACCAAACAATGAGAGGAAGAGAGGGAAGGGGGGGAGAGGGAGAGAGAGAGAGAGAAAGAGAGAGAGAGGGAGAGAGAGAGAGTGTGTATTTGTCTGGGAGGTTGGCTCTGTGGACATGGTAGGAAGCACCAGGGCAAAAAGTGAAGAAGAACCAAATATCATAGTTAAAACACTTCTTTTCATGAATTCCTAAAACATAGCCTAACTTAGAGAAGACTTCTGTCAGACAGTAATGAAACATGATAGTCTTCTTTCCTCATCCATGAATAAGCCATTTCGAAAACAGTAGTGAGAGCACAGGGATTTCACGTTAAAAAGACTTCTTTCTGTGGTCTGTCAACAACTTTCATATATGATTGCTTAAGTGAAAACTGAGGCTGCGTTTAGAATCAAGAATTTTAAAACATCTAAGATTGTACTGTATGTGAAAGGAACAATTTGGACAGAAAAGAATACAAATTAAAAAAAAAAAAGACAACACATAGATGATAAAACATAGAATGCTGGTACACATTTATTTTTATTGCTAAACATTGAATGCCAGCAACTATGGTATCTTCAAGTTAAACTCAGCTGTAAGATTTATAGAAAAAAATACCTGTGTACCACTAGTATGTGGACATTCAATAAATACCACAGGACAAACTGATGACTAAGAGCCACGTATCCATGAAGCCGGTGTTTAAACAATCTACGATTAGAACAGATGACCTATAAGAGCAGTTATCAAAAGGTCAAGTTTAACTGCATGTCTTTTCAAACAGAGATGCTGAAAAGAATATATACATTCTTTACAGGTTTTAAGTGATTAAAAACAACCCTCAAAAATGTAAACAATGCAGAGTAGGAACACTGAAAATACAGTTTTACCATTGAACAAGTGACAACACAACACTTTCTTCAAATCCTTAAAATAATTCATTTTTAAATTGCTCTACAGAAACCAAAATGAACTATATTCATAAAGATGATAATCTACCAGGGACACAAAGATCTTCCAAGCTATTTTTTTATGTTAACATATATTTACATGAAATATTCAATAACACTTTTTACAGCTTGCTTAAATAGAAACATGCTTTTCTAATCCATAAATAACACTAAACATCATTCATTCAACCAAATTTATTAAGTAGCTTTGATGTCTCATGCACTGTGCCAGGGATAGAAAGATGAGTATGACACGGTCCTTGCTCTAGAAGGACCCACAATGAGGCTGAAGAGACAACATATAACATTTCCTTTCTTACACAATGAGGCTATTTCTGTAAAAACAGGACTGATGCTGCTCAATATCCTAATAGACTGTTCCCAAATTCTGACCCGATGGAGCAGAAGACCAAGGTGTTTAAAAGCCATAAGAAAATGATGTGCTTGATTTTTTTTTTTCCATCCAGAGAAAGGAGTTTATGGGTAAGATTTAATCTATTAAATTTGCTCAGTTTTTTTTTAAAAAAATGATCTGCATGTATATAGCAATTTTGAAGCTCGTAGAGAAAGGTAATCAGGACTGCAGAAGGTTTTGTGATCTGTCTTGTGATCTGCCGCCAAGAGCCAGCTGGCTCAGTTTTGAGGTTCACCCCTAACTGTTTCAAGCTCACATGCTGAAGTGAAGGTAGGAGATGCTTCCTACAGCTCATTCTGAATGTCAAGGCTGCTGCTGCTTTATGAAGGTATGGGGGCATATTATCAAAGAGGCAACTCTTAGGTGGCAAGACATGTCTCATGATATTATAGAGTCTACTTCCGAGGTGTTCATTTACTGGGATCATTTAACAAAGATGTTTCCTTTTGCGTCGGCAGTTTCTTTTATAGAATTTTATTAATTGTAATCAGACCTCAGTTGTCAAGAGTACAAAACAATGTGTGTGTTAGTTGCTCAGTCATGTCTGACTCATTGCCCGCCAGGCTCCTCTGTCCATGGGATTTCCCAGGCAAGAATACTGGAGTGGGTGGCCATTCCCTTCTCCAGGAGATCTTCCTGACCTGGGGATCAAACCCAGGTCTCCAGCATTGCAGGCGAATTCTTTAACATCTGAGCCACCAACATACCACTGAATTTTAAAATACTTTTCCAACAAGATTAAAGACAAGAAATATAGACCAAGAAAATGCTCACCTTCCCACTTGGCCAAAGTCTGGTCTTCAAATCTGGATTAATGATGCTTTTTCAGGAAGTTTTTTCTCAATTAATCCTACCCAATTCTGTTTTCCTTTACAGTATTTCAGTACAGTATGTAGCCACACAAAAATGGTTTAACATGAATTTGTACTTGTTTCAATTGTTCCACAAGCATCTGAAGTTTGTAGGTTCAGTCTGTAAAACTAGAATGTAATCAGGGAGTATGTCTTTCATTTCTTCTGTTTCTCCCCCGTCCCAGAGTTTGGATATGCTGAATAAAGAACTTAAAGTTGTTGGCTAAAATGCAATTTTAAGGAAACACTTTTTATTTCATACCAAGTAAGGTTTTCAGTATTATATATTGTAACTCAGAGATTCTATCAGATGAGTCCAAATATTACCGTGCTGTAACCATCCAGAGGCCCAGGGTCACATTGGCAGCCAAAAGGACACTGCCACCAAGCAAGATGAAAAACCCTATCAGATCTTTGACATCATTGTCTCCAATCACTGAGGTAAGAGTAGCATCTAGGAAAGAGTTTAAAATCCACTGTCCGTCCAAAGCAAAGCAGGGCACTGCATTAACAATCGCCAGAGCTCCCGAGAGGGAAATCAGGTACCTGGTTGCAATCAGTTAAGGAGCCTACTGCAAGGTCTGCATGCAAAACCATTTCTGGGAGTCAGAAGCGTGTATTTTACGAGGAGTGGATTTGAGATTACAGGTGACTTCTCTCATTTTTTAAAATCTCTGCCCACCAGTAAATGCCATTGCTTCTTAGATCTCTATTTAAAACAAATGATTTGTATTATTTCAAAGTTCAAAAAACTTGACAAAAAAATGAAGGCCAATCACCTGTAAACTAAGGCAGTCTGTAATGAATTCCTTGAAAGACTTTCTCTTTAATGATACAAGAGAAAGGAATATGGAAAGAATAAGAAATGAGGGAAGATTCCTCTTTGATCCTTACAAAGTATAGCTTATATTAGATTTATAAAGATTTTAGTCCCTTGAACTCTATTTTACTATCATCTATAAGGTCATAGTGTAAATATCTCTGAGATAAAGCTGCACTCTACGAGGTACAATTTTGACTGTATCCATGTTTCAGTAACTCATTTGTTAACTAATATTTGCTCATTTACTTTCTGTCTCTGTTTTTTTGCAAATCATTAGGGAAAGAAATTAAAGATTTAAAAGTGACAAAAATAGAGAACCTTTTCAAACTGTTTGAATATGTTCAAATTCTATATAATAACCAATTAAAAATCTCTTTATATGCAAACATAATATGCTAAAGAACACATGAGATTCTGTGGAGTGTATTTCAGTA
Organism: Okapia johnstoni; assembly: GCA_024291935.2. Lineage (NCBI taxonomy): Eukaryota > Metazoa > Chordata > Mammalia > Artiodactyla > Giraffidae > Okapia > Okapia johnstoni. Next base: position 18,136,304 of record CM044305.1, read on the forward strand.
GTGGAAATCAATTTGATGCCCCTTATGCATTCCTCCATTTGGTCAGAGTCAAGAGGCTCAGGAGGGGGTGGAACACATTGTCTCATTTAGTAGCTGAAGACGTCATCCTTTATAAACATACTCAAAGGTTTTAGACCTCTAAACTTCAACTCTCAATTTGTCTTCTAGGTTCTTTCCCTTCCACACCTTAACCTTTCTTTCTTCCCAGTCAATCTCTCTTCTTTGACTTCTTCCTTCCTAGGTACAATCTGATCTTTCTCAACTTTAAAGTCCATTTTTTTTTGTATTACCAGTAGACTGACACTTCTAAGGTCTATTCAAGCTCTCTAGTCAAGGTAAAACTGATCAAGTTCCAAGTAGCACACTTTTAAAATATCTTTCACACCAGAAAGGATACTTGACAAATGTCTCCACAACCACAGGCAGATCTATGCTTAGAAACTTGAAACGTGGGATAAAACTGGTGATGCTCACTACAAAAGAAAAATAAGAAATAATTAATATTTTTTATACAGATAAGCAACAGAATAATGAATTTTACTATGTTGGTAAAGACTGGACTAGTCTATTAAACTGATTTGAGAAAGCCCTACCCAAACATATGCAGACAGGCTCGATGGCCCAACTATAAAAGTAAATCAACAATTCTAGAACATCTAATAAAAAGAGTGGGATACAGAAATTCATGTCTCAATGTATATTTATACTGTGAGGTGAGACTAAAATAAAAACTGATTATATACCAACTATGACTAGCAAATACAGAGAATGACTTTACACTAGAATTTATATCAAAAGAGTCCTTATATTTTCAGAGTTATAACTTTAAAATCATGTTCACTCTAACTATTATGCAACTTAAACTTTTTTGGTCTCAGTGTTTTCTTCATTGCTAAAACAAGGATTAATACTAGGGGATTTTTAAGATTTCCTTCACTTTGTGGATTCCATTATTCTGTTTTTGTTAAAACACTTAAAAACTATGTTATAATTAAATAGAACTCATAGCACACATTTCTTGAAAATTACCTTGAAGAGGGTTATTTCTACATTTGTTGAGGATGTATATAATATCTGTACTCCAGAGACACCTAGTGTCAAAACAATAAATAAGAAGAATGACCCAAGTTGTATCTTAGGATATGACTACAGAGCAATGAGAGAGCCTTTTAAAGAGTAACATAAAACCCACACGTCCATCAACTGATGAATAAATACAGAAAAAGTAATATATCCATACAATGGAATATTATTTCACCATAAAAAAGGAATGATGCACCAACACATACTACAACATGGATGAACCTTGAAAACATTACGCTAAGTGAAAGAAGCCAATCACAAAAATATTCCATTTATATGAAATGTGTGGAAACAGGCAAATTTACAGAAACAGAAAGTAAGTTAAGTGGTTGCCAAGGGATGGGGTGGGTGGGTGTTGAGAAGTAGAATAGGTTCCTAATGGGTATAGGCTTTTTTTGAGTGATGAAAAAATACTGGAACTAGATTGTGGTGATGGTTCCACAACTCTGAATATATTAAAAACTACTGAATTGTATACTTTAAAAGGGTAAATTATATGACATGTGAATTAAATTTCAGTACAAGTTATTAAAAAGGGAACATATAAAAATCTTATACAACAAAATAAGTTAGACTGAATGATCTTGTTCAGTTCAGTTGCTCAGTTGTGTCTAACTCTTTGCGACCCCATGGACTGCAGCACGCCAGGCTTCCCTGTCCATCACCAACTCCCGGAGCTTGCTCAAACTCATATGTCCATCAAGTCAGTGATGCCATCCAACCATCTCATCCTCTGTCGTCCCCTTCTCCTCCTGCCTTCAATCTTTCCCAGCATCAGGGTCTGTTCAAATGTCAGTTCTTTGCATCAGGTGGCCATAGTATTGGAGCTTTAGGTTCAACATCAGTCCTTCCAATGAATATTATGGACTGATTTCCCTTAGGATCGAATGGTTGGATATCCTTGCAGTCCAAGGGACTCTCAAGAGTCTTCTCCAACACCACAGTTCAAAAGCATCAATTCTTTGGCGCTCAGCTTTCTTTATGGTTCAACTCTCACATGCATACATGACCACTGGAAAAACCATACCTTTGACTATACGGATCTTTGTTGGCAAAGTGATGTCTCTGCGATGCTGTCTAGGCTTGTTATAGCTTTTCTTCCAAGGAGCAAGTGTCTTTTAATTTCATGGCTGCAGTCACCATCTGCAGTGATTTTGGAGCCCAAAGAAATAAAGTCTGTCACTGTTTCCATTGTTTCCCCATCTATTTGCCATGAAGTCATGGGACTGGAAGCCATGATCTTCGTTTTTGGAATGTTGCATTTTAAGCCAGCTTTTTTACTCTCCTCATTCACTTTCATCAAGAGGCTTTTTAGTTCCTCTTCCCTTTCTGCCTTAAGTGTGGTGTTATCTGCATATCTGAGGTTATTGATATTTCTCCCTGCAATCCTGATTCCAGCTTGTGCTTCATCTAGCCCAGCATTTCACATGATGTTCTCTGCATAAAGTTAAACAAGCAGGGTAACAATATACAGCCTTGACATACTCCTTTCCCAATTTGGAACCAGTCCATTTTTCCATGCCCGGTTCTAACTGTTGCTTCCTGATCTGCATACAGGTTTCTCAGGAGGCAGGTAAGGTGGTCTGGAATTCTTATCTCTTGAAGAATTTTCCACAGTTTGTTGTGATCTACATAGTCAAAGGCTTTGGCGTAGTCATTGAAGCAGATGTTTTTCTGGAACTCTCTTGCTTTTTCTATTATCCATCAGATGTTGGCAATTTAATCTCTGGTTCCTTTGCCTTTTCTAAATCCAGCTTGAATATCTGGAAGTTCTTGGTTCATGTACTGTTGAAGCCTGGCTTGGAGAATTCTGAGCATTGCTTTGCTACTGTGTGAGATGAGTGCAAATGTGCAGTAGTTTGAACATCCTTTGGCATTACCTTTCTTTGAGATTGGAATGAAAACTGACCTTTTCCAGTCGTGTGGCCACTGCTGAGTTTTCCAAACTTGCTGGCATATTGAGTGCAGCACTTTCACAGCATCATCTTTTAGGATTTGAAATAGCTCAGCTGGAATTCCATCACTGCTACTAGCTTTGTTCATAGTGATTGTTCCTAAGGCCCACTTGACTTTGCACTCCAGGATGTCTGGCTCTAGATGAGTGATCACAGCATCGTGGTTATCTGGGTCACTAAGATCTTTTTTTGCCTAGTTCTTCTGTATGATCTTGAGCCATATGGAAAAGCTATATATTTAATCCAATCATGTTGCCACTGTTAAAACAATTATGCTGGTCTGATTCTGAAATCATATTCATATAAAATTCATGTGTTATACACAAATTACTTTATCGTCATTATCACTATGATTACTGGCATTCTCTGGCATATGCTACTCTTGCTACTGTTTTGGGAGCTTGAAGAAATTCAATAAATGTTCGGAGAATATCTGAGACATCATCTATGTGACTTGGACACAAATGGTAGTGAAGAAAATATATGTCTTTCTCCATAAGTAGACATGGGGTTCAGCTCCATCTTGCTTTATAAATTCAGATTATTTTCCTATTGCTTAAATTTCATTTAATGCTTAAGAACCAGTTAACAAGGTTTTGAAAAGTGATCAAACAAATGAAATTAATGCAAGGTGTGTACTGAGTCTCTACCAGTGAGAATACAGGCCATCACAGCGATGTTCTGACGGTTCACCACAATAAAACCCACCTGTGTAGTGAAGGTGCAGCGGATGTCCTACATATAACATATCAATTTGAGGTGGGTGTTTCACTTTTATTAAGCGCGTATGAGTTTCCAAAGAAGGTATTATACAGAAACTTGAACTGGAGCTTTTTTTACAGTCTTTATTGGTTCTACAAACTTGAGTGGCTTCAACTGCTTTTCGGGCAGGTAGACATGTATGCTAGGGACAGAACATCAATTAGTCAACAAAAAAATGATTCATTAACAAGCAAAACACCAAGTTAAATTCTTTCAATATCTTTCATGTCACCTAACATATTAGGAATGGAGTTCAATAAAGGAAATGCCATTCATGTATATCTACAATAAATTAGATTCAATTATCCTACTCTGGCCAAATAAGATATTATTATTATAAATGTTTTAAAGATTCTCAGATGAAATATGACATGTGACATGTAGCGATCTTAATAAAATGGTATAAACCCAAACGGGTAATGTTTTCAAGGGTTCCATTTTAGTTCTACATGATTATATAATTATATGAGGCAATCAAGACTGTTTCAGGGACAACTTACCAAACGCTTATTAAAATTATTTCTATAGGAAAAGCAAACATCTGTAAGGCTGTGATTGTTACAGCATTCAGTCGAACCGTCTAGCCGTTTGTACGCTTAAAGAGAAATGGTTTATTAAAATCTGTTATTTAAAGAAGTACATAATGCACAGAAGTACATTTGTAATAAGAATTTTGCTTTCAAGACAAAAAGAATTAAGTAAAATGCATATGAACTCAGAAACAACTGTATAACTGACAGTTCAGATTGTTGGCTACTTGCTGCAGAGTTTGATTTTACATTACAAAAAGAGATACATCCAATTTGAATCAAGAAGCAGCAATGATCATAGCTTCGTTGTCTTCACATAAACTTACCCACTCATAAAGCTGGAGTTCCAGGGTCTCAGTAGGTTTTGCAGTAAATCCAGCTGGTCAAGCATAAATACTTAATGAGCTGCTTTTAGATGACCTAATGCTGTTGATCCAGTATCACTATGGAACTCCCACACCGTGGTGTTAGCAGAGTGAGTGAGAGGATGCCTAAGAGACTTTCATCCTGAAGGACATCTCTATCATATCAAATATCTATTGCACCTCCAGGCTTATCTTCAGGTTTTCCCTACAGAACAGGGGCATTCCAATATGACCACACAGGTGTGCACATATTTGCCTGCATACTAGTAACCCAGTTATTCTTGGAAGGCAATGGAAAAAGGGCAATTATTCCCATTAATCATTTACTTTTTCAAGTTCTTTGGTAGACTGCTTCACTGTATCTAGGGGAGAATAAGGAAGTTAAATCACTCATACAGCTGGGACAGAATTTTTTTTCCTATCCATTTATTTTGGAAGGTTTGCTGCATTCAGCACATCAAACTTGTAGAGCAAAACTGATGTGTGGCAAGGACCAATTAAGGGCTCCCCAGGTGGCACAGTGGTAAAGAATCTGCCTGCAATGTAGGAGACGTGGGTTCAATCCATGGGTGGGGATGATCCCCTGGAGAAGAAAATGGCAACCCACTTCAGTATTCTTGCCTGGAGAATCCCATGAACAGAAGAGCCTGGTGGGCTACAGTCCATGGGGTCACAAAGAGTCAGACATGACATTGCAACTAAACCACAAGGATCAATTAAACTTAGAATTTTATATACACACTACCATACTCAGATATGCTGAAGAAGAGAGAGTAATGTTATCCCTGATTTCCAATACTACAAAAAGCTTTCCTATTAACAAGAGTGTTTTTAGGAGTACTATCATGAAAATGGTTGTTGATATGCAATTTGACTTTATAAGGATTTTTATTTCAGGCAAAGATTTGTTGTTTTTAAATCTTTCTTTTCTAGATTATTTGGTTAGATTGGATCTCCTTAAACACGAATTGTTGCCAACAAGAAGAGCAAAACACAGGTGAAGTAAACTAACAGATGCACCAATTTCTCCTCTGCAATGGCTGGCTGTGTGGGTGGTTTTGCTTTGTTTTCTTACCATAACTGAATGGGTATGTAAATTCTAGGTGATGAGTAATATTTAAAATATGAAAGCAAACTATGAGCATCTAATGGCACAAACTCGTGCTTATAATCACTCATCAGCCCTAATGGTAAACTCTAAGGTAAAAGGGTGTTTAGAATTAAAAAAAGAAATCAATCAAGGCAAAAGTCCTCAGTATGCTCTCTAATCAGTTGCCAAGTCACACCAATATTTACCTCATTATTTTTCTCTTTATCTATTCCCACTAAAGGGTAGACTTCAATTCTTTCTCACTTGACCCATTTGAAGAGAATCCTAATCCATCTATTTTACCACCTACTTCATATGTAAACTTGTCCTAGATATCGATTAACCTTCCAATGTAAAACTCTGAGAATGTAGCTCTTCTATTTAATAATTTAAATTTTCAAAGACCCCGCATTGCTTCCAAATAAAATCTAAACTTCACAGCCTAAAACAAAGACTTCTACTTTTTTTTTAATCACCTTATCTCATACTCTTCTCTTGCTGAACCAAATCATTAGCAGTTCCCTGATCTGTGGTGCCAAGATTCATTTATAATAGTCTCTTGAAATTAAACTCACTGTTGAGGACCAGCTTAAGCGTTGCTGCTATGAAACCTGTCCTCATCTTTTCAGTCAAGACCAACTGCCATCAACTCTCACAACTCCCAATATCTCTCATCATTCCTTATATTTAACCTTGTACTGTAATGTGGACATGGTCTATTTCTTCTATTAGACTGTAAGGTCTATGAAGGAAAGGTTTCTCAGTATTTTATGTAAGGTGGATAGCTCAATATGCATTGAATACATAGATGATGTTCTATGCTACTTGCCTTTATATCAGTAATGATTTTTAAAAATTTACCTCTGATGCTTGATACTTAGCTTTTCATGGAGAAGTGTATGCAATAGAAAATTGAAAGTCAATAATTTGATATCACTGTTGATATGGCATGTCTGATAATAAAAAGCTTAAAGGGGCCAAGCAAGTACCAAATATATCAAGTGGATAGTATGTGGAAAAAATTGGAAATGGTGAGGACTATGATGAATTAGAGAATATATACTGTGTTCTAAGTAGGGTAAGCAGCCAGGCCACTTGACTTGGGACTGAGGATCAAGAGATGATCCATTTTGGGGGACGGTCCTAAGATGGTGGAGGAATAGGACGAGGAGATGACTTTCTCTCCCACAAATTCACCGAAAGAACATTTAGACACCGAGCAAATTCCACAAAACAACTTCTGAATGCTGGCGGAGGACATCAGACACACAGAAAGGCAGCCCATAGTCTTCGAAAGGAGGTAGGACAAAATAAAAAAGATAAAAAGAGAGACAAAAGAGGTAGGGACGGAGATCCATCTCAGGAAGGGAGTCTTAGAGAGAGAAGTTTCCAAACACCAGGAAACACTCTCTCTGGCAGGTCTGTGGCGAGCCTTGGAATCGCAGAGGGCAAAATAACCGGGAGGAAAAATAAATAAATAATTAAAACCCACGGTCTACGTACCTAACAGCAACACCCAGTGGGCACACAGTCCAGACATGCGCATCACCAGCTAGCAAGCGGGGGCTGGGCAGGGAGGAGCGGACTGTGTTGCTTTGGGTAAGGACTGGGCCTGAATGCCCCGAGGGCAATCTGAGGGAACTAGATTGAGACAGCAACCTAGACCCTGGGATAGCTTTCCCACGAAAAGCCTTAACCTAAGACACCACCAGGCCCGTTCACAGAACAAAGGACTGAGCAGAGCAAGCCAGCTGCGGATCGGCCCATCCCCCGCCAGAGACAGGAAGGGGAGGGCAGCCAGAGGTAGAAGGGTGGAATTGCGGCGCCAGAGAGGCATCCTATACCAAACTGCAAACAGACCTCACTGCTAACCAGGACCGCTTGGGACTCTGGAGGGTTGACACCCGCCAAGAGGGTCGCAGCCATAGATCAGCTCCTCAGGGGAGAGCGCGGCACACCAGGGAAGCTGCGCCCGTTGTACACCCAGAAAACCGAGCGGCTGGGACGGGGGAAGGGGAAAAAGGCGCAGCCCCCAACCGCGCTAGCCAAAAACCTGGTCACTGGAGCTGCTTGGACCTGGGAAGGGCACAAAACCCAGGCTCAACCAAGTCTGTGCCTTTGTGAAGTACCTGGAAACCAGAACCTGAGCGGCTCAGACCTGGGAAGTACAGGCAACCCCAGGGGCCGCTTCAGACAGTTCCCGGCAGTGCAACCTAGAGCCCGAGCAGTGCAGACTGGGAAAGCACACACGCCGTGAGCGGGGCAAACCCAGTGTGGCCGAAACATTGTGAGCACACGCCAGTGAGATTTGTTTGCCGTGTTCCTCCCTCCCCACAGCACGACTGAACAAGTGAGATGAAAAAAAAAAGTGACCACCACTGCCCGCCTTGTGTCAGGATGGAAATTAGACACTGAAGAGACCAGCAAACAGAAGAAGCTAAAAGAAACAGAGGAAACCGCTTTGGAAGTGACAGATGCAACAGATTAAAACCCTGTAGTTAGCACTGACCACATAGGAAGGGGCCTAGAGACCTTGAGAAGTACAAGCCGGACCAAGGAACTATCTGAAAATGAACTGACCCCATACTGTCCATAACAGCCAGAGAAAGTCCTAGATATATTTTTACTATTATCATTTTTTAAATTTTTAAAACTTTATTATTTTTTTAAATGTTATTTTATTTTTAAGTCCCCTATTACTCCTTCAATTTTCATTTTTATAACCTACTATTACCTTGCAAAAAAAAAAAAGACCTTATTTTTATTTTTATTTTTTTTGACCTTATTTTTAAAGCAAACTTCATATATATATATTTTAAAATTTTTCTGACTCTGGTGGCTTTTTTTCTTTTTTTTTAATATGGTATTTTTGAGAACCTAACCTCTACTCTAGATTTTTAATCTTTGCTTTTTAGTATTTGTTATCAATTTTGTATCTTCAAGAACCCAATCTTCAGCACCCATTTTTACTTGGGAGCGAGATCACTGGCTTGATTGCTCTCTCCCCCTTTTAACTCTCTTTTTTCTCCACCAGGTTGCCTCCATCTCCCTACTCCCCCTTTTCTTCTCAACCCAACTCTGTGAATCTCTTTGTGTGTTCCAGGCTGTGGAGAACACTTAGAGAACTGATCACTGGCTGGATCTGTTTCTCCCCTTTTGATTCCACCTTTTCTCCTCCTGGCCACCTCTGACTCCTTCCTCCCTCTTATCTTCCCTGTGTAACTCCGTGAACATCTCTGAGAGATCCAGACGGTGGAAAGCACATAGGGAAGTGATTACTGGCCAGCTTGCTCTCTCCCCTTTTTGATTCCCTTCTCCTCCTGGCCACCTCTATCTCCTTCCTCCCTCTTCTCTTCTCAGTGTAACTCTGTGAACCTCTCCGGGTGTCCCTCACTGTGGAGAAACTTTTCATCATTAACCTAGATGTTTTATCATCAGTGCTGTATAGATGGAGAAGTCTTGAGGCTACTGTAAGAATAATACTGAAAACCAGAGACAGGAGACTTAAGTCCAAATCTTGAGAACACCAGAGAACTCCTGAATCCAAGAAGCATTAAACGATAGGAGCTCATCAAACGCCTCCATACCTACACTGGAACCAAGCACCACCCAAGGGCCAACAAGTCCCAGAGTAAGATATACCAGGCAAATTCTCCAGCAACACAAGAACATAGCCCTGAACTTCAATATACAGGCTGCCCAAAGTCACATCGAACCCACTGACATCTCAAAACTCATTACTGGACTCTTCATTGCACTCCAGAGAGAAATCCAACTCCACCCACCAGAACACCGACACAAGCTTCACCAACCAGGAAACCTTGACAAGCCATCCGTCTAACCCCACCCACAGCGAGGAACCTCCACAATAAAGAGGAATCACAAACTGCCAGAAAACAGAAAGGCCACCCCAAACACAGCAATATAAACAAGATGAAAAGGCAGAGAAATACCCAGCAGGTAAAGGAACAGGATAAATGCCCTCCAAATCAAACAAAAGAGGAAGAGATAGGAAATCTACCTGATAAAGAATTCCAAATAATGATAGTGATAATGATCCAAAATCTGGAAAACAAATTGGAGTTACAGATAAATAACCTGGAGACAAGGATCAAGAAGATGCAAGAAAGGTTTAACAAGGACTTAGAAGAAATAAAAAAAAGAGTCAATATATAATGAATAATGCAATAAAGGAGATCAAAAAAACTCTGGAAGGAACCAGCAGAATAATGGAGGCAGAAGATAGGATAAGTGAGGTAGAAGATAGAATGACAGAAATAAATGAAACAGAGAGGAAAAAAGAAAAAAGAATTAAATGAGGACAACCTCAGAGACCTCTGGGACAATGTTAAACACATCAACATACGAATCATAGGAGTCCCAGAAGAAGAAGACAAAAAGAAAGACCATGAGAAAATACTCGAGGAGATAATAGTTGAAAACTTCCCTAAAGTGGGGAAGGAAATAATCACCCAAGTCCAAGAAACCCAGAGAGTCCCAAACAGGATAAACCCAAGGCGAAACACCAACCAAGTATGCTAACAATTATGAAAGGGGAAATTAACAATACCACAATAATAGTGGGAGACTTTAATACCCCACTCACACCTATGGACAGATCAACTAAACAGAAAATTAACAAGGAAACACAAACTTTAAATGATACAATAGACCATTAGACCTAATTGATATCTATAGGTCATTTCACCCCAAAACAATGAATTTCACCTTTTTCTCAAGCGCACACGGAACCTTCGCCAGAATAGATCATGTCCTGGGCCATAAATCTAGTCTTGGTAAATTCAAAAAAATTGAAATCATTCCAAGCATCTTTTCTGACCACAATGCAGTAAGATTAGATGTCAATTACAGGAGAAAAACTATTAAAAACTCCAACATGTGGAGGCTGAACAACACGCTACTGAATAACCAACAAATCACAGAAGAAATCAAAAAAGAAATCAAAATATGCATAGAAACGAATGAAAATGAAAACACAACAACTCAAAACCTATGGGACACTGTAAAAGCAGTGCTAAGGGGAAGATTCACAGCAATACAGGCTCACCTCAAGAAACAAGAAAAAAGCCAAATAAATAACCTAACTCTACACCTAAAGCAACTAAAGCAGGAAGAAACGAAGAACCCCAGGGTTAGTAGAAGGAAAGAAATCTTAAAAATTAGGGCAGAAATAAATGCAAAAGAAACAAAAGAGACCATAGCAAAAATCAACAAAGCCAAAAGCTGGTTCTTTGAGAAAATAAATAAAATTGACAAGCCATTAGCCAGACTCATTAAGAAACAAACAGAGAAGAATCAAATCAACAAAATTAGAAATGAAAACGGAGAGATCACAACAGACAACACAGAAATACAAAGGATCATGAGACTATTATCAGCAATTATATGCAGATAAAATGGACAACTTGGAAGAAATGGATAAATTCTTAGAAAAGTATGACTTTCCAAAACTGAACCAGGAAGGAATAGAAAATCTCAACAGATCCATCCCAAGCACAGAAATTGAAACGGTAATCAGAAATCTTCCAGCAAGCAAAAGCCCAGGACCTCATGGCTTCACAGCTGAATTCTACCAAAAATTTAGAGAAGAGCTAACACCAATCCTACTCAAACTCTTCCAAAAAATTGCAGAGGAAGGTAAACTTTCAAACTCATTCTATGAGGCCACCATCACCATAATACCAAAACCTGACAAAGATGCCACAAAAAAAGAAAACTACAGGTCAATATCACTGATGAACATAGATGCAAAAATCCTTAACAAAATCCTAGAAAACAGAATCCAACAACATATGAAAAAGATCATACATCATTACCAAGTGGGCTTTATCCCAGGGATGCAAGGATTCTTCAATATCTGCAAATCGATCAATGTAATACACCACATAAACAACTTGAAAAATAAAAACCATATGATTATTTCAATAGATGCAGAGAAAGCCTTTGACAAAATTCAACACCCATTTATGATAAAAACCTTCCAAAAAGCAGGAATAGAAGGAACATACCTCAACATAATAAAAGCTATATATGAGAAACCCACAGCAAACATTATCCTAAATGGTGAAACACTGAAAGCATTTCCCCTAAAGTCAGGAACAAGACAAGGGTGCACACTCTCATCACTACTATTCAACATAGTTTTGGAAGTTTTGGCCACAGCAATCAGAGCAGAACAAGAAATAAAAGGAATCCAGATTGGAAAAGAAGAAGTAAAACTCTCACTGTTTGCAGATGACATGATCCTCTACATAGAAAACCCTAAAGACTCCACCAGAAAATTACTAGAGCTGATCAGTGAATATAGTAAAGTTGCAGGATATAAAATTAACACACAGAAATCCCTTGCATTCCTATACACTAGCAACGAGAAAACAGAAAGAGAAATTAAGGAAACAATTCCATTCACCATCACAATGAAAAGAATAAAATACTTAGGAATACATCTACCTAAAGAAACAAAAGACCTATATATAGAAAAGTATAAAACACTGATGAAAGAAATCAAAGAGGACACAAATAGATGGAGAAATATACCATGTTCATGGATCAGAAGAATCAATATAGTGAAAATGAGTATACTACCCAAAGCAATCTATAGATTCAATGCAATCCCTATCAAGCTACCAATGGTATTCTTCATAGAACTAGAACAAATAATTTCACAATTTGTATGGAAATACAAAAAACCACGAATAGCCAAAGCAATCTTGAGAAAGAAGAATGGAACTGGAGGAATCAACCTGCCTGACTTCAGGCTCTACTACAAAGCCACAGTCATCAAGACAGTATGGTACTGGCACAAGGACAGAATATAGATCAATGGAACAAAACAGAAAGCCAAGAGATAAATCCACACACCTATGGACACCTTATCTTTCACAAAGGAGGCAAGAATATACAATGGAGAAAAGACAATCTCTTTAACAAGTGGTGCTGGGAAAACTGGTCAACCACTTGTAAAAGAATGAAACTAGAACACTTTCTAACACCATACACAAAAATAAACTCAAAATGGATTAAAGATCTAAACGTAAGACCAGAAACTATACAACTCCTAGAGGAAAACATAGGCAAAACACTCTCTGACAGAAACCACAGCAGAATCCTATATGACTCACCTCCCAGAATATCGGAAATAAAAGCAAAAATAAACAAATGGGACCTAATTAAAAGCTTTTGCACAACAAAGGAAACTATAAGCTAGGTGAAAGGACAGCCTTCAGAATGGGAGAAAATAATGGCAAACGAAGTAACGGACAAACAATTAATCTCAAAAATATACAAGCAACTCCTGCAGCTGAATTCCAGAAAAATAAACGACCCAATCAAAAAGTGGGCCAAAGAACTAAACAGACACGTCTCCAAAGAAGACATACAGATGGCTAACAAACACATGAAAAGATGCTCAACATCACTCATTATCAGAGAAATGCAAATCAAAACCACAATGAGGTACCATTTCACGCCCGTCAGAATGGCTGCTATCCAAAAGACTGCAAGCAATAAATGCTGGAGAGGGTGTGGAGAAAAGGGAACCCTCTTACACTGTTGGTGGGAATGCAAACTAGTACAGCCACCATGGAGAACAGTGTGGAGATTCCTTAAAAAACTGGGAATAGAACTGCCATATGACCCAGCAATACCACTGCTGGGCATACACACCAAGGAAACCAGAATTGAAAGAGACATGTTCATTGCAGCACTGTTTACAATAGCCAGGACATGGAAGCAACCTAGATGTCCATCAGCAGACGAATGGATAAGGAAGCTGTGGTACATATACACATGGAATATTACTCAGCCATTAAAAAAATACATTTGAATCGGTTCTATTGAGATGGATGAAACTGGAGCCCATTATACAGAGTGAAGTAAGCCAGAAAGAAAAACACCAATACAGTATACTAATGCATATATATGGAATTTGAAAGATGGTAACGATAACCCTGTATGCGAGACAGAATAAGAGACACAGATGCATAGAACAGTCTTGTGGACTCTGAGGGAGAAGGTGAGGGTGGGACGTTCTGGGACAATAGCATTAAAACATGTATATTATCATATGTGAAACAGAGCACCATTCCATGTTCTATGCATGGGACGGATGCTCAGGGCTGGGGCATTGGGAAGGCCCGGGGGGATGGGATGGGGAGAGGGGTGGGGGGCGGTTCAGGATGGGGAACACATGTGGACCCATGGCTGATTCATGTCAATGTGTGGCAAAAACTACTAAAATATTGTAAAGTAATTAGCCCCCAAATAAAATAAATAAATTTATTAAAAAAAAAAAAAGAAATCAACCAAAAAAGAAAAAAAAAGACTGCAGTGGGGGGACTTCCTTGGTGGTCCAGTGGTTAAGATTCTGTGCTTCCATTGCAAGCAGCTCAGGTTTGATCCCTGATTGGGGAACTAAGATTCCATAAGCCATGCAGCCAACAAAAAAAAGAGAAAAAAGAATGCACTGGGAAGTCCCAGAAGCTTTCTTGGCTTCAATTTAACTCTAGGAAATTAGAATTGTCCCTTAAATCTCCCCAGATGGGGAAACAACTAGGAAAATTAAGACCAGATTAGTTTCATAATTCCACTACAGGGAGAACCTGTATATTTTGAATGTACCCTAAGATACTTGTAGAAATAGTCTAGTCTTCAAAGGATGGTCTAAACCAAAGGTAATTTTGGAATAAGGTTGGAAGGAAGAAACTTTTCCAGTCTATAGTTCACAGTCGTCACTACTTTCTACATCACTAAATGAACTGAACAATTTTCTTACCCTAGTTTAATAAATATTTATCTGTAACTAGAGTTCCAATATAGGCACACAAACCTATTTATTCTTAGTTTTATAGTAGAATTTATACCAGCACCACCTAGTAAAAAACAGTTTAAAAAATTATAAACACACACACACTCTCTCTCTCTTTTCAATGGATAAGAGCAAAGAAACCTTGACCCTACCTTGATACTCACAATGGGAGAACATACACTTTTTCTCTGAACATGAGAGATTTGGGCATAAAAATATCAATCTAAGTACTCAAACTGTATGGAAAAGATTTTCAGAGTTTTCCTTACATCATCTTAAACCAGGTCAGGAATGGTCTTTTCTCACTTCAGTTAAAGATGCATAAGACAGGACAACACTCCCTTTGCCAGGCAGTTAAAGGTATATACCCTCGCCTCCTCTGAACAGGAATATAGGTTATTCAAAGGGGCTGCAGGAGTCTGGGCTCATAGATTAATTTTAGTTAGTAGTTGCCTTTGGTATTCAATCTCATGCTTTTTAAAAATGCAGCTCAAATGCTGGACTTAGTAGCCTTTCTTACTCAAGACAACACTTACAAAAAAGAAAAAAGGAACTTAGCTTTAGGCATATGTGAAGAGTGTCCCCTCAAACTAAAGAAAGAGAATGCAAGCTACTTGTGAGAAAATAGTCCAAAGGGACTTCCCTGGTGGTCCAGTGGTTAAGACTCTGTGCTTCTACCGCAAAGGGTGCGGGTATGATTCCTGCTTGAGGAACTAACATGCCATGCAGTGAGGCCAAAAATATGTCCCCCAAAAGAACCAAACTAGTTCCTGTCTGTAACTTTTAGTTCCATTCAAATGGAACTAATGGCATATGGATACATGGCAATCCTAAATTAAGCAGAGGTTTGAATATGAATAGAGGAAAAGTTTGTTCTGTTCTGACTTAGAATGAAACAAGAAATCTATTCTAGGTACAAAGGTCTCCAAGCCCTTACCCAGTGTCCTTTCTGGGGCTTCCTGGAAAGGCCATTCAATCTCTAAGGAGCGTATGGGACAAGCTCATTAGGCTTACTCCATGCACCAAGGGCAGAGGTGGAATAAAACCAGCCTTGGCTCTGTTGATGCCACTCCTAGGTTAGCAAGTTAATGTTTAAAAATAAAAAAGGAAAGGATTGACAGAAGAAAAAAAGAAGGTCCCAACAATTTCATAAAATGAATGGTCATCTCATGTAGATTAACCACATTTTAAAAAATTTGCCAGAAATCCACCTGTTAACATTTAAAGGAGAACATTTAGTATGCTTAATATCTTAATTTATATCTTAGGGAATAGCTTTAAAAATCTAATAATACACCTAGGAGTGTCAGGGTATGAAATAAGGCCAGAAATGATTGGCTGGGGCAGCTTATGGGCACTTTCAGGGTCAGATCTTTCCAAAGTGGCTTTACCGTTTTGAAGTGGTATAAATTCTTAAAATTTTAATTGTGCATACCTAATTTTATTCTAAATTGAGTATCAATTACTTTTGGATTATAGGTTACCTTATATTACCATATTTGGCTATATCTATGCTCTCAATTATAATGTACAGTAACAAATGTACCTAGATACATGTAAAACAATATCAATCCGTAGCTTTCTTAAATGTCCATAGCTCCAGTGGTCAAGCCTTTCATTTAAATTAATCTAGTATATTATTTTAAGTTATATTTACAGTCATTAAGATTTCTACAATCTGGCTAAGTATAGGTACTCCATTAAAAAATGATTAAATGAAGGTACAGGTTTACCAGATACAGTCACAATATAAAATCAACAAGTATCCTAATACAGTCACTTCTAAGGAGATGAAATATATACTGAAGAACTATTATTTGGGGATTGATTTTTTTTTTATTAGTGTGGGAGTGTGGTAAGAGTAATACCTGCTTTGGGTTTTTAAGTAAATACCTCCAAAATGTAGCATAGGATCCATAATAGTCAAATACTCAAAAAGTTAATAAGGAAAGAATTCTAGAGTATTTCAAGAAAAATTTCACTTCCATTCTGTCTGCCAGGAAAAAGACTATAAACATTGAAACACAGATAAACTAAATAAAGCGATTTTATTGGAGAGAAATTTTATTTGATAACCATGTCATTTTGGCTTTGGTAATTCAATATTAGTTATACCAAATTTTGACAAACTTGAGGAAAATGATAAAGGACTTAAGTATGAAATAATGGATTCTTCTCTTACAGAAGAAGATACTGTGGATTACATACCCACTTGAAAAGATGCAATACATGGAAAAACATGAGATGTAATTTGAAGTACTGAGTGCTACCCAGGTATTTTTGCCCCTGTCAAAATTGGATGCTGAATCTAATCAAGTCTCTAGACCTAACTACCACCTATAGGAAACGTGGGGGATACCTGAACATGTTAATGATAAATTTGACAAAACAAATAACTCAGTTTCTTTAACAAATGATGTTTAAAAAAAAGTGTCAGAGGGAATTGTTACAACTTAAAAGACATACCATCCAACTGAAACCAACTGTAAAAAAGAAAAAAAAAACAGGGAAGAGTGAATACCAATTAGATATTAGGAATTATTGTTAATTTTGTTAGGTGTGATAATAGTACTGTGGTCATGTCTAAAAGGTCATCATCTACTAAAGATATGCTGAAGTTTATGAATGAAATCCAGGATACCTGGAATGTGCTTTCAAGTATTTCCTTTAAAGGTAGACAGGCTGGATGAAAAAACTGGCAAAGTGTTGATAATTGCTGAAGCTGGGAGAAGGATGCATAAGGTTTCATTTATATTACGCTATCTCTTTCTTTCTGGCCGCACTGCATGACATGCAGGATCTTAGTTTCCCCAACAGGGATTGAACCCACATCCTTGGCAGTGAAAGCATGGATTCCGAACCACTGGACCTCCAAGGAATTCCCTACACTACTTTCTTGACATTTATTTATGTGTGAAAAGTTTTTACAATAAAAAAAGCTCTTAAAAATGGGTTAGAGGGACTTCTTGGTGTTTCAGTGGCTAAGACTCCAAGCTCCCAATGAAGGGGGCCCAAGTTCAATCTCTGGTTGGGAAACTAGATCCACATGCTGCAACTGAGTTTGCATGCAGCAACTAAAGATATTGTGTGCCACAACTAAGACCCGGTGTGCCAAACAAATAAAAATTAATCTTAAATAATAAGTTATACATGGAAGATTACATATGAAAAAAAATTTAAATAAGTTCTTACTACTTTGCCACATTGTACATGGTACTTTAATAAAATTATTTTTAATAATTAATCATATTTCTTAACCCCAGTAGATGTGTAAAAGTACCCAGGCATTTCTTGATTTAAAAGTGTAGTCTGTGAGTATAATTTGCACTTTCCAACACTTTCAATAATTTGGGTCCCCAGTGTTTTGTGTTAAGAGTGGGGAGACTGATTTTCTAGAGGTGGAAGAGCTAAAAATACATTTGGCAGCTTCTGAAAGTAAACTTGCTTCACCCTGTTGCCTACTACACAGAACAACAGATCTGACTTCAGGAAGTATTTTTGGACATTAAGATGATTTTCTCTGGACACCTGCCACATGAAAAAATCCTATCCCAAAGAGCTTTGGACATGCCACCATCCACATAGCACAAGGGTATTTAATTACTGGAATTTAGTTAATTGGTTATGTTTGAGCTTCAATGCTGACTAAACACAAGTGTTATCTAAATACTGAAAGAATTAGATCCTAGAGTTCTGAAAATCAAAGATGGAATTCGTTAGAAGTTGAACAATAAAATATAATAGACAAAACATACATATTACTATCTAACTTACCAAGAAGGATGTTTACTCGTTTAGGCCTATTATTACTTTACTGATTTGTTTTAAGGAAGTTAGAACAAAATAAATCTATACACATGATCTAAGAATTAACGAATGGCAAGGACTGCTGCTTGCAGTCCTTATTATATCATACTGAGAAAATATACATACCTCTAACTGGGAAGCTTAACTGCTGCAAAGTTGATGCACTTATACAGTAACCAATTTGGGGCTCATAGGTGATGGTATCCAGACATTCATTCCAATCTTGTACGTTGGTAACAGGACAATCCTGTAGATGGGTGACAAGGTCTCCCACAAAAAGGCCTCTGGGTCCAATTGCAGGTGAGTCCTTGGTAAGAGGGCAGAACCAAATCAGAAAATGTGTGAAGACAAGCTATGATTAATCTGAGCAAATAATAAAGATACTGAATTAAGTAGAAAGTTTTGAATAATGCAAAAATAATCCAGCTTTGAATCCATGATGTATAGTCCTAGAAAAATAACAAAATAAAACCCGACAATTATACTTTTCATACTTCATTAAGATTTTGAATTTTTTGCAACTGAAAAAACAAACAAACCTCACTCACCAACAGTTAAGATTAAAATGACAGTTTTTTCCAAGCTGCTAATTAAAATTTTTTGTGAAATTGGTTACCAGAATGCCTTCAATTTCCTATATCACCAAGGGAGAAAATGATAAGACAAGTCCTTATCTAAACACAGTCCCAAATATGCAGACAATACTGTCAGCACAGTGAGTATATCAGTATGTGAGTCAGTTGCTCACAAAGGTAATTTTTCTCTTCCCAAAGTGTGAAGAGAAGACTTGATATCATCATAGTAGTCTAAGGGAGTGAAAGACAGAGTTGAAGACATTAAGAATTTAAAACTCCCAGGAAATGTTCTGGCTGGCTAGCTTAGGTTTCATCTTTCTTACTTCTTAGGAGTAAAGACATTTGACTCAAAAGCAGAATTATAAAACAAACAGTAAAGGTAAATGATGCATTTTATCAACAAACTATAGGTAGAAAATCTTTATATCATTCTTGTAACTCAGAACAGAAACAATTTTCAGTATTTTAAAAGAGCCAGTGTGTTTCACAAAACTATTTCTTCCATTTGAAAGGATTACAGTAATTTCTTTAGGAGAAACTGAACATTCTGTACATGAGAGGAATTTGAATAAAAGTTCCTGACATAAAATGCTAAGTGTTACTTCACAAAATCTGGTGGAATATCCTAGACAATCTTATCATTTACCTCAGCAACTTCAGTGATAAGCACCCCAACTCCAGTGTAGTAAAACGGCAAGAGAATTACAGGAAGGAGAATAAGAGCTAAAATACCCAGGAGTGCAAGGATGAAATTATGCCAGATACCTGAAAAGAGGGAACAAACAGAGTAAGTTCAACCAGGGGCAGGATAGTTCTATTTCATTATACCTAGGCATTCTGATATATTAGGAAAGTCACCAGAAGAAGCTGTGAGGCAGATAGATCAATTTATTAGTACAGAAGACATGTTCAGTTACAGGCTTCTTTCTTTTCAAATATTGAAATCTAAAATGACTATGTTAATACAACACTAGAAATCCCAGGGACAGGGGAGTCTGGTGGGCTGCCGTCTATGGGGTCGCACAGAGTCGGACATGACTGAAGCGACTTGCGGCAGCAGCAGCAGGAAGACCACATGCTAATATGATTTAACACTATTAGAGTCTACATTCTCTCTCAATATATACACATTTATTATATATGTAAAGGGTTGTGTATGTGTATATAGTGAATAGAGTATCTTCTACTTACCATAGCTTTTTTCCAGAAAGTGAAAGTGAAAGTGAAGCCGCTCAGTCGTGTCTGAATCTTTGCGACCCCATGGACTGCAGCCTACCAGGCTCCTCCGTCCATGGGATTTTCCAGGCAAGAGTACTGGAGTGGGTTGCCATTTCCTTCTCCAGGGGATCTTCCCGACCCAGGGATTGAACCCGGGTTTCCCACATTGTAGGCAGACGCTTTACCGTCTGCGCTACCAGATCAAGAACTTTTTTTTTTTTCTTCAGAAAAAGTTACATATTCATTTAAACATATTGAACCCGGGTTTCCCGCATTGTAGGCAGACGCTTTACCGTCTGCGCTACCAGATCAAGAACTTTTTTTTTTTTTCTTCAGAAAAAGTTACGTATTCATTTAAACATATTGAACCTGGGTTTCCCGCATTGTAGGCAGACGCTTTACCGTCTGCGCTACCAGATCAAGAACTTTTTTTTTTTCTTCAGAAAAAGTTACTTATTCATTTAAACATATTGAACCCGGGTTTCCCGCATTGTAGGCAGACGCTTTACCGTCTGCGCTACCAGATCAAGAACTTTTTTTTTTTTTCTTCAGAAAAAGTTACGTATTCATTTAAACATATTGAACCCGGGTTTCCCGCATTGTAGGCAGACGCTTTACCGTCTGTGCTACCAGATCAAGAACTTTTTTTTTTTTTCTTCAGAAAAAGTTACGTATTCATTTAAACATATTGAACCCGGGTTTCCCGCATTGTAGGCAGACGCTTTACCGTCTGCGCTACCAGATCAAGAACTTTTTTTTTTTTTTCTTCAGAAAAAGTTACGTATTCATTTAAACATATTGAACCCGGGTTTCCCGCATTGTAGGCAGACGCTTTACCGTCTGCGCTACCAGATCAAGAACTTTTTTTTTTTTTTCTTCAGAAAAAGTTACGTATTCATTTAAACATATTGAACCCGGGTTTCCCGCATTGTAGGCAGATGCTTTACCGTCTGCGCTACCAGATCAAGAACTTTTTTTTTTTTTCTTCAGAAAAAGTTACGTATTCATTTAAACATATTGAACCCCCGGGTTTCCCGCATTGTAGGCAGACGCTTTACCGTCTGCGCTACCAGATCAAGAACTTTTTTTTTTTCTTCAGAAAAAGTTACGTATTCATTTAAACATACTTGCGATCTCTGAAAGGAACTTCAGAGCTATCAAATAAAAGTTATGATGCAGCAGAAAACATTCTTGCTGAACTGGGGTATATATATTAGAGATAGTTAGGTGAATTCAGTGTTGTGCTGGAGCCTGCTCCTACCAGGTTGCCACAGCTGACTGGGACTCTTTAACCAATTCCTCCGCCAGGAACCTCAAGTTGGTGCCTTCAAACCGGTGGGAGTATTTATACCACAGACATGAGCTAATGTTGGGTTTAATCAGAGCTCTTCACCCTTTCCTCCAGGGCTATACGCTAAACATTCACTAGCATGCCACCAGATAACAGCCCCTCCCATACCAATCCTTCCTCTCTAGTACAGTTTTTCTTATGGGGCAGGGTGGAGGAAATACCAGCTCTCGGGGCAGTGTGATTCTTAGGCGTGCAGGTCTTGCCCCTTACAATACAGGATATATATCATATATATGTCCCTGAGACAACCAACCAATGCCCCCCACCCCACACATTCCAAACATCCCTAGGAGGCTGACAGCACCAGTGTCCTGTAATGATAGAAATGTAACTTAAAGACATCGCCCATATCTAAGGAGACTGTGGCCATATGACTGTACTTCAGCAAAAGGATGTGAGCAGAGGTGACAGGGACTGTCTTACCGGCTGGAATGTAGCTATAATGGAGCTAAACTTGAGTCTATGACATAGAAGCTGCACGCTGGAAATCATAAAGCTAAGACAGAAAGCGCTTCAGTCCTCCAGATCATAGAATTACCATTATCAGCATTGAACTACTTACATTTCTAATGTTTTATGAGTGTTTAAGTCACTGTTATTTTTAGGTATTACAGCAGCCAGATATCTAGCTAATAATATATGTTTCATGTACCATGACATTGCAAGATGTTCCTCTAGTCCAAGACATAATTGGGTAAACAATCTTTTCTGTTCTATAAACAGAAACATCTTTTAAAAACACCAATGGTATCAAGCTATTTATCTGAAACTGTATTTTGCTTTTTCATTTATATACTTTTGACTTTTCCCTTATCTGCACATTCATATCTAACCCATTCCTTAGATCCACTACAGAGTAATCTATTTTTTAAAAAACATATTGACTTATTAATAAGGTTCCCTACTAATGATCACTTAGGCTGTCTTAACTTTCTCCTACAGTGTTGCAATAGCTTTGTTCATGATGTTATGCATCTGATAAAGATCACATCTCTGAGGGTATGGACAATTATACAAAAATGGAATTGTTGGGTCAAAAATATATACATTAAAGTTAACCTCCAAGTCTGCATTATATTCTTATAATTGTCATGTTTCTCCACCCTCTAAACAACACTGGATGCTATCATAATTTTAGGCTGCCATCTGCCAGGTGAAAAGTAAAATCTTTGTCTTGATTTCTACGTCTTTAAATATGAATGAGTTTGTACATTTTTCATGGTTATTAAATGGTTATATTTTTGTCTGAGAATTGCTTACTTTTATCCATTGTCAGTTTGCATTTTTTGAATTTTTTAAAAACTAATTTATATGTATTATTATTTGTAATACATACATTGAGGAATTTGGTCTTCCATATGAGTTATTTTGATCATTTCCTCCAGTTTGTTTGGCTAGGTTTATAGTTTTGCCTATGCATTTATTTTAAATTTTGGTGTGGTCAAATGGCTCCTTTGTATTAAGTTTTTCCCAGTTCGAAGATCTGTGTTTTCTTGTGTTGCTTTCATAGCTTCATTTAAAAAACAAAATTAAGATCAAAAAAAAAAAAAAAAAACCAAACAAACAACCCCTCTGATTCTTTGACCCATTGGAATTCACTCTAGTGAAACTAATTTAGGAATACAGCTATTTCACTCCTCCCACCACCCCATACCCTGTTGCTAGTCCCACAATCAATTTCACAAAATCCATCCCCACTGATTAGATTTGCCACCACTACCATGTGCTATATTAGGTTTCTCCCCAACTACTCACAATGGTACAGTCCAACAGAACTGCCTAAATGTTGTACCCTACCTCTTCTTTATCAGGATGACCCCACCATACAACCCTGGCTCTTCTCATCCAAGCAACACTCAGAGCGGCACACAGCAGCACTGATTCTTTGACTTTCTGGGGAGCCTCCTATCTCTTATCAGGGATGCAGCTGGTACCAGAACACCCTGCTAGATTTCAGATTTGCCAATGATGGCTAAGTTGCAATGTGGGTACCTTTAACAACCTCTTGTTCATTAATAATTTGCTTTTCAGTGCACCAAATGAATTTTTGTGACCATTTTTACTTTCTCTGGAGCAAGGTTTCTCAACACTGGCACTACTGGCACTTTGGGCCAGATAATTCTTTGTTGTGGGGGACTGACCTGTGCATTGTAAAATGTTTAGCAGCAACCCTGGCCTCTACCCACCCACCAGATGCCACTAGCACCCTCCCCATTTTCTCTATTTTCTAGCTACAATATTTATAAAGACAAGTTTTTTTCTTTAGAACAGGTATTTTATTTTTTGCTTTGTCTATTATAAAGGATTTATGTACCAAATGTTAAAAGTCAAAACACACACAATATATTCCACAGCTGAGCACCACTCCCTAAATGAAGAGGAAAAGAAAGGACTAAACAACAGCACCTGGCAGTATTTGGGGTGGGGGGGAAGTAAGACTAAGACAGGTTTAAATTGACTACTACAACCTATCTACTATTCAAAACTACTAATTCAGTGCAGTTAAAACACTGTTATGTAAAATGCATTAACTTCAAAGAATACAACCAAAATTAAGGATAGCAAAGAAAGCCTATATAAGTTTTTTAAACAGCAAAACGTTATATATACATGTCACTGTTCACTCTTTTAAAGAAAACTTGCAAGCAAAGTTATTTACTTCCAGAAAAGTCACACACAGAACTACTAAACATATTCTTTTTTTTCAGAACTACTAAACATATTCTTAAAAAGTATAAACATGAACATTTAGAAAATACAGAACTTCAAAAATTGAAACAATAGGCAAAACTTCCATTTTAAAGGAATGTGAAAAGTCCCATTTTTTTCACAGTTGGATAAAGAACAGTCTATTTTTTTAAAGAACAGTCTTTTGATGTGAGATTCACGAGCAAGCATTACAAAATCATATTTTTCAAATGGTATTACAGAACAAGAGAAAACTATAGAACAAGACAACTTCTTAACAATGCTATATGAAAAATTACTTTTTTTTCTTTTTTCTTTTTTTGTTTTTTTTAAAGCTTTTAATTTTATTTTTACTAAATCTATCAAAACTTAACCCTTAGCTATATTGGAGTCAGCTACAAAATTCTTTTCTAGAAACAGTATTCGAAAGAGAGGCACATTCATTTTCAACTACACAACTGGAAGATGCTTTCTGAGCCTGAGAAGTCTTCCCTTCTTTTTACTGGCTATTTTTATTCTTAGTATGTGTTAACATATGAGATTTCAGGTTAGTTGACTGAGCAAACCTTCTATTACAACAATTGAAAGGGCACACGAAGGGCCTATCTCCGGTATGGATTCGCACGTGTGTACGCAGGTTGAAATCTAGGGAAAAGCGTTTTCCACAGCCTTCAAAGGTGCACTGAAACGGCTTCTCTCCGGTATGCACCAGTTGATGCCGTTTCAGTTTTGAGTTCTCAACAAAAGCTTTGCCACATTCTGCACAGACGTGAACTCTGGGACCATGGGTGTGCATATGTTTTCTCAAAGAAGCGTTATCCCTGAACATCTTCGGGCAGCCTGCGTGAGGGCAAGGCACTGTTCTCGGCACATCATCTTTGGGTTTTTTAGATTTCATTTTAGCAAATTCGGCCAGTTGTTTGGGATCTGAGAGATCAATGCCAGGAATTCCCTCAGGAGGCAGTTTCTTACCCGTCAAGTACTCTGAATAATCAGGAACTGAGTTCTCAGTCTGTCCAGTCTCAGGGTTTTTCTCATCGGTTGGGGACAACATGTTGACAGAGAACTGCCCCTTTAGGGTTTGGACCTGCACCTCCTTCTGCTCCCACTTTCTGCCGCCCGCCTCGGCGCTGCTTCCCGCCATGACCTCACCGCCCGGGTGATCCTCCTTACCATTCGGTTTCTCGCCGTGGCGGCTGGGCTCCCAGGTGCGGTCGCAGGCTAAGGGAAACGTGGAGCCTGACAGAGGAGTGAAGGTCTGCTGGAAATAGTCGTTGTTGTTGCCGTTGCCATTGTCGTCGTCGTCGTCGTCGATGCCTGGGATGACAATGTGGTCGCTGGCCTGAAGCCTTTCGGGCTCGCAGCAGGGCACCACCTCCTCCTGCGTCTGTAACATTATCATTTGTCCGTCGTGGTCCCCTTGGGTTGGGCTGCTCAGAAAGAGAGGCTGCAGGGCAATCAGAGGTGGATAGTAGTGGCCGCCGTGGAACCAACTGCCGGTGACATCCTCGTATTCCTCAATTGCCTCCATGCCCCTGGCCTCCACAGAGACGGGCTCCACAGAGACGGGCTCCACAGAGGCGAGCTCCACAGAGGCGAGCTCCACAGAGGCGGGCTCCACAGAGGCGGGCTCCACTGAGGCGGGCTCCACAGAGGCGGGCTCCACTGAGGCGGGCTCCACAGAGGCGGGCTCCACAGACACGGCAGCCTCAGTGGGGGTCTCCTCCACATGCACCTGGCGCAGCCCCACGATCTCAGGATACAAGTCCAGGTCCTCTATGATGTAGAATGACTCCTCCATGGCTGAGGGCTCTTCAGAGGCTGCTAATCAGTGGATAGGTGACTAAAAGGCCGTGGAAAAAAAAAACGCCGAAAGGGAAAAACCGCGGGCTTCGCCAGAAGGTGCGCACGGCTGGAGAGCACGCCGTGGAAGAGGCGCAAGCGCTCCTGGGTGGGCTCCACGCATGCGCTTTGGGGCACCTTGCACATGCGCTTCTAAGCTGACGTGCCTCACAGTTGTACGTGCCCAGTCCAGTACGTGCCAACAGCTGTACGCTCGCACTTGCGCCGTCCCTCCCGCCCCCACACCCACGCTGCTTTGCGTGCTAAGCTGGTGTTTCTTTTGAATATAGTAACCAGGCTCTGCATAATTTTTTGTTTCACTTTCACTGATTTTAATTGTCCTTCCCCTTCCACCCTATCTGGTGGCTCAGACAGTAAACTGTCTGCCCACAATGCGGGAGACCCGGGTTCGATTCCTGGGTGGGGAAGATCCCCTGGAGAAGAAAATGGCAACCCACTCCAGTACTCTTGCCTAGAAAATTCCATGGATGGAGGAGCCTGCTGGGCTATAGTCCATGGGATCGCAAACAGTCCGACACGACTGAGCGACTTCACTTTCACTTTCTACCCCATCACCTATATGAGTATGGCGGGGGTGGGCGTGGGAAGGAGAAGACCTATCCTTTTCTAATATTTATGCTTTTTTTATTTAATTGCACTGACCCACATTTATAGACCATTTAATACTATCAGTGATAGTGGGAATGCCTGCATTTTCCTTTAATACAAGGTGCTGGGCCATAGACTAGCTCTGGTCCATCACTTGCATTACCATTTGAACCATATCCACCCCTCAACCCCTGGTTTTTGTCTTCCACAAAACTGGTCCCTGGTTCCCCAAAGGTTAGGGACCAGTGCTTTAATAGAAATGCTTCTAAGTTTTATACCTTTAGTAGATATCCAACTATTTCCACTTTTACTAAAGATTTTTGTTTTTTTAAGTATTAATGGATGTTGAATTTTGTTAAATACCCATTTCAATATCTGCTAAGGTGGTATTTTTCCCTTAAGGGTAATCAGTGTTTACCACATTCACATATAACGTTTCCTAATGTTAAGCCATCTTTGTGTTTAGATACACCAACTGTCTACAGAATTTTTTTGTGTGCTTTACAGGATACATCAGTGTTAGTACACCGACTTTAAAAAAAATTCTTGGTTTCCTTCTATATGCAATCTGGAAAGTTTATGCTAAACTGGAATTGAAAAGAAAAATCTTTTCTTCAAGATTTGAAATAATTCTACATATAGAACTTTCAGGCCATTCTTCAACTTCCTTAATTTCTTCTGTGGTAATCATCCTATCTGTAATTTTTTTTTTCTATCTCTGCTAGGGTTAATTTAGGCTATTTAAAAAATAATTTTCCAGGTTTGTGAAAATTTTTTGCAGAGATGAACAAAGAACACTTTCATAATTGTTTAAAATTTCTCTGTATCAGTTGTCATTCCCCAATCTGACTGCTAATTCTGTCTATTATGTTTTCTCCATTGCTTAATCTTTTTTTGTTCTTCCAAGAACTCTTGAATTTAACGGTTTTTTTTTCTAATTTATTACACTTTTTGTGTATTTTCATACTGATTATGGGGCTTCCCTAGTGGCTCAGATGGTAAAGAATCTGCCTGCAATGCAGGAGACCAGGGTTTGATCCCTGGGTTGGGAAGATCCCCAGGAAAAGGGAATGGCTACCCACTGCAGTATTCTTAGCAGACAAAGGTCCATCTAGTCAAAGCTATGGTTTTTCCAGTAGTCATGTATGGATGTGAGAGTTGGACCATAAAGAAAGCTGAGCACCGAAGAATTGATGCTTTTGAACTGTGGTGTTGGGAAGACTCTTGAGGATGCGACCAAGGGATTCTTGGCAAATAGATGGGGAAACAATTCAAACAGTGACAGACTTTATTTTCCTGGGCTCCAAAATCACTGCAGATGGTGATTGCAGCCATTAAATTAAAAGACACTTGCTCCTTGGATTGCAAGGAGATTATACCAGTTCATCCTAAAGGAAATCAGTCCTGAATATTCATTGGAAGGACTGATGCTGAAGCTGAAACTCCAATACTTTGGCCACCTGATGTGAAGAACTGACTCATGGGAAAAGACTCTGATACTGGGAAAGATTGAAGGCAGGAGGAGAAGGGGACGACAGGATGAGATGGTTGGATGGCATCACTGAATTGATAGACATGAGTTTGAGCAGGCTCTTGGAGTTGGTGATGGGCAGGAAAGCCTGGCATGCTGCAGTCCATGGGGTTGCAAAGAATTGGACACAATTGAGCGACTGAACTGAACTGATGCAGTATTCTTGCCTGGAGAATTCCACGGAGAGAGGAGCCTGGCAGGCTACAGTCCATGGGGTCGCAAAGAGTTGGACACGACTGACCGACTGTATCTATCTGTCTATACCAATTACATCAATTCTTACCTATCTCATAGTTCTTTTCTCATTTCTTTTAGGTGACTGCTTAACTGATTTACTTTCATTTCTTATTTCATAACAATTGCCTAAGGTAGTGACTTTTCATTTTAGCAAAACTTTACACATTACTTCGTTACCATTTAAAAAAATACTACAATTATGATTTTGAATTTAACTGACCAATTTTTATTAGTTTCCTTGGCACTTGAAAATAAACTGTCATGGTATAGGGTTTGACATAACTACTGACTTTTATCTCAGTAAACAGAGCTTCAATGATAAGACTTTTTCATACATAACTGCCATCTGTTGAGAGACAAGCCTCCTTTATTACATTTGTGTTTTTTCCTTGTATTTTTTTCCATTTTTGTTTTGATGATTTGTTACTTTATTCAGTAAGACTCATGATTACATTTTCACCATAGATTATACTCCTTATGATTATTTAGTGACCTCCTATGTCTACTTCAATGCTTGAGCCATATTTCCATGGTATGTTCTGCTTATTTTACTTTCAATCTTTTAAAAATAATTCATGTTAAAAAATGGGAAAAAAAAACCTGAAATGTAAATTATTTTGCTCTACTACTTCGAACTTAAAGTCTTATAATCTGAGTTTATCAACCAGAAAGTGAGATGTTTTTGTTTGTGATGTGAGTACTTTCCATAAAACCACTAATAACACACAGATATATAAAGACATTTAAATCTTTTACCTGCACAAAATATCCTTAGCTGCTGGACTGGTGATATAAGTTGCAAATGAGTGGTGAACAGATCAACAAATGCTCCAGGATAAATAATGAAGAGAAAAATCCCAAAGCCGTTAAATCGAACTTGTTCCCTAAGAAATCACATAAGAAAAAGGAATTTACTACAGGTATCACATTTTTCAAATTAATAATGCATATAATCATAAAACTCCCCAATGTAATTCAAATTCTTGTTTAAAATACAAGTCTCTCTGGATAGTCAAAAAATTATATATGATATACATGTATATCATAATTTTATAATAGCATACAGATTTAGTTATCAGTGAAATTATGTTTTGTAAAACAGGGCATTCTGAAATAGACTTATTTCAAAATTTTTAGAAACCAATATGCTGAGCAAATAACTTAAAATTAGTCACAAATACAAAGCAATAGTATTTCTATGAGAAACTAAAAAAAAAAACATTTTTATGGTTTACTCTGAATTATGTTCAGGGAAGGAGATGGTAGAAAATAGAATTCAAGTATTAATAAATAATTTAAATATTTATATTTGTCTTAGTTGTTATAAAGATGGCATTTTATCTAAATGTATTCTTGTTGAATTAATGTTAAGTACATTTTAAAATACATAATGCTCAGATTGTCCTCATGAGAACTATTTTTTTATCAATTCATTCTCTAAAAATGGAATTACATTTAAAAGCCTCATAAGACCACACAGCTACTCTGAAAAAAAGCATCATCTAAGTATTTTGTGCTGTCACCTAGCATTAAATATCTAAGATGACTGTAAAATTCACTTTTTCTCAGCAATTGGGATTTTATAAAAAATTACTCATACTATTTCACAAACATATTATGAATTATTAAACCGTTAATAACAATGTTTTTCTATGTAAAACCCTAAAAGGTACAGAGCTAAAGAAGAGGAGGCAAAGATGAAAGAGAAAAAAAAGTAGCTGCCCATTTAAACCACTACATGGCACACCTGTGTAACAGTATATGCTCTGTCAAGATGAGGGTCAAGACTCTGTCAAGATGAGAGTCAACAGACTCTTTTCATAAGCAACTGGAAAGTAATAAGAAATGATTAAATCTTCTCCTTTAAAACTTTTTATGTGGTCCACACACCCAAAGGATGAAACACATTCCCATCAGTATGTGTGTTCATTATTGGGAATAAAGGGGAGTTGTGACTCACTCTCTCCCCTATCACGATTTCACACATTTAGGAGACTTTAAAATGCTCAGGTATAATTACAATGATACACTTCGAGAGTCAAGACAAGAATAGGGCATGATACTTGAAGCAGAAGTTATATAAAGAGGTAAATATCATTACCTAATAGCTGCTATTCCATGTCCAATTTCATGTACAACACCACTAATGAGGACTGCAGCGAAGAAATAGGTCAGTTGGTTGACAGGTAAATTAATGCCAGGAACCTGTTCATAGAAACAATGATAAATACACACTTGGGCACCAAGAGACCTGGATGTTCACTCTGTACTAAAATCTAAACTTCCAAATCTAATGTTCTGTAAGCTAAAAGTAATATAAACACTGAGGGTCCACTTCTCCATTTCCATCACAATAAAAACAAACAAAAAAAAACAGTTTGTTTTTTTTTTTAACTAAGCACAACATCGATCTAAAGAGAACAGGAAACACCAGATTAAAACATTGAAACATTAGCTTCCCAAAGTCTTTACCACGGGAAAGAATTAGGGAACCTGGCAAAGTGCCAGAAAAGGCACAGAGACAGTGAAGGAGTCTGCAGTTGATTCATCCTTAAGGGCTGGAAGCCCGATGTGGGAATTCTTGTTACAATTCCCAGTCCTTCTGCCAAAGTGTTATTGCAAGGTTTCAAGTGCTCATATGAGTGATACAGGAAGTCCCCACCCCCTCTTCAGTCAGTTTCATTTTACTACTATCAAGTTATATGAGAGTTGATCATTAAAGGCAGAATAATAAAAGGGACTTATTGCTGTGGGAGCACCATGCTCTTCATTTTTTCTATTTCATCAGTTTGTCTAGTACATTGGTGAGAAAAGCACTATCAAAATGACACATAAATATATTAAAATTGAAGTTTAATGCAAAAAGGAAGGCATTTGGAACATCAGTCAGTTCAGTTCAGTTCAGTCGCTCAGTCGTGTCTGAGTCTTTGCGACCTCATGGACTGCGGCATGCCAGGCTTCCCTATCCGTCATCTACTCCCGGAGTTTACCCAAACTCATGTCCATTGAGTCAGTGATGCCATCCAACCATCTCATCCTCTGTCATCCCCTTCTCCTCCCGCCTTCAATCTTTCCCAGCATCAGGGTCTTTTCCAATGAGTTAGTTCTTCACCTCAGGTGGCCAAAGTATTGGAGTTTCAGCTTCAGCATCAGTCCTTCCAATGAATATTCAGGACTGATTTCCTTTAGGATGGACTGGTTTGATCTCCTTGCTGTCCAAGGGACTCTCAGGAGTCTTCTCCAACACAGTTCAAAAGCATCAATTCTTCGGCGCTCAGCTTTCTTTGTAGTCCAACTCTCACATCCATACACGACTACTGGAAAAACATAGCCTTGGACTAGATGGAACTTTGTTGGCAAAGTAATGTCTCTGCCTTTTAATATGCTGTCTAGGTTGGTCATAGATTTTCTTCTAAGGAGCAAGCGTCTTTTTAATGGCTGCAATCACCATCTGCAGTGATTTTGGAGCCCCCCAAAATAAAGTCTGTCACTGCTTCCATTGTCATCCCATCTATTTGCCATGAAGTGATGGGACTGGATGCCATGATCTTTGTTTTTTGAATGTTGAGTTTTAAGCCAATTTTTTACTCTCCTCTTTCACTTTCATCAAGAGGCTCTTTAGTTCTTCTTCACTTTCTGCCATAAGGGTGATGTCATCTGCATATCTGAGGTTATTGATATTTCTCCCTGCAATCCTGATTCCAGCTTGTGCTTCATTCAACCCAGCATTTCTCATGATGTACTCTGCATATAAGTTAAATAAGCAGGGTGACAATATACAGCCTTGACGTACTCCTTTTCCTATTTGGAACCAGCCTGTTGTTCCATGTCCAGTTCTAACTGTTGCTTCCTGAAGTGCATACAAATTTCTCAAGAGGCAGGTCAGGTGTCTGGTATTCCCATCTCTTGAAGAATTTTCCACAGTTTATTGTGATCCACACAGTCAAAGGCTTTGGCATAGTCAATAAAGCAGAAATAGAGGCTTTTCTGGAACTCTCTTGCTTTTTTGATGATCCAGTGGATGTTGGCAATTTGATCTCTGGTTCCTCTGCCTTTTCTAAAACCAGCTTGAACATCTGGAAGTTCATGCTTCATGTATTGTTGAAGCCTGGCTTGGAGAATTTTGAGCATTACTTTGCTAGCGTGTTAGATGAGTGCAATCAGGCAGTAGTCTGAACATTCTTTGGCATTGCCTTTTTTGGGATTGGAATGACACTGACCTTTTTCAGTCCCGTGGCCACTGCTGAGTTTTCCAAACTTGCTAACATATGGAGTGCAGCACTTTCACAGCATCATTTTTTAGGACTTGAAATAGCTCAGCTGGAATTCCATCACCGCCACTAGCTTTGTCCATAGTGATGCTTCCTAGGGCCCATTTGACTCTGCATTCCAGGATGTTTGGCTCTAGGTGAGTGATCACACCATTGTGATTATCTGGGTCATGAAGATCTTTTTTGTATAGTTCTTCTGTGTATTCTTGCCACCTCTTCTTAGTATCTTCTGCTTCTGTTAGGTCCATACCATTTCTGTCCTTGATTGTGCTATTCTTTGGAATTCTGCATTCAAATGGGTATATCTTTCCTTTTTTTCTTTGCCTTTCACTTCTCTTCTTTTCACAGCTATTTGTAAGGCTGCCTCAGACAACCATTTTGCCTTTTCGCATTTCTTTTTCTTGGGAATGGTCTTGATCCCTGCCTCCTGTACAATATCATGAACCTCTGTCCATAGTACTTCAGGCACTCTGTCTATCAGATCTAATCCCTTGAATCTCTTTGTCACTTCCAGTGTATAATTGTAATTGATTTGATTTAGGTCATACCTGAATGGTCTAGTAGTTTTCCCAACTTTCTTCAATTTAAGTCTGAATTTGGCAATAAGGAGTTCATGATCTGAGCCACAGTCAGCTCCTGGTCTTGTTTTTTTTGACTGTATAGATCTTCTCCATCTTTGGCTGCAAAGAATATAATCAATCTGATTTCGGTATTGACCATCTGGTGATGTCCATGTGTAGAGTCTTCTCTTGTGTTGGAAGAGCGTGTTTGCTATGACCAATGCGTTCTCTTGGCAAAACTCTATTAGCCCTTGCCCTGCTTCATTGTGTACTCCAAGGCCAACATCAGTGTATCTTTTTCTACATATCTGCTCCTTTCCCATGTTGCCAGGTATTTGTCTATTCAGACCTATAGTTTCCTTATCTCCGATACCTCTCTAAATTGATGTACTTAAGATTCTCATACATTTCCTCTATATCACAAATTATTCAGGTCATCTTACCTTTATTTCAAATAAATCAGTAGGCTTGATCCAATAGGATATTGATTCCTTTTCCTTATTACATCAATGGATTTAATAATGAAATAAGGTAAGGATTTCAGTATGTCACTATACCAACAGATGGTAGGTCTTATTTGCTGGCAATAGTACTTGACTGCCCATCTGTCTCAGCCATGATCACACAGGGCATTAGATGTACCAGAATACTGATCTCTCAATAACACAGAGTGCCAGGTTTTTGGGAATTAATACTGAATGAGGCCACAGATAATTACAGAGTAAACAGAAAGTTAGTCCTTTAAGCTACAAGCGCTCATATCAAAATCAGGAAATATAACAAACTTAAACAAAACCATGCCAGGTAGATACACAGAGGGCAGTGGATTTCTTAATGGCTCTAAAGCATGGCTCTCCTAACAGAGTCAATATTTTGTGAGCTCTATGAATAAGCGGAAAAGAAAACAAAAGAAATAATTTCTTCTCTAAATAACACTTTGCCATTCAGGCAATGAGTTTTTTGGACATGACACCAAAAGCACAAACAATAAAAGTAAAAATCAACAAATGAGATTACGTTAAACTCAAAAGCTCCTGCACAGTAAAAGAAACAATCAATAGCAGCCTACAGAATGTGAGAAAATTTCTACAAACCATGTACTGGATAAGGGGTTAATATCCAAAATATATACACAACTAACAAAACTTAATAACAAACAACCCCTTCCCCAACAATCTGATTAAAAAATAGGCAGAAGTTCTAGTTCCAAAGAAGACATCAAAATGGCCAAAAGGCACATGAAAAAATGTTCAACATTACTAATCATCAGGGACATGCCAATCAAAACCACAGTGAGATAACACCTCACACCTGTTAGAATGGCTATCATCAAGCAGAGAAGAGGGATTTCCCTGGTGCTCCCAGTGCAGGGGTTCTGGGTTTGATGTCTGATCAGGGAACTAGATTCCACAAGCTGAAACTAAGATTCTGCATGCCTCAAGTAAGAACTGCTGCTGCTGCTGCTGCTAAGTCGCTTTAGTCGTGTCCGACTCTGTGTGACCCCATAGACGGCAGCCCACCAGGCTCCCCCGTCCCTGGGATTCTCCAGGCAAGAACACTGGAATGGGTTTCCATTTCCTTCTCCAATGCATGAAAGTGAAAAGGGAAAGTGAAGTCGCTCAGTCGTGTCTGACTCTTTGCGACCCCAAGGACTATAGCCCACCAGGCTCCTCCATCCATGGGATTTTCCAGGCAAGAGTACTGGAGTGGGGTGCCATTGCCTTCTCCCAAGTAAGAACTAGTACAGCCAAATAAATTTAAAAAAAAAAGAAAGAAGAGACAACACAGGTGTTGGCAAGGATGTGGTGAAAAAGGAACCTTAATGCACTGTTGGTGGAAATATAAATTAGTCCAACCACTATGGAAAACAATATGGAGGTTCCTCAAAAAGTTAAAATAGATCTAACATATGATCAATCAATTCTACTTCTGGGTATACACCCAAAGGAAATGAAAATATTTTGACGAGGTATATGCATATCTATGTTTATCACTTTGTTTATCACTTTGGCCACCTGATGCGAAGAACTGACTCATTTGAAAAGACCCTGATGCTGGGAAAGATTGAAGGTGGGAGAAGGGGACGACAGAGGATGAGATGGTTGGATGGCATCACAGACTCAATGGACATGGGTTTGGGTGGACTCCGGGAGTTGGTGATGGACAGGGAAACCTTGCGTGCTGCAGTTCATGGGGTCGCAAAGAGTCAGACACGACCGAGTGACTGAACTGAACTGATGTTTATCACAATAACAAAGATTATGGAAATGACCCAAATGACCACCAATAATAGATGAATGGATGAAAACAATGTAGTAATATACATACAAAATAGAATATCATTCATGTATCAAATGGCTATCCTGCCATTTGCAACAACATGGATAGACCTTGACCACATGATGCTAAGTGAGATAAGTCAGAGAAAAACAAGTACTAAATGATATCACTTACATATGGAATCTAAAAAAGTCCAATCTGTTAAAAAAAAAAAGAGCATAAAATGGTGGTTACCAGAAGATACGGGGTGCTGATAAGAATGAGCATTTAAGGGTACAAAGTTGTAACGAGTAGCAAATAAGCCACAGAGGTCTAATGCACAGTATAAAGACTAAAATCAATAATACTATACTATAATAATATAATCTGATAGATATTGCTCCAATGGCAATATTACAATAAATAAATGTATGAAAGTAACATGCTGTACACCTTAAATTTACAAATTGTAATATGTCAAATTTATCCAATAAAAAATTAATTTAAAAAGCTTGTTAGCTTCTTTGTGCCTGTGGATGACGCCACGTAAGCATCACTGAAGTCTCCTTCACTACAGTCATGTCTAAGTTGGAGTCTACCAAAGAGCCCAGACAGCCTATGAAAGCTCTTCATCAGAGGTCTGAGCTTTGAAACAACCAATGTGAATCTGAGGAGCCATTCTGAGCTTTGGGGTACACTCAGACTGTATGGTAAGGAGGGATCCAAACACCAAGCACTCCAGAGGCTTTGGGTTTGTCACATACACCACAGTGGAGGAGGTGGATTCAATCATGAATGCAAGACCACACAAGGTGGATAGAAGAGTTGTGGAACCAAAGAGGGCTGTCTCAAGAGAAGATTCTCAAAGACCTGGTGCCCACTTAACTGTGAAAAAGATTTTTGTTAGTGGCATTAAAGAAGATTAAACAGCGCCTAACATGTTATTTTGAACAGTATGGGGGAAAAAAAGTGACTGAGGCAACAGCAAAAAGAACGCCTTCTGTAACCTTTGATGACTATGACTCCATAGACAAGACTGTCATTCAGAAATACCACACTGTGAATGGCCACAACTGTGAAATAAGGAAAACCGTATCTAAGCAAGAGATGGTTAGTGCTTCATCCAGCCAAAGAGGTGGAAGTGGTTCTGGAAACTTTGGTGGTAGTCATGGAGGTGGTTTTGGTGGGAGTGTCAACTTTGGTCGTGGAGGAAATGTCAGCAGTTGAGGTGGCTTCAGTGGCAGCCGTGGTGGTGGTGGATATGGTGGCTGTGAGAATGGCTATAATGGATTTGGTAATGATGGAAGCAATCTGGAGGTGGCGGAAGCTATGATGATTCTGGCAATTACAGCAATTAATCTTCAAAGTTTGGACCCATGAAAGGAGGAAACTTTGGAGGCAAAAGTTCTGGCCCCATGGTGGTAGAGGGCAATAATTTGCCAAACCATGAAACCAAAGTGGCTATGGTGGTTCCGGCAGCAGCAGTAGCTATGGCAGTGGGAGGTTTTAATTACTGCCAGGAATCAAAGCTTAGCAGGAGAGGAGAGCCAGAGAAGTGACAGGGAAGCTACAAGTTACAACAGATTTGTAAACTCAGCCAAGCACAGTGGTGGCAGGGCCCTGCTGATTCTAAGAAGACATGTTTTAGACAATGCTCATGTGTATGGGCAAAAAAAACCTCAAGGACTATATTTGTGACTAATTGCACAATAGGCTAGTTTAGTTTCTATTCTGTGGGAAGTGTAAAGCATTTCAACAAAGGGTTTTAATGTAGTTTTTTTGTACCCATTCTATTGATTGCCAAATGTAACAGTCTGATTATGATGCTGAATATATCTCTTTCTAAACAAACAAACGTCCCCCACCCCAAAAAAAAACTTGTTAAACTAAAATAAAACTTAAAAGTCAAAGAAAAATAAACAAAAAACCTTTTCCTATTCTAATCCTAGCAGTCACAGGCCAGTGATCAATTTCCTCTAAGCTTGCTTCTTTCTCTACTATCCTCTTCCTTGGCAAACAATAACCAATCACGTAGCCTGAGAGTCATCCTCAACTCCTTCTTCTCCCTCCAGCCTCACATTCACTTAACCACTGAGGTCTGAGAACTCCACTTCAGAAAATCCCTTGAATCCAGCCCTTCATTCTTCTTACCATTAATTTAGTTTAGATCTTTATAACTTCTAACATGAATTATTCCGAGTGCCCTCTCAAATTGTCTCCCCATCTTCAGTGAAACCCTACTCTAGTCCATTTTGCATAGACTTGTTATATACAGATAAAATCCAAACTTCTTAGAATGGCCCTTCATAAACCAGACCCTGCTTCTATATCCCATCTTATCTCATACCTTCCACCATATATCTCTCTTAGATACAGGTCAAAGTTACTTAATAGTTCCTTGAGAATTATTGGTCTTTCTTAAAAGTCAGTGGTGGGTGAGTGATGGACCCATCATTTACTAGCTGTGACCACAGGCAAGTGACTTAACAGCTCTGTGCCTCGGTTTTCTCATCTGTGAATCAGGGATAACTATACTTACCCCTAGACTGCTATAAGAATAAAATACTGAATCACTATGCTGTACACCTGA
The DNA here is from genome assembly GCA_024291935.2 of Okapia johnstoni. NCBI lineage: Eukaryota > Metazoa > Chordata > Mammalia > Artiodactyla > Giraffidae > Okapia > Okapia johnstoni. The sequence goes on from CM044305.1 coordinate 18,174,454, forward strand.
AACTAACACAATATTGTAAATCAACTATACTTCAGTTTTTAAAAGTCACTAACAGTCTGTTTCATAAAAATGTAACATCCATGATTCATGGAAATGGAAACTGTTAACGAAAAAAATTTTAAATAAAAGTTATTTGGTGGTAAAGTACCCTTTCAAACTCTGGAAACATCAATTGATAGGGTATAGGTCTACACATGTTCTTTAAAGTGGGAATTATAATAAGTAGCTTACAGTCAAAGAAGTACAACTCAGCATATTATTCTTCACATCAAGAAATCACAGTGATCACTCAAAAGGTCTTTTACCTTTAACTAAAAGGATATTATTGCTTACAGTCTGAAAGCCATGAAGAATAAAGGGGAATGCTTCACATAGGATTAAGATGCAATTTATTTCTACATTAAAGAGACTTTAAATCAGTATGCTTATTCCATGATAGTAACAATTATTCAACACTTCAAGAAGACAACATGAATTACTTACTAGGTATAAAATAAGCTACAAGGATATAATTTACAACACAGGGAATACAGTTGATATTTTATAATAACTATAAATGGATCACAACTTTTAAAAATTGTGAATCACTGTATTGTACACCTGTAACTTATATAGTATTGTATGGCAACTATATTTCAATTAAAAAAACAAATCTGCACTGGAAAAAAAAAACATGAATTAAATCTAATACTTGTGTAATTGTTCACAGTCTTGGTGGTAGTTCATTTGTTCTATTATTACTATTCCTATTCCTCTTCCTCCTACTACTACATATTGCAACAATTCTTTGGTATATTCTTACTAATGACTCTGTTTAAGCAACTAATTTGAGAGATTGTAAGACTTTTGATATATTTTCACATTTATATTATGGATAGGAATTATGTTATCCAGAAGAAATATATTATATCTATGTTTCAACAAAGCTACTTAGAGCAGTAATAAGGCACTTACCACAACTTGGAGCACCTGTTCATTGTGAAGTGAGGAAGAGGAGGAGGAAGAGGAGGAAGAAGAGGAAGAGGAGGAAGAATGGGAAGAGGAGGAGGAGGAGGAGGAATAAGAAGAGTCAGCCATCATTTGGCCTAAAGTCTGTATCAGCGTTTTCCCCAGAAGAAAAAAAGAGCTGAACATGGCAATTACACCAAACACCATTCCAAAATTGAACCTGTCAAGAGGAAAAAAATTACATCAATGTACAATCCTTCACAATCCACGGACTAAAAAATATGTTAACCAGCCACATTTCATAGCTTCAAAACAATGTCTAAAAATGTCAATAACTCTTGCTTCTTTTTCCTACCTGAACTTCAGATACTTGACTGAAGCACAGGTGCTTGGCTCTTTAAGCAGTTCTAATTTACAATTCTCTCATAACTGAAGGGGGCTTCCCTGGTGGTTCAGTGGTAAAAATTCCACCTGTCAAAGGAGACGTGGAATCAATCCCTTGGTCAGGAAGATCCCCTAGAGAAGGGAATGGCAACCCACTCCAGTGTTCTTGCCTGGAGAATTCCCATGGACAGAGGAGCCTGATGGCCTACAGTCCATGGGGTCATGAAGAGTTGGGGACATGACTAAGCAAGCACAGCATGGCACATAACTGAAGAGGCTGAATGTTGTTCCTGATAAAAAGTTTGTTTCCATTCATATTTTTTCTCATTTACATAGCATTGTTTTGATATTATTCTCACATAGTTATGAAAGCTCTTTGACATTATAGAAATCCATTCTTTTTCATCTACTGATTCTACTGTTTGCATTTTATTTTAGTTGAATTTTGTCATGGGCTTAAATAGTAATGTGGTAAAACTTAAGAACAGTTTCTTCTACTGTTAATAATTACAAGTCATTCTTCTATAGTTGGGAATAATCTATTACATTTTCTAACTTTTTGATAAGCTGTGTTTTTTCAAGGAATTTGTCCATTTCATTTAAATTGACAAATTTATATGTATAGAACTGTTCACAATAGCTTCATCTTTCAAAATGAATCTCACTCCATGCTGCCATTGCTAAGGGCCTGGGTTCAATCTCTGCTTGGGGAACTATTAATAAAATTCCACAAGTTGTGTAGAACAGTCAAAATAAATAAATGAGTCTCGGATTCTATAGTAATATTTCTTCCTCCAATTCTGATTTTTAGTTGTTTTCTTTTTTTGTTGATCAGTCATGGTATGGGTTTATCAATTTTACTAATCTTTTCAAAGAATCAGCTTTTGGCTTTGTTGATTTTCTCTACTGTATACTTCCTATTTCACTGATATCTGCTCTTTATTATTTCTGTTTTGTCTGCTCTGACTTGCTGTTGCATTTTCTGCTTTTTGATGACCTCATTATTGATATTTAGCTCTACTCTAGCTGGAGCTAAATTTTTAACAAAAAAGAATTTAGACCAAAGCCCTCTACTCCCATACTAAAAATTCTTCAGCTACAGAAACTGTCAGTCTCTAGAGTGTCCCAGAGAGCATTATAAATCCCCTAACTATAAACACTATAAATGATGATTTTTAAAATATTTTAAATTAAAGGGATAGGCCTAGCATAGCCCGGGAGTCCAGGACCCTACTGTTGCAATCTGGCTGGCGTTGGTTTGTGCATATGCCTTACAGGAGGATAAATATTTTAAATATCCTTCCTCTGGATGGGTATCACAGAAGAAGTACAGAGGAAAGCCTGCAGACTTTTGGGAGACCTATTACTCCCACAACTCTTGCTTCTATGTGTGATGATGGAGGAGAGAATTCTCTAAGATTGTTTTCCTAGTGGAAAATGCTCCATATGTGTTTTGCCTTTCCATTGATGTATAACTTCCATGGTAAAATGTGTAAGTCTGAAGCGTACAGCTCACTGAATTTTTACATATGTACACCCATGTGTCTACCACTCAGATCAAGACAGAGAATCTAGACTGTGAATGTATGCAAAGCACGATGATGCAATCCCATACATTTATATAAAGCCAGAAGGTTTTTACATAGTCAACATTTTAAAACTCAGTAAACTGAAAAGGATGGAAACAGTTCATTTAACATGTATTTCTCAGGACCACAATTACTAATCTAAACCAAAAAAGAGAAAATGAAGAATACCACTGGTAAAGCATCCTTGCTTTCCGCCGTCCCCAACTATAAAAGGCACGATTGAAAATAGCAGTCTGCCATCTTATGTGAAAAGGGGAGATGCTCAATCCGTTGTTTTCCAGCCAGTCTTCATAAGAATGCTTAAAATATACAGATGACTGAGAGAGAAAGAAAAGTTCCACATCACTCAGTTTGAAGAACAATTTATAATATTTAAGAAAATTAAAAAAAAGAAGTGTTTTCTACAGGAAAGCAAGATAGTGACTAACCAAATGTTTATAACTTTTAAAGCTTTACATTTATCTATTTTTTCAGGATATTAAAGTATAAGTCTTGGACTAGCTGGTCTGCTGAGGTCAGGGTCTGGCAAACTATAGCCCATGGGCAAAAAATGTTTGCTTAGAACAGCACTGTCCAAAAGAAATATAATATGAGCTACAAGTGCAAGTCACATGTGCAATTTTAAATTTTTCAGTAGCCAAGAAAATTTAAAAGGCAAACAGAAACAGATTAATTATTTAAAAGTGTTTTTAACTAAAAATAACCAAGATACTATCATTCAAAATATAATCAACATAATTATTGAAGTATTTCACATTCTATTTGTTTTCTTACTTATGCACGTAAACCTTTGAAATTCAGTGTCAACTTTAAACTTAAGAGCACATCTCAGTTCAGACTAGCCCCATTTCAAATGCTAGATGGCCACATGTAGTTAGTGGCTACCACACAGGACAGCACAGGTCTAAAAGCCTTGTTACATGGCAAGAGGACTTGTGTTATAATTAAAAAAGACCCCCAGCCGATCCAACAGAGGGGACAGGTTATTTGGAATCAGTGCTTTCTATACTCTTTTGAACAACAACCCTGAGAACTTAGCCTGTATTTGACCGTGTAAAAATACAAAATTTATCTAAAGTCATCTTAACCTCAGTAACTCCTTAACATTCTTTGGGGCTGGGGAGACAGCTGCTTATATGCAGCTCAACAAACAGTTTTATCATTAGGAAAGTTTGAAGTCCTTGAGTAATGTAGGATTTTGGATAATATAAGGCTGCTTTATAAACACTGCCACTGACCACTTATCTGTTACAGTAAGTATGGTAAGTGCGTTGTCATACAGATGCCCAACCATTTGAGAAATTTCTCTGTCTCTAGAAGGATATTTCAGTCTTATTAGTCATAAAATATGATCTGAGTGTGAAAACAGGTATCTGTTTGCCTTTGGATCCATAATGTTCTCTGCTCTCAATCTTCAGGTGAAGTTTTAAACCTGTTTATTTTCTAGGACTTGGAAAAGGAGAGTGACACACCCCTCCAGGTGTCTACTGAGGAAATCCTAGACAAACTATTGGTGGAACAGCAGACCAAACTGGAAGCAGAGAAGCTAAAGGTGCAGGCTCCTAAAACCCAAGATTGCACCATTCCCCAGGCAGATACTTTGAATGAGAGTTAGGTCTTCTGCTCAAGAACAGTGCTCTCTTAGGGAGTTACGGTCTGTTACTGAACTTACAGTGACATCCTGATCACCTCATACACTGGACTAGACTATAAAGGTTTGAAAAAATTACTTTTATTTTGGATTTCTGTCACATATGCAACATGAAATCAGGTGGGTTTGTTTTTTTCCAAACAACAAAATCACTGTGTAAATAAGCACTGGCATGTACTGCTTATGACATGCTAAGCACTATGCCAAGTGTGTGCAGAGGAAGCACCTGGGGATCTTATGAGGATGCAGATTCTGATTCTGTGGGTCAGGAATGAGGCCTGAGAATCTACATTTCTGACAAACTCCCAGATGATGCAAGTGCTGCTAGTCCTTGAATCTCAGCTTGAGTGGCAATGGGCTCTATGTGGATGAATAACATAATCCTCTCTACAATATCAGGAGGTCTTTAAAACTATTACACCTATTTTAAAGATGAAGAAATGGAGGAACAGAGAGAATTTGCCCAAGGTCACAATGGTTAGGAAGGGGCAAAGCCCAGCCCGTGTAAGGATTCTACTGTATTATCATTTCACTTTGCAAGTTTTGTTTCCCTGGTGGCTCAGGTGGTAAAGAATCTGCCTGCAATGCGGGAGACTCAGGTTTGATCCCTGGGTGGGGACGATCCCCTAGAGAAGGAAATGGCTGCTCACTCCAGTATTCTTGCCTGGGGAATTTCATGGACAGAGGAGCCTGGCGGGCTACAGAAGTCAGACATAACTGAGTGGCTAACACACTTTGCAAGTTTAAATGCAACAAAGTAACATTAAGTATCATTTCATTTGGACACGACTGAGCGACTTCACTTTTTTTTCCTTTCATGCCCTGGAGAAGGAAATGGCAACCCACTCCAGTACTCTTGCCTGGAGAATCCCAGGGACCGGGGAGCCTGCTGGGCGGCGTCTCTGGGGTCGCACAGAGTCAGACACGACTGAAGCGACTTAGCAGCAGCAGCAGCAGCATTCTAACATTAAACTTAAAACACACAACGCTAAACTACAGTATTCTATTTAAAACGGTATTCATAACATGAAGGCTTGAACTAGTCATAATTGGAACTTTAATTAAATATTAGAGAAGTTACATGATTTTATTCCTCGCATACAATACCCTCACCTCCAATACGCAACTTCAAAAGGCTGCTTGAAGCCTGTTGTCAGACAATTGTTAATATTCGCTACCCAAGTAACTTAAGAATGGTCTGCGTACGGTCTGTGGCGGTAGAGGGGGACAGGTATGGGGGGGGGCGGTTAGCGTGAAGAAACGGCGTCTAAGATACAATTTAGAATTCGAGTAGTTAGAATTTAGTCATCTAAATCCTCGCTACTTTTAAGTGCGGTCAGTTAACTAGCGGCATTGGCAGCAGTTAGGAACTGGTTAGAAATGTACAATCTTAAGCCCCCGGCCTAGATCTGCTGAATCAGAATGTGCTTTTTAACCGGAACTGCAGACGATCGTATGCACTTTAAAGTCTGAAACCACTGATGTAAATCACACGTTGATTTAGATTCATTCCAATACCAGACTCTCTGGAGAGTCGCGACTTTAAAGACAACGAGGGCAAACAATGCCTTTCTCAGGCAGACATTTTACTTTCCTCCCAGGGGCAGTGTCGTGGGGTTTGGCGAGCCCTCCCGAGCCCACTACCGGCGCCTCCCGGGCAGGACCACAAGGCTGAGGGGCCTAAAGAGCCCCGCAATGCGACTGCGGCAGCTGTGCAGGTCGCCACATCCCTCCCGCGAACAGCCGTGCTTTATTTACTCCACCAGACCGCGCGCCACGCGGAAGGCCGCAAGTGGACATCGACCGCACGGCTTCCATTCCGGGAGGCACAGGGCAGGGGAAAAGACCTCGGGTCCCGCGCCCTGACCCTGGGCACCACGGGCTTGGGCCTTAGGCCCGAGGCCCTCACCTTCAACACCAAGTCGGTCAGGTAGACGGCAGTCCAGCCGCCCACCACCACTACCACCAGCGATACCGGAATCATGGCAGCGGCGGGGGCAGCGCAGGGAAGGCGATCGCCGGCGTCCTCCCTACGAGCTGCAACCAACTGACCTCGCGACGCCTACAGCCCCAGCGTCTGCGCAGGAACCAAGCTGCCACGGGTTCTTTTCTCGTAGTGGCCTCGTTTCCTTCCGGATCCTTCTGGCGGGACACTCGGCCCGCAATGCTCGCACCGGAAAAGTGCGCGGGGGCTTATTTTCGCAGAACACTTGGGCGCCGCAGTCTAGGCATCAGCTAGCCTACGGCTTCCAGCCCTCTAGCGATTTCTTAGTGTTTGGCCCTCCCTGCTGTCTGGTCTCCATTCTCTCTGGTTTCGGTCTGGGGTGTGTAGTTCCTTTTAATCTAGTGAGAGTTTGGGGTCATCCGAAATAATAATCGTCTGCGCCACCCAGACTGTCTTAGGTATCCAGATTTAAATTAATTATGTTCAGTCGTTCTTTTTTATTGAAACGTTATTTATACATAGCGAAAACACAATACAGATTTCAACTGTTTCGATGAGTTTTGATAACTATATATCTGTGTACCCTAATCCAAATAGAGAACGTTTCCATCTCGGGAATTTTCTTCGCTCGCTTCCCAGTTAATCCTCTCCTCCTCCGCCCATTCCTACCCCTCGTTTTCTTTTTAAAAACTTTGTGTAAATAGAATCATACAATAAGTATTCTTTTGTGTCCGGCTTATTTTGTTCAACATATTTTTGAGCTTTAGGTTCATTTCTCAACCTTTTCCATTATAAAATTTGAGATTGGTGCTACGTTAAAAAAAAAAAAAAGTTCTAATCACCCTTACATATTTTTGTATGCTGACATGTGCTTGATTATATATTGGCCTGGGGCAGTGGTTCTCAGCCCTGGCTGTAACATTAGGATCACCAGGGAACTTTAAAAATTCCTGATGCCCGTTCTGTAGCTTAGACCAATTGAATCAGAATCTCAGAATGGGACCCAAGCTCCCGTATTTTTTAAACAGGTCATTCTACTTTGCAGGCAAGATCGAGAACCAGTCAACTAGATGATTTCTAATGTGAAGGAAAACTAATATTTATGGAGTTCTTTTTTTTTTTTCCTTGCATTCTCCTAATGCCCAAGCCTTTAAAAGTTAAACTTGTTTTAGCTCTCTGGAAAAGCATCAGCAGCAATAGTAATACTAATACCGAAATATTGAGAATACCATCTTAAGAATAAGTATCCCAAATAAAAATGCCCCCTCAGCCTCTTGCAACGTAAAAATATAGTGAATACAAGAAACCTGTATGAGAGTTAATGCTACTCATTTGCCTCACTCTCTCATACTTTTCCTAAAGTTTTAGTAATTTAGCACCATTTATTCCAAGCTTTAAGAAAACTTATGATTCAGTTTTACATCTTCTTGCATATATGTATGTATATGTGTTGTTATAAAATGTTTCAATTTATTTTGAACAAAGCTGGGTATAATTATAAAAGTTTATATTCAAGCTCCCTGTGATGTCACAGTTTTCCATGTACAGGTATCCCAAAAGTCTTTGTGCAGTTTTAGGTTTTGATAATTTCAGAAATATAAATGCTACAAACTTGAAAAAGCATCACTTGAAAATTTATTTATATTTCTTTTACAGTTATTTAACTTGGAGAATTTTGAGTAATTTTAAATTTCAATTTTTTTAGTCCAGAGGAAGGCAGACACTGACTGAAACAAAAAAATGAATTATATTTACTGTTCAAAAATTTCTGAGACCAAAGAAACATGAAAGAAATTTAAATAATTTTATTTTTCAAGTGATGTTATGTGTAAGTTCATAGAGTTTGTACTTCTGAAGTTATTGAAGCTTAAAACTACACTAAGACTATTGGTACACTATTGTATTTGAACTGACTTTTGTTTGCTCTTGTATAATGACTGTAGTTTTTTTATTTTATTTTTTTATGACTGTAGTTTTTAACTGATTTTTCCTATGATGAGAAAATTAACAATTAAAATGCTTCTCTTTTGTTAGCCTGAAGCCTTGTCTGGACCACTTGCTGGGACAAAAACCAGATATTTTGTGGCTATCTGATTACCCAAAATATGTAGGAAATGAGTTGATTGTGTTTTTCTGTTCCCAACCTAGATTTTTATTTATTCATTGACTTGATGTTCACATTAGGGATCCAGCAGTCAAAACAAAACACTGAATAGAATCCTGCTGGTTTCTGGAATTTCAGTCATGGAAGGCAACTGGTGGCAGCAGAAAAGACAAGATAGAAGATGCAAGGTGGCAGTAAAAAACATCTGTGTTCCAGAAGATCAAGGTATTCTACCTTAGAATAAATGTGATCTACTTTACAAGTAGTTTCAGGTTTCTGTCAAGTAACTATCTTAAAGAATGCACAGTCAAGTTTTTATTCATATCATGTTATATAGCATATATTTTTAGAGGGGCACCAAGTATACATTTTGGCTGACTGGAAAACAACTACATATTAGGGACTTCCATGGCTATCCAGTGTTGAGATGCCACACTTCCACTGCAAGGGGCGTGAATTTGATCCCAACCCCATGAAAAAAACAGCTACTTGTTAAAAATCAGTATTTGGCTGAAGCAGAATATCACTATCATATAATAAACTTCTGAGATACCAGGATCAACATGAACTATAAATATTAGATAATACTAATTTTAAAATACTACAATTTTGTTGTTAAAAATATAAGTATTAAGATTTTTAGAGTCTGACATTCCCCACAGGAATATTTATTTCTCATCAATGTAATATTTATTTCTCATCAACTTCTTGGGTCATTATACTCTACATTTATGACACGAACTTATATCAGTCAGGATAAGCTTGGGAAACAAGCCCTAAAATCCCATTGGCTTAAAATGACAAAGATTTATTTTTTGTTTGGGCTACATATCCAACATGAATTGGTAGACTGATGCAGATTCCATTTTATCATGCCTAGTTCTCAAAGTGAGGCTCAGGATTTAATGCAGCAGAGAAAGAGGACTAGAGTGTTTATCACTGACAGAAAAATGCTATGACCAGGCATGCACACATTACTTCCATTTCTGTTTCATGAACCAAAAGTAGTCAAATAGCTGTGTCTCACTTAAAGGGCAGAAGGAGTATAATCCTCTGTATACCTAGAAGTAGAGAAGAATATACCTGGAAGTAAACATGAGTGTCATCAACCACATAAGTAGATGCTCTCTTTCATATAATTGGCTTTCAATAAACCAGTCATCTGGGTTTTTCCATCTGTGTTTCACTTTTGTTTCCTGTAGACTAATATCAGCATCTTCCTGGAGTAGAATAAGAGAATCTTTTCAATCACTACCACGTAAGAAATACTTGTACTCTGAAAACATCGATTTGATTACTTATGCCTCAGGTTCCTGGAAAAGGTGAGTTTTCATTCCAATCCCAAAGAAAGGCAATACCAAAGAATGTTCAAACTATCGCACAATTGCACTCATCTCACACGCTAGTAAAGTAATGCTCAAAATTCTCCAAGTCAGGCTTCAACAGTACATGAACCATGAACTTCCAGATGTTCAAGCTGGATTTAGAAAGGGCAGAGGAATCAGAGATCAAATTGCCAACATCTGTTGGATCATCGAAAAAGCAAGAGAGTTCCAGATAAACATCTACTTCTGCTTTATTGGCTATGCCAAAGCCTTTGACTGTGTGGATCACAATAAACTGTGGAAAATTCTAAAAGAGATGGGCATACTGGACCACCTGACCTGCCTCCTGAGAAATCTGTAAGCAGGTCAAGAAGCAACAGTTAAAACTGGACATGGAACAACAGACTGGTTCCAAATCAGGCAAGGAGTATGTCAAGGCTGTATATTGTCACCCTGCTTATTTAACTTATATGCAGAGTATATCATGTGAAATGCCAGGCTGGATGAAGCACAAGCTGGAATCAAGATTTCTGGGAGAAATATCAATAACCTCAGATATGTAGATGACATCACCCTTATGGCAGAAAGGGAAGAAGAACTAAAGAGCCTCTTGATGAAAGTGAAAGAGGAGAGTGAAAAAATTGGCTTAAAACTCAACATTCAGAAGACTAAGATCATGGCATCTGGTCCCATCACTTCATGGCAAATAGATGGGGAAACAGTGGAAACAGTGAGAGAGTATTTTCTTGGGTTCCAAAATCACTGCAGATGGGGAGTGCAGCCATGAAATTAAAAGACTCTTGATCCTTGGAAGAAAAGTTATGACCAAGCTAGACACCATATTAAAAAGCAGAGACATTACTTTGCCAACAAAGGTCCGTCTAGTCAAAGCTATGTTTTTTCCAGTAGTTATGTATAGATGTGAGAGTTGGACCATAAAGAAAGCTGAGCACCGAAGAACTGATGTTTTTGAACTGTGGTGGTGGAGAAGACTCTTGAGAGTCCCTTGGAGTGCAAGGAGATCAAGCCAGTCCATCCTAAAGGAGATCAGTCCTGAATATTCATTGGAAGGACTGATGCTGAAGCTGAAACTCCAATACTTTGGCCACCTGCTGTGAAGAACTGACTCATTGGAAAAGACCCTGATGCTGGGAAAGATTGAAGGCAGGAGGAGAAGGGGACGACAGAGGATGAGATGGCTGGATGGCATCACCGACGGGATGGACATGAGTTTGAGTAGACTCCAGACATGAGTTTGAGTAGACTCCAGGAGTTGGTGATGGACAGGGAAGCCTGGCGTGCTGCAGTCCATGGGGTCGCAAAGAGTCGGACACAACTGAGTGACTGAACTGAACTGAACTGCCTCAGGTTCCAGAAAGTATTTTCTCTGCAAGCAGTTTTAATAAGATACCTTGATTTCACCTAAAAAGCATGTTATTTTGGTTTTGCTCTAGATGGCTTTTACACATATAGTAGCTGCTATTCCATCTTCTTTAAAACATCTTGTTAAATATATGACAAAGTTATTCTAAAACCTTTGGACATCATGCATTTTTGTCTTTGATTGAAGTATGATGTAGTGGCCCACTATCTTTCTGCTTACAGACAGTTATAATTGCTTTTGGATTACTTTACTGAAGGGTATATGAACAAGACATTGTATGCTTATGATTCCTAAATCACTGAGCCTTTACCTTCTTTGTTCTATTATCCATAACAATTGACATGTTTTGAAACCGATTTTCCATCCTGTGAATAGTTCTTCAATCAGAATGCAGTATGTTGAGAGCTGTGTGAAACAACAATCTCTCAACAATTGAACAGAAGCAGAGTTGAATTCACCATACTGTTAGACTTTGTGCTAGAGAAGACTCTTGAGAGTCCCTTGGACAGCAAGGAGATCCAACCAGTCAGTCCTAAAGGAAATCTGTCCTGAATATTCATGGGAAGGACTGATGCTGCAGTTGAAGCTCCAATACTTTGGCCACCCGATGCGAAGAGCCGACTCATTGGAAATGACCCTGATGCTGGGAAAGATGGAAGGCAGAAGGAGAAGAGGGTGACAGAGGATGAGATGGTTGGATGGTATAAATAGACTCAATGGACATGAATTTGAGCAAACTCTGGGAGATAGTGAAGGACAGAGAAGCCTGGCGTGCTGCAGCCCAGGGGGTTGCAAAGTTGGAATGGGAGCACCTGAGGCCGGGGTGCACTGCATGACCTTGGGCACTGGTTTTCTGTTTGTCATTTTCCTCCTAAGGTATCTGTCTTCTTCAGATATCTGGTTATTTTGGCCTATGAACTCATATTCCCATGGAGGTACTGGCTACTTGGCCTGGTAGTATCTACAGGTAATGGCTGAAGGCCAGCCCCTAATCTGAGTCAATTCCAAAGTTCAAGAGAAATAGCAGAAAAGTATTCCCTATAAGCAAAACCTCAAACAAGGCAGTAACTCAATTATGTCCTGGGGCCAGGATGTGAAATAGAGTCTCCTGTGAACTCTTGTCCCAGGAAGCAAATTCCTGGGTCGGGGTACACCTTTGAACCCACTTGGAGAAGGCAGCCTCCATAAGCTATAAGGATCTGAGGGAGCACAGCCAATAAATAAATAAACAAAAAAAATCAGTGTGCCAGCCTTATAGTACTACATCCAGCTTTATAAGAAGAGCCAGCAAAATTTTCATTTATTTAGCACTACTTCACTTGCTGTTTTCTTCTTTAAACAAATTTTATCTACCTAGTCTACTCTTTTATGTTGAAGCATTGCCTGTGGGAAGGCCCCAGGGCCTTGATGTAGTGAATTCCCTACCGAGGCTTCAGAGAGACCCAAGTGTGAATCAGAAACAAGGGTGGAGGGAGGAGACATATGTATACCTATGGTTGATTTAAGTTGATGTATGGCAGAAACCAACACAATATTGCAAAACAATTATCTTTCAATGAAAAAGAAATACATTAAAAAAAAAGAGACAAGGGTGGCCAGCAATGGAGCCCTAGAAAAAAACAGGGTGAGCAGGGAGATATAGGCAGTGCCTTTCTATACACTGTCCTGAGGAGACATTCTCTAAAACTGCCTAAGTGAAGCCCACTACATCACCAGGCTCTTTCTGGCTAGCAGTGTTCAGGATGAGTAGCCCACAGTGCCTTCCGGCCAGCTGTAGCCTGGGTACTCTCAGCGCACCTTCAGTTCTGGAAGTTTCAATAAATACCCCTAAGATGCCTGACACTTCAAACCATGAAATTAAATCAGGTTAGGAAAACCTAATTGTATTTTAACATTTAAACTCTCTTTCTTTGCTCCAATTCCATACACCTCAAGCCACCTTCTGATAAATAGACACACCATGTAGCTTGTTTAAAGGAAAAAGTATACTCATCAGACAGTTAAGAATAAGCAAGTCCACAAAATAGTTATTATTTCTCAGTAAAAATTAATCATGATGCGTATTCGTATGTATGATTTCGTCCCTTGTGGTTAGTGTGAATCAGGATCTCTGAGAGAAAGTTCACAGACGGTAACAACAAAGAGCCAGACTTAGACCAGGGTGGACTCATTAAGGTAGTAGCCATCCTTCTAGCCCTTCTCAGCTGTGTACCTTCCTTCCAGCATCTACAGTTCATATGGTGAGTATGCTGATCCTTACTGATGGAGAACTTAAAACCGCAAGAAGCAGGATGAGGACACTTGAAGTGTGGTTTCCTATCCCAGCACTCTGTCAAAACTCTCCCTCAAAAGTCAACAGCAGGGACTTTCCTGGTGGTCCACTGGTTTAAGACTCTGCCTTGCAATGCAGGGGATGCGGGTTTGATCCCTGTTGGGGAACTAAGATTCCACATGCTGGGGAGCAACGGGTTCCATGTGCAGCAACTCCTGAGCTGGGGTGCCACAACTAGAGTCTGTGTCCTGCAAGGAAAGATCTCACGTGATACAACTAAGACCTGGCACAGCAAATAAATAAATAAAAAAATTTAAAGTCAGTAGCAGTTTCCTGGTGGCCCAATGTAATGTCTCCTCAGTCTTCCTCCTACACTCTCTTTGTTACTCAAAGCTGTTGACCACCACCTGGGTTCCCAGGAGTGCTATCTGAGGTAGTCCAGACTGGAAAGAGATGGGAGGGTGAACTTGAGCCAAAGTTGGGAAACTAAGCACAAAAACCAAATATTTATCAATCATCTACTAAATATGTGTGCTAGGCATATTCTTTTAGGTATCTGAGATATATTAGTGAATACAAGAGACAACCCCCACTGCCCACATGAATGAATTATAAATGACTCCAGGAACATTAATAAAGAACTGTCCTCTATGTTCCTGTAGGGTTTTTTGGTTGGTTGGTAGTTTTTAGCTGTGCTGGGTCTTCATTGCAGTGCGTGGGCTTCTCTCTGGTTGCGGCCCACAGGCTTCTATAGTTGTGGTGCATGGGCTTAGTTGCCCTGCAGCATGTGGGATCTTAGTTCCCTGACCAGGGATCGAACCCACATCCCCTGCATGGGAGGTGGATTCTTAACCACTGGACCACCAAGGAAGTCCTGTTTCTGTAGGTTTTATTCTCACTTTTATTATAGTACTTCCAACATATTATTGCAATTACTTGTTTATATGTCTGTCTCGCCTTCCTGTACTGTGGGCGTTGGTATGGCAGGGATGTCATATCTTATTATTCTGCCACACAGCAGGCATTCAACAAATGCCAGTAGAATAAATACCTAATGAACAAGTGAAGCTGAACTGCTAAACAGGCTGTTGAGTTCTAAATGTCTTAGAGAGATTATGCTTATCTTGGTCTTAGAGAAAAATAGGCTTTATGTTAGAAAGAAAAAGCCTCACAAAACAAGAACACTGCACTAAAGGAATACCAAACTGCTATCAATGCTTCTCTCTGTTCCTTCCCACTGACACCCTAGGCAAGGCCACCATCATTTCTCTCTGGATTAACAAAGCCATCTCCCAGCTGGTCTCTCCACCTCTTCTAACCGGTCGTCTCTCCTTTAGTCTGTTCTCTATAATGGAGCCAGGGAGCACTCTAAATTACAACTATGACCATGTCACTCCCCTCTAGAAAACTGTGCCACTGTTTTGTATTTTAGTCAGTTTTTGCCATATAACAATCCCAAATCTCAGTGACTTACCAAAAGAAATACTGTTTTCATGCTCTCGGGTCTGTAGGTTGGTGGCAGTCCAGCTGGCCAAGGCTACATTCAGCTGGGTAGGACCCCACACTTCTAGTTGGATTTAGGTCTAGTTCAAGTGTCTGTCATCCTAAGGCCCAGACTGAAGGGGCAGCAACTACGTAAAGCATATCCTTTTCATAGCTGATCTCAGGGCCGCACGATGGGGAGTCCAATTGAATGAGCTTCCTCTGGCCTTCTCTGCCAACTTTCCATTGGCCAAAATGAGTCACATTGCTAAACCCAAAGGCAGAGATGTACACTCTGCCTACTGTGAAGCCATGGTCACTTCTGTAATATGAATGGAGTGAAGAACTGAGAATAACAACTAATCTTACTTTTCCTTGACCTCAGGGTCAAGTCCAAATCCCTTCACAATTTTTTTCTTACTTTTCCACTTTCTTCTCTTACAACCTCTCTACCTCCTTCACTGTATTCTTCTCACTCTATTAGCCTGACCATCTTTCAGGTCCAATTACAGGATATACTATCTCTCACTTTCAAGCCTTCTTCCATGCTCCTGCCTTGTCCTGACACACTCTTCTTTCTCCCTTCCCCACATCTATTATTCTGTCCCTATTTACTCCAAAGGTATCTGCCTCTCCCAGCCATCAGTGTCAATGTCACCTCCTATAGGAATGAATTAGTTGCTGCCTCTCTGCATTGCCAAAGCTCCAACACTTGTGAGCCTCTAGCACAGACATTGCTTTTTTTTTAAATTTAATTGACTATCTTCCCTCATAGGCTACCTTCGTGAGGTTGCAAACTGTGACTCTATTTCACCATTCCCAGCACCTAACATCATTAGTGCCCTCCATATAGACAGTACTCATTTTTTGGGGGGCGGGGGGGTTGGCCAAAACGTTCGTTTGGGGTTTTCCATAACAGCTTACGGAAAAACCCTAACAAACTTTTTGGCCGACCTAATACTTAACAAATGTATACATAAGTGAGGACAAACAACCAAGAATGCAATTTTGTTTGAGGATCTGCTCAGAATAATATAGTTTGAAATATCTAGTGTATATATATATGTGTGTGTGTGTGTGTGTGTCCAGAAGACTCATGGCAATGAAAAATGTGCAGAGCCTTTGCATTTTTCAAAGTCCTCTGTGCTGTTTATTTTCATCACACATATCCCCCCTTTGTTAGACTTGTCCACACACTACACATGCAAGACAGCCTACAGGTTACCCTAGTAGTTTGAAGAGAGGCTTTACCCTGTGGCTGTAATAAAAAAGACAGAACTGGGCTGATAATGTTTGCAACAATTCAGAGGATGCAGCTGGAATACTGATAAGCTCTGGTGGCTGATTGGATGTCCAGGGACAAAGGCATTTCCCTTAGGAGGGAGTGGTAGGATCTGCCTTTGTGAGATACACCGCTCCAGGTTATTTGTTTATAGCCAGGAGACTAATTCTCAATCGATGAATTTCTGAGTGAAGAGACCCAGATGTTCCTTGCTAATTTCCCTTTTTAGAGGGTGTAAATTTCTGTAGTCTGGCTTGAGGGCTGGGAGGGTCTATCAGTCACACCTGACTAGCTGCTCTGCATGAAAATATGAGCAGTAATGTTTTGTCTTTGGAATTTGAGGAAGAAAATTTAACTAAAGACAGGAGCTACTCCTAGTCCTCAATAAAGAGCAGACAGGAAGGCTGATTAAGGATTTGAAAGTAGTTGGCTGGAGGGTGGTGTGGGGTGGGGAGGATAGGGGTATGCATAGAGGGGTTGGGAAAGTCATGGAAGAAACCCAAATCTTCCAGGGTCCCAGCATATGGATTTGTTTACTTCAAGAGGTAATTGCCAGCTGAGGCCCATGTTCTTGAAGCTCATTTCAAATTCTGATGATAGAGAAATTATTCGTTTTTCTGATGATGAGAAATCTGATCCAAGTTGCACTGGCTTAGAAGCGTCTCTGCTAGTAATTTGCTAGATTTAAGGATATAGGATTTCACAATTAGATTCTCATTTAAGAGAAACCATCTTGCTTATTTAGAAAATTAGTCTTTTATTAGCCAAAATGGATTTGCTTCTGAGGCCTAAACTACTTGGACTCATTTCAGGCAAATGTTTTCTAAGAGCTGAGTTCCTAAATTGAAAAAGAAACATAAGCCAACACAATAACATATTTAATGAACTGCACGAATGCATTGGAAAATTCCCATCCCAGCCAAACAGTAGAACAGAAATCACAACCAAAGGTGCCAAACCGCTTCTGTTTTTCCCAAAAGCCCAAATCATCCTGGGTCACGGTATTGACTCATGCATTTATTGATTTTTTATTTTCTGAATTTCTTACATAAAACCTGATCCTTTATAAACATGGGCTGGTTTTTCTGTGCATGATTGGCAACACAGAATTG
Organism: Okapia johnstoni; assembly: GCA_024291935.2. NCBI lineage: Eukaryota > Metazoa > Chordata > Mammalia > Artiodactyla > Giraffidae > Okapia > Okapia johnstoni. The sequence goes on from CM044305.1 coordinate 18,191,932, forward strand.
ATTATTTCTCAAATGAGATCAGTAATCCCTTTGGGAAGAGTGTGTGTGTTTGTGTTTGTGTTGGGGGGGGTTGGTGGGAGATGGTTATGAAAAGACTTTGGAAATTTCACTTTATATGCAGGAGCAGGGATGTGGAGACCCTCTAGATTGTATGATTAGCCTCTTCCTAACCCTGGTGGCTCAGTGGTAAAGAATGTGCCTGCCATGCAGGAGACACAGGAGAGCCAGGTTCCATCCCTGGGTTGGGAGGCTCTCCTGGAGAAGGAAATGGCAACCCACTCCAGGATTCTTGCCTGGAGAATTCCATGGACAGAAGAGCCTGATGGGCTACAGTCCATGGGGTTGCAAAGAGTCAGACACGAATGAGCATCTAAACAACAACAAATGTACAATATCTCCCATCCTTTGTGTTGTGACTCATCATCTCCCAATTATTTCAAAGGTTACCGTGAAACTCTCAGCATAGCTGCTTAATGATGGCCTTGGAGAACTCTGCCCACCTCCTCATCCACAGGACAGCGAACACTCCAAGTAGAGACGAGAATTGATCTGGTGGCCAGAGAGAGAAGCCCAGCAGGGCAGGGCCTGGGTGAGGGAGAGCAGGCTGGAGGGAGGGGCCTGTTCTGGATCTGGAGTCCTGGAGGATCATCATCTATAGGGTGAGGAAATGACTTCTGAACACACACAGTTCTGAGGTTCCGGGGAGAAGCCCTGGAAGGAGTGTGTACATGGATGGATGATCTGCTGCCCACGCTGTTCTGACTCAGCCCCCTACATATGACCTCTCCTTGCGCTTCTCTCCCTAGCATTCTTTGAGCCCTTGTAAATCAATCTATGCCAGTGTGGCTGCTCAGATATCACCAGGTTCTTGGGTTAATATGGGAAAAGACTTAGTGATCAGAGACACATGTACCTCCTGGATCTCCTCCCCTGCAACCAGACGGAAGATCACTGTCAAAGCACGTTGCAGACCCAATTCTGCCAAACACACAAGTACTTAGAGCCAATAGTCCCCAAACAGGCAGCCTGTTCTATGAGTTCCGTGACCTTACTGTCAGTTCCCTAGTCATTCCTACAAGCACCTGGCCTTAAAGGTTTAATCCAGGGTGGACTCAGCACTATTCTGAAGACCGGTGAGTAGGTCTTTTAGTCAGATTAGGCCCCACTGTTCTTTCTGAAGGCAGCAGGACACCAGAATGCTGTGCCCACATGTTAGGCTGCTGGGTATGCTGGATTCCTGTTTTTTCACTACTTAAGAGTTATGAGCCCCATGCAGTCTTTCCAGCCCATCACATATCTTGAACATGTCTCATTTGACCATTGGGAAATTCTTTCAACACCCCTTCGGTTAATATAAAAGCCCCAGGGCAGATTCAGATGGCCATGTTTGCAGAGCTACCTGCTGAGGGTGGATTACTGATTAGAGCCCTTCAATGTTCACTTACTGCCCCTGGAGTGTACATTAAAGTATGTTTTCACTCACAGATTTAGCAGTTTCTGTGCTCACCCTGCTCTAATCCCCATAAGTGATATTATAAATATATTCATCAAAAGAAAATAACTCAGTAAAACTGCTGCCACTCAGTGTGATGCAGTACGCAGGTTATTAAGCCATTGTTTCTCAACTCCAAACTCTTCTTTGTGATGCTAGGGTGGGTGGGGATTCCACAAACACGTGTGCTTTGCCAGCTGTCAGCGTTAGGCTCTGCGCAAAGGGGCACTGGAGAGAGACTGCCAAGCTGGGAGACAGAGAAGGGATGGTGCCATCCATGTCTGGCATTAGCCGGCTACTATACTTTATCAGCAGCCATGGCTTCCAGCACCAATTGGTTCCACTTTCCAGGTTGTTTATAATCCTCCGGGAGCCAGCTCGTCATCCTCTCCTCAGTTCGGCGAGGCTGTCTTCTCACGCCTCTGAGGTACCAGCACCAGCCGAGCAGCATGCCCCTCCGGGGCCTGGGTCTCAGCTCCATGGGGTCCTTTCTCTGAGCTTTGAGGATCCAACAACTCTGACTTCTTTCCTTTGCTTCCTCAGTCCCAGGGCCGGTACCTGCTTCTTGCGGTACGAAGCTCCTAGGAGTTATAGACACTGTGCTAGCTAGTCTCCCAAGATGGCCCCAGTAATTCCTTCTCTCTATGCACAAGTTAAGTTGGCTTAAAGCTCAACATTCAGAAAACTAAGATCATGGCATCTGGTCCCATCGCCTCATGGGAAATAGATGGGGAAACAGTGCAAACAGTGTCAGACTTTATTTTTTGGGGCTCCAAAATCACTGCTGATGGTGATTGCAGCCATGAAATTAAAAGACACTTACTCTTTGGAAGGAAGGTTATGACCAACCTAGATAGCATATTGAAAAGCAGAGACATTACTCTGCCAACAAAGGTCCGTCTAATCAAGGCTATGGTTTTTCCAGTAGTCATGTATGGATGTGAGAGTTGGACGGTGAAGAAAGCTGAGCGCCGAAGAATTGATGCTTTTGAACTATGGTGTTGCAGAAGACTCTTGAGAGTCCCTTGGAATGCAAGAAGATCCAACCAGTCCATCCTAAAGGAGATCAGTCCTGGGTGTTCATTGGAAGGACTGATGTTGAAGCTAAAACTCCAATACTTTGGCCACCTCATGCGAAGAGTTGACTCATTGGAAAAGACCCTAATGCTGGGAAGGATTGGGGGCAGGAGGAGAAGGGTACCACAGAGGATGAGATGGTTGGATGGCATCACCGACTCGATGGACATGGGTTTGGGTAGACTCCGGGGGTTGGTGATGGACAGGGAGGCCTGGCGTGCTGCGATTCATGGGGTTGCAAAGAGTCGGACATGATTGAGCGACTGAACTGAAGTGATGCACATGCCACTCTTCATATCAAGAGCATAACTTATTTCCCCTCCCTGTGAATCTGGGCTGGCCTTTCAACTCATTTTATGCTGACAAACTTGGAATTCTGAGCCCAGTCATTAAGAGAACTGGCAGTTATGCTTCTGCTTCCGAAGTTGCTCACTCTTGAGACACTCCCTTCTCATAACCCAGTCACCATGCTGTGAGAAGCCCGAGGTACACAAGGAAGCCATGTAAAGGAGAACTCAAGTATGCTGGTCAACAGCCCCAACTGAGATCCCAGTGGACAGCCAGTATTTACTGCAAGCCTCATGAATGAGACATCTTGAATGTTTCAGACCTCTTGGGCCCCCAGATGACTGCAATCCTATGTGACATTATGTGGAGCAGGAGAACCATTCAGCTGAGCTTAGTCCACCAAGGGATTGGTGAAAGAGAAAGAAGTGGTTATTTAAGCCCCTGGCTTTCGGAGAGTGTGTTTGCTGCAAGAGAGAACCAGGACAGACAGGAAGCCCAGTTCCCAGATACTGGGAAACTAAGGTCACTGATAGGAAATTTGGTGACACAGTTACTAAGGTTGCTCAAACTCATCCTAGCAGGAGTATTTGTACTTCTACCAAGTGATTCCTTTTAAGCTAGCACAGGAGGATGAAATTTCGATTATATTAGCTGCTACCAGAGTTTAGGGAAGGGTCTAAGTCCCTTGATAAGCTGTCTGGGAGATGGAAGATGAAGCATGTGGACAGTGAGTGAAAGGAGACAACAAAGATGTAGGCAAAACTGCCTATATAGAAATGGATAGGAATTCCCAGAGTGAGTGAAGACAGGAAAGAGAAGGGGACGTAAAGAGTGAGAAAGCAAGGGAGCAACTAAGCAAGGACTAGAGTGAGTGTGAGGCTGATAATGAGAGCAGGGTGAACATACAATCAGGCAGCAGGCTGGATACCTGAGAAATTCCTGGTGGTGGTGGGGGGCAGGGATATGACTTTCAGAACAAGATCATCTAGTACTTGGTATTTGCTGTAAATTTAGGCCTTTGGGGAATGTTGTCTGTTGAAACTGATGTGGCAATGAGACCAGAGACTCAGAAATTTTTGAAATAGGAACATTTGACATTTACTAAAAAAATATCCATGTGAGAATAAAGGAGGAGAGCAGGTCCCAAGCCAGAGCCAAAGGTTGATTTGCCTGAGTTCTTAACATCAGTTTCACCATTACTCTTATTTATGAGTACAAAATTCACGATGCCCACCCCGCCCCTCCCACTCCTTTCCAGAAATTGTGTTGGGATCCATGGGGAATGGAGACTCTTGTATTCATAAACAAATAGAGATGACTTTGAAAAGCAATTCAAGTATACATTTGGAAACAAATGGAATCAAAGTAAATAGAATGAATGTTCACGTGGAAAAATATTCAGGTGACTACTTAAAAAGAATTACAGTAGTCACTCAGAAGAACAGAGGAATTAAATGTTGAAGGAACAAAGCATTAAGGATCTCTTGTTACTTCGGTTTTTAACTTTTGGGACACATGACATACAGTTCTTTGACTTTGGCATAGCTGATTTCCCTCAACTGCATGAAGGATAAGTGGTTGTATTTCCCTCTTGGACTGAGATGAGAAAACAGAACAGGAAGAAATGTGTGAGTGAGAATCAGCAAGAGCTGAAAATCTTACCGAGAAGTGGTCAGGAAATCATGAGCTCCTAGGGATCTGCAGACATTTCGAGACAGCACTGAACTTGTCACAAATTTTGAGGAGAACTGAGTTCCCTCAAAGCCACAAAACAGACCCAGGTGACAGTTATAAGAGAGTTCCAAGAGAGGATTAGAACCAGGGGTGCTATGGGTGTTCATACCATGTTCTTTTCTGTGCATCTAGAATGGTTCTTACCAGCTCTCCTTGGGAGAAATGAGGACAGAGTCACTTGAATCATCTGTGTTCTGGGGTTCAGATATGGAAACCGAGTGGAGATGGCAGGATTTTTATAGCCCAAACAGAGTCTGAAGAGTTTTAGAGTCTTTAGAGAAAAGTTTTGGTGATGCGCTTCAGGCTCTGGCTGGTGAGTGGATCCCTATTCTAGCCATCGTAAACCTCTGGTCTCTAAGCTGGAAGGTACTTTGAGAGTCATGGAATTCAGTCCACTATTGTCCTGATTGTAAAAATAAAGCTCAGAGAGGTGAAGTGACTTGGCCAAGGTCAAGAATTGGTTATGCAGCAAAGCTAGAAAGGGAATCCTGCTTTTAGACCATCAGTCTAGGGCTCTCCTGAGAAATAATTCCATGTATTTGTGGTAAATTATATTCAGTTCATTCACTCAGTCGTGTCCAACTCTTTGCATCCCCATGGACTGCAGCACGCCAGGCTTCCCTGTCCATCACCAACTCCCAGAGCTTGCTCAAACTCACGCCCATCGAGTTAGTAATGCAATCCAACCATCTTGCCCTCTGTTGTCCCCTTCTCCTCCTGCTGTCAGCCTTTCGAGAATCAGAGTCTTTTCTAATGAGTTAGCCCTTTGCATCAGGTGGCCAAAGTATTGGAGCTTTTTCTATAGATTATATTGCTATCCCCCCAAATACTTCTTTTTTTCTCTCTCTTCAGTACCCCTTGCCTGTTGTTTGTGAACTCTGTTTTCCTTTTTTACTTCAACAGCCTGAATGAATATGACATGGAGCAGAGCTGTGCTCGATGTGTAGTGTGGATAGACATACTCTTTGCTGGCTGTCAGCCACTGAAGTTTTGAAGTGGTTATCACAGGCTAACTTAGCCATTCCTGAATTTCCATTGCCTTGTAAGCAGGCTATCTTGCAAGAGAGGCAATGTCTTATCCATCGGTCTGCCTGGAAACTATCAGTACACTTGCACTATATGTTATTAATTTGGAATGCTGCTACAAATTCACCTCCTATGAGTCTGGGTTACATCTGAATGGATCTAATCAACCTGGTTAACTGAAACATCAGAGCCAGGAGTTTAGAAAAGAGACAGTGAGGCCTTCCCTGAACATCCCTTCCTCCACTGGACAGAAAGCAAGTGGGGGAGGAAGTGAGGAGAAGGGGGCCAGGCCAAGAAAGGGATTTGGGGGGTGATGCAGATGGCGAAATTTCCTAACTTCTTACTTTTGTGAAGGGCCAATCTTGAGACTTAGCTTTGTCCTTGAGCCTTAGGAAGTTCTTCCCTACCTGGTCCCATTCCATATGGCCCAACCTCTCACAGGAGGCCATTCCTTATCCCTAATCAGGGGCAGAAGGAAAATTTAAGGTGGTGGCTATCGGATTGTATCCTAAATATTTAAGTTGCAATTTCCAGCTTAGCAGTGCAAAACAAAGTCTTCATTCTATATAGCTTATTTTTTCATAATCAAATTTAAAGGTATCAAAGAGATTGACTTGGGTTATTCATTGGTTATTATTTATCACATTATGTCATTAATGTCACTGACTGTGTGTCATTAAAGTGAATCAGCTTAGGGTGAGGTAATGGTGGCCCCAGAATTGGATTAGGTCATTAGAGAGTCACCTTTTGGCTGAAAATATTGTATACCTGTCCCATGATTCACACATCATCCAGAAGCAAATCCCAAACACCAGATTTAGGTGAAATACTGTTTTTGAGTTATTAGAATTTTGATATTCTCCTCGTCAGAGGCTGAGTTACCTAAAAGTGTTGCTAAAGTCAGAGGGTGATTCACTTTGATTATTACAGTCTGAAAACTCTAAATCATTAAACAGACCTCATATTTTAACTCAAATTTTATATATTTTATGAAGTCATGAGTAACCTTTAAAAGGAGCCCTGAAGGAAATCTACATGCATAAAAATGAATTTCGTATTTAGTGCTTCATGGACAAGAAAGGCACAAAACAATTAAAACAGATAGGAGCAGGCTTTGTGTTTCAAATATTGATACCTCATGACTCCAGGAGTTGAGACAAAAGGTATTTCATGTCATCATTCGGCAGGCAGCCATAAAATCTGTCTGAAGTCACTGCATGAGAAACAAGATGTTTTATTTATGTATTGTCAAAAGTTCACAAAGACTCAAGTATGTGGGAATGTTCGGTATAACCTAAGTGACAACTCCATTCTAACATATGCCATGTCTGATCTTGCATGGCCCAGGGCAGCCCAGCCATGGGGACTGCTCTTTTGACAAATATTTGGATTAGACATTGCCCACTTAGGCTTCTTAGGAACACAGCGTGTTGCTGTCTAGATGGAGTAGTCCTCAGTGCCCGATGGGTGCCACCACGACCTACCACCACAGCACTGGGGAAAAGCACCAGACCCTGGGGACCAACGACAGAATGAATGACATTGCCTGGCATTCCTTAGGCATCCACGTGCTTCCTACTGCCTCTGTGAGCTACGTTTTTGCAATGCTTGGTTCAAAGGACCGCAAAGTTTACATGGTAAGAGGCAGGGCAGTGGTGAAGAGCATGGGTTTTGGGATCAGGCTGCCCTATTTCAAAACCTGTCTCTGCCATTTATTAGCTGGGTGACCTTGAGCAAGTTTCTTAACCTCTCTGTGTCTCAGTTCTCTTGTATATAAAATGGGTGGGATGAGAACAGTACCTACTCACAGGGTTGTTATGAGGATTACACGAGTGTGGGCATAGAAAGGCCATAGAACATGCTGTTCCTGGCTCCCAGTAAATGCTACCTAATGGTCAGCTGTCACTGGTTAGCTGTCATGGAGTCTGGGGACAGCTGCTGTGAGTTGGAATCGAATCTTTCAGGAGAAGGTCTGTCTGGTTTATCAGGACATTCAGTTGCCAAGACACCTAGACAGCCTATCACAGGAACTAATTTGAGGCCCTGGCCTTCCCAGGGGTGCCTGAGGAGACCAGCAATTTAGGGGGAAGTTTCACAAAACTTCGTTGCTGGGTAGGGCTTGGCAGCCTCCGCATGGTAATGCCCCCCTGACCTGAGCAGACCCAGGGCCGGAGTCCTGACACTGATGCAAAGATGGACAGTGAAACTGGTCCATCTTTCGGCAGCAGCTAAGCTCCCGAAAGGGCATGGTGATGAACTTCACCATTATTTCTCAGACGAAGGGAGGAGTATTTCATGCGCACAGTTTTAGGTTAAAAGGATTCTTCCAAAAGCATTTGTCTGTGCTAAATACCATCAGCCAGGGACTTCCCTGGTGGTCCACTCGCCATGCTGCAGGTTCACGTCTGATCCCAGGTCAGGGAACAAAATCCTGAATGCTGCAACTAAGAGCCCGAATGTTGCAACTAAGATCTGGCACAGCCAAAAAAAAAGTGTTCACAAAGACCTTAAGTCCCACACAGGCCCTGAACTATCTAAACAAGTGTTAGAAGCCCCATCATTGTTGGAAATGGGCATCTGGACTTGGTCTGGTTGCCCATGCCTGGTCTCTGGGATGCTGCTGGGTTGGGGGACTGTGGTGCCCAGTATATTCTGGCAAGCTGCAGCCTCCTTGCCACACGGTGGGAGATGCTGTTGGTTGGTTATCCTAAAACCATTCCTCTTTCTCCTTTGCCGACCTCACACTGTAGTAATGCAAAATTAAATACCATGTATCCTTGCGGATAATCATGTGACACAGCTCTGGCCAAGGAGACATAAGGAGAACTCTCTGGAGAAATATTTTCCCCTGGTTTCTGCCTTTGGGGGGCAGTTATGTGAGGATATGGTACTTATAGCTGTGGTGACCATTTTGCCATTTTGTGACCATTAGACAGCAAGTCCAAGGGCAAGAAAGACAATATGTGGAAGAATGGTAGAGTGGAAGGATGGAAAAAAACCTGAAATATCTATGTCTGTGTTGAGATGTTGAACAAATCCTGGGACTACTTATCTCTGGACTCTTTATTTTTTAAACAACAGATGCTCTTAAGGTTTAAGCCACTGTTAGCTCTTTATCTGTCACTTATAACCAGAAGCATTTCCAAATGATACTGTAAGTCTTAATCTGTGTGTCTAGTTTATGTACCTGAACTACTTTTCTCCTGATTTGCACCACTTTTGGCCCCAATTCAGGCCCTTGTTTGAAGAAGCAGAGCCTTCCCAGCTCTTGCATTTCCCTCTCTCCAAGGTGCTGGAGTTGACTATCCTCAGCCACTGGCCAAGACTCAAGGATGTCCCACTTGCCAGCACTCAGGTGGAGAGTCAGGCTAGAGAATCTTGCCATGGCATCCCATTCACTGAATCAAAACCCTTCTGTGTTGTCCTTCTAGAGCCAAGGCTTTACTATTATTTGGAACACTGTCATTTGAACTACAGGACACCCAAGGCAAAGTCAGCTCCCTTGGTCCTAGCCTTGCCCAATTCTGCCTTTTGCAGGCCTCCCTGATAACCCTTTGGTTAAGGTGACCTCCAAACATGGCTGACAGGTGGGCTCACACTGGCTGCGACTCACACAATCTGGAAGGTTAAGGCCCAGAAATGGCTCTTCTCAGTGCTGAAAATGTGAGTTCTAGGTGCCTCACTCCTTAGAATTTCTCTTGCTGCTGATGACATCATTTTGACCTTGGCCAAGAAACCTGATCTCAGTCCCTGCACTGCATCTGTTCAGCATGATATTTTGGAAAAAGAGGCCTGGATTTCAAGATTGAGGAGGTCTTGGCTTTAGTCCGTTCTCTCCCACAAACAAACCAAAGTCAGCTGCTACTGCTCCTTTCTGGGCTTCTATTTCCATGTATAAAACAGAGCGGTGATCCTTTCCCTGACACTGCTATTTACATATTTTAGGAAGTGAATTTTAAACTTGGAGACACAATAAAAATTATAGAGTACACTTTAAAGAAATTATTTAGAACATTAACGCATATTTCCATAAGTACTCACAGTGTCTTTCTAAATTTGAGGTTTGGTGAATATAATGAAAATTTCACTGGAGCCCGTCTTAATTTTTTAAAAAGCGTATGAATTTTCCCCCAGATTTTTCTAACACACCAGAAATAAATTACAGAAAGGAGGAGGGGGGTGAAGCACTAAATTCTTCCCAGCTGTAAAAACCTTGCTTTTCATGTGAATTAAGTCTTTGATCCCTAAAAATCCATTTTGCTCTTGGACAAATTCCAGACACTGCCTTCTTGCGGAAGCACAGTGCCAGGGACAGAATGGCTGATTGAGGATAAAGTTTCTCCTACGACTGTGCTGATCTAAGAAAGAAGCCTGAGGAATGGGGGTGGGTGGAGGCATGAGCTTGTGTTCCCACATTTTGGCATCTGCAAGGTGCCTTATTCCTTTTTCAAAGTACTCTGCTGCTTTTCCCCTCTGTCTTAAACACAGGCCCTGACTCTTTTCCTTATGAGTAGATTTGTCTTTGGAATTCTGCAAGGCCGTGGCAGTCTTGCTGAATAAACTCTGCTGGAAACGGCAAGGCCTTTAGTGGATAGTCAATTCTATCCTTATGTAAGCTCATCTGTTTTGAATATCTGAGCATTTGCATGTGCCAGCTACTGTCCACAGATATACTGAGAGGCAAAGTCGGTGCAGGGCACCAAAAGGAGAAAGCCCATTTGGGGTAACTCATGCTGTGCTGGTGATGGAGACTGCCTTTTTTTTTTAATATGGTTTTAAAAATTGTGTTTATATATAACATAATATTTGTCATGTTAGCCATTTGTAAGTGTACAATTCAGTGGCATTAATTATATCCACAATGCTGTGTACCCATCACCATTAACTATATCCCAAGCTTTTTCATCATCCCCAGTATAAACTCTGTACCCATTAAACTACTGCTTCTCATTCCTTCCTCCCTTCAGCCCCTGGTAACCTCTGCTCTGCTTTCTATGGATTTGCCTATTCTAGATATTTCATGTAAGTGGAATCATACAATATTTGTCCTTTTGTGTCTGACTTCTTTCACTTAGCATAATATTTTCAAGGTTCCTCCACACTGTAGCATGTGTCAGAACTTCATTTGTTTTTATTTATTTTTGGCTGTACTGGGTTTTCATTGCCGTGCAGGCTTTTCTTTAGTTGTGGCGAGCTGCGGCTACTCTCTAGTTGTGGCACGTGAGTTTTTCATGGTGGTGGCTTCTCTTGTTGTGGAGCACAGGCTCTAGGTGTGCAGGCTCAGTAGTTGTGGTGCATGGGCTTAGATGCTCTGTGGCAAATGGAATCTTCCAGGACCAGGGATCAAACCCATGTCTCCTGCATTGGCAGGTGGATTTGTTACCACTGAGCCACCAGGGAAGCCCAGAACTTCATTCCTTTTTATGGCTGAATAATGTCTCATTGTCTGAATAGACCACATTGTGTTTATCCATGCATCTCTTGATAGATACTTGGGTTGTTCCCACCTTTTGGCTGTTATGAATAGTGTTGCTATGAGTATCTGTGTACAGAGATCTGAGTCCCCACTTTCAGTTCTTTTGGATATATACCTAGGAGTGGGACTGCTGAGTTACATGGTTTTTACATGTGGATATGGTGTCAGTAGAGCCAACACAGGCAGTAAGGGTTGCTAAAACAAGGACCCATAGCTGCATCCCAGAGGGCTATGGCAAGAGTCATAGCCAAGTTCAAGGAGAAGAAAGGGTTGGAAGAGACAGACCCCGTGTTTCTCCTATAAGGTTGTGAGATTCAGTCAGGCCCGCAGTGAAGCCAGAATCATGAGCCAGATAAACTGTCTGTTTGCAGAAAGATGGCAGGAGCTCGGGGAGAGTGGAACAGAGCAGACGGATGGGGAGCCTAAGCAGCCAGGGGGCAAGAGGCAGAGGATCACAGGGTAGCCATGTAGTAAAGAGTTAGAAAATCCATGGGAAGCAAGTGGCAGGGAGAGTAAAGGTCAGGGGTCCAAATATCTATCCACAGAGCACTGTGGGCCCTGGAAACCAACAAGCCTTGATCCTGTGGGCATTCCCCCAAGCTAGGAAGCCTCTTCTCTCCCTCCTGCTGATGCAGAGAGAAAAACCTGATGGTTCCTGGTTTGTGAGGGAGGGTATCTGGATAAGGCCAATCCTGACCCAAGCCTCCCAGTGGGAAAGGATCTTGAAGCACTTCCCTTTTGGAGACCAAAGTGAGCAGCTCAAGGTTCAGGACGATCCATCACCCTGGACTATGATATGAGTAACTGTTACAGAACACTGCAGCTTTATTATAGGTCGCACCCAAGGGTAAAGATATGTACTAAGCAATGTTGTCTGCTAGGAGGCCGAGAAACACACATCTTAAATTTTAGGTGATGACTTACTCTTAACTACTTGGCTTAAAAATAACTGCCAAGGCCATTCCAGGCCACTACGGTCAGTAATTCCATAAGGGCACAAGCCAGGTGGCATCCTAATCCCGTGTCCCACGGCCTGCTGGGAAGGGAGTTCATGCTCATCTCCAGGTTTATCCCTCGAGCAGGGGCAACGGTAGGACAGGTCATCTTGTGAAGACAGCCAGGAGAACAGCTGCCTGGGACACATCCTGGGGAGGGGGGCGGGGACGTGAGCTCTCATTCCAGAACTGTAGAGCTAGCCACATTCAGGCCTACCCAGCGAGGCTACATAAATTATGGATGGTACAAAATCTGCTGGGCTGGAAACCCCAAGCAGTTCTTGATATGGCCTTCTAGACAAAATTATTTCTGGGGTCAGAAGATGCAAAGCCCCATTGGGCCTAATCTGGGAGCCTTCATTGGACTAATTTATACTAAAAATAGCATCCAGATATGATTAGGAAAGGTTCTTATGCCACGTCCCTATGAAAGAGAATAGGACCAATGCTTCCAGAAAGCAGACAAACACTGCACTGCATTTGCACAATGCAAAACCCAAGCAGAGAGAATCTATGTTATCAGAGAATTTAGTTCCTTTTCCTCCCCTCAAGCACTGTTAAAATAGGCCTCAATAGTAACAGGCTCAGCTGGTCGTTCTGACACTTGGAAAATGTCCTGTGCTTTCTGACTTCTGATGTGTTTATCTAGGTCAGCCCCCTGATTGGTGGCTCAGGTGAGAAAGGATCTGCCTGTAATGCAGGAGACCTGGGTTTGATCCCTGGGTTGGAAAGATCCCCTGGAGGAAGGCATGGCAACCCACTCCAGTATTCTTGCCTGGAGAATCCCCATGGACAGAGGAGCCTGGTGGGCTATAGTCCACAGGGTCACAAGGAGTCGGACATGACTAAGCGACTAAGTACAGCATAGCACCTGCTTTGGTGGGGTCTCATACCCTCCCTACTTGTGCAAATCTGAACTCCCCTAGGCTCAGAGATGCCTTTTATGAAAACCTCCCTGGGATCGCCTGCTGCTCCCACAGTCCTGCTTCTCCTCTGAAACTCTAAAGTTACTTTCCATATTCTGTTTTATTTGTGTACCTTAAAATCTCCTCTTACGCTATGGTAAACTTCTTGAGGTCACAGGTTTTTTCATTTTTCCATTTCCACAGTGTGTCTTGCAGTTAAGATGCATGCAAGAGATATTTATAGAGGTATTTCATGAATAAACTCATTAATATAGAAGGAAATTATATTTAGCACAACTTATTAGAATCCCTATCCATAAAGTGGTGCTAGAATATTTTGGGAAAACATTCTTCGGTATCTGACTTAGATGCCCAGTGTTTCAATGTATCTATTTTTTCTTGTCTTTTTCTTAGTAGAAAAAGCACCCTCTGCTGCATAGTATTACTTAACTAATTAATTAAATGATTAATTCAGTTCTAAAGGCCCCTGCAGCCCGGTCTTCTTCAGACTGGCTAACTCCTATTCTTTTTGTCTTCCACTTTCTACCGCCTGTGCCTTAGTTTTCTTGGCAGTGAAATAGGTCTGTCTGTTACCTCACCGGGTTGTTGCTGTGAGGGCAAAATAAAACAGTGACGAGAAATGTTTGGAAAAGTGATCAGTGTCAGGTGAGGTGATATTGGACAGAACTTTTCAAACTACTCTGTAGAATGACACGTTTGACCATACGAGAGAAGACAGTGCTACAGAACAAGTTATTGGTCATAATGAGCTCTGGGGAGACTGCATCGTGAGCGCCTAGGGAGGAGCGGGTGGAGAGCAGGACAAAGGACACTTCCTCCATTAATCATGGGAGTGAGAACAGAGCTCTGCTGTGTACCCACTTAATCAAAACAGCACACCTCCCCTCCAAAGCAGCCAATGCCTAAACCACACAAACGAGTTATTTCAAAGTCACAGGAGTTGCCTTACAGAACAAGACAGCCTATTAAAAATGAATAATGTGCATTTCTTCCTGGGAAGAACAAATCAATACCCCTCAGTGGGCCCAGTGCCACCTACCAGCTTCCACACGAGTATGCCTTTCTCCAGAAGAAGGGTATGAAAAGGACAGCTTTTCCTTCCCCTTCTTTGGGCTCACCAGTGAAAGCAGCTCACATCTCTCCCTTCAGAGGTGGAGTCTGAAGTAAAAGAACTTTACCTTCCCCCAAGAGTACATTATAAGTTTTAGCCATAATGGACACTTGAGGGGCAAATATTTCCTCCTAAGCTCCATGGAACCTTTAGGCTTGGATTACTCAGAGAAGTACAGTTGTTCACTTTGTAGATTCAACTGCAACCCCTTTGCAGTTCAAGTCCGTTAAACAGATATTTATCTTTAGGCCAACACTTCTGAGTTTCTACTATGCATCAGCATGGTGCTAAGTCTATGAATCGACACTTAATTCTCTCATTGTATAAACAAGGGAACTGACATCGGAGAGGTTAAGCTGTGTGCCCAAAGCCACACAGCTGGTAAGTGGGAGAGCTGGGTTTTGAACACCTGAGTCTCTGTGGCTCCAGAAACCCTTTTTTTTTTTTTAACCATTTGACTCTACCATTATTTGCTGTGTGGCAAGCACTGTAGTAAGTATTTAGGAACCAGGAATGAATTAGATTTGCTTCTTACTCCCAAGTATCAGACACTAGCATATTATCTTGCATAAATAAGTAACTTTATTTATTTGGCTGCACCAGGTCTCAGTTTTGGCATGTGGGATGTTTAGTTGTGGCGTGTGAACTCTTAGTTGGGGCAATGTGGGATCTAGTTCCCTGACTAGGGATCAAATTTGGGACCCCTGCATTGGGAGTGCAGAGTCCTAGCCACTGGACCACCAGGAATGTTTCTATCTTACCTAACTTTAACTTAGACTTTACTGGATATCATAACCCTGCGGGGAGAAAACTGAAGAACCACAGAGCTGAAGGTCTTGCCCAAAGTAGGCTGAATAAGTGACAGAGCAGAGGTTCAAATCCAGGCAATGTAATCTGGTTTCACAGCCCATGCCTAAGCACTGTGCTGCATTATTCCCTGCAAATATTTGTAAACAGATATTCACCCAAGGTTCGATCACTTCCTTAACTGAGGTAAGCGAACGTAGAGTATAACATAACCATGGCCTGGACTGAAGAGCCAGGGACTCCAAATTTAGAGCTGAAATGCTGCCACCAAGAGAGGTGGCAGAGGGGAGAAGGGCATTCCATGCCAGAGGCCACAACAGGCAAGAAGGTGTATCTGTGTCCCCCACACATCATGCCCAGTGCACAGCAGTCTCCCAGTACCAGTTCGGGTTGTCTTTTTTAAGTTTTTAGTTTTTTTTTTTACTTTTTATTGAGGTTTTCCCTACATACGGTAAAGTGTTCTAATCTTACGTGTACAGCCTGATGAGTTTTTACATAGGTATACGTGCCCAGAGACACCACCCAGAGTAAGATACAGAGTATATCCTGAGCCCTAGAAGGTGCCTCCATGCCCTTTCCCAGTCAGTAACCACACTCCTCTTCTGAGATCATCAGTATTCTGACCTCTATCACCTCTATTGGTTGGTTTTGTCAGTTCTTGCCTTTTACACAAACAGAATCATACAATATGTATGTGTTCTTTTGTGTCCGGCTTCTTTTGCTCAACAAAATGTCTCTATGGTTCCTCTGTGTGGTTGTGTGAGGCAGTCCTCAGTTCTTTCCATGGTTGTCTCGTTTCCACTGTATGAATACACCTCAATTTACTCATCCACTTTAATGGTCATGGATATTCGAGTTGTTTCTAGGTTTTGAATATTCTGAATAAAAGCACCATGAACGTTCTTTTATGGGTCTTTTGGTGGACATATGTTCTCATTTCACTTGAGTATGTAACAAAGAGTGGAGTTCCCAAATCTAAAGGGGTGTGTGGGTATGTGTGTGTACCTTTTGGCTATACACACACACACACACACACACACACACACACACACACACACACACACACACTTAGATTCAGTAGGTATGGCCAAAGTGTTTTCCAAAGTGATTCTATCAGTTTATACTCCTGTCAGCAGTGAATGAAAGTTCCAGTTACTCTAACCTTCTTACTCACATTTGATACAGTTCAGTCTGACCATTCAAAAAAACTTTATTTTGAAATAATGATTGATTGAAGGAACCACAATCAAGATACAGAAATGTTCCATCACGATCAACTATTCCATCACATCACACAAAGATTTCCCTCATGCTATTCCTTTAAAGTTCTATCCTAACCAGCCCTAACCTTTTGCAATCACTAATTAGCTCCTGTCTCTATAACTTCTGTCATATTGAGAATGTTACATAAATGTAATCATACAGTCTGTGGCCTTTTGAGATTGTGCTTTTCACTCAGTGTGGTGTCCTTGAGATGCATCCAAATTGCTGTGTAATATCAATAGTTCCTTTTTATTGCTGAGTGGGATTCCATGGTATGGATGTAGCACAGTTTGTTTAATCATTCACTTATAATAGAACATCTTGGTTGATTCCAGATTTGGACTATTACTAATACAGTTACATAAGTTTTTGTGTGGTAATAAGTTTTCATTGTTCCACGATAGATGCCCAGGAGTAAGACTGCTGGGTCATAAGGTAGGTATATGTTTAGTTTTTTAAGAAACTGTGAAACTATTTTGCAGGGTGGCTGTACCATTTTACTTTCCCATCAAAAATGTAAGAGAGAGATCCAGTTACTCTACATTCTTTTCTTTTAAATTCCTTTTACTTACTTATTAATTTTTTTATTTGGCTGTGCTGGGTCTTAGTTGTGGTGGGATCTTTGTTCTGGCATGTGGGATCTAGTTCCTTGACCAGGGATGGAACCCGGGCCCCCTGCATTGGGAGCTCAGTACCCCAGTCAATGGACCACCAGAGAAGTCTCTACTCTACATTCTTGAAAGAAGTTGCCACTTTTTTTCTTTGTTTTCTGTTTGTACTCTGTTTTTTTCTCCTGTCTTCCTACTTGAACATTGTTTAGAATTCCATTTTTATTTATTTGTGTTTTCATGATTAGTTTCTATTTATTTGATTTATTGTTTCTGAGTCTCTCTCTCTGAATAAATGGCTGCTCATTACTATATTACAGGTACATAACTCGTCACTGTCTACTAGTTTGAGCATCTTACCAGTCTGAGTGAAGTGTACAAATCCAACTTCCTTTTATGTTCCTTTACCCTCTCCCATGGATAATCTAATTGTCTTAAACATTTCCTATACATACATTGAGAACTCTTCCAGGTGGTATTATAATTTTTGCTTCAACTGTCAAACATAATTTAGAAAACTCAAGAAGGAAAGTCTGTTGCACTTAGCAATGTTTTGATTCTCTCCATTATTCTTTCTTCCTCTCTGATGTTCCAAGATTTTCTTCTTTCAGCATTTCCTTTCTGTTTAGAGAATTTCCTTTAGCCATTATTTTACCATAGGTCTGCCAGCGACAGATTCCCCTATATTTTCCTTCATCTGATAATGTCTTTACTACCATTTTTATTCTTAAAGGTTATTTTTACTGGATGTAGAATTCTGGTTGGCTGTTTTTTTTTTTTCTTTATTACTTGAGAAATTTTATGCCATGTCCTTCCAACCTCCTTAGTTCCTTATGAGAAATCTGCTGTCATTTGAATTGTTTTCCCCTATAGGTAATGTGTCATTTCTCTCTCACTGCTTTCAAGATTTCTCGTTTGTCTTTTCAGGAGTTTGATTATTTATCTTTTACCGTTCTTTCTTTCTTTCTCTTTTTCTTGGCCATCCTGGGCAGCATGTGGGATCTTAGGTCCCCAACCAGACATCAAACCCAGGCTCTCAGCAGTGAAAGCGAGGAGTCCTAACTACTAGACTGCCAGGGAATTCCCAATGATGATGTATCTTTGTCTGAAATCACTTAGGTTTATCCCATTTGGGGTCTGCTCAGCTTCTTGAATCTTTTTGTGTCACTTGCCAAATTTGGAAACATTTTAGCCAATATTTCTTCAAACACTTTTTTAGGCCTGACCCTCTTTCTCCTCTCATTTTGGGACTTTGATGACACAGATGTTAGATTATTTGTTACAGTCCCACAGGTCTCTGAGGTTCTGTTCTTTTTTTTTTTTTTCAGTCTACTCTGTTGTTGAGATTGGGTAATCTTTATTGTTCTGTCTTCCAGTTCACCAGTTCTCTTGTCCGTCCTCTGCATTCTGCAGTTGAGCTCATTCATTTAATTTTTAATTTTGTCTATTGTATTTTCACTTGTAAAATTTCCATTAGATTCTTTATACCTTATGTTATTTTGCTGAGACTTTCTGATTTTTCATTTGTTATAAGTGTGTTCATCATTGCCCACTGAAGCATTTTTATGATGGCTGCTTTAAAATCCTTGACAGATAATTCTAACATCTGCATCATCCCAGTGATGGTGTCTGTTATTGCCTTTTCTCATTCAAGTTGAGCTTTTCCAGTTCTTGGTGTGACATGTGATATTTGGTTGAAAGCTGGACATATTTGATATTATGTTATGAGATACTGGATCTTATTTAAGGCTTCTGTTTTAGCTGACCTCTTTTGATGTCACTCTAGCAGGAAGGAAGGGTGTGTGTACTGCCTTCTTACTGCTAGGCATGGGTAGAAATCCAGGTTCTCTACTGGCCTCCATTGACACCTGGGCAGGGAGGGCTTCTCATTACTACAGGGTTGAGGTGGGAGTTCAGGTTCCTTCCTTATTGGGCCTCTGTGAACTACCCTGGCTAAGAAGAACAGGGGTGCCTCTTTATTGCTCCCCACAAAGCTTCCACTGACAACATCAGCGGGAGGCCTTGTTACCACTGAATGGTGGCGAAAGTCTGGACTCTCTGCTAGGCCGCCTCTGACATCACTCCAGCAGGAGAGAGGAGGAGTTCCTTCTTCCTTCCAGGTGGGAATGCAAGTCCAGGTTTCCCATATGGTCCCTGCTGACACCAGGAGGTGGGTGAACCATCTTCAGTCTTGAAGAGATGAAGGTCCCAGCTCCTTACTTGGTCACCCCTGAGAACACCCTTTTGGAGAGCTTTCAGTGCCTTGTGACAGCCTGGAGAGTGTGCACATATGGGTTTCCCATACTTTCCTTTGCTGATGGTGGTGGTGGCTGCAGTCTTTCTATGGAGTTTACCTGGAGACAAATGGCCATTATTGAAGTTTTCTGTCTTTCTAGGATGTCTCTTTTATGGTCCTTTGGCTAAAGAGGGTAGGTTTTTTGGGGGGAGCTTTTTTGGGTCTGTGCCCGTTGGTGTTTCCAGTTTGCCAGATTCTGCAGTACCTGGACTGGGATATTTGAGGCGAAATCAAAAGGCCAAAAAACCAAGAACTCACCACCATGTTTTCCTTCAGGGTCCAAACTCTCTAGCTTTTCTGACTTCTTCTCTCTACCTTCCTGAGTCTTCTTATGTTTATTTTACATATAATGTTCAAGGGTTTTTAGCTTTACTTAGAAGGGGGGGTTGTGGGGCTTTGTGGCATTATCTCAGGGACTTCCACGGTGAGGGGAAGGGATAGCAGAGGCGGATGTGGAGTGGGAACTCTCTTATCTATGATTTAATAGAGAAGCCTCGCTTTCATTGATTTTATATATTGGGGTTCTATCTAAGATCTCAGGGACAAAAGGGTTCCGTTGCTTAAAAGAAGTTAGAAACTGCTACTATAAACTACTGAAATGTCCTCAAAGTCCAACATTTTGGTTTCCAAACGGTGTCGCTCTCACCGTCTTTTACAGCTGAAAGAAGTGCAAGGATCTTTTGTCAAAACCATGTGTCTGTTTTTAATTTGGGCAACATGGTAGCCATAACCATATGCCATGGAAGCAAAGTGTCTAGGAAACTTCCAGATATTTGCACACCTAACACAGATGTTCCATTTTGCTGTCTTTTTTTTTTTCCAGCTAACGGGATAGGGAGAAGGATTTAGCCTCTGGGGTCTAAATGCCTAGATTTGAGTCTTAACTAATTCTGAACTGCGTTATCTTATATAAGTGATAACTTCTCAGAACCTCCATGTCCTCATCTGAAAATAGGGGTAATAAGGTCTAATTTATGCAATGACTTGTTAAATAGGCCATACAAAAGATACTCAGTTAATGAGCTGGTCTCTGCAATACTATCCACTACAGCAACCATGAGCCACGTGAGCCTATTGAGCATTTGAATTATGACTAGTGCCAGTGAGGAACTGAATTTTATTTGAATTCAAATTTAAAAACTTATACTTGGTTCAGTTATTGGTAAACTTTGTAGGATATTTGGAACAATTTGTGTGTGAGTATTCCCACCTCACACAAACTCAGAGGAACACCTTTGAGTATGGACAAGCTGTAAATGTTATGAAATCTAAACACAGGTCAAGTATTTCTGATGAGAATTGAGTGTCTTAATTGTGAGGTGCTCTAAATGCAAAACACACTGGATTTTGAAGACTTATTAGGAAAAACAAGATGTAAAATTATAATACTTTTTAATATTTACTACACGTTGAAAGTAAATTACTAGATTAAATAAAATATATTAAAATTAATTCCATCCAGTTCTTTTTATTTAAGGTGGCTACTAAGAAGTTTAAAATTACATAAGTGGCTTACTTCATATTTCTAGTGGCCATTTTCATATAAAGTAGGTAAATTAACATCATATGCTTTTAACGTTGGTGAGAATGACTCCTTTAGATAGTTTTATCTACTTAAGCTATTAAAATATATTTTATTAAACCACTGAGCATTTATGGAATATATAGAATTTTTGCCTAAAGGTTAACTGACATGTTATGAGAGCTGTTCTCATTATTGGTGGGAATGCAAATTGATGTAATCCTTACCAGATATCATTCATTCATTTATTCAAGAAGTAATTTTTATATGTATACATATATCCCTTCCCTCGTGGACCTCTACAAACTAACACAACATTGCAAAGCAATTATATTCCAATTAAAAATAACAAAAACAAACAAAAAAACTGAAGTAAATTTTGAGCTTTTTCTATGTGCCAGATGCTATGCTGTGTCTACAGACACAGAGGTAAACAGATGGGAGATGCCTGCCCTTGTAGAAGTTATGGGCTGTAGGGAACATCTGTGTTAGGTGTGCACATATACAAGACTTTACTGAACACTTTGATTCATGGCATATGGTTATAGCTACTGTACTGCCCAAAGTAAAAAGAAAGACACATATTCTTGATAAGAAGATTTTCACAGTTCTTTCAAGCATGAAAGACAGAGATATAGATTGGAGGCCAAACTGTTAGAACTATTTGAGAAGTCGGTCATTTCAAAAATAATTCTAAGAGTGGTCATTTGGTTATACTTGTGGTAGGTTCTACAAAGTAAAAAATGCACCTTTAAAACAATCCTTTAAAAAGTAAACATACCATTTTCACAGAAACTCCCCTATTAGGAATTTACCCTAGAGAAATAAATAAATAGTCATGCCCAAATATATGTACAACAATGTTTCCCAAAGTGTTTTTTTGGCTGCACCACTTGACTTCCCTTAGCAGTGAACGTACAGAGTCCTAACCACTGGACTGCGAGGGAATTCCCACCTGAAGTGTTAAAATAGCACAAATATCTAGAAACAACCAAAACAAATGGCTAACCAAATGAGATTGACTATTTAAATGAGCCATTTGATGGAATACTATGTAGCCAGTAAAGCTCATGTCGAAAAGGGCATTGAATGACTTTAAAATGTGATCACAAAACAGTATGTATGTATACTATGATTCTGATTAAATACAACATCAAATGCATAGAAGTACAGGGGCCAACTTCACCAACAACATGCTAATAGTATTTATTTCTCTATTGGGGCTATGAGTGATTTTTCTTTCATCTTTGACAACTTCTACATTCTACAAGAAACATGAATTAGTTTACCATTCATGAAAAGATAAATATAAAATTGTTTTAAGTGGGTTGATTGAATCATGCTGTATACATCATTTCATAGTTGTGTTTCATTGGGACACAAGACAGGAAATGAAACTTGGGAGTGTTAGTCCTATAGGATTTAATAATTAATTTTTAAAGTTATGTTTCTTCTATATTCATTGCTTATTTGAAACAACATAGCAAGAAGAAATTTAAGGTAAATGGAAAAGCAACTTTAGCAACCTGAGTGGAACAGGAAATTGTTTTTTTCTTCTGTGCTTGGATGTGTTATCATGAGCCAGATTTCTCTGCACAATTTACTTTCTCAGGAAATTTACTTAGTAAATTTAGATGCTTCATAAATTCACAATAAAGGCTTTTAATCAAAGCTGGGTTTTGTTCTACTTCAGAGATTAAAGGTCCCCTTCAACAAATTGGAGATTACTTGGGGTTGATAAATAAGCTCCAAAATAAGAAGCAGTCTCTGTTTTTCACCATCCACCTGGTATCACTTGGCACAACCTATGTTTTTCAGGACCAAGATTTTGGTTCACCTCCATTTCATGTGTCCTTGTGCTGCTCCTTCCATTGTCCAAGAAAAAGGCTGAGCATCTTGTTTAGAACACAGATTTCACCACATCACAATCTCCTAACGCAACTGCCTGGAGGACTTTGTC
This sequence comes from Okapia johnstoni, assembly GCA_024291935.2. Classification (NCBI taxonomy): domain Eukaryota; kingdom Metazoa; phylum Chordata; class Mammalia; order Artiodactyla; family Giraffidae; genus Okapia; species Okapia johnstoni. Next base: position 18,214,513 of record CM044305.1, read on the forward strand.
TTAAGCAATGATTCTGCTTCCTTTCCTCAATAAAAATACTTGTATTTAAGCAGTGAACTAAAAGAGGTTGGTAACGGTTAAAGAGTGCCAGTGGGGGAAAGAGTGCCAAAGGAAACAGGCAAAGGGATTTCCCTGGTGCTCCAGTGGCTAAGACCCCGCATTCCCAATGCAGGGGGCCCAGGTTTGATCCCTGGTCAGGGAACTAAATCCCAAGTGCTGCAACTAAGAGTTCGCATGCCAAAACTAAAGATCAAAGATCTCATGTGCTGCAACCAAGACCTGGTGCAGGGACTTTCCTGGTGGTCCAATGGGTAAGATTCAGCACTCCCAATGCTGAGGGCCCAGGGTTTGATCCCTGGTCAGGGAACTAGATCCTGTATGCCACAGCTAAAGAGCCTGTGTGCCACAACTAAACCTAGTGCAGCCAAATAAATAAATATTAAAAAAAAATCAGGGAGAAAGAACTTACAGTAAGGACCAATCCAAATCAATGTTCCTATCCGATGATATACATTTCTAATTGCATGTCACGTGACCCAGGGTGGAGCGATAACTATGGCCCACTGGAGTAGTGGATGTGATTTTGAGGACATGTCCAGTGAGTGGGGACAGGGATCAGTGAGGGAAAGTCATGGGGTACTGGGCAAACAGTAACACACTAATAATAGCAACTATATTAATTGAATACCTCCATTGAGCCAGACACTGGCTTAGGTATTTTAAACAAGTTATTTCATTTGCAAATTTATTCTCAAAACACTTACAAGGTGGGTATTATTTTTCTCTCTTTACCAATGAAGAAAGTGACATTCAGAAAGGTTGTTAAATAATATTAGTAATACTATTACTACTGCTACTACTGTGACTGCTGTTTTAATTTGACTGAGCAATTTCTAGGCACCAAGTACATGCTCTATAATTCTATTTCTCACTTAATCCTTGTATCCTACCTAATGAAGTAGTCAGCAGAGAGCACCCCTAGTAACCTGAGATTCATATCCAGGTGTGTTTGACTTCAAAGTCCAATTCTTTTCATTACACCGTACAGTGTTGTTCACCACCAACTGTCTTTAGAACGGTAATCTAATAATACAAATGAAGAATAACCGAAGAACAAAAGTTAACTTGATGTTTCTTCTGGTTCTAAATTTGCTGTGGATTTCTTTGTGGGGGGGGCGGATTGCTAATATATTATATGTGCCACTAATTTTCATCCTCCTCTTTGAGGACATGAAATTTGGGAGATGTGTGTTTGCTGAAATGTTTATTTCTACTCTATTCATTAAAGTAAGAACCCTTGGCTCATTCAGTGATGATTGTTGGAACTGATCCTCAATCTATTTCCATCCTGAGTCTCCCTGCCAACCCTGCCCTCAACAAACATTGACCTATGTCATTATTTTCCCTAAAAGTTTGTCCAAAGTCAAAGAGGAAATTAATTGCCACTCCAAATCAGGACAATAGAGATCATGATAAATGTCATGTGGTCTATTGGATTTGCCCCCAGTGAGGTAATCGGAATCCCCAGAGTTAGCCATATGCTCTCTTTGGCACATTGGTTCTATTCATTTCTCTTGCAAATCCTGTAGATCAAATGCTTATAAACATTGTTTCCCCCCCCCCCAAACTAGACTACCCAAGGCCAGCCTCAGCATACTTACACATTTAAAAGAAAAATACAGTGTAATGCCAAAGCCTTCTGGAGTTATGCAGATCCAGATGATATGACCAATGAGGGGTTAATATCCAACATATATAAACAGCTCATATAACTCAACATCAAAAAAACAAACAACTTGATTTAAAAATGGGCAGAAGAGCTGAATAGGCGTTTTTTCAAAGAGGAAATACAAATGGCCAACAGACACATGAAAAGATGTTCAACATTGCTAATCATCAGGGAAACGCAAATCAAAACCACAAGGAGACGTCACCTCACACCTGTCAGAATGGTTATCATCCAAAACAACACAAATAACAGATGCTGGCGAGGATGTGGGTAAAAGGGAACCCCAGGTGGCATTAGTGGTAAAGAGCCCGGCTTTCAGGGCAGGTGACATAGGAGATGCGGGTTCGATCCCTGGGTTGGGAAGATCCCCTGGAGGAGGGTATGGCAACCCACTCCAGTACTCTTGCCTGGAGAATCCCATGGACAGAGGATCCTGGAGGGCTGCAGTCCATAGGGTTACAGAGTCAGGCACGACTGAAGCGACTTAGCACACACGCACACCTACACTGTTGGTGGGAATATAAATTGGTGCAGTTACTGTGGAAAACAGTACGGTGGGTCCTTAAAAAACTGAAAATAGAACTACCATAAGATCCAGCAATTCCACTCCTGGGTATATTTCTGAGAAAAAGCAAAAACACTAACTCGAAAAGATGCATGAACACCAGTGCTCATAGCAGCATTATTTACAATTGCCGAAATATGAAGGCAACCTAAGTATCCATCAACATATGATTGAATAAGATGTCATATGGTACATATATATGTTGCATATATATATGATATATGCGTATATATATCATATACACACACACAATGAAATACCACTCAGCCATAAAAATGAATGAAATTTTGCCATTTGCAACAATATAAATGGACTTGGGATATTATGCCAAAGGAAATAAGTCAGAGAGAGAAAGACAAATACTGTATGATATCACTTATATGTGGAATCTAAAAATACAACAGACTAGTTAATATAACGAAAAAGAAACAGGCCCACAGATACAGAGAACAAACTAGTGGTTACCAGTGTGGAGGGGGGAGGGGCAAAATAGGGGTAAGGGAGTGGGAGGTACAAACTTCTGGGTATAAGATAGGCTCAAGGATGTATTTCATCTTCTCATCCAGTTTTTGGATTAATATTTAGGTTTACTTTTCAAATTTTTAATTAATTTTGCTTTCTGAAAATTCTATAACTAAAGCCTAGAGAGTTTTCTTCTAGGCTTCTCCACTTGGAAAACTCCTACTCATCTTTCAGGACCCAATTCAAAAAAAATCATGATCTCTTTGAAGTTTCACCTTAATCTCTTAAACAGATTGATGATAAGTTCCTCAGTACCTCTACTGCTTTCAGTTCCTGCCTCTATTGTACCACCAGTCGGGTTAGCCTTATCTGTCTTCCTCACTATGAGGCCCTCAGGGATCAAAACGCATTTTGTTCATTATTGCATCCCCAGGTCTAGTTCACTGCCTACTAGACAGAACATCTTAGTAAAATATTTGTTAAACAAATAGATTGAAATTTAGAACATCTGAGCAGTAAAGGATGGAATAAAAATGCTTTTGCTGGAGGAAGAGAGACCTTATGGAGTGGGAAGAAAGAATTTGATGTATAAAATGGTCTTCAAGGATTGGGACTCATTTGACCGGAGTTTCACTTGAGAATTTTTTTTTTTTTTTTTTTTTTTTTTTTTAAATAAAAAGCAACCGTTTACAGCACACAAAATCAATGAAAATAAACTAACCCAAGTTTGGTAAAGTTTACATTTAATTTTTTTCTAGTGGGGTGGTCAGGAAGAAAGTAGGTCAGAAACAACTTGGGAGATGAAGGCCGACACATCTCACACCAGCCTCAGAAGTGCCAACTGCAATTAACATCTTGCAAACCACATAGCTCACACTGTGTTGGGCAAGTGATTTTCTACTGATGAACTTTCATATTCCAAATTTGTGGGGAGTTTAGGTGTAAATGTTCCCTAAAATGCTTTATTTTTACTTTTTGAGGAGATTCTGGGCATCTGTGTAGTGTCTGACCCTGTTCCCAAGGACCATGAGATAGATGATCTTGGACCCAGAAAGAAGCAGGGGCCACTGGGGCTTCTTGGGAGCCAAGTCATGGCATTCAACTTCAAGGAATGTGGCACAAACGTGTCATTTTTGTTGTGTGTGTATATGTTTGTATGAGTTATTTAACAGTTTGTAAGAATGGCAAACTTAAAACTCAACATTCAGAAAATTAAGATCATGGCATCTGGTCCCACCACTTCATGGCAAATAGATGGGGAAATAATGGAAACAGTGGGAGACTTTATTTTCTTGGGCTCCAAAATCACTGCAGATGGTGACTGCAGCCATGAAATTAAAAGATGCTTACTCCTTGGAAGAAAAGTTATGACCAACCTAGACAGCATATTAAAAAGCAGAGACATTACTTTGCCAACAAAGGTCTGTCTAGTCAAAGCTATGGTTTTTCCAGTAGTCATGTATGGATGTGAGAGTTGGACCATAAAGAAAGCTGAGTGCCAAAGGATTTATGCTTTTGAACTGTGTTGTTGGAGAAGACTCTTGAGAGTCCCTTGGACTGCAAGGAGATCAAACCAGTCAATCCTAAAGGAAATCAGTCCTGAATATTCATTGGAAGGACTGGTGCTAAAGCTGAAACTCCATACTCTGGCCACCTGATGTGAAGAACTGACTCCTGGAAAAGACCCTGATGCTGGGAAAGACTGAAGGCGGGAGGAGAAGGGGACGACAGAGGATAGATGATTGGATGGCATCACTGACTTGATGGACATGAGTTTGAGCCAGCTCTGGGAGATGTTGATGGACAGGGAAGCCTGGTGTGCTGCAGTTCATGGGGTCGCAAAGAGTCGGACAGGACTCAGTGACTGAACTGAACTGAAGAATGGCATGATACTTATTTTCTAAACTCTATCTTCACCAGGGCTTCTTAACCTGGAGTTCATTCAGGGGGCTTAAGGACTTATATTTTTCTTTTCACTATCCTATAACTGAAATTTAGCATCTATTGCAATTATGAATATAGGCAGTGAATCACGGTGATATGAGGCATTGATCTGTAACTTTATCACCAATGGAACAGTATTTTCCAGGACATTATCATGTTGCCATATCATTTATGCTCATCACTTGGGAATTATGAGAGTTAACAGAACTACTTCTAGAGGTTGGTTTTTAATGCACTAATAAACAAACACAAATATGATTATACCACAGATTGATTTTAAATATGTTTATACCTGTATTTCAATATAATTGGTTAGATTTATAGTACTATGTATTTTATTTTTTGCATTAAAAACATTCTGAGAAGGGACCCAATGGCTCTACTAGAGGCAAAGGGATCCATGGCACAAATATCAGAATCTTTGGTCTATAGAAGGACTCAGCTTCCTCAAATAAAATACTGCAGATGCAGCTGTGGTAGACACCAGTGTGTTTGAAACTCTGTAAAGTCACTGAGCCCCATCTTCAAACAACAGCTGAAGAAGAAGGCCAAAATACACAATAGATCAAAGCATGGCTGCCCTGTTTGAAAGATCCTTAGCCCAAAGCCCCATCTTTGTGGCCTGTCATTTTGAAGATGACCCGGGGCAATGTTAGAAACTGGAAGCCCATGATAGACTGTGCTGGTAGCCTCAGATGGAGTCAGAAAGAGCAACAGAGAACAGAAGTTGGAGGGAAAAAAATAACAGAGGTGGAAGCAGGCCACTGTACAAAGCAGACTAACAAAAGATAGAGGGAAAGACTGAGAGTCAAATTATCATGCCAGTGGCTAGAAGGGTATCTTTGATATATGGGAGACAGCTAGCCTTCCTTCCAGCTTTGGTATTAGTTGTAGAAGTCCAATACTTTTTATCATGAGAAGCTTGTTTGCTTGCTAGAGTCAAAGGAAAATGTATGAAAGTGTGGTCGTGCTGCATGAAAGCAGACAAAAAAATGGGGCATTCTCTCAGACCCACAGCAGGGGTTCGGAGGAGAATTCTTGGGGGAAATGACCACTGAAAAGACGCTCATTGTAGGACAACCTCCCCAAGCCTAGCGGGTACTGTTGGTGTCCCTCGCAGATCTTTACTGGTTGATGCCCTAGTCTTCCAGCTGCAGTGAGTGTTGGGGACCCTGTCTCCAAAGAGTTGCTCTTGGCCCAATAGTAGCTTCTCCCGCCCCCAACCTCCTAGGAAAAAAATAGGGGTGACAATGCTGACACCTTATTGGCATGGTGCAATTTGTACTCCAGAGCTTTCCACTGCATCAGGCTAAAGCTGGTCTCCAGTTGAGACCACACTGACCCCTTCCTATCCTGCTTCTCTCATGTCCCTTCTCCCCAGAGCACTCTCACGAAAACCACGTGAACAAGAATCCCTGCCTCGGGTTCTGCATCCGGGGAACCCACACTAGGATTCCTCACCTCTCTCTCTCCTCCCTCCATCTCTCTCTCAACTCCTAAGGTTGGTTTTATTGAAGATAGGAGCACAGAACAAGAGGCATCATGACACAGAACCTGGGTTTCACTGGCTTCACAATTTTGCCCTGGATTTTGGGACAGGGGTTCATCTCTTTTTGTACCATCAGTACTTTTGCCTTAAAAGCTTATCAGTTGCCTTGAAAAGCAAGTCTTTCCTACGCATGTCACAGATTTCCTCAGTATCTGATCTTATTAATGTGAAGTACATACAGAATCTTTCCTTATGAGTTCTCCATCTTTAAAAGCAAGTAACTCCTACCTCTCAACTGTTGTAACTATTTTAAAAGATGATGGATCTGTTAGAAAAGATGATCATTAAGTGTTTCTAAGAGCATTAAAAATCAACTTCCTCAACTCTTGAATGTCCAGTGTCTTTAAGTGACTATGGGTTTTTTTTTTTTGGTTCCACTTCTAGCACGCAGAAGAAGAACAAAATGTGCCAGGATGTTGAGAGGCTGTATCAGAGAGGTGTTAGTGTGGAGACTGGAGTCAGGCTGCCTAAACATCACTCTTGCTCCACTAGCTCTGTGACCCTGAGCTATTAACTTAATTTCTTGGTGTCTCAGTTTCTACATTTATAAAATGGGGAAAATACTAGTACTACTTATTAGATTGCACAGTGGAATAAGTGATGTCACTAAAACACTTGACAAACACTCAATACAGAAGACATTAGTTATGTTTTAGTCATATTATGTGTACATTCCTTCCCACTTTACTCATGGCTTATGGATTAAATCATAGTCAAAGTCGCCAAATCCTTTTATCTCACAAAGTTGACTATTTTACTTTCGTTAGGCTTCTTTTATTACCTTAAACTTATGTTTTAAGTAAGAATGTGAATAATTCACATTTGAGATTTTTTTGGTTTAGTGGAACAAAACTCAAGTACAAAGATGTGATGGGTCCTTGTATATTAAGTGTTCACCAAGAGAAAAACAATGAAACAAATTGAGATCATATATTAGAGGTAATTGTGCATATCCTGATTTAGAAAAACATTCGATAAGTATTATGGTTATTTGTATTTCGAAATTAACATCTTTTTATAGATATTGTGTATTTTAATCCAATGAGGGGTAAAGAAAGAACATATGCATCATTTTATATTTACCAAAGAACTTTAATTTGGAAACCAGAAGTGAAAAATTGATAAAGCTGGGAAATAGCTGCTTTAGTAGAGGAATAAAAATGTGAACTGAATGTTATCATATAGAGGAACAATAGTCTATGTAGAGCTGACCAGAGCTTTCTTCAGAGTGGTCTACAGAAGGAATGGGCCTAGGGAGATGCCCTGTGATCCACAGTGGTAATGTATAGGTGTGTAGATGCTGACTGAGAATTTGATACAGATGCTACTGTATTAGTTTCCTAGGGCTGCTATAACAAAGCACCACAAATTGGATGGCTTAGGCACCAGGGACAAGTTTCATGGGAGACAATTTTTCCACAGACCAGGATGAGAGGGATGGTTTGGGGATGATTCAAGTGCGTTACATTGATTGTGCACTTTATTTCTATTATTATTACATCAGTTTCACCTCAGCTCATCAAGCATCAGATTCCAGAGGTTGGGGACCCCTGGCTTAAACAGAAATTTATTATCTCATAGTTCTAGAGGCTAGAAGTGGCCAGATCATGGTGTGGGCAGAGTTGGTTCTGGGGGAGAATCTGTTCCGTGCCTCTCCTCTAGCTTCTGGTGGTTTGCTGGCAAAATGTGGTTTTCCTGGGCTTATACATACATTCCCGGGATGCATCTTCACATGACCTTCATATTCACATGGCATTTTCCCTGTACGCGTGTCTGTGCCCACATCTTCCCTTTGTATAAGAACACCAGTCATACTGGGTTAGAGGCCCACCCAACTCCATTATGACCTCAATTCTTCACTGATTACTTCTACAACGACCCTATTTCCAAATGAGGTCACATTCTGAAGCGCTGGGGGTTAGTACTTCAACATACTTCGGGGGATGTAATTCCTCCCAACGAATTTTGGGGGACACACAGTAAATCCGTAACATCTACTAATGGGAAAACTGCCAATTGTGGGTTTAAAGCCTGGCTATCCCCAGAAGTAGATGGCTTGTGAGTAAATACTTCTCTTCAGATTAAATGTAGACATAAAATATATTCAGAATCACCAAGAATCTTTTGATCACTTTCCTGTAATCAAACAGGATTCTTCCTTTTTTTGGTCTACTTTCCAGAATGTTCTCCTGTTAATGTATGTTTCACTCTAAGGCCTTTCTTTCTTGCCTAGGCTGCCTCTCCACTTCTATTTTGGGACAATATCAGCCTTCAACAACAGGTGACCTAACTCTTTCAAAATGACTCAATGAATGGTGACTAGAAGAAACTATTAGAAGAGAAATTAGGGACTGAATATTAAGTATGACTGTCTTTTAGGTTTTCAAAACTAATGCTTACCTAGTTCTTATTTCTTCAGAGCCTCAGAAGTGATTTCCTAAGGTTTAGTTCAAATAAACCAAAGGATTTTTTTCTTCTTAAAACCTTACTCAAATGTTAAAAGGTAGCAAACCCAGGGACTTCCCTGGTAGTCCAGTGGTTAGGATACTGCGCTTCCCCTGCAGGGGGTGTGGGTTTGATTTCCAGTCAGGGAACTAAGACCCTGCATGCCGCTCATCATGACCAATATCAAAACCAAACAAAAAAAAAAGATAGTAAATCTGTTGGTTTTAGATGGAGTGATGATTTTTAGAGTATATATGAAATAATACTTGGCAGGGAAGAAGTGAGTTCATGCTGCCATCTTGGTTAGGTCACACGGCTGTGGCTGCAGGTTTTTGATGATCACAAATGCCTATGTGGGATTAATCCAAGCCAATTAAAATCTTAGTTTCTCAAAGGGTTTTTCACTGCTGGATATTTATTATATTCAAAGATTAAATGATAGCTGAAACCAACCTTGGGTCTAATGCAGCTGTCCCAGAGTTATATTTCAGTGTTTGTGTGGGCTACATTCATAATACAGTTTGTAAGAGCTTAATATAAATTCTTGGAACTCAGATAATACCTCTATGTCTATTAAAAGAAGTTAGAACTTCGGGATTTAAGATGAGGTTGCTTGGCAATAATAAAACAGAATAAAGCAAGTCACCTTAACACAAAGCAATGATTTCTTCTACAAAGCAGACTGTCACAACTGAAGGAAAAAAAGCTTTCCTTTTTAAAAGACTAGAAAGGCACAAGTTACCAAACTGCAGAATATACTTTTTCAGTAATAAAAGCAAAATTTTTCTCTAATAATTCAGTAAAATACAAAATAATAAAAATTATAATTTGTGTTAATCATGTTATATAATATATATTTATATAGTAACATAATTAACAGTTGAGAATATACCATCATGCTTTTCACATGATTTTAAAGTATTTTTTGAATGAGGGTGGTTATTTTTATACATGAAAATAGTTATTCTCCACAGGGAAAAGAAAGATGACTCAGGAGAACTGAGTGACCCAGGGAACACTTGAATAACATTATATATCAGAAGATGACACACTTTTGCTGTAAAGGACAGATAGCAAATTTGAACTGTGTCATCTCTATGAAAACTACTCCACTCTGCCTTTGTAGGGGAAAAGCAGCCATGGACAATATGTAATGAACAGCTGTGGCTGTAGTCCAATAAAACTTTATTTATAAACATAGGCAGCAGGGCATAGTTTGCTAATTCCTGCTATATATCAATCACTGGGGAGACCCTTTTCATCAAGTAATAAATAGTGAAAATCATATCATAGAATTCAGTGCTTTATAATCTTTCAAATAATTCTATACACATCTTTTTAATTTGGATCGCACCAGATTTCAACTCTTCTCCCAGCCCTGATGAGGAAAGCGCTGATTGCATGAGAGTCTCTATCAGCTGTGAGTCCCTTGAGGACATGTTTCATATCTCATTCTTTGGTGCCTGGCAATGTATGTTGAAACAACTTAGTGCATTTTCTGTCACCTCAATGCACACACTGTGTTTGTCTGCCTACTTCATTTTCCCTGTCTCAATGATGCTCTTTACCTTTCCAAACAGCTGTTTCTTTGACCCTTGTACACTTTTGTAATCTTCCACATTTAAGCTGGAACATATTTATACATGTTCCTAAGGACGTTTCAGTTAACCTAAAGCATTAGGGTGGAGCCAAAGGCTTTTCCTCCTCGTATCTAACCTGCCTGTGCAGATGAACCTAACCAAGCAAACATCACTACACACACATAAAAAGGAAATAAGGTCTATTCATTTGGGCACAGTAGACAGAGAAGGAAAAGACAGAGTCCCTTATTCTCCTATTCCCTTGACCTTGAAAGCGAGGCAGGACGATTTTTTGGTCTGACCACACCTCAGATGCAAGAGGTGGGCAGGATGAGATGTTAGTGATCATTTTTGGATCAAGTTGTGATTGCTGTGAGCTCCCAGTTCAAGTCATTTATTTCTAAGCAGGACATATTTGAGCTTGCTAAATTGGATCTCAAAAGCATGATCTAAAAGAGAAGATATGTACTGCAGCAATTTCCCTAGGTACCTCTCTAGGCCTTTCTATTTTTTGCCTTTGTAGTAAATTGAAAAACATGGTTGGGCTATATGGCACTGTCTCCAATTAAAAGGTAGTTTTAGGGCTTAGAATTTTCCTCTGGGTGCACACTGTTTTCACTGTGGTTAATTCATAATAGGGCAATAATTGTAATTTTGATTATTTTCTTTGGCCCTTGAGTTGTTTAGAAGAGCATTTTATTTTATTTTTATTCTTTTGGCTGTACCACGCAGCTTTCAGGATCTTAGATCCCCAATCAGGGATCAAACCTGCACCCTACGCAGTGAAAGCATCGAGTCCTAACAGTTGGACTGCCAGGGAATTACTTAGAAGAGTATTTTACTATTTATTTTCCTAACAGTTCTATTTCTTTCTTTGTATTGTTAATTTCTAGCTTTTCAGCATTCAGGTCAGAGATTGTAGAATATGTAATTTCTAAATTTGGAGGTTTAAGGTTTTCTTTGTCTCATAGGGCTTTAAGCACTTCTGTAAATATTTTGTGACAGTAAGAAATGGATGCTGAATTAAAAATTTATGTGTGTGTGTATATATATATATACACACACACATATGATATATTATTCATATACATCATGTATTATGCATTATACATATATAGCATTATTACATATTATACATATATAATCACATATGTATGTACATCTATATATTCAATCAAGTTTAAACACTGTAATATTACAACATTTTATATCCATTTTAAACTAGGTGGTTTTCCAAATTCCAAAGAGGTGTTTTGTCAAAGCTTTTTTTTTTTTTTTTTGTATTTATAATACTCTCGGCTTTCTATATTTTGACAAAAAGTTTATAACGCTCTCGGCTCTCTATGTTTTGACAAAATGTTGTCAGTACCTACAGGTTCATGACTGATATATTTTGGTGGCTTGTATTTGTATTAAAACATACTCCTCATTTCCTAGAAATACTTTTAAAATTCTTATGGATAATAAATGAATGAGAGAGGAAATAAAAACTGAAGAAACATATTAGGAACTTATTAACAATAAAAGTAATATATATTCAGAGGAAAATTTATCCTGGTCTCACTTGAAATTTATGACCAAAAACCTTAATTTTACCTTTAGAGATGCCTCCCAGTCCTACTACATTTCCAAGAAATACCCTCTCCCTGTCTGAGAGGGCTATTTTAAACCTTCTCAAAACTCCAAAACTTCTTCCTTACATTTTACTGTCAGCTGCCAATCATGCTTATTATTTCACTGAAAAATTATTCTCAATCAGAAGAGCACATCCTTACCCTCCCCATGGCAAGTGGCCCATCCTGCTCACCTCTGCGTCCACAGGCTTCTCCTGCTCTGGTCACACCTGTCAGCTGCCCCTGCTCCCACGCTGTCTCCGTAAATCGGATTCCCACCACTTGTGGCTGCTCTGGCTTAGTGCCCTGGTGACAAGTGTCCCCTCTCTTTCCTGCCTCATCAATGTTTCCCCCTCTGTGGGCTCATTCCAGTCTCAGCCCTGAAATATGTTGTATTATCTTTCACCTTAAAATAAGAGTCCTTCCTGTGACCACTTCCAGCCACTGGCCTCATTTTTCTGCCACCTGAAAAGTTAACTACCCTATCCATCTTGCCTTCCTCATTCCCCATGCTGTCTCTGAGCCGAGTTCAAGCAAGCGTTTGCTGCCACCTGCTCTGCTCTCAAGATTACGTTGCCAAAACCATTGGTTAACTCTTGGTTTCTCAGCAGTGTTTTGACCTGGTTGATCTCTCCTGCCTTCTGGAAACACTTCTTTCATTTGGGTTATTGGACCTGTTTATCCCCCTCTTTTTAAAAAAGTTGTGGTAAAACACACAGAACAAAATTGACCTTCTTAACCATTTATAGCTTTTTTTTATTCTGCTTTATTGACTATGCCAAAGCCTTTGACTGTGTGGATCACAATAAAATGTGGAAAATTCTGAAAGAGATGGGAATACCAGACCACCTGACCTGCCTCTTGAGAAACCTGTATGCAGGTCAGGAAACAACAGTTAGAACTGGACATGGAACAACAGACTGGTTCCAAATAGGAAAAGGAGTACATCAAGGTTGTATATTGTCACCCTGCTTATTTAACTTATATGCAGAGTACATCATGAGAAATGCTGGGCTGGAGGAAGCACAAGCTGGAATCAGGATTGCCGGGGGAAATATCAGTCACCTCAGATATGCAGATGACACCACCCTTATGGCAGAAAGTGAAGAAGAACTAAAGAGCCTCTTGATGAAAGTGAAAGAGGAGAGTAAAAAAGTTGGCTTAAAGCTCAACATTCAGAAAACTAAGATCATGGCATCTGGTCCCATCACTTCATGGCAGATAGATGGAGAAACAGTGGAAACAGTGGCTGACTCCTTTTCTGGGCTCCCAAATCACTGCAGATGGTGATTGCAGCCATGAAATTAAAAGACGCTTACTCCTTGGAAGGAAAGTTATGACCAACCTAGACAGCATATTAAAAAGCAGAGACATTACTTTGCCAACAAAGGTCCGTCTAGTCAAGGCTATGGTTTTTCCAGTGGTCATGTACGGATGTGAGAGTTGGACTATAAAGAAAGCTGAGTGCCGAAGAATTGATGCTTTTGAACTGTGGTGTTGGAGAAGACTCTTGAGAGTCCCTTGGACTGCAAGGAGATCCAACCAGTCCATCCTAAAGGAGATCAGTCCTGGGTGTTCATTGGAAGGACTGATGTTGAAGCTGAAACTCCAATACCTTGGCCACCTGATGTGAAGAGCTGACTCATTGGAAAAGACCCTGATGCTGGGAAAGATTGAGGGCAGGAGGAGAAGGGGACGGCAGAGGATGAGATGGCTGAATGGCATCACCGACTCGATGGACATGGGTTTGGGTGGACTCAGGGAGTTGGTGATGGACAGGGAGGCCTGGCGTGCGTTCATGGGGTTGCAAAGAGTCAGACACGACTGAGTGACTGAACTGAACTGAACCATTTATAGAGGTACAGTTCAGTGGCATTAAGTCTATCCACATTGTTGAGCTAACATCACCACCATCTGTCCACAGAACTCTTTTCATCTTGCAAAAGGTAAACTCTGTGAAACACTATGAAACACTAGCTGTCCCTGCCCCCCTCCATCCTGAGTTTCTCCTTGACTTCTAAATGTTGTGTTCCAGAGCTCAGCCTTTTGACCTCATCTCTGCTCTAGTTACACTCCCTCTCTAGGAGGCCTCATCTGAACCCTGGTTTTAAATAGTATCTCCACAATGTTGTTTAGTCACTCAGTCATGTCTGATTCTTTTGTAACCCCACGGATGTAGCCCGCCAGGCTCCTCTGTCCATGGGATTTCCCAGGCAAGAATATTGGAGTGGGTTGCCATTTCCTTCTCTAGGGAATCTTCCCAACCCAGGGACTGAGCCCACATCTCCTGCATTGGTGGGCAGATTATTTATTACTGAGCCACCTGGGAAACCCATCATTTTCCCAATGGTTACACCCCAAATTGAGATCACAGCTGGGACTTCTTCAATAAGTGGTGCTGGGAAAACTGGACACTACATGTAAGAAAATGAAATTAGAATACTCTCTAACACCATACACAAAAATAAATTCAAAATGGATTAAAGACCTAAACGTAAAGCCAGATACTACAAAACTCTTGGAGGGAAACATAGGCAGATCATTCTTTGATATAAATTTCAGCAATATCTTTTTGGATCCATCTCCTAGAATAGTGAAAATGAAACCAAAAATAAACAAATGGGACCTAATTAAACATATAAGCTTTTGCACAGCAAAGGAAATCATAAACAAAAGGAAAAGACAACCTATAGAATGGGAGAAAATATTTGCAAATAAAGCAACTGACAAGGGATTAATCTCCAAAATAAACAATAGTTCATACAGCTCAATATCAAAAAACAAACAATTCAATTGAAAAATCGGGAGAAGACCTAAATAGACATTTCTCCAAAGAAGAAATACAGGCAGCTAATAGGCACACAAAAAGATGCTCAACATCACTAATTATTAAAGAAATGCAAATCAAAACTACTATGAGGCACCACCTCATACTAGTCAGAATGGCCATCAATAAAAAGTCTACAAATAACAAATGCTGGAGAGGGTATGGAGAAAAGGGAACCCTCCTACATTGATGGTGGGAATTAAGTTGGTGCAGCCACTGTGGAAAACAGCTTGGAGTTTCCTCAGAAAACTAAAAATAGAATTATCATATGATTCAGCAATCCCATTCCTGGGCAAATATCCAAACAAAACTATAATTCAAAAATATACAGGCACCCCTATGTTCATAACACCACTGTTCACAATAGCCAAGACATAGAAACATCCTAAATGTCTGTCAACAGATGAATGGATAAAGATATGGTACATATATACAATGGAATGCTACTCAGTCATTAAAATGAACAAAATATAAAATAGTTAAAAATAAAAAATACAAAAAGAATGAAATAATGCCATTTGTAGAAATATGGATGGGTCCAGAGATTATCAAACTAAAGGAAGTAAGCCATACAGAAATACAAATACCATACGATATCACTCATATGTGGAATATAAAATATGATACAAATGTACCTATCTATGAAACAGAGACAGAATCATGGCATAGAGAAGAGACTGGTGGTGGCAAGAGGAAGGGGTTTGGGGGAGGGATGGTGTGGGAGATTGGGGTTAGCAGATGTAAGCTTTTATATACAGAATGGATAAACAATAGGTCCTACTGTATAACACAGAGAACTATACTCAATATCCTATGATAAACCATAATGAAAAGAATACTTTAAAAAAGAATGTATATGTGTATATATATATATATATATATATATATGTATAATTGAACCACTTTGTTGTACAGCAGTAATTAACATAACACTGTAAATCAGCTATATTTGAATTTAAAAAAAAAATGATTTGGCCTCAAGTGTCAGTAGTGCCAGGTTGAGAAACCCTGATATTGATGCAACTCAGAAGTGTGTGTATGTGTGTTAATGTTCTGGGGGCAGCCTAGTGGGTAAACACCAGGGCTCCCTGTCTTCTGGTAAGATAACTCTGAGGTGTGTTCTACAGAGTTTCTTGCAGGGTCCCCAGAAGGACTCAACCTCATTTGCCCACAAAGGCAAATTGCCCACTATGGCATCCTTCATTGGCTTTTACAAAAGTCTTTCCATCTCAGTCTCCCCACTCCCTTGTTACTGTTCCTAAGGATTGCTTCCCAAATTAACTACCTGCCCACAAGTTCTCTGTGGGTCTGCTTTTCATAATCATACCTAAACCTGGTTCCCCAACTAGATTAGGTTTCTCTACCTTGGGTATATCCACCCCCTTTGTAATAACTTTGTATTTAATATCAGTCTCCTTCACAGACTGTGAACTCTGTATGGATGGGTTCTATGTGTGTTTCATGTATTTTCATGGCTTAGTGCAGTTTGCAGAGAAGGCATTGTCACCCCATTCCAGTACTCTTGCCTGGAAAATCCCATGGATAGAAGAGCCTTGTAGGCTGCAGTCCATGGGGTCACGAAGAGTCGGACATGACTTCACTTTCACTTTTCACTTTCCTGCATTGGAGAAGGAAATGGCAACCCACTCCAGTGTTCTTGCCTGGAGAATTCCAGGGACCGGGGAGCCTGGTGGGCTGCTGTCTGTGGGGTTGCACAGAGTTGGACATGACTGAAGCGACTTAGCTGCAGCAGCAGTGCAGTTTGAGGTGCATGGTAGATGCTCAAAAATATTTGCTGTTAGGCTGAATGAATACATGAGTGAATTTAGGCTTTCTTCCTTTGAACTAGGAGCCTCTTTTATATGTTCTTTTTCCCCTTACTTTGAATGACTTAATGAGACAGCTGTGAAAACCTCCAGGAAGGGTGGGAGGTCAGGCTGTGGGTGACTTGATGGCAATATTTCTAAGGTTAATATGGAGCTATTCTTATTTTGTCTGATTCTTCAGACCTGGGATTAGGATCTTAAATAGTATGAGAATATTCTCAATAGTTTTAATAAACCAAAGACTCGTGGTCTACAAAGTAATAAAGAGGATTATCTCAAGACTTGCAGAAAATAAACAAGTTGGAAATAATGGGAGAGTTAATCACAGGAAAAGAAAAAAAATACCACTGGTGCATCACCTACTACGTGCCTAGCCCTGTGCTCTATTTCCACTAGCTCACTTCATTTTGCAGATGAAGAAATTAAAATTCTGAGAGGGAAATGACAGAGCCCAAATTTGAACCTCAACTGGCTGCTGTCCAAGCTAGTAATATTTTCTGTTACAGCACCGGGGGCAGAGGGTGTGGGCCCAGAGACTGCATAGATAGGGAGCAAGTGTGGTGGTGGGGCGGCCATTGGGAAGAGCTTGGCCACGACGCCCTTTTGGGCTCCTTACAGCATTAGGAATGTCTTACTGCAGTGATTGCTGGCTCTCCATCTGCCCTTCTTTGTTTGCTCTGCAGTTCCATCTCAGAGGTAGTAGGCATTTCCCCATAATTTCCTCTCCTCTCATTACTTCTCATTAGCTAAGGCTCCACTGAGTAGATATTGAGTCCTTGACATTTACTATATTTCATCTAATAAGCTACTGGTTGGATGACGCATGGTTATCTTACGTACTCAAGAAAGAAAAAACCCTGCTAATAAACATCATTATAAGATGCCATAAATTTTAACAAGTGCCAATTTCAGAGATGTTAAAATGTGAAAGAAGTGCATCTTAGAATCCATGAACTCAAATTCCCATGAACACAGACTCAGTTATCCTCAAAACAGGAGCAATCTTCCTAGCTTTCCCCTCTACGATCATCAACACACACTTAGTGAGTATCTGCTATGGAGAAGGCTGGGGGTCAGGTGGTCTGAAGGAAATACAAGATATCTGGAACCAGAGCCCCCAACTATAATCACAGTGAGGGAGTTTTAAAGTACGACCTGAAATTTTGTGACAATCCTCCCACGCAGAGACAGAGGTCCATGTCTCCTTTCCCTGATCGGTACGGGGTTGTGACTGCTTCAGCCAGCAGTACAGCAGGAGTGAGGCTACGTGACTTCCAAGGTTAGGTAATAAAAGGCCATGCAGCTTCTGTTCTTTTCCCTGGATTACCTGCTCTTGGAAACCTGAACCTCCAGGTTAAGAAGCCAACTAACCTGATGCTACCATCCTGCGGAGGCTACATGTGGATATTCCGGTTGACAGTCCCAACTAAGCCAGCCTTCCAGCCATCCCTGACAAAGAGCATCCAAGCAGGTCCCTGGCCCCAGCTGGTCCAACTTCTAGAACGAGGGCAATTATTCCTTTTAAGAATCAAACAATCCTAAGTTACATCCACATTTCTGTAGCTTTACATAGTAAATATTTCTCTCTCACTCATGTCATAATCTGGTGTGCATCTGGCGATCCTTTTTCATCCTGTAGCAATGACATCTAGGACCAGTGGCTTCTAAGATTGCTATGGAGGAGGAAGGAACCTTCCTGGATGGCACAAGATGTTTTAAAGGGCGAGGCCTGGAATGGCTCACAGCAGTGCTTCTCAAACTATCCGAGGACCAAGTTTTTAAAAATGTTTAACCAATCATGGACCAATACTTTCACAAAAATGAATGACTAGAAAAAGGAAATGCTGCTTGGATGCAGTGGCAATGCCAAATTGCTGTCAAAGTCCCTAATTGCTTACTTTTAAATTTCTGTATTCACTCACTGCAAAGTGGTAACATACAGTTTGCAAATGGGCACTGCTGCATGGACCACAGTTTGAGGAGCACTGATTTACAGTAACTGGGCCCACATCCTACTGGCCAGAACTTGGCCGCATGACCCCAGTGCAACTGTGAGGAAGCCTGGACAATATCATGTGCTGTGTGCCAGGAAGAGGAGACACTGGCTGAACTCACAGCATTGCCTCTGTGACCTGCTTTAAGTTAGAGTTTTACTCTCTTTCCCTCTAGGAGGATCCAAATGTTTACAAATTTATTGTCTCATTTATGTTTATGGTTCTCATTTAAAAACAAAAGCTTTGCAGGGCAGGAGGGAAAGGAGCTAGGAAATTGTCCTGCATAGTATGTGGTATCACTGTGATTCTCCCCAGTTTTACAGATTCTGACCATGGGTAAAATTTTAGCTGGGTAAAAATTGTGTTCAAGGGCACACAGGCAGCAATGATATTTCTGTAACATTCCAGATCTCTGGTGCATATGCCAGGTGGCTACTGTTTCTGCTTCAGACTCTAGAGGAGGACCGTCCCCCCTCTAGTATATGTCACCAAAGGGACTAGAGTTACTTCATTTTTGAAAAAAAGCCAGCTTATAGAGGTTTTGTATGACAATGCAGGAAAATGTTAAGTCTAAACACTTCTGTAAACTGCCAAAACCCTGCAAAAATAGTTCATTTCAATGCTCATTAGAAAATGACTAACAAGAAACAGAAGTGCTCAACATTGCAATCATATAACTTATAAGATTGTTCCAAATAAATTAGGCTTTTTAGAGACAAGATGCCAATGTAGTTCAGAACAACTCTGATGAGGCCTATGTTCCATAATGGACTGCTGGGTTGAGGCAGATAATAACCAAGCTCAGCCCAGACGCCCTCCGGTCCTCTTTCCCAATTTGTTACCTGCTCTTGGCTTCAGTGGGCATTTGCTTCCATCATCCTAGCTTTGTTTTGGAGGCCTGCCCTAGGGCTTCTGGAGCAGCTGGTAAGGAGAGCCAGGGGCTTCCCCAATGGCTCAGTGGTAAAGAATTTGCCTGCAATTCAGGAGACATAGGAGACATGGGTTTGAATCCTGGGTCAGGAAGATCCCCTGGAGAAGGACATGGCAACCCACTCCAGTATTCTTGCCTGGAGAATCCCATGGACTGAGGAGCTTGGCGGGCTACAGTCCGTGGAGTCACAAGGAGTCAGACTTGACTGAGCACACACACACACAAGGAGAGCCAGAGTCCCTGGGAATTTGTGTGTCCAGGCAGCCCTTCCCCAATGATGAACAGGTACAAGAATATGACAGCCCCACTCCTTCTCCCGGGTTAGAGCAAAGCTTTACGGTGGAACTTATACTCCAGACCCCCCTGAAGGATCAGGCAGAAGACACTTTCTGTGGGGCTTGAGATTGCTCCTCTGTTCCCCAGTTTTCCTGGGAACACTTTTTCTTTTTTAAAGATTTTTTTTATGTGGACCATTTTTTTAAAAATTTTAAATTAGTTTATTTATCTATTTTTTAACTTTACAATATTGTATTTGTTTTGCCATACATTGACATGACTCCACCATGGGTGTACATGTTTTCCCCTTCCAGAACCCCCCTCCCACCTCCCTCCCCATCCCATCCCTCCGGGTCATCCCGGTTCACCAGACCCGAGCGTCCTGTATCATGCATCGAACCTGGACAGGCGATTCGTTTCACATATGATAATTTACATGCTTCCATGCCATTCTCCCATATCATCCCGCCCTCGCCCTCTCCCATGGAGTCCATAATACTGTTCTATTTATCTGTGTCTCTTTTGATGTATGTGGACCATTTTTAAAGTCTTTATTGAATTTGTTACAATACTCTTTCTGTTTTTATGTTTCAGTTTTTTGGCCACCAGGCATATGGGGTCTTAGCTCCCTGACCAGGGATGGAAGCTGCACCCCTGCACTGGGCAGCAAAGTCTTAACCACCAGACTGCCAGGGAAGTCCTGAAACACTTAGTCAATAAATCACTTGTACACAAACCCTGATTTCAAGATCTGCTTCTGGGGAAAGCCCAACGGGAGATGTGTGTTCTTTAGTACAGTCACCATGTTGATGGATGGCTGTCTCGGAGGCAGTGAGGTTTGCAAACCCAAATGGATCCTCCACACTGCTAAGCAGTACTCTCAGCTTTTTGTTCATTATACCTGGTATCTATCCTCTGTAAGACCTTTGGAAAGTTGAGGCTGCCATCTCCCCATTCCTCCTCCTCCAAGTGCACAGGCCCTCTTACAAACTTCTCAGTCTCAGCCTTCCCCTTTAGCGTCTCCTTGGTGGGAAGAACATCTGTTCCCACCTCT
Organism: Okapia johnstoni; assembly: GCA_024291935.2. Classification (NCBI taxonomy): domain Eukaryota; kingdom Metazoa; phylum Chordata; class Mammalia; order Artiodactyla; family Giraffidae; genus Okapia; species Okapia johnstoni. The sequence goes on from CM044305.1 coordinate 18,235,308, forward strand.
AGAGGCAAGATTTCATCCCTTTGCTTGTCAATGACCTCCTCTTGACTGCACCTTGGCTTCTAAACATGTTTAAATATTTCTCAGACTGAAATAAGATACAGCTGAAAAAATTCTCTCCATATTGGAAATCTCCAAACCCAGCTACTCTCCTTTTTCTCTGTTCTTCATCAAGGGTCTAGAAGAGATGAGTCCACTTGCTGCCTCAACCCTTCATGCTACAACCTGCAGTGATCTGGTGTTTGAAGCAGCCCCCTCAATCCATTGAAGCACTTCTCTCTGAGGCAAGAACGGCTTTCAATTCTTCATGCCCCATCTTAAGAGCTTGCTATGTTCCAGGCCCTGTGTCGAGCTCTTTAGATGTGGATCTCGTTATTGAGGCTGCTACCTTCACTCCTCATCCACTGACCACATTCCTTCACCCCTCATGATCCAAGTCTGAAACCTGTATTCCTCTTCTCCATCCTCCCACATCCAATCCGTAAGCAAGGACACATTTGACTCTACTACTAAAATACACTTTGAACCTCTCTTCTTGTCTTTATCCCCATCACCAACACCTTTGTCCAGGCCACCATCATCTCTAGCCTTTTAAATATTCTCCCCTCTTCCTTGCTTATTCTATTACAGTTTATTCTCCACATAGCAGTGATATGAGCTCATCAAAGCTCAAACCAAACAACTGCACTGCTTAAAACCTTCCAATGGGGCTTCCCTTGTGATCCAGTGGTTAAGAATCCACCTTCCAATGCAGGGGACGTGGATTTGATTCTTGGCCGGGGAACTAAGGGCCCACATGCCACAGGGCAACTAAACCTGCACACCATAATTTGAGAGCCCGTGCAATGCAATAAGAAAAACCTGCATACTGCAGTGAAGACCCAGTGCAGCCAAAACAAAAACAGAAAAAAAAAACCTTCCAAGGATTCCTACTACACTAAGAAAACCGGCACCTGTTGCCAAAAGGGCCTACAAACGCCCTGCCACCCTCTGCCTCTTTCTCACCTCATGTCATGCCGCTCTTCTCCACGTTTAGGCAGCATTGTTTTACTGCGAGTTCTGGAAACATACTTTCCCACCTCAGGGCCTTTGCACATTCAGTTTCCGCTGCCTAAAGTGTTCTTTTTCTCACCCTATCAATCTCAGTTCTTATTACAGAGACGCCACTCACCCTCTGCCCCAGTTTCTCTTCTTCAGTCTTTTGTTTGTTTTCATATTACTTAACAGGAGTTATCTTGTTTACTTGTTTACTCAGCTTTGTCCACCACCCACTCCCTCTTGTAAGCTCTGAAGGCAAGAACATATGCTTATTCACTGTTTTCTCCCCAGGGATGGTGGGGATAGGACAGTGCTGGTGTTTAGTAGAAGCACAGGATATTCAGCAAAAATATTCCTTCTCTGTTATTTCTGAGGCCCATCTGCACCTCATGCCTTTCCCACATGCTGTGGTGCAACTAAGCGTGAGCACCAAAGAACCACTTTGCGCTTCCTGTCACAATATGAAGCTTTCCCAGTGAACCCACTTGTCTTGGTTTGGGTTGTCTCAAATCTAGACATGGAGACAAAGACTTGGACTTGTCTATTTGGTGGTCTGTTTGGGTGGTGATCCCAGAGAACATAAGTGAAGGAGGGGGAAGTGAGACGGGGAAAGGAAAAAGCCAATAAGAGTGTAATAATGAGCAAGTCACTTGCTGCTGTGGGCAACGGTGGCTCAGTCCTGCTGGGGACCTCTGGAAACTAGACCACATTTCACCATCATTCCACCAGAGGATGGGGAGGTGGGGCATTTATCACCAACTGGCGTCTCCATTGGCTGAGGTTAGTCCCTAGGGGTGTCTGCTCCCCGGCAATTCTGGGTCATGGCTGTAGCACACCCAGGCAACCTGCCGTGGAGATGGAGAGTGCTCCAATGCAGAGAAGCAGAGCGATTCTGGCTTTTGAGGTGTGAAGCAGACAGTGTACTAAGGACTGTCTACAGCTGCAGAGCTCAGGTTGGTAGAGCAATATTGAGAAAGACATCAGTGGTGTCTGCCACGTCTCCTCATGGCTTAAACTAGTTCACTTTGCATTTCTGTCACTTATGAGTAAAGAAGCCCCGATTATGCAGCTAACCTCACTTCTTTCCACAGAAGCAGCCACGTCCATGTTGGGTCAGCCTTGTGTACAAGGCACTGCTGCCAGGAGCGCTTTCCTTCACATAAACAGCAAGAGGAGCTACTGAAGGGTCACTGGGGGCAAAATTTATGGGATGACTGCAGGGCAAGGTGTCAAAAATGGCTCATTGTTGTTCATTCATGGAGTGACGCCACCTAGTGTCTGGGGAAGAGCGCTGAACGCAGAGGAACATCCAAACATCTGGGGAAATAATAAGGTGCCTACCCTAATCGCAGGAAGTACGGGCTTCCCTGAAAGGTCAGTTGGTAAAGAATCCGCCTGCAATGCAGGAGACCCCAGTTTGATTCCTGGGTCAGGAAGATCCCCTGGAGGAGGGATAGGCTACCCACTCCAGTATTCTTGGGTTTCCCTTGTGGCTCAGCTGGTAAAGAATCAGCATGCAATGTGGGAGACCTGGGTTCGATCCCTGGGATGGGAAGAACCCCTGGAGGAGGGAAATGCTACCCACTCCAGTATTCTTGGGCTTCCCTTGTGGCTCAGCTGGTAAAGAATCAGCATGCAATGTGGGAGACCTGGGTTCGATCCCTGGGATGGGAAGAACCCCTGGAGGAGGGAAATGCTACCCACTCCAGTATTCTTGGGCTTCCCTTGTGGCTCAGCTGGTAAAGAATCAGCATGCAATGTGGGAGACCTGGGTTCGATCCCTGGGATGGGAAGAACCCCTGGAGGAGGGAAATGCTACCCACTCCAGTATTATGGCTTGGAGAACTCCATGGACTATAGTCCATGGGATCACAAAGAGTTGGATATGACTGACTGACTTTCACTTTTACCCTAATCTCTTTCTCAGTGTATAAATAATTCACTTTTGGTGCCACAAAACCTCAAAGTATGATGTCTAAACTGACTTTTGAAGACACAGTTCTTTTAAGCAGCACATGAACAGAAGTTAATTGGTGAGCCCCAAACTGAGATGATCCACTATGATGTGCTGACTTCCTTAGCTACTTGAAAGTTGATTTTCTCTTTACTGACCTGAAATCAAGTATTTGGAATACATTCAGCTGCAGGGAACAGATATGCAACTTTAGGGGCTCATACAGACTGGAGCTTCTTCATCTTATGTAATGAGAGGACAGGTAGTAGATGGTTGCGGGTTGACTGTACTGTCATAGACTCAGACATCCCTCACTTATAACTGGATGAATGAAAAGTGAGTCCACTGTTTAATCCTTCTACTGAAGGGAAGTTCTGTATAAAGGTAATTTTATTTTTTATTATTATGTTTTAAAATTTTTGGCTGTACCCTGTGGCATGTGGGACCTTAGTTTTCCAACCAGGGATTGAACTCGCTCCCCCTGCATTGGAAGGTGAAGTCTTAACCACTGGACTGCCAGAGAAGTTCCAAGGTAATTTTAGAGACTAGAGAAGTAAAAAAAAAAAAAAAAAAGAAAAGTAGCGTTAAAAATAATGAGCATATTTTTTAGGATTTGGCAGTGTTCTCTTTAAAGAGTGTTTTGTCTGATACCTGGTCCTGGCCTTTGTCATATGTAAAATAGATATTTTCTCTTTTGTTTTGTTCTGCTGCCTCACATGCTGTAGGCCTATAGTCATTGCCATGAGTAGAGGCAGTTGAGCAGAGAGAGACTCTGGGCCTTGGAAGCACATGAGTTGGTCAATCTGTGACCATTTTTGACCTACAAAAAGGACAGTGTCTTATAGTTCGTTGTAATCAGACTGAGTGCTGATTCTGGAGTAAATTTCTCAGCTCCTCAGTGACCAAGCGAGGACTCAAACACTGCTTGGCGCTTGTGCTGCCTCTCTCCAATTTTTTATTCAACACTCCCGGTCTTCTGGTCTCTGGGTAATAAAGCTAAAGATAGAAACTTTTCCTACTTTTCAAACTTGCCTGTGCCCCCTCAGAATTTGTGAGAAAACGCAGCCAGCATCTTCTGGAAGATGAGGAGGGCAGTAAGATTCCAGAGCCACCTTCCGGCTGACATTTGAGCCCTGCTTTCAGCACGGTCAAGCCTTTTGGAGGCAGCGTATGGCTTGTATCAAACTCTATATTTAGGAAGAACAACTGTGAACTATGACAGGAATTCTCTTTAACACTTATCCTTAAACCGAGTTCCCCTCCAGTCCCGAGCCGGGAGCAGCTCTCAGTACCGGGTGAAGCACAGATCGCTTGAGCTATTTCAGCCACATGAAAAGCATCGGAACCGAGATCACAGCTCAGAGGACACCCGGCGTCCCTTCCACTCGCTGAGGAGCCTTGTATCCTTGTACCTGGCTTCCTGGGACTTTCCTCAGGCAGGAAACAAGTACATAAAGCAGGTAAGCAGGAGGACTCTCCTTGGGCAACCGGGTTTTCTGAAAGAAATTCCCTGGGTACCTAACTTGAAGTGGCTACTTCTAACTTTGTAGGCTTGTAACTAGAGGGTGTAGCTTCCTTGTAAATTCTCTCTCCATTGTGATGTTTCTGCTTCTGTTTTCTAAATTGTTCGGAGGGTGGGGAGGTTGAAAGAATATTGAACTAAAAGTGGTTTTCATTGATAGTGACTTGAAGAAAATTACCACAGTCCAGCTAAGATGACTCTGACCCTGAACATTATGTCATTTTGATTCTTATGGCCAGGGTTGCAGTCGATCAGCTGCAGGCTCGACTCAAGCTGTAAGCCTAGAAATAATTAGGAGAACTGAGGGCAGAGAAAGGCTATGATGCTAGCTCTTTGGTTTACCTGAACACAAATCATTGCCAGAGCTGTTAACACATTACAAGTTTAAAATACTTTTCTCTTCTCCCTAAGTGCCAGGCTTGACCTCAGTGATAAAGTTGTATCAACTTATAGAACTGTTAATACACCAGACCCATCTTTTTGAAAGCCCCCCTTCGACCACAGCGTTCCCCAGACCCATCAGAGGAGAGGGCAGCAACCCTGTCTCTCTGTGTGGGCACCAGAGGCTGATACTTGGCACGCGGACTGCCTCTTCCCTCTCGGCACATCTCATGCAGAGTTGAATAAAGAGTTAGTTTGGACAGCTGAACATCTTTCTGCACCCTTCTTGGGAATTATTTTTAGCTGCAGGACAGAAGATAATTCCCTGTGAGACTGAGCTGTAGCCACTTAATTGACCTTTAAAAAGGACAGACAAAGCCCCCTCTCTCCATATATTGATTTATTTTCCTCTGACTCCCTTCTTCTTAAATTAGTGCTATTAATGTTGACAAATGTTTAGTACGTGCAAGAGTCTTATTTAGAAGTCAGATATTAGATGCTGTCCAATCAAATACCAGCTGAGGAATATTGTTCATGACTCAGCGTATAGACCATTAAAGATCCCCACAGACTTGCACAAGCGCCAGGAAAATTCAACCGTGCTAAGCTGGCAAGCATTTCCATTATAATATAGGCTTTGTAAAAGTCCATACACTCCTGGTCAAACTGTCTGTGTTCTCCAACTGAAGCCAGAACTGGGAGACACAGTAACAGAGGTACTCTAAGAGTATCTCCTTGGATGCAAAGCTGTGGTCCCGATGTGAGTGTAGGTGTACATCTAAGGCATAGCTTTCTTTTTGGGGGCCCAGGATGAAGCATGCAGAAACAGAAGGAAGGTGCATTCTACACCCTGCATCCTTAATGGAGGTGAAGGCAGGGCCATGAAAGAGCCAGGGAACACTGTCTATTTTTATTCATCAGTGTGCTTTGCCCTGATTTCTCTGAGAATAATGAGGACAGCAGGATGGGCTGCAGAACTGATTTACACGAATGTTATCTAGCCTGTTTGCAAGGAATGAGAGCTGGGATCTGACCAACTTTCTAGAGATGTCTCTCTCACAGACTGACATATATGTTGAGAAGCAATCTATGCAAATGAGGTTATATCAAAGCTATATTGGAGACAACACCCGAGGAATATCCATCCGTTAGGCTGAGGGGTCCACAACATACAACGAATCCAGTTTAGCAAAAAACAAAATCAGTCTAATTAAAAAAAAATCCATGCAGTACAAATGCAATCATTCATTGCCTTATTTTTTTCACATTTCAACTTGCTATTGTAATAACATAAAGAAATTCCTAATCCCCACATTTCAAATTGACATACATTTTTTAAAGTTCTCAAGTGTTAATAGTTAAACTTTAATTGCACACCTATAGAGAATGCTATAGGATGAGATATTTAAAGTTCTGTGAGAATTATTGCTTTGTGTGACTTCTAATAGCTTTTGAGGAATAGAAACATTAAATATTAAACTACGAAGCTTTTCTTTTTGAAATTGAGCTTTGTGTCCTAGATCCAAAAATTCAAAATCCTTCATTGACTTTTTCATACTGCAGAAAAGACAGCAATCTATCTAAAACATGTCACAGAGCAAAATGCATTCCTGATTGTTTGACTTGTAATAGCTCTTTAATTTTTTTAACCATATTGAAAATAATTCTACCTAGACCCTTATGCATGGTGGCTATATCTGTATATTACCAAAACATTCAGGTAGAACTTAAAAAAAAAACCCACAGTTTTCAGGTATGTGATTCCAAAGACCGTATAGTTAGATGTACTGTTTATGAGAGTTTAAAAAATTATGTAATGATTTAACTTCATATAATAGAGCCTAACACTTTGAAGATTTTTCCAGAGTTCTCAGATCTTTTATTTGTAAAGTGTTGTGGGGCATCACTATCGCAATTCTTACTCTGTATTAAAACTGTACAGCAGTAAAGAACTAAAGGTCTCCAGCTAAAAGCAATGGCAATAAAACAATAAATACTTGCATCATGCTTTATATACTTCACAAGGCATTTTCAGGGCCCTTATGTCATTTTGATTCTTACCACAACCTGTGAAGCTGGTAAAATTTAAAGAAGAGGAAATGGGCCTCAAGATGTTGACTGACATAGTCCAGGTGACATTGACCTTGTGGCAAATGCAGACACTACTGTGTTCAATTACTCACCAATAACCCACACACTTACACCAGTCAATTGAGGAAACACTAATCAACCCAGTTTACAGTTTTGGGTTTAAAAAGCAGCATGTTTTTAATTCACTGAATTTCAAACTTTACCACTTCACCCTGTCCTATTTAATAGACCCAGCTAAAACAACACATGTTCAGAGCTGGGCTGTTCCCTGCTCCCTGAGCCCCAGTAGACCACGACCCTTAGTCACTGGGCTCAAAGTCAGGTCTTCAACTGAAAGAAAGCAAAGGTCCTTTCAGAAGGAAACACTGCTACACGTTGGGGATCTGACACCATCTTGTAAGTCCTATGTGCTTCCGGAGAGTGTTTCATTAAAAGCAAAGACAGAGGTGAAGCTTGCTTGTGAGCTGCCGGGTTTACAGAGCCCAGGCTCTGGACGCACAGAGCAGGGAGATGCGGCCCCCAGCTTCTCTGGTTGGAACAAACATGTGCCCAGCGAGCAGAGAGCATCGCAGTAATAGGAATGAAGTATGGGCCGTTTCTCCTTGGGTGTTTGACGGAGGGGAGGCGCTCCCCATGGACTGACTGCACAGCCCTGGCAACAACTCGGTTCAGATCAAAAGTTCAGTTTCAAGCAGAAAGCTTCTGAGGCCCCAAACAAAGGTGTTTTATTCCCACAACCTCTTTGCTTTGCCGTTCTGGGCAGGAGGGCAGAAGGGCAGGGAAGGAGATGATAGCGCCTTTCAAGTTTCTGATTGCCTATCAGGAGCATCAGGGGCTAGGCATCTCAGCATTTCTCCTCCTGAATGATTTATCCAGTGCTCTAGTGTTCCCTCTCCCTGAGGCCTGAGGAAGGAGAGTCTCTAAGTAACCAGAAACTGAGACTGAAAGAATATATGGCCAGTGAAAGGGGTGACCGCCCAGTTGAATCATGAGTTAAATTCACATTTATCACTCCTGAGAATCTGAATGCCACCACCTCTAACAGTTTCTTACGTGTTTTTTTAGGGATAAGACCGCGTCAATATGTCGAAACAGCCAGTTTCCAATGTCAGAGCCATCCAGGTGAGTAGACACATTTGCGTGTTTGCATCAGCAACTTCCAGCCTGTTTGCTTAATAAATCAGACTTTCTGTGATCATTCACCCACCTGATGATTAACTTCAAAGAGAGAAGAAAGACTTGTATAAGGTACAATTCAGGAAGGAAAAAGGCTGGTAATGTACACCTGAGAAGGGAGAAGCTGTTTCTGTGTAAAAATGCATAACTGTGAGGGACTCAAAGTTTATGAATGAGAATTAAATGGCCTTCTACAAAAATGTAGTGCACATGTTTTTGATGTTTTTCTATGTGTAAGTTTTTGATATGCTCATTGATAGAAATTTTAAAATTCTATTTTCATTTTGAGATCCAATTGAGTTTGTTGACTCATCTGTTTAGATGAGTCATGGTTCTTGAAAAACGTCCTTTTCTTGTCAAGTGTTCTTCCCAAGGCTTGGGTGTTTATCTTTTAAAGTCTGTATTCTATTATGTCTCCTCATGCCTTCCCAGCAAACAAATTCTTCGGTTGTTTCAACAGACTTAAATGTTACCTACAATAAGGGGAGGGGGAAGCAGACATTTTGGAGCACAAACACAATTACGGAGAAAGCTTTTAGTATTTGTTTTGACTCAATACTAAATTTGTTATTTCTCTTAAGAGCTCAGTGTTTAACTCTCAAATGGCTCCCACCCTGAGATGCTGGGCACAATGCTTTATTGTAAAATTCCATCTTTCCTTTCCATCAAAATGGAGCTATCTGTACTTTCTCTGATGGAACTTTTAAACTCTTTTTCCCTGGACTTCCATGAATACTGCAGAGCATATGGCAGCTCCTGAATACTTGGGGTCTGATGCACCATCACACATACACCTATTCATAAGCAACTGACTGTATGTTGAAGGGACATGTATGTGGTCAGGTGTGAGGTGAAGGATCCTAGCACACACAGGTGGTGGAAGTGGGTGGAGGGATGTATCTTTACCTGTCATGATAATGCATAGCCTTAAGTGGAGGGGGTCCTTAAGTGGCAAGATGTATAATAACGTCAGAAAACCTGTCACAGAACAAACCACCCAGGAAGGGCCTATCGGCCAGGAATCAACTTTGCATTGCCGTGTTTGCCCTCTGATGTGCACCTAATGAGACTCTGATGTACCTGACACTGGTAGTGGACTTCATTTTGCCTCCCAGGCCTATAGGCATCCTTGAGCCTTGGAACCGTCTGTGTTACCCAGTGTGTATAGCTGTTAGTGGTACAGGCTGTAAAGCCAGAGATTACTGGAGCTTGAATCCTTAATCCATTTTGTACTGTTTCCACATATGTAAAAAGGGAGCAGCACTCACCTCCTAGGGCTGCACACAGAAGATGCTTAAAACAGTACAGTAAGCCCTCATTGAGGGTCACACTGTTATTATAATAATCATTCACGAATTCTCTATGCTCCATGTTAAAGTGACAAAAAAAATAATACCATTTAATCACTGCATTTGAAGCTCTTGAAGTGCTAAACATAAAATTGCCTTTCTATTTTGCAGAACATAAAAACATAGTCTCTCAGTCTGCCTTTTCTTCTCTTCCTTTTACAGCTGAAAATGTGTTGATTTTTCTTCCTTAGTGCTTCCTGACCTCCCTCAAATCTATAATGAAAACTCATCAGTATTCTATTAATTTTGACCTTGATATATTTTTAGGTCTGTGATATTAAAAAAAAACTTCCATTGACCGTTCATAATAGCTGTTGTTATACTGCATTTTTAAAAAATCCATCTAGGATACATGTATATGTATGGTTCAGTTCTTTTGCTATTCACCTGAAACTATCACAACACTGTTAATCAGCTATATTCCAATACAAAATGTTTTTTTGTGTTAAAAAAATAAAAATAAAATAAAATAAATCCATCTACTCTACCAACAAAGGCAATACAGTACTTCCTTATGGATGTGGTATCACTTCTTTCAACGTATTTTATGCCAGACAGAAAGCCTAATTTAATGCCCCTTCAAATGAAATTTTATTTCTTGTGGTTAAACAGGATCTGCACCATCTGATATTTTCCTATCATCTCACATTAACCTAAAGTAGGGTCTATTAAACAAAATATGAAAATGGTTACACAGTACAGAATGCTTTATTGTAGGAACATTATTTAGGGTATGGTCTTGTGCAGAACAAATAGAAACCTCAACTGATGAGGGAGTGCCCTCATTGTATAAAATATTCTATTCAACACACTCTAGCCACTTCTTTTTATTAGGATCTTATCTCTAATCCAGTTCAGCTGTCATATTCTGGGCGCATGCTTTGTTCCAGTCACCATACTAAGTGTCAGCTATGCAAAGATGAATTGAAACCTGATCCTAGAGTTTGAGGGGCTCACGGCCTCCAGGACTATGTGACCGGGCAACTTATTTCATCCTTTTTGTGCCTCGGTTTCCTCATCTGTCAAGTGGGGAATTCACCACATGTGAGCTCATAGGGTTGTTGTGAGGGTAAAATGAATCCATATGTGTAAATGCCTAGCTCAATCCATGGCTTATTGTAACTGCTCAATAAATATTAGCCATTATTATCAATCATCATCATTGTAATCATGTGGTTCCCAAAGTGTGTCTCTTGGAAGAGTTGTTTTATGGGATGCTGTTAATTAAAGAGTTCCATGAAAAAGTGGAAACACTGCATTAAGCAAAGTTGAATAGGATCCTTACTGCAGGATTTCTCAGAGTCCATAACTTGCTAATGACTTGGTAATTTCCAAGAAGGCGGTGATATATGCAATACTTCTTAAACATATTGGACCTTTGAAATGAGTATCTTGTAGGATAGTATTTTTCAGTGTAAACTTCTACAAGTAATGGCTAGATCTCTATTTTGTCTGGATTGAGCAAATTGAAGCCACTGTTAACCATACTTCTAGCAGTCAGGCATAGGTAATTGAATTACTGTACCTATGTGCTTTAGACAACATGAAACCAAATGTTTACAGATCTCTACCTGGCCATTCACTCACTCTGTGACCTTAGTTCATCCTTAGTTTACCCTTCTGTAAAATAAGGACAATCATACTACTGAACAGGATTGTTATAATGAATACACAAAATAATGTACGGCCAGTGCCTGGTTTACAGCACACAAAGTCCTTAAGAGATGGCTCTTCTAATTATCCAAGTAATGCATGGAATGGCCTTGCTCTCTCTTCAGCTGCTTCCAGCTCCTCCCTGCCCCAGAGTAAGAGGGAGGCCAGAATGAGACCCACCCTTAGAGGACATGGATAGTTGTCTTTCACATTCACATTGAAGAAGAGACTGCCTTTGAATTAAAAGAAGATTCTATCTAAGTCTACATTTCTTTTCAGTTGTATTAATGAAATCTCACTTATGCCAGGGGCATAAAAATATCCTGAAGAAATCAGTTAATCCTTCCATAGCCTGGAGAGGGCCTTAGGCTTCCAAGCAGCTGATAAGGTTCTGGACTGGATGTCCGCCCACCTCTTCTGTAAAGGACCAAATACTGAATACTTCAAGATTTACAGATCACTGGGTCTCTGTAGCACTACTCAACTCTACTGTGACAGCACAAAGGCAGCCATAGGCAATATACAAGTGAATGGAGGTGGCTATGTGTCAGTGAAAATTTATTTACAACAACAGGTGGCAGGATGGTTTTGCCCCATGGGCTGTCGTTTGCTGACCCTGGTTCTGTACTCTGCAGTCTGCTTCTTAAACCCCACTGTTGATGGGAATGGAGTTGCAACCAAGGTAACCTCAGCACACTAGGCACAGTGGATCTGATACCTTCAGATGAAAGAATCTGACGTGACAGGTGGTGGGGCAAGCTAGAGCTGCCGGGAAATCTAACCCCATCAGCGATCTGTTTGCTAAGTCTAATGAGACCAAGTGACGATGACCACTGGCAGCACTTGCCTGTCCTTCCCCTGCCTCCTGAACACACCCCCTTTGGAAGGTATCATGGGGCCTTCCCGGGGCCTCAGCCCAGTGAGAGCCAATGTTCTCTGGGTCATCAACGGCCCTTTTTCTCCATTGATGATCAAAGTGAGTGGAGTATTATTGTCCTTTCCCACGAGATCTGAGAGTTTCATGGTTGAACGGAAAAGAGTTCTGTGTCCTAGTCATAGCTGTGCTCTGTGACTTCATGCCCCCATGGTCCTTGTGAGCTGCAAAGGGCATGGGGGCTGGGTGGGGGTGATGCTGCATTAAATGACCTGTAAGCCTCTCTCCAGCCTCTAACAGTCTACAAACCTTTAACTTTGGTCAAATTTACTTACATCCCTTTGTTGTATGCCAGTCTGCCTTAAATCAGTTTGGAAGTCACACTTACAGGTTAATCACTACTACATAAAAACACTGAAAACCTATTAGCTTAAAACAGCGATAACTATTACCTTTCACAATTTGATCTTGACCATTACAGACACCATAAAGGACATTCCAGATATTTCAATTATTAAAAGGACAGTATGGAGGTTCCTCAAAAAACTAAAAATAGAACTACCATATGACCTGTGAACTTCTTGAGACTAATTTCTATTATTATTAGGATGATAATAATAGTCACAGTTTCTTCCGAGTTTACTATGTACCTGGCACAATGCAATGGGATTTCCATGGATTATAATGAAAAGTTTGGAGAAGCAAAATAACTCACTCAGGATCACATAGCATGTGAGTAGAAGAGCCAGGAGCTGAACCAAACTTGCTTGATCCCAAAGCCCATGTCAGGAACCACCCTGCAAAACTGTCCAGTCTCACTGCTTACCATCTCCACCTCGACACACAGAGTAAGGATGGAGGAGTGGGAGCAGACCATCTGAAGGGTAATCATACTGACCAAGGCTACTTGAGAGAGAATTACCATTTTATAGATGCTGAATCCTCCCTTTTAAAGCTCTCAACTGACATGCAGAACGGCTGTCAGCATTTCAGTAGAAGCAGCTAACAGTTTACACTGATTAAAGTCACCTTACATGTAAGTCGGCTAGGAGTGAAAAGTACAAAGTACAGTGACTCAGTGACAAATATGGTCTGGAAATACAAATGACCATGGCCACTGAATCCCACTGCTCTGCTTAATTGATTTAATCAAGCTGCTTGTGAAACTAGACCTAACTTCTTTATCATACATTTTAGAGGAATGATTATATGACCCTTGCATCATTAGTTAGTGTGTGGCCTCTTACCATGGGAAGTTTCCATTGTCACCCAATCCATGTGTAGAACAGAGTATCTTGATGCCCCTAGTTTTAGTACTTCTTTTCTTTCCCCATCCGTTATCATTGCTCGTCCACTCTCCATTGCCCAGGGCATAAGGGCTCCATGGAAGAAGAAAACAGCCTGACAAAAATAATTACAGACAGGTGTTAGGGACTCTAATTCCATTTACAATTTTCAGCTTAAAAAAAGGTTTCAGGTATATGACAGTCCTTGGTACAAAGGAAGAGACTATCACCACCCATGGTTTGTCAGTTAATCAAATACACTTATGAAAGCTAAAAATAATAATGAGATACATACCTTTCTTTACTATTTTATTTAAATTTGTAAAAGAGAAAAAATGAACTTTCATTTACCACGTTTTTCTTTTGACCTGGGATCTACTGTTTCTTTCTTAGGTAAACCACTGTAATCCATTGTTTATGGTTTCCAATGCTGGTTTCTTTGAAGTGCAGCCAGAACTTGAAATGGAGCAATTTGACTCTTGAGTTACTTCCTGCTGGTGATCTTTGCTGCTCTGCCCAGGGCTCCATATTGGTGACATGAGGCAAGCAGCCATATACTGACTAAAAGATGTCATTTTTTGAGGCTGACATTCACAAGTACATCAGAAACATAACCTACCTCCAACCAATTGTACACATTATCTTAATAGCTTTACAGTACATTCTTGAAATCTGCTTTTCCCTGGATGACAAGACTATGGTTGAGTCACTCAGGAAATTACTGAAGAGAACAAAAAGTATTGAGAACAGAGGGGGAAAAAACCTTTCAGTATGAAACATCATGGGTGGAGACTGGGGCTGAGTGGGAGTTTCTCAAAATGGTGTTGAGTGGGAAAGTTTTGTGTATTCTGAATCCATTTCACATTTCGAGAATCCCTACAGACAAAGAAGAGTTATGTATTCCAGTGATATGGAATTTTATTTTAAAACGGGTTGAATATATTTTAGTTGGTGTGCATGTGTGTGTGTGTGTGTCTGTGTGTGTGTGTGTGTGTGTGTGTCTGTCTGTCTGTCTTCCTAATTTGGGCTAATATATTAAATAAGAAATCTTATTTTTTAGCTAGATATAGGAAAAACACATCTCTTTCTGAACATCTTCTGTGAAGATGCTAGAAATCTCAAAATGTCATACCCTGCTCCATTCAGAGAAGGACTAGGATGTAAGAATAGGAAAGCACAGGAAGAAATACTGCAAAATGCAACCATGTAGGGATTCTTCTACACATGGGATGGGAGAAAGGCATGGGGGATGCTACAGATTCTGGCAGGAGCTGCTGGAAACTTCTGAAAATGAAAGACAGAATCCATAGGGAGTCATCTGAAACAAATATGCAATGGGAGGAAACTCCAAAAGCCTGAAGACCAAAAAGAGAGATGAAGTGGGGACCCAAAGGAGGGGTAGATCAGAGGACAATGGCTCTGGGAAGCAAAGTGGAGTGGGGTTGTCAGTATTCAGTGGCTGGCAGCGATCAGAACCCAACCCACTGGGTAAAGAAGTCATTGCATTGTAAGTCACACAGGAGTGGCTTTGGAGGGAATATTGTTTCCAGAATTCTCGGGCTCAAAGCCCAGAGTCAAGCAGGAGAACAATACAAATAATTAAGGGACTGGTGGAATTAACTTACAGGGAATTCTTTCTGCTTTTCTTCACCTGGTGAGATCAAGTGTAGTATTCATTTCACATCAGATAGGTCTATTATCAGGGAACTGTATCCTGTTCTGGCAAAAGATGATCTAGTAGATTTTTTCCATTCCCAACTTTGAGGATGTAACAAATTATGTATAGCTTGGGAAAGTGATGCACTGGGTCTGCTGCGTCAGAGTCATATTTAAAAATATCTAAGATGAATACATCTCAAGGACGGAAAAAATGCTAGAGAATGTGTTACAAAAGAAAGAAAAAAAGCTCACTTCCTTTACACTTATGCAGAATCTATATAGAGAAGGAAGTCCAACCATATATCAACCCAAGGTCACTGATTTCTGTGTTTGTTTACTCTTTCATAAAAATGTAGCTCATATTGCAAACCCATTTTGAGTAGTGAATATGATGCTCAATTTGCAGATGGAAAAATCAAGTCATTGAGAAGGTATTTTGTTTGTGTTCAAACAGAGCAGGACGCTGAAAGAAACAAGAACATGACACAGTTCTCCCACTGATGGAATAAAAACAGAGAGATACAGGTCTATACATTTCTATGCAATTCAAATTCTAAGGAATTTTCCTATGGCTCTAATTTAGTCTATAATTTGTCACTCAGATATCACCGCCCTACAATTATATTAATGAATCATCTCTAATCATTTACAAAGCACTCTGCCGACATTCCCTTGGTGTGTATGTTAACGACTGGATACTTGACATGTTCATAGGCTGCTGTGGATCCTGTCAATATTTCCTGTCAAAAAACTCATTTAGGTTCCTGGTTTTTTGAGTGGTGCCTTAAAGATGAAAAAGCATCAAGCCAGTTAATTAATGGCTCATTTTTCAGTGTTCCTTTGACACCTATTCTAGAATTATCCATTTGTGTGCCCCTTTTCCAAGGCGATTCTCAAGATGTGTTTGCAATTTTAGAGCCAGTTTAGACAATGTGAGAGTGGTTAGAGTTAACTTTGGTCAAGTGAAAGGAGCTCTTTGGAGAGGAATTTGATAGGGTGAAAAAGTCTGTCCCTAAGGTCAGGGAGTGTGGATCTGGAATCTTGGCTTTTCCTTGAACTGTTTGTGTGATATTGAGTATGTCACCTAACCTCTGTGAGGCTCAGTTTCTTTGTGAATAAGATGAAGATGACAGCCTGAACCTCAGAAGTTTGTGGTCAGGATGAAAGTGTGGCGACAACCTAGGCTGAATCTTGGGGTTTGGGGTGAACATGGCAGTTGGTGGGGGTGGGGGGAGAGGCAGTCACTGTTCCACAATATCACCACCAGGTTAAGGTGACAGTCCCAATCCACCTCTGCCACTTTGTTAACACACATTTGTTAGCAAACAAGCAGAAACCATCTTCACAGTCTGTCTGTGAGCTGGATGAAGCCTCACCTCTTGTCCCTTTAAGTGCTCTGAGTGACTGCCAGTTTGCATAAAAGATTCCTGTGGGGATTCTGTTGCCCCAGGCTGGCAGCTGTAAGCTGGAATTCCTCATTATCAATGGCTGGAGACAGGCCCATCGAGGGGTCACTCTTCTGAGCTCTGAATCTAAAGATGCAAGCTATAGGCATCAGATTCTTATACTCTGTTCAGCAGTGTGGGAAAGTTCTCTCAAATATTTTAACCATTCTACATATCTTAACCTCCTCCACCTTCATCAAGAGAAGCTATTTCTAACACTCATTTCATTATCTCACCTATTTTTGACATTTCTGCAAATATTAAAGTCTCAGGCCTTGGTGGAGATGAGGCTAACAGAAAAGACTTGAAGCAGCAGTCTGGAGAATGCGGTCTTAGTGATATTTTATCACCTAACCACCCCAGGAAGATGAACTCCCAGTTAGAGCAATGGAGTTCCCTACAACTGCAGTTTAAACCAATCTGTGTATATAAAATATTACACTGTCTATGCTAAAGTGGTTAAAAGTAAATTACAGACATCTTAACCATGGGCAGAGTGAACATTTTAAATGTACATCAATACTCATCCACTTAGGGATGATCTCTTTCAATGGTTGTCAGATTGGGCCCCAAGTTCCTTGGAACTGCTCACGCCCCACGCCTTGGGGGAAGGAGGTGGGATCTGGGCGCCCCATCACCTTGGCCAGAGTAGGTCCATCTCCACTGAGTTTGCATTTTAGATAGTTTCACCATGCTTTACTTTAAAAGAAGGGTTCCATGGACAAGAGGTTTGAAAATCACTAATGAAGCCTAATATTCATATTAAACAAATTGGGACGATGCGACTCAGAGCAGTTGTCGCTTTTCCAAGCAGAAAGTAGCTGTAGCCACTCCTAGCAGTGGGCTCTTTTTTACTACCATAGGCCACCCATGGAGCATGGAGAGGCCACATGCATTGCTAAAATCAATCTTTGAGCAAGAAAAGGTGGTATTTCCTGACCATGTGCTTTACTAAATGCATTATCCTGGATGATTTTAACATGTTCCATTACTGAAAACCACAATCTACCATAAAGTATATACACTTGATTAAATGGGTTAGCTTACTAATCTTATATTTCAGAAACAATATGCTGACTTGAACTTCCTATTAGGAAGATGCTCTCTGTAGATGTTTAATAAATGGGTAAGGATGGTGGTGATCTAATTAAACTTTTAGCCAGTTAACTTTTTTCCAAATAATCCCTATATCAACTTTTCCCCTCTTCCACCCAAACTGTAGTAATGGCAAGTTATTGGTTCAATATATATCATCCTCAGTGAGTCTTGTTTACATTGTTTTGATCTTATTTCAGGACCCTAATGATATTTCAGCTTCCCTGGTGGCTTAGGTGGTAAAGCATCTGCCCACAGTGCAGGAGACCTGGGTTCGATCCCTGGGTCAGGAAGATCCCCTGGAGAAGGAAATGGCAGCCCACTCCAGTACTCTTGCCTGGAAAATCCAATGGACGGAGGAGCCTGTTAGGCTACAGTCCATGGGATCACAAAGAGTTGGACATGACTGAGCGACTTTCCTTTCCTTTAATGATATTTCAACCAATCTAAGACACTGTCTATTGTAAAACGCCAGTATTTTATGTCTTGCTAAGAAATAAAACCAATGCACCTATTAAAAATTAAGATACCATTGCCTGTGAGGCACTCTGATTTCAGAATTATTAAAAGAGGTGCATTTTGGAATTCATGAAGTATGCTACCATATTTGCCACCATATAAGACATACTTTCCCTCTTGTCTTATGCTCCCCCTCCTCCCTCTTAAGGCCACCTGATGCTTCCAGTAAGCAGAGAAATAGCACAGAAGACTCAGCCTTAGTATTTGCAAAATGCTTCCCTCTAAAATTGTGTTGTGCTTATATTTGAACATATATGATACATACTGACCCCAAATACTTCTTGGCATGTTTTTGCCCTAGGAAAGGTGATGGACCTCCCTGGATACGTACTATAAACACTTTAAATCTGTTTCTTTTCTGTGGGATAAGCCTTATTCTAGTAGGGAAGAAAGTTGTAAAGCCTCTATGTGGAAAAAGTCACACAGAACAGGACATAGATCCTCCATGTTGCATGAACATGGACACTGGATACTTTCTGTGTCTTGAGTTAAACATTCCCCTGGCAACAGAACTCATATCAGGCAGTTTCAAATACCACGCTTCCTAATGATTCTGTTTGCTGTGGTACCAAAATTGTCTAAATTGCGTCATAAGGTAACAAATATTTTGCTCCCTTTGCTCTTGCATCATTTTCATTCATAACATCAAAGTGCAACTTCAATTTTTCAAGCCCACATATCCAATTACTCATAAGGCAACACTTTTATCTCAAGTGGAAAAAAATACATTCTGCCTTAAAGAAAAGTCTTAATGCTTGTTTTAGATGAGTGATACTCCTGAGTGAAGATGTTTTTGGTCTGCATTAAACATTCTTGCTTTTTGATAACAGATGAAATATGCACAAAATTCAAATTTACATATTCTCTTTCCCAAGTCTGAATTACTGTGTCATTTATTTTCCTTACATAATTTAATGTTTAGCATATTTAATGTGTTCTAGAAGGTATTTTATTTTTACTAATGGATGGATATTAGTATGTCATCTTGAAGGAGAAGAATCTATGAATTGTGATACCAATGAACTTGACTTTACAGCACTTTCCTCATGCACTGATCCACACAGTGGTGTGTCAGGGAGAAGGTAAAAGAGTGTCCATTACAGAGACCTAAGGAAGTGTGAGAAGAGCCATAGGACATTATGGGAAGGAGGAGGTGGTTTAGGAGGTGTCATTGCCCTCCTCCTGTGGTAAATCTGAAGGCAGCTGAAGGAGGACTAAGGTGTGGGATGGTTTGTGCAAATGCCATTGCCTCCTCTCCTAGAATTATGTGTTCCTTCCTCATCCCAGAGAGCAGAAAATATTAAGCACCACAGGAGGGTAACAGCCAGAACAAACTGTCTTCCAATTCTTTCAGCCAGTAGGGAGCTATGAAATCACTGCACAGACCTAAGGATGAGCACCACAAATGTGGAATAAATGGAAGTCAAATTATCCTTTGCATATTTTTGTACTGTCATTATAGCAATTTTCTTGAGGTGAAAAGCTTTGAAGATGTACTTTACAGATTTGTTTTGCCTGACAATGATTACTGTCTCAGAATGTTATTGCCATTTCTTACTTCTCTTAAGCTAAATCTTCCCTGCTTTCTCTTTTAGGCAAATATCAATATCCCAATGGGAGCCTTTCGGCCAGGAGCTGGGCAACCCCCCAGAAGAAAAGAATGTACTCCGGAAATGGAGGAGGTGAGGAAAACTGAGCTGGCAGAATTCAGCACCATCTTTCTCCTCCAATATCCTGACTAGACAGGGCCCAGAGGCAAGGCGAGGGCCAGCTTTCCAGGACAAGGAGGGCACAAGTGGATGTGGGTCAAGGAGTCATCACATAGAACACACATTTCTTTGGCTTTCTTGCCTTCAGCTTCCCTTCAGCTGACTCTAAGTGCCTGGCCCAGGTACTTGAAGATGCTGAGTTTGGCATCTAGTTTATTTATTCATTGTGTATATCAACTTGTGTGTCTGCTTGTGTGTGTGTGTGTGTTTGTGTCTGTGTATGTGTATATGTAGGGGGAATTGGAACCTCTCAGATGTTCTTGGTTCAGCAGTAGTCACGAGCTTGGTAAGTTTTCACTCCAAAGCTTTTATTGAATCAAGCAGGATACACTTAGTACAGCTTCTGATGAGCGATGAACCCTGGTGGGAACACAGGTAATAAGCACATTAAATTACTTGCGGATTCAAACAGAAAGCCCCAATCCCTGGATATTTCCTTTGAAAAGAGAAACTTGCAAGGGAGTCTATCAATTTCTGTATTTTCCCCTTCCCTCTAATTCTTTACCTTTCCTCCAAATTCAAATACCCAGTCTTCTAAAATGGGGGCTAAAATTCATCATGGGTACAAAAAATAGAGAATAGTTTCCCATCCAAATGTTTATATTTTTCCTCAATTTTGACTTTACTGATGAAACTTGGAAGGTCTGAGTCTGAAAAAAAAGTTAAGGTCTTGGAGCAATAAATAAAGTCACAGGGCACTACAAACTGTATTTTGTTTTTTAAATGGTGAAACGACTTCTTTAAACTTTTGTAGGTGACCTTTTTGGTATTTGGTCCAAAAGAATCAGCATTTCAAAATTTCCTAATAAAACTTTGGTTGTCCTGCATCTAACCTTTTTCTTTCTCATAAATAATTACCGATGTGGTCCTAAGCTAGTGGTTCCAGCCCCCTATAAAGAGAAAGATAATTTTTGAAAGGAGATAGAATCTTTGAGTGACATCACCAAGTTCTGGAATTTCAGCCACCCTTGATGAGTAACATTTTGAACATAAAAGCTGAAAAGATCCAGCCCTACTCTGATTTAATGGTAGATAATTTCAAATTCTGCTGCTGCTAATCTGGCCACCAGTTAGTTCATCATCATGAACTCTCCTTTTGAACCTCTGTTTGCAAAATATGATCCCCCCCCCATTTCTCCAAGGGTCTCTGTGAGGAAAGAGTCAGTGATATAATGGACATGGCATAACCTAGCAGGTATTCAATAAATGACTGTTCACTGACTGACTGAATTATCCAATTTTTTATGAAGGACTCCTGGGCCTATTATTTTGCATGTTGTAAGAAAATAGCCCAGGGAGGTGGAAGGGAGGGCAGAAAGGCATTCTTCCCACATCTCCATTCATCTGTTTTTCTAAATTTCTTAATTAATTCGGTTTTCTTCCTGTGCTTCCTCCTAAACTGTGTCTGTCACTGTGTCTGGCAATCAGTTGCAAGGTAGCTTGACTCTCTTTTCTCACTAAATTGACTGATATGACTGTTGTTTTGGAGGCTTGCCCCTCATCTTCCTCTGCGGTAGACATGGCCCTCACTTCCAGTTAGGAAATCGGTTTTACTCTTGCCTTGTTTCCAGTCTGATGGTTCCAGCACATTCCAAAATATCTAAAGCCTGATAACAGCCTGGGTTGTGAAAACCTATTTTATGACCAACCACATAAACAAATAGCCAACTGACCTGCTTTGTGGGATAGAGGGAGCGAGGTATCCACAGAGATCCGGAGACCCCAGGAATGTTTCCTGAGTTGAGCTACATCTTTTTCATGGGGCTCATGGATCGGGAGGATGGCAAAGGGTGGTATCCCTTATTGTAAGAGCTTGTGGGGTCTTCAGGAGGGGTGGTATTTGGGCTAAACGTTGGAGTAAGGTTCTCATGCAAACAGTATTGCAGGGGAACAGTTAGGTGCTTGGCGTGGCTACAAGGCCCGAGCCACCTTTTGTCACATAGTTTGAATGGGATAATGTAATCTGAACTCAACTAACCTGTACAGCCCTGCTTTGCTATTACTATCCAGTTTAAAACCTTGGCATCGCTCACTTTCTTAGATTTGGGATTCATTGCCTAGGTTTGCATTAAGATAACTACTGTCTAAAGTCGAGGGCATAATATACTATCCCTGAACAGAACAGGCCACCTCTGTCACACCCAGGAACTCCCCCATCTCAATTCTGCCACCACCTCAGATGTGAAGAAGAGGAGGGACCCTAGCAGGAAGCCAGGATGGCTCATGTGACAAGGCCTGTGAGCACTGGCTGGGCCTCTCACCCACCTACGGTCTCTGTGAGCCCTTGCTCTGCTCGCAGAGCTGGAGCACGCTCTCCATCTGCTCGGCCCAGCCAGAGCTTGGCGTGTGCCTGACACAGAAGCCTTACAACCAGATCTGAAGAAGCTGGGCTGGTCTTTTGCCTACGACAAGGCAGCTGCTTGATTAAAATGACTTGAAGGATACTGACAAGCCCCTACTCTGTCTCCCAAATCTTACTTTTGACGCAAATTCCATCATTATCAAGCCACAAAATAGCACATTGGGATTTTCTGTTCGTTATTTCCCCCTCCACCTGGTCCTTTTACATGATGCAAACACACTGTTGAATTCTGGTCTCACTACTTCCTAGCTGTGAGGCCATGGGCAAGTTTCTTACCCCTCCCCCCAGTCTTGTGCCTCAGTTTTCTCAACTGCAGAGCAGGGATAATAATGGTTGTGGATTGAAGTTGATGTGAGGATTGAATGTGTTAGTAGTGTGCTTGCTGTTATTATTCAGTCTTCAGTGGTTGAGCATAATGAGCACATCAGGCTGTAGTGTTGTACAGAAGAGAATTTAGGGGAAAACTCAGTTAGGGCACCTGGCAGTAAAGAGGAAGAGGAAGGTGAGATAGCTGGAAAATGGTTCATCATTTTGCTCGATTTTACAAATACTCTGTCACCCCCAAAAGGGACATTTCTGTTTGACAATAGCCATTCCTGAAACTGGGACTGGCATGGGGGTTGATAAGCTGTCTTTTAAGTTTTATCTAAAACTAAAGAATGTCTTCCATGTTCGTTCTCAATTCAAATATCTACTTACAAAAGAAAAGAGAGCGTACTCAGCCATATGGCGCCATCTGGACCTTGCCTGTTCATGCCTTAATGTATTATAATTCTTATGATAACAAATTCATAGAAAAAAAATGGAATCTGATTCGCATGATTTTTTAAAAGATGAGAGAAGATTCAAGTAAGAGTATGTACCACCACTAACCCCTTCCTGAGTTAATGTCTTACAACCTACTTCTTAAATATATCCACTTATAACTTTCCATTACTTGTGACCTTACCAAATCAAGAGCTAAAAGTTTTAGCTTGATAAATAAAAATCACAGTGCACTGAGGTTTTAATAAATTTACAGGAAAATGCCTAGTGTCCAATATTTTCATCCTTTAACTGTGTATGTTCACACAATAAATCTTTGCACACAGACACATAACTGCACACATTGGCTTTAGGTGTTAATTGTGGTAATATAGCACATTTTGAAATTAGAAAGTGACTGTGACTCATCTGGGAACTTAATAGAAGGAATTAGAAATATTTTTTTCCCTCATGCTTCTGTATTAAGCTCTATCCACCTAACAACCATGGGAATGTTTATAAGTGAGGAAACATTTTTCATCTCACCACTACACATATATTTTCTAAAAAGAACACCTTACAGCTTTGTTAAAAATTTCTTTTCAAAAGCCTAATGAAGAAGGTTTCGGAATACCTTGTCCTCCAGGTGAAGCTTTCACAGTTTTACCTACTGCTTCTAAATCTGCATTTATAAATGATGAATATGTGCAAAGGATGCAAGGAAGCTGAGCCTATGGCTCTGTACAATGACTTGGGGAAACAACATTCTGCAGGTATTTACAAAAGTAGAGTTGACATTGCATGACTCTATCATTTCGTACGGGTGACATGTTAGCTATTTCATTACCACTGTGCCAGAATCTAAGAAAGTGACCAGAGGAAGAACCACTAGCCTATAGGAGAAGACAGGCACCTCACTATTTTATATTTCTACTCAGTCCTTTAAAGAAACAATTTAAAAGCATTTTTCTACATGTACCACGTAAGTGGTTGAAGTCTGGGAAGCTTTCTTCCCTTTCCCTTTAGGGTCCAGACAATTCGAGAACTAGATGTAGGAGCCCAATGGGGGCTAAAGCACAGCATGGGCTTTACTACCTGAGTTACAGAACTGGCTGGCACACGTATGGCACAGGGCTTGAACCTGAGACAAGCATGCACCTTCTTCTTCTTTTTCCCATAACTGAACAGGTTCACTCAGTTGCTGGCCCAGCAGGTGGAGCTCTGCCAGTCTCACAGAGAGCCTATGTTAGTCTGGTCCTCCAAGAAGCAGACCCAAAGAGGAGATTTGATGGGCAAAATATTTACTGGGGAAAACACTTGTCAGGAAACATGAGACGGTCGTGAGAAACATGAGACCGTGATGCAGATGAAGGATCATGGGGCGGAGAGTGGGGCTGAAGTGACCTAGACAACAGTGCTGTTCTCAGGAAGATTCTCGAGTCCTTCCCAGAGGAGGCCCAGGTCTCCCAGAAGCAAGGCTGCCTTAGGATCCTAGACACTCAGCCGTGGGAAGTGTGACCTCAGCATGGTGATGCGCGGGTCTCAGGGCCAAGCAGCTGGGGCTGTCATTCAACTATCCTCCCTGCAGGAAACTGATCCGAGAGGCATGCTCTCGTGGCTGCCACAGAGATCAAATGTTCCTCCAACACCTCCAGTCCAGGGCCCTGGAGACTAGGCACCTCACCGCTAGCAAATAAGAGGAAGGAGCTAACCAGCAACCATCTGCACTACTTAGCTGGGGTCCTAGGAGCCATGAACAGCAATGGATCTTACTGTTTTACAGCCCCTGTTAATCTGTGTGTTTGGTGTATGTACATAGAGGCATAGATTTGTCACTATGGGACATTTTCGGGATTAATCAGCTAAACAGCTATCCACAAGTGTGCCTGTGTGCTTCTGTACCAGTAACTGGTGAAAGTGAAAGTCACTCAGTCATGTCCAACTCTTCGCGACCCCATGGACTATACAGTCCATGGAATTCTCTAGGCCAGAATACTGGAGTGGGTAGCCTTTCCCTTCTCCAGGGGATCTTCCCAACCCAGGTATCCCGCATTGCAGGCTGATTCTTTACCTACCAGCTGAGCCACAAGGGAAGCCCAAGAATACTGGAGTGGGTAGCCTATCTCTTCTCCAGCGGATCTTCCTGACCCAGGAATCGAACCAGGGTCTCCTGCATTGCTGGCGGATTCTTTACTAACTGAGCTATCAGGGAAGCCCCTACCAGTAGTTGGAGGAGCCACCAAAACAAGTATAGAATGTGTTCCTGCTCTAAAGCCACAACAGAAAAACAGAAAAGGTAAAATACTTTCCAAAGTAGGAGGGGAGAGCCCTCCTCTGCCACTGCATCCTCTCCCATCCAGATTTAAAGAGGTTTTGCTTATGTCAGTTTCAGTGTGTTTCTGTACCCCAGAAACATCATTGGAACAAAGGCTGGCAGCCAATGTGCACCAAACAAAAAAACAGAAAACTCCTGGACCAAGTCATTGTTAGAGGTGGCTGTGTACTAACGGTCTACAAACTCTGCCTTTAAGGCATCTTATGATATTATGATGTGTATGTGTATGTGTGTGTGTGTGTGTGTGTGTGTGTGTGTGTGTGTGCGTGCGTGCCTGCATGCTCAGTGGCTCAGTCATGTCTGACCCTATGGATTGTAGCCCACCAGGCTCCTCTATCCATGAGATTCTCCAGGCAAGAATACTGGAGTGGGTTGCCATTTCCTACTCCAGGGGATCTTCCTGACCCAGCAATTGAACCTGAGTCTATTGTGCCTCCTGCATTGGCAGATGGATTCTTTGTTGTTGTTCAGTTGCTCAGTCATGTCTGACTCTTCGCAACCCCATGGACTGCAGCACACCAAGCTTCCCTGTCCCTCAGCATCTCCCAGAGTTTGCCCAAGTTCATGTACATTGAATTGGTGATGCCATCCAACCATCTCATCCTCTGTTACCCTCTTCTCCTTCTGCCTTCAATTTTTCCCAGCAAGGTGGTTTCTTTCCCACTAGATTAAATTTGGTTTTGTAAGACACTTCTCTCGGAAGCATAAATCCTTTTTACTAGTGGTAATTTTTATGAGTTATCAGACACTGTATCAGACACAGTACTCTTGTGTTTTCTAAGTCATGGGGAAATGACTTGTGTTTTTCTTCCAGCTTTATTCCTCCATAAATTGCACGAGATCTTCTTGAAACTCTGAGGAGATCACAAGAGCACAAGAAAAAGTCAGTCTGCAAGAATTACACTGATGTTATTTTCGCTTTAATTTTTTTCGGCTTCATGTCCATGACCCAGAGAGACCATATGTCTTTTTCAGTGAGCTCAATCTTTCTCTTTTTATTTTTTCTTTAGGGTGCTCCTCCAACTTCAGAAGAGGAGAAGAAGCCGATTCCAGGAGCTAAGAAACTTCCAGGACCTGCGGTCAACCTATCGGAGATCCAGAACATTAAAAGTGAACTGAAGTATGTCCCCAAAGCTGAACAGTAGTTGGAAGAATAAAGGTGAGTGAAAAACTATTTCCTTTGTCTCAAAAAGACAACTATAAAGATGGTTTATGAAACCCTCCACAAAAGAAGTCTGGAATTCCAGAAGTGTTTACTAAGTATTGGCACTCTCACGTTAGACCACTGCTTCTGGCACAAAGCTTTTCTGGTATGTAAACCAAGCTTTGAGGCCTGTCTTATTCCCAGATCAGTGAGATGGCCACTGAGGATGTTTGCCTGCCTTTCCCTTTCAGGTCACCTTCTTAGTGAGACAGTCCCACATGTGATGATGGCAATGCTACTTGTGTCACACTGATGCTGACTTACCAGGGTATTTACAAGTAACTTCTGCTGATAATGTTCCTTTATAGTGGAGAGAGAGGAGCTGTTTCAGGTCAAAAGAACAGAACAGTATCCAGTGTTTTCAGCAGTTATATGAAAGAATAAAGGAGTGAGAATAAAACACAATGGATGCTATGACCATAGAATGAATCCAGGAACCTGGATGAGGAGGAAGTGACATAAGCAGGAACTGATCCGAAGCCATACACACTCGGTATTCATTACGACAGGATGAAATGAACTGATGACTGTGTGTCATTTTACTCAGTACTGCTTACGTTGCCAAGCTGAAATGAAATATTCCAATATGTCTGGGATGAAGCAACAGAAGTTTCTTGTGAGAAAGCCCCCAGAAGTGAAACGAACTTTTGGTAATATTTATTATCATCACCCAACTAAGGCTGTTCAGTTAGACACATGAATTTTTAATGCAAACTTTAAAGGGTTTTTTGCTTTTATGAAATTCTTGTTGACCTAAATTTCACCCCAGTTCCAGTTGCAGAAGAATTTGGTTTTGAAGATTCAAAGGAATGTGTTTTAAAATTAGTTCAGAGAGGATGCTGCGGTGTTATTCAGCAGTGATATTGATTCTGTAGCCTTGAATCTGTGGTTACGGTAATGGAGAACAGTAGCAACTCAATAAAATACCAAAACTGTACCACAATAGCCAGAATACATTTTTTTGTTACTTCATTATCTCAGAGAAGACTTTAATGATTCTTCCCTCCTGAACAAATTCTAATAATGCAAAATCACTCAGAGAAGCCCATTTGTCCTTATTCTACAGGAATATAAAAACTTAAATTGTCCAGGTAGTTGATCTGAATTCCTGACGAAGACAGTCACTGTTTTGAGCCAAGGAGTGATCTTTATTTTTGTAGGAGAGGTAGTAAGCTGTTTTGATTTTCACTCATCAATTCTTCTTCTGCAAATCTGTCAGATTTTGAGACTTCCATGGTCATGGTTTATGGTCACGGAGGGAGAGGATTCCTTAACATTGATTGATTAGCTGGAATCATAAGCAGTAAATACTCTGGACCAGCCATCATCTAGCTCCTCACTGGTTGGATTTGATTTCCTCCTTTTTGGGCCACCCCTTCATCACCTACCCTCACAGTGATTTAATCGAACAGGTCATTGTCTGAAAACTGAGTAAGTCCAAGTACCAAACTATGAGGGCTTTCCAGGTGGCTCAGTGGTAAAGAATCTGCCTACCACTGCAGGAGATAATGTTTTGATCCTTGGGTCTGGAAGATCCCATGGAGAAGGAAATGGCAACCCACACTAGTATTCTTGCCTGGGAAATCCCATGGACAGAGGAGCCTGGCGGGCTACAGTCCATGGGGTCGCAAAGAGTTGGACATGACTGAGTGACAAACAACAGCCAAGCTATGAAAACCACAAGGCTCAAAGTCTAGGATATAACTATTATAATACTCTAGACATAAGACAGAGGAGCACCTCCCTCTAGCTAAGATCAGCACTTCTTTTAAGTGAGATTTCAGACTCTTTCCATGTCTGGTGTCATGGCTAGAATTATTCATGAATATCAATAAAAAACACTTTGGATAAGAATAATAAAGGCCAGTGACTAGCCATTTATAGATCCGTAATCACAGCTTATGGCAAAGGACTTAGGGCCTGAACCTCCTCAGAAACCAGAACCAGGCAACAAAGGGACAGCACATACTGAGTCAAGACCAAGAAAGACAGGAGAATTCCAAATGGGGCCCTAACCCAGGCTGGGGCAGGGGAAGGCAGGTATTCATTCCTGTACTTCTCAGGAGTCTCCTGGCTGCTATTCAAGGTGGCCAGAGGGTGATTTAAGCAAGCCTATGAGTTAGATGAAGAGAAAGGAGCAGCAGCAATCTCCAACCCCATGTCCACTGTCAAAAGCCACTGTCAACCTGTCTGTCTGTAGCTGAAGCAGATGCCACCTCAGACTTCACAAATAGGGGTCTGGGAACATGGAGGATTGCTAAGGGCTGTTGTCCAATAGACTCTGTGTCCCCTTTTGCTCCCTCCCAACCCTCAGATCAGACCACAGGAGCCCAGTAAAGAACCTCTGTAACTAGCTTCTGTACTTTGGGCACTTCATTCTGCTCTACAAGATCTATAGATGTAAAACTTGGTCAGTGCTCTCAGGATACTTTTATCTTAATGGAAAGATAAATACAAAATACTTCAAAAGATAGGTAACAATTCAAGAATTGGATAGCCTCTCAGTGATTCAAGATATCCCGTGGCTTTATGACCCCCTATGACTAGTAGTCAGTAGAGCAAAGCGAGGTTATGACTCATGAGGGGGGAGACACACAATGATTTGGCATCAGGGACAACTGCAAGGAGGTGGCGGGAATGGAACGATTTAAACAGAGGCTCAGAGATAATTTCTGAGTGTAGGGGTTGTCCAGAGCATCATTAGTGGACCAGCCTGCTGAGACCAAAGAGTTCTTCTAGGGCAATACTTCTTAGTCTTTCAGGGCAGAACAAAATAAGATCCTATAGCCCATCCACATCATCTCTTCTCTTTTTACAGCAGTTAAAGAACTCAGTGATAACGAAGAATTAGAGAGGAACAAAATAAGTATCAAAGTAGTGGCAATGTAGCAATTAGGAGAAGAATGATTAACAAAGATAAACCCTAAGAAGAGTTTCTACAACTATGTTAATGAACACAAAGATAGCAGCAATTGAAAGCCCTGGGAGCCATGAAGCGCTAGAAAGAAACTGTCCTTTTGAAGTGGCAGCAACTCCTCCTCTCTGTGTTGGACATGGCAGTACGGCCATGTGGTGTGCAACAGCTCCCAGATCTGATGACAGCAGACAAAACCAGGGTTTTAGAAGAATGCAAAATTTGAGTGATTCTTAATAACCCGCTTAGCTTTTGGCCATGCATGTAACTTAAAGTCTATGGAATGAATCTCCATTTTCCTGTAAGAACTGAGGAAAGCACTTGCATTTGGGAATCAGGGAGTCTTTTAAAGTCACCCAGCGGGCACTGGACCATACTTTAAGAAACGTTGCTGTAGGGCAGTAAGTGAGAGTGAATTGGAATGATCTGTAACTCCTGCAAACCCATATGCAGCCCCATGGTGTCAAGCTAGTCTCTATCCTGTACCCAACATTGACCAACCAGTCTTGATTCTAGAGTTTGTAGTTTTGAAAAGAGTCATTATCATGCCCTGTTGGAGAGGCATGACTTCTCCATCCAGCACTTTGTCCCAACTCTGGCATCACCTGTTTATGCTGTCACAATCCTTACCAAACTATTCATTTTATTTTTTTTTAATCTTCTTATTATGCTAGGATATAGCTTTTCAAAGGCCGGGGCACACAGGATACATCTTGAGCACACATGATTCATTACTGGTGCCCTGACCACAGCAAGTCTGTAGAAATGTGTTCTTACAGACTTTCCAGGTCCGTGCACTCCCTGGGAGATTACTACTTAAAAGCAAGACTAGCTTTTCTCTCAAGGACTGAAGGTAACATTGTTGGCCACAATCAGTAAAGGTCTCAGAAATTGGACTTTAATTTATTGATTATGATTTTATTCCTCTGGGAAACTGAAAATAACTAGGAAAAATGTCAAGATTGGCTCATTTTCCTCAAAGGGGGAGAAAAATATGTAAATCCAGAAGAAAATCATTTAATTTTCAAGAGTTCTTTGGATTTATTTTTCAAAGAACATCTATGTCCAGATAAGACATATTCACCAATCAGTCATCCGGAAAGATGCCATCTCTGATCGAGGAGAACATAAGGCGTTCATTACTCCTAAATGTTAAGCATTACATATCACAATTATTCTTGCTGATTCAAAGGCTAATTCTGAGAGTGTTGGCAGAAGGGAAAATTGATGTACTCAGACACTCAATGAAGTGTGTTTAGCACCTAACAACAGACCCACAAAATACATGAGACAAAAACTAACAGAATTGAAGAGAGAAATAGACAACTGAACAATAACAGCAGGCAACTTCAGTACTCCACTTTCAACAATGGATAGAACAACTAGACAGAAGATCAACAAGGAAATTGTCTCAGTTTGTTTGGGCCGGTATATAAGCATACCATAGACTGGGTGCTTTATAAACAACAGAAATTCATTTCTCACAGTTCTAGAGGGTGGGAAGTCCAAGATCAAGGCACCAGCAGATTTCGTATCTGGTGAGAACTTGCTTCCTGTTTCATAGATGGCCATCTCTCTGCGTTCTCACACAGCAGAAGGGGCAAGGAAGCTTTCTGCGGTTTCTTTCATAAGGGCACTAATTCCATTCATGAGGGCTCCCCCCTCATGACTTTTTCACCTCCCAAAGTCCCCACCTCCTAATATCATACAGTGGATTATGCTTCAAAATATGAATTTGGGGCAAGAGGACACAGACATTCAGTCTATAGCAGAAATAGAAAATGTGAGTAATGCTATAAACTAACTAGTGGAACACCCCCCTCAACAACATCGGAGTACATATTCTTTTTAGGCACACATATGGCATAATGTCCAGGACTTGTTTCATGTTAGGCCATAAAACAACTCTCAATAAATTTGAAAGGACTGAGATCATGGCAAATATGTTCTCAGACTATAGTGGAATGAAATTAGAAGTCAATAGCAGAAGGAAATTTGGGACATTGACAAGGTGTACAACTTAATACACTCTTAAATAACCAATGAGTCAAACAAGAAATCACAAGAGAAATTAGAAAACACTTTGAGACAATTGAAAATGAAAATAACAGATACCAAACTGTGGCATGCAGCAAAAGCAGTGTTTAGAGGAAATTAATAGCTGTTTAGTTCAGTTCAGTCGCTCAGTTGTGTCCGACTCTTTGCGACCCCATGAATCGCAGCATGCCAGGCCTCCCTGTCCATCACCAACTCCCGGAGTTTACCCAAACTCATGTCCATCGAGTTGGTGATGCCATCTAACATCCTCCATCATCCCCTTCTCCTCTTGCCTTCAATCTTTCTCAACATCAGGGTCTTTTCCAATGAGTCAGCTCTTTGCATCAGAGCTATTACATTTAATAGCTGTAAATGCCTATATTAAAAAAAGAACAAAGATCTCAAATGAATGAGCAGCCAATCAAATCAATACTAGCAGTTCCATATTTGGGAACCATGCCCTTTATCATCTTAGAGTAAGCTTACCCCATATCTACATAAATGGCAGATGATTCAACTGATGTCTGAATGGAAACATCAGCCATTTCAAATAATAAAATATCATACGTTTAAAAAATCTATTTGTATAAACACTGTCACAACATAATAGAAGCTTGGAAATAAAAAGTACTCATCTATAAAATTTTCATTCAGCATAGTGCTCACGTTGATATCTTCCCTTCCAGTTTCCCCCCTGGGTTTACATAGGAGATGCAATATAACTAAAGCTGCTAACAATATGGGATTTGGGGTAACTACCTTTGCAACTTTGAGCTCTGTGTCTCTATTTCCTGGTTTCATAAAAAGCAGAAAATGGCATCCTCCTGATAGGGTTTAGGATTAGAGAGACGTGAAGGATTAGAAAGATGTATTTTAAAAAGCATATCCAGGCACAGCAACTGGGATGGGGTAATTATACATAAATGAGAACTAGTTTTCCTTCAATTTTTATTCTCAAATAGCATCATTCATAGCACATGTATGGTTTTGAATCTTTTTCCACTTCACATTTTCTCATAAGAATGTTTGTCTAGTTTTACTGAGAAAAAATTGACATACATCACTGGCCAAGTTTAAGGCATACAGCTTGATGGTTGATTTACATATATTGCAAAATGACTATAGAAATAGGCTCAGCTCACATTATCTCATACAGAGATAATGAAAAGAAAGAAGACAAGAAGAAAAAAACATTTTTTCTCCTTGTGATGAGACCTCACAATTTACTCTCTTAACAACTTTCCTAAATACCATACAGCGCTGTTAATTATTGTCATCATGTTGTACGTTATATCTCTAGCATTTATTGGGTTTGCCAAAAAGGTTGTCCGGGTTTTTTCATAAGATGTTACAGAAAAATCCAAGTGAAAATTTTGGCCAGCCCAATATTTATCTTATAGCCGATAATTTGTACCTTTGGCCACCTTCCTCTAATTATTCCTGCCACCTTCTGCCTCTGGTAACAACATGTCTGACCTCTTTTTCTATGAGAGTGTATGTTTTAGGTTCTACATATAAGTGAGATTGTGTAGTATCTGTCTTTCTCTATCATAAAAATGTTTTATGCTGCTTGTAGCTTTTGGAATTAAGATGATTTATTTTTTCATAGTCTGACTTAATCATGGTTTCATAACCTTTTCTCTCTGCCAGAAGACAGAGGACTGATTTATTGTTTTACATAGAACGAAACTTAAAACAAAAACAAAAACAAACCTGACAACTTCTCCAAATGTTTTCTCTGTGGTTTGCTGGCAAGTTTTTGTCCTCAGTTTTGAAATGTTCCCTGCTTTGACCCCATTACAGATGCTCTATTCACTTTGTTTGAAGGAAATGATTTTATGCTGAGATTTTTCACTCTCTAGTGGAGCCACATTTCTTTTGATTTGTGATGCTCTTTTTTTTTCCCTGCTCCCCAATTGCTTAGGATAAAAATGAGTTTGCAATAGTTCTGAACTGCAAGGTTTTATTCATTTGTTAACCTACCTGGTAAAGCTTTTGTTCTAGGCCCTGGTTACAGCCTGTGTGGGTGTAAAGTACTCTTGAGAGTGAACGTGAGGATCCTTTGAGCTGACCGTGACAGTTGCTTTAAGAGCCTCTCTACAGCAAACACATAGAAGCTACCTGGATGGTTTCTATCAAAACAGAGATCTGGAAGGCCTAATGTGTGGATTCTCAGGAGGGCTTTGGAATTGGTGAAAGTAGATCTGAGCCCTGAGAAGGGCACATCTGCTCTGGCCAGCTCGCTAGAAGGCAGAGGTGACTCAGGACCCAATTTTGTAGACCCTTGTAATCTGGCATGTAGATTTTTTTGGGCTAAAGGACAGTTACCACTGGCACTTGTCCTACCCCCAGTGCAACGGAACTCATTACTCTATCTCCAGTGGTTCTGAGGATAGAGGGCAAAGTCTAGAGATAGTCTGATTGGTCACAACTTCAGAGAGGTATGGGCTGCCACTGTCATCTAGTGGGGACATGCCAGGGATGTTGGTCAATGTCCCATGATGCTCAGGACAGTCCCGCTCCCCAACAAAGAATTATCCAATCTTAAACGTTAGTTGTGCTGAGTGTCAGTAACCCTGACTGATCTACTTCAAAGACTGATGTCAGGACCATCTTGCAAACATTCTTTTCCAAGCAATCAATGCAATGCATTTTACAGAAATGAAAACATTCATAAAAAGAGAAGAGTAATTATGGCCCAATATTTATAATCAATTCACATTAATCAGAGACTTAGGAATCGAGTACTCTTAAATATGATTCTTTTGTTAATTGATAAACTAAGTATATTTATGGTATACATGGCATATTCCTGAATTACAGTATTTGGCCTTAACATGACTATTTTCGGTAGGTTACTTTTTCCTCTCAGATGTATCAGAAAGCAGTAGGTTATCTCAGCAGCTCATCAAGTCTTTTAAAATATGAATGTTAAGCATTAAGCATCAGTAATCATCAGCACTAACATCAATGTCATCATTTTTATTGTCATCATTACATTTATTATATACTCGTGATATGCCTGATACCGTGTCCTGTACTTCACATACATTATTTCATTTACTCCTTGTGCTGACTATACAGAGTATATGCTGTGATGCCCATTTCATTTATGTGGGGGGAAGAAGGCTGTGATAGTTTGTGTAACTTGACCAAAGTCATACAGCTTGTAAGTCACAGAAGTCAGATATCACACTCCATAGCCAGTTCTTTAAATCACTAGCGCCCACTGCATTCTCTAAAAATGTTCTTTTAGTTGTAGTCTTCTGGGTTTTGCCAATATTTCACTGTGTTAGGTTGCAGGAAAAACAAGCAAAGGCTTTAAAAGGCTGCAGAAACTGTCATCTACAAAGAGGTGACACCACAACTTTGACATGCTGGTTTATTTATTCATTCATTTGTTTGCTTGTTCATCCATCCATTCATGCATGAATTCCGTCCGTCAGTCAACAAGCATTTATTGAGCATAAAGCCTGCACCAGGCGCTGAGGATACCAACTTTGGGGATTCAAATATGGATCAGCCCGGGTCAGGTGAATGGGCAGAATATTGCCTGGAAGCATGAATCGTTTACTCTCTTTAAGGGTCATGGAAAACAGGAAGGGTTCCTTAATGTCTGTAAATGTCAGAGCAAGCATGAGAGAAAGGCCAAGGAGGCGAAAGGAAAGGAAGGAAGGAGGGGAGGAGGAAGGAGAGGGGCGATAGGGGCCGTGCCTGGGAGGCTGTGGCCCTGGCCCGGTGCTGACAAAGTGGCGGCCGGTCCGAGGAAGGCCAGGCCTCTGCAGAGCCCCCCTTTGCTCCTGGGCTGAGCGAGGCCTTGGCAGGCATCTGTGTGTCATCAAGAGGCAGTTTCCTACCCATGAGGCCTTTTCTCTCTCATTCCTTCTCACGCTGTGTGCAGCCCACGCAGAAAACTGGGGAAGTGAATTCCGGGCTGTCTCATCAGGCTTGGCTGCATCGTGACAACGCTGCTCGCTTTAACTCCCCCGACACGTCCTGGCATTTGAGAAGGAGAAGGAGTCACGACTAGCATATCGAAACCTGCACATTTAACTTGTACTTCGCATCACCTCTCCCTGCCCGGGGACTGATCAGTCCACGCCCTCCGGTTTAGGGCTTTATGTGTAGGGTGAGGTGGTGGCTGCTTTAATCCCAGGCAGGTCAGTCAACTGGCTTCTCACCGAGGGACATTTCTATTAAGCTGCAGACAGATTGGAGTCGCTTTTGACCAGGCAGGTGGCACAAAGGCAGCTCAGAACAATTTCATCTTGACTGCTGGGAAAACAGCAGAAAGCAAGGCTGTCTTATCACCCAGGTGTCACTGGAAGCCCTTAGAAAGGACAGTGGCACTTCTTTCCACCCCAGAAGACCTGCCCTGAAGTGTCAGAGACACAACTGAATCCTGAACACATCATATACATTTTTCTGCCTTGCTTTTGCCTGACCCCTGATTTTAGATACAAATGATAGGAATCATGGCTGCCCTTTTGTTCCAGAGGCAACAGATCCTGAAACCTTACCAAACAGGGTTATTCAATTCTGCGTGTTCAAACATCCATTTATTCAGATTGAAGTTAATTTTCATTTCTGAATCATCTGTATATGGGTTACCTGGAATTTACTTTAGCCAAATTAACCTTTTTCTTCATAAAGCAAGTTCATACCATGAGCTGGATTTGAATGGGAGTGAAGGATTAAAGGACTGGAATGAATTCACTCCTTTAGTAAGTGAACATCTGGGCATCTACTATACGCCAGGCACTATGACACTAATGGTAGGTGATACAAGACAATGTCCCCTGAGGGACTCCCAGTCTAGTTGGGTACGGATGTTAAAGTGGACTTTAGCACATAATGGCTGCATCAGGAAGAAAGAAACAAGTCGTGGCCTTTGAATACAAGTGACAGAGATTCCAGACAGGATGTTAGAAAACAGATATTCTATTGAAAGAAGGTTGAAGAGCAGATGCTTTAGAGGTGCTGCAGGCATAGGTTCATGCCCTGGCTTTGCTGTTCTCTTGGTCTGTGCTTTGACTCATCACGGTTTCTTTTTCTGAAAAATGAGAGTAATACCTATCTCATGGGGGCAAGTTTTCTCACCACCCTAAAGGTCACTGAGCAATGTTTGGAGACTTTTTTGGATGTCACAATACAGGGTGGGTACCATTGCCATCTAGTGGGTAGAGACCAGGGATGCCACCAAACAGCCCCCCACAAGAAACTTCAGGAGTGTCGAGGCTGAGAGACACTAAGTTGCATACATAGTGTGTACACAGTAGCAGCTGTTATTATGATAGCATGCTACCATGAGAAGGAACTTAATTTAAGACACTGAGCACTGGATGTGCTGGACAGAGTGGGACACATTTGCGCTTCACTTCCCACTGTGTCACGTAATAAGTCTGTGACCTTGGGCAAGGTCCTGACCATTTGGAGCCACGTCTATAAATAGGAATAATTATCTCAATCATGAGAGGCAAACATAAAGAGAGTGAGTTGACTCAGACGGGGCACTTGGCACAAATCAGCATCCAGAAAACGTCATTCCCTTTTTTGTCCCCACAAATTGCCCATGCCTTCTGCTCCCCCTCCCTTTCTTCCAAGGCCAAGTGCTGGTTGGTTGGTTTTTACATGAAACACTCTCTAAAGAGGAGTTCTGCATATTTCCCCAGGGAATATGAAAAAGCTCACTGAAAAAGAAACCCCATTGTTTGTGACTAATCTGAGCTCACCGAGGCCCTTGTAAGCCCCTGGGAGGACTTGTGTCTCAGTGACCTCCTGAGAGGATCTCTAATCTGCAAGTACCATCTTTCTCCTGAAGGAGGCACTGCAGTCCCATTTTTCAAAACCTGCAGCAGCTACTGGTTCCAAAGCCAGTAAAATTATACACATTTCACTTCAGCACTTTCATTTGATTTTTGGAGACTTCAAGGGATTTCCACACCCTCCTTGGCCACTTCTAACTACCAAATATGTCCAGTTTGCATTTCCGATCTTTCTCTGAAGAAAATCAGTTTAAGAAATATTTAGAGTCAAGCTGCCATTCTCTTACTATCAAGGGCAAGGGAAACAATGCATTTCAGACACCATTTTACTGAGCATTTTGAATGGACTTGATGGCCAAAAACAGAGGCATCTCATCTTTTTAGTAATCTTTTGTACACAGACTGTATACTATTGAAGTCTGATCCAGAAACTAAAACAAGATCCATGTTGATCTAAACATCCAGAAGCGGCCCTGTATCTTCTCTAGGACATCCTCTCCTGGCTTATGCCCCATTCACATCCAATCTCCTCCTCTTAGTATTCTCCAGTGGTGTTTTCTTCCTCTTTCTGATGATACTAAATTTGACAACTGAATCATTTCTGCTTTGCAATAAGAGTGAAACAGGTAGGCAGTCAGTACTAAATACAACTGCCACATAACATGGCAGTTTGGAGACTCTATGAAATGGCTACTTTAGGGGGTATCAAGAACCAGGCAATGAGGAAATAAAGGCTCATTTGGAGTTTTATGGCAAGTTTTAAATCCCATCTTTTAACTGGAAGCTACTTGCAGTAATAATATTAACAAGTCCTTGCACTTGATTTTAAAAATTCCAGCCTACTTCTGTGTTTATTCTTTTCTGAGGCTCACAACAGTTCCATGAGACAGGCAGGGCAGGAATTGAATTTGCAGTTCACTCTTATGTGACTTCAAGCTTCACTCAGGGTAGAAGACTGTGGGATGTATCATCAAGAGAGTTTGTTAAGACTAATTTTTGATTAAGTGTAGTTAAGTCCATCTGTATCAATAGATACAAGTGGGTAACTTAATCCTAGCTCTCTTTCTCTGTCAGTGAGAAAAGCTCTGTGTATAGGCAGAACCATCATCTGTCTGCTCTGGTCCATTGCATGGGTTGAGATAGTACTTTTCATTTCAAATATATCAAAAAAGTAGTACCACAATTTAGGGTGCAGCTGGTGCTAGGGGGCAGAACTCTTCTGGAAAGCTCTCCATTGTCAGCAACAGCCAAGAAATGGCATCCCAGATTCCCTACAGGATTATATACAACATTCGCTGCTGGTTATATGTCAGGGGACAGAGAGCCTGGGAGTCATTCTGAGCCAAATCCAATCCAATTAAGGGCCAATTATAGATCTGCTTCCATTGCCAGGACTAGGCTACACCACCAACTGAGCTGGTCTTAGAGCCCCTGGCTGGCAGAGAATCCCAGTGCATGGGGAGAGCACACGGCCTGGATAAGACAAAACAGCAGATAATGCCCAGAGACCAGAACAGATGGCATATGAAGCTGCATCAGGATGACCCCTGAACCACCTCACCATCTCATTGCCATTCCTTAATAACTAACTGCAGACTCTGTTTTCTCCTGGGTGGTACCCTTCCTCACTAGGTGATGAAATCACAAAATGCCAAGAGGTGATGGGCAAGGCTTCAGTCCCGTACTCAGGGGCAACCTGATGCAATCATGCAATCTTGGCCACCGTGATAACTAGAAATACAGTGCCTGGATACCCACATCACTGCTGACAACCTCACTGAATATGTAGGAGTTCAAATGCCAAGAAACTTGAGTGAGAAATTTGTTAGGTAAAAATAAAACTCTATTAAAAATCAAAACAAATGCGAATTTTGGCTGGCACTTCCAACCGACTGAGACCACTTCAGGTCCACATTCCAGCATCCACTAGTGGTGTAGCTGTTTCTCCAGGCTGACTTTGTGTGTCTGAGCTGCCAATCTGAGAAGCAAGCTTGTCCCTATATTTAACTGAGATCTTGAGGAGAGTGGGGACAAGGCAACACCAAGGACAGCATCCTGTGGGCTGTGGCAACAGAAACTCTCCAGACTGGCCTAGAGCAGTGGTTCTCAAACTTTCTCATATATCAGCACCATCTGGAGGGCTTCCTGAAACTTAGAATGCTGGGCCCCACCTCCAGACTTTCTGATTCTGTAGGTCTGGAGGGGGGGGGGTCTGAGAATTTGTGTTTCTAACATGTTCCCATGGGCTGCTGCTGCTGGTGGTCTGGGTGCTACACTTTGAGAACCACTGACCTAGAGCCATCAGTCTAGATTGTTCAGGTCTGGACATTCCAAATCCCCTAAGTATTCCATTATCTGGTCCACAGTTTTATAGCTAGTATCCAAAGGTATAGAAAGCAACTTGGTCACATTTCCTTGCTGAAATTCAGATAACATCATGCATCGATGAAGCAACAGTCATTAGTTCTTACAATAGTGCTTCCAAGGGTCAGGCACTGTCCCAAGTACTCTACCTTGTAATTCCTAAATGAGTTACTATACATAAGAGCTGCATTTTACAGGTGAGAAAACTGAGGCATAGAGAAGCTACATAACTTGCCCAAGGTGGTACAGCTAGACAGTGGGGCGGCCAGAATTCCAATGCAAGCTGTCTGACTCTTAACCATTGTTTCAGGCTGATTCTCCATGTGGCAGACAGAGTAAGTTCAATTGGAGTGAAATGCACTGTGTAAATTACAAGAGATAATCATAATATATATGCATGAGGAATTCTGCCAGTGGAATCAACTTACCTACCAGTCACTTAATCTCACTGATACAACATTCATTTCTGTAACTGTTAAGTTCTAACCCTGCTATAGTCCAAGGGTTGGCAAACCAGGGTCCAGGGGACAAATGTAGCCCATTATCTGATTTTCAATTTAAACTTTTAATTTTGAGATAATTTTAGACTCGCATGCAGTTGTAACAAATAATACAGAGATCTCTGGATGTGGTGGTTGGCAAGAAATAAGAGGAGTCACTTTTCCAATTTCTACAGAAATATTTCTAAGGAAGGCCTTGCCAAATTTCAAGTATATGCAGAGACCAAAAAGCCAGGTATGATCATCTTCATTCAAGCATACTGTTATGGATGTCCAGGCAGTGGGAATAAAACACAGAAGATGTTCTAAATTTGAACATCTTTCAAATCCAATACAAAACAGGCCCAGGATCCCAGCTATCTGGCTGATTGATGGGCAGTTGTATAGCTTTTCTCAAATATTATGACATAAGAACTGAAGCCAGTTTCTGAACAACTGACTTATTTTTATTCTAGTTACTTTAGTTTTGGGGTCAGGCAGCAGCAAGTTGCTGAGTACAGTTAGATCATCCTTAGTGCTGACTGCACACTAGGATCACCTGGACTTGCCTAAGCCCCACCCCAATCAATAAGGGAGGGGTATGCTTCACAAGACCCCCAGGTGAGTCTAATGTGCAACTTGCATCGGAAGGACTGGGTTAGAGAATGTTTCTCAGATCCTCCATGGACAAACCAAACTGAAATATTTCTTGTTTGGAAAAGTATTTCTTTGGTTGAATGTGAAGATGGTTGCAATGAAAGTCTCTTAAATGTGGAAAACAGCCACACATTCTTGGAAAGCCATGCAGCATCTATATCCATTTATTCAGTGGGTGATCCGTGGTGAGCCACAACCTCTGTTTGGGATAGGACATGGGGAAGAGATACTGAAGTATCCAGACTACCGCATGAGTTCAGAACAATAGCCATGTTGGGTTTAGAAGGGGCTGAAGATATGGTGGTTCCCACTAGTGAGTGTGCTATATGCCTTGTTAGTGCTGTGTGTCTATTCCAAGATACATAGAGTCATATCATCACAGGTAAGGGTGCCATGAATGTCTCTCAGTCTAACCAAGGTCCAGGCCAATGCAAAGGGCCTGCTTTCTAGATATGTCCCACGCCCTGGAGAGTCACTTGAGTTTAACCATTAACTCAGCAACTTTGAACCCCTCTCTCAATTCATCTCAGACTAAAAACTGCTAGGGGCACTGTTTCCTCCAGTTGGACCCTTTGGAATGACTCATTAAAAGCAGAGCCCAAGTAAGTCCCCATTCCACTGAAGTTT
The DNA here is from genome assembly GCA_024291935.2 of Okapia johnstoni. Classification (NCBI taxonomy): domain Eukaryota; kingdom Metazoa; phylum Chordata; class Mammalia; order Artiodactyla; family Giraffidae; genus Okapia; species Okapia johnstoni. The sequence goes on from CM044305.1 coordinate 18,276,604, forward strand.
GTTTTAACAAGTTGAATGTCTAGATGTAAACACAATGTAAGCGGGGTATGTTTTTTGTATGATATGCTAAGGACTAATTGCTGCTTGCTGAACTATGGCACTGTAAGATTCGGTTCAAGGCCAGCCGGCTGTGTTGGCCTGCTTCCACAAAGGGGAATCCATGAGTTCTTAGGATGGCAAGTCTCTAGAGACTGGCTACTCACCTTTTTAGAAATGCCCAAAGCAATATGGTCTTATCCTGCAGCTAGGATATGGTTTCTGAGATAAACAAAATGCCAACTTTGAGATTCTCTTTAATAACCCCTACTCACTGACATATAAAATATAAGAGCTGGACTTGGCCCAAGGCAACTGTATTAGTTATATATTGCTGTATAACATGGAGAAGGAAATGGCAACCCACTCCAGTATTCTTGCCTAGAGAATCCTGTGGATGGAGGAGCCTGGTGGGCTGCTGTCCATAGGGTCGCAAAGAGTTGGACATGACAGAAGCGACTTAGCATGCATGCATGCATTGGAGAAGGAAATGGCAACTCACTCCAGTATTCTTGCCTGGAGAATCCCAGGGACAGAGGAGCCTGGTGGGCTGCCGTGTATGGGGTCGCACAGAGTCGGACACGACTGAAGTGACTTAGCAGCAGCAGCAGCAGCAGCTGTATAACAAATCACCCCAAACCTAGCAGCTTAAAGCAATAATACTATCTCAGAGCTTCTGTGCGTCAGGAGTTCACAAGTGGCTGAGCTGTGTGGTTCTGGCATCCCTGATGATGTTGCAGTCAAGATATTGGCTGGGACTGTAGTCATCTAAACCCTTGACTAAGATTAGAAGATCCTCTTTTAAGATGGTGTACTCTTAACACTGGCTGATTGATGATGATAGTTATCAGGAGGTCTTGGTACCATTGGGCTGCTTGAGTGCCCTCACAACATGGCAGCTGGCTTCCCTCAGATCCAATGATCCAAAAGAGGGCAAGGTGGAAGCTGCAGTGATTTTTAAGACCCAGTCTTGGAAGTCACACCCTGTCATTTCTGTAATATGCTACTGATTACACAAGTCAGCCCTACTCAGTGTTGGACAAGGGTATATGAATACCAGGTGGCAAGACTCACTGGGGGTCACCTGGGAGGATGCCTACCCCGGCAACCTAACCCCTACCCCTCTTTTCTTTTTTTACATTTGACGGAACTGAGGTCTGGAGAAGTGAGGTTTTGCCCAACATCTCAGTGTTTGCTTTTCTTTCAACCCTACTGATCCCCATCATTCACAATTTCTTATATTTATTTAAAACACCAAATGTTGTTTATCTTTGAGGAGATTAGAAAGATTACTTCCAAATGTGAAGCCAGTTTCCCTGATGTTTTTAACAGCAGACGCTTTCATAAACCAGACAACATACAAGCAAAGCACAAACTCTAAGCACTAGGGAAAGGTCTCTCTTCACTTCCCCGAGTCATTAGGGAGGAGGCGCTCCAAATGGAGGGAGGAGAAAGCAGAAACTCTTAGGGAGGGCAAATTCAGAAATAAGCTAAAAAGTCAAGGTTGAAGGGATAAACCAGCTTGTGTACTGCTCCCGTTCCTTGGTTTGTTCTCATATTGTGATTGTGTTCCTATTTCGATTTGGGAGGGTGAAAACAAAAACAAAAAAAAAGCAGATAGTAACACCAGAAATCCGACCGATGGAAGGGTGAACCTCCTTAGGAGTTACTGTCTCATTAATCCAAGATCAAAGGCAGTGATCAACCAGAGAAGACTCCCTAGAAGAAGCACAGAATTTTTCTTCTGTAAAAATTTGTTTCTGAAAACACACACACACACACACACACACACACACGTTTTTAAGCACAAAACTCAGAACTGCGATAAAGACTATCAGCTCTTTTGTTTTCAGGATCCTCTTTGAAACAGCCATCTTCTAAAAAGGACAGCAACCAGAAAGAAACCGCTTCTATAATCTCTCTCCCTTTTCGAACAGTTAAAAAACAACAAGGCCTGTCATCTCTGATCAACATAACTAGTCAGGAGATAGGACGACTTTCTCTCTGCCTGACCTATTTTGTCTAATGGGGTCCACTCTTTCACCCTCTGACAAGCCACCTTTTCTTCTGAGTTCCATTTATAGCAGGGCTGTATTAATGGTTAAATCATTAGGAACAGGTCCGTTTCCCTCCCAAGGCTTATTTCCTGTTCAATAAATTAAGCCAAGAGATCGGAAGACTGTCCATTTCTGCTTTATTTAAGCTCAGATTCTTCCTAGCCCACAAACTACTGGGCGTTGACAGGCGGGAGCCTGTTCGGCAGTCTGTGGTCATTTGTGATTTGTCTCATATTTTGTTCTCTGAGTAAAGTGGGAGGCCCTTGGGAACCTTCCTAAGCCCCTGCTAGAGTCTGAGACTGGAGTGGAGATGCTTCAGTGGGGAGCCCCTGGGCCTTCGCTAGGCCGCTTTTCTAAATCCTCAGGCAAGAGTCCTTGGACAAGTGCTGTGAGTTTCTTAGATGTCTGACCCTTGTTGTCACCTTGAAAGAAGGTTTGCGAACTCCATTCACCCACCATGCTTGTCGCTGCCACGCACGTGACCTCCCTGAGCAATCAGAGCATTAGTGGCCCACAGCTCTCAGAGTGACCTGTGCTTTTCATTCCCTAAAGCCTTTTTTCCCGGGTTTTTCATCACCAGAGCCTTGCAGCAAACAGGATTTTTTAAAAAAGTAAAAACACAAAAGCAATAAACAGGCCATCCTGACAAGCAGCCCTTAATGGTTCCTCACTGCTCCCAGGGCCTGCACTAACTGCCTCAGGCTCACCAGGTTCTCCCAACAGGCATTTCTGCCCACCTAGGGCATCCCTTGCTCCAAGCCAGCTCATGGAGGTGCCATGCTGAGTCTAGGCTTTCATACGTGCTCAGAGTATTATTTTCCAATTTCTCTCTCTTTCCCTTCCCATGAGCAGGCTAACTCTTACCCATCATTCAGGTCTCAGTTTAAATACAATTTGGGAAAAGCCTTTCCATAGCCCCTTAAACTGATAAAGCATCCACAGTTTTCTGTGTTGGTCCCCTCATGGCTGCACCCATCACCATGGAGGAATGGATTGCCATCACTTATTTTATTGTCTGATTTTCCTTCTAGATGATCAGTGCCATGAAGGGGTATAATCTACCCATTGGTGTGTCCACAGTGCCTACCTAATATGTTTTTTGGCATATCATGTAACCAAAATAAAACCACGCATCTGGTTTCCACCTTTAAGACCATTTAAGTATAGTCTCCTCCAAAAGAAACATAAATTGATCACCGGAAGTGGTCTCAAAAAGGAATGCAAACCTTCACCTAAGATTAACATTGTAAAGTGACCTAAAAATTCTCGACCCATTATTAGTCTATGGTTCCTTCTCTAGGAGACTTCTTTCACAGAATCTCTCTTCATTCTTTCCCCAGAGTCCAGTTATCCACTGATTGCCCCAGTCCTTCTTTTTTCTGTAATTTCAACTCAGTTCACTGCTTCCAATACTCCTCTCCACCCATTTAGACCTCCACCAGCCATGAGCACCACAAAGAGCTTGATGCCAAGATGACAAAGACTTCATCTTGCTTAGTGAAGGAGCAAGGCAGGGGACGTGTTGATTTATAAGCTTTTTTGGGTCTTCAGCTCAGAATAATAGTAACAGTACACATTTACTGAGCATTTACTATGTGGGAAGCACTCTGTTGAATGCTTTAATATGTTATCCTCGCAACCACCCTATGAGCATAAAACTGTTACTTTTCTGTACTTTAGAAGAACACTTGCCCAAGGCGACACAGCTAGAAAGCAGGATGGCTGGGACCTGAAAGCAGAGTCTGCACTACAACGTCTCCACAGTAGACACTCAGTAAACAGTTGAATTTAGAGACAAGGTTTACCCAGCAAGTAGCCTGGAGGCTGGCAAGGCAAAGGGTTTTGAAGCAATTTCTCTGATGAATTCATTGCCAGCTCATGTCAAAGCTTCATTTCAAAGTTGCTTAAAGAGGCTTCAAAGAGCCAGATCAAAAACTTGGAATAGAAACAAGTGTGGTTAGATAACATTGTTACACTGGGTACGAGTGGTCTTCAAGCTCTGTCACAAGGCTAATTCAGAGAGGCAGGTAAATCCCATCTCCCAGAGGGGGCTCTTAATCTCATTAAAGTTGATCAGAAGAAAATCACTCATACGTTTTATCAGAAATGCTTCCTAGAAGGGACCACTCACTCCACCAGAGCATACCGTCTTCCAGCTCAGGTTTGGGATCATTTTCTGTCACAGAAACAGCTCTCTCTAGAGTATGGTTTCTCACATTCAACACTATTGACATTTGGGCCAGATAAGTCTTTGGAATGGGGATTGTCCTGGGCCCTGCAGGCTGTTTAGCACGTCCCTCTACCCACTAGATGTCAGTGGCACTCCCTCCTGCTGGTTGTAATGACCAAAAATGTCTCCAAATATTGCCAAAAGTCCCCTGGGGGCAAATGCCATCCCTTTCACTGAGAACTACTGCTTAAGACCCTTGATTCTCAAAGTGTGCTCCATGGACCAACAGCAACAGCATCCCCTGTGACGTTGCTAGAAATGGACAGCCCCTGGCCCCCACCCCAGGTTTTCTGAGTCAGAATCTGCAGCTTAACAGGATCCTCAAGTGCTTCCTCTGGACATTAAAGTCTGAGAAGTGCTTCTAGGCCAGTGGTTCTCAACCTTGGCTGCACATCAGCGGCCCAGGAGATCCCACCCCCAGAGATGCTGATGTCATTGCTGTGGGGCAGCCTGGACCTCGGAATTTTTAATAACTCCCCAGGTGACTCCAATGTGCAGCCAAATTTGAGCTCCTGTTCTGGGGGATTTAAAGAAACTCACCCCTCCCCAAATTTGGGAGTGATTTACCAAAGCTTCTAAATAAGACCCTATATCTCCAAAGCAACGCTTTTATTTTCATTAACATCCTTCTTTTTTGACCTCTTGTCACTTTTAAGGTGATAAAATTAAGGACCTTTGATAATGGCTTCAAAAGGTAGGATTTGGCTATAACTTTAAAAATAATGGTTGGAATGATTTGGGGTGGGGGGAGGGAATGAAGGCATTAATTTAAGCTTGCTCGGAGAGCTTTTTAAAGAATAGTCACCAAAACATCCCTCAAAATCTTGCTAATTAAAAAACAATTCTGTACTTGAAAAAGAAAACCCAAACATTAAATGGCAAATACTATCAAGAAAACTGTTTTCCATGAAATGTACAATTGTATAAAGAGCCCATGCATGTTGAGAAGCAAAACATTAATACCTTAATAGATAAAGGAACTGAACTCACAATTCACAAAAGCAGATGCAGAATTAATAGAGAAGCCATGAGAAAATGAAAGCCTCATTAGTAATTAAAGGGCTATTCAATGAAAAAAGTTACTTGTAATATTCACAAAAATTAATGGGAAAATGATCATGAAATGGGATTGTTCATTCCCTCAACAGATAGTCTTCTGTAGAGCAAGTGCTATGCCAGCCTAGATGATGAGGCTGTGGGCCTTAGTAAAAAAAAAAGTTCCAGCCATTGTGGATTATTATGTCCTCCAACCCAATTAGACCTTAATGGAAGCCATCCTAAAGAGAATATTTGGCAAATATTCTGGCAAATATGCCACAAATATGTGGCAAAAGTTTTGTTTACTTAACATAGCAAAATTCATTAACAACCTAAGTGTCCAATAATAGGATTATGGTTAACTCAGCTCTTGTATATCCGCCTGATGGAACAGTACACATACTATCTGTGATGTGAAAGTGAAAGTGTCAGTCGCTCAGTCATGTCCGACTTTTTGCAACCCCATGGACTGTAGCCTGCCAGGCTCCTCTGTCCATGGGATTCTCCAGGCAAGAATATTGGAGTGGGTTGCCATTCCCTTCTCCAGGGGATCTTCCCAACCCAGGGATCAAACCTGGGTCTCCTGCATTGCAGGCAGATTCTTCAGTGTCTGAGCCACTGGGAAGCCACCATCTGTGATATAATGAATGATAAATAAAAAAAGAATACAAGCAGTAGAAAACTGGACAAATGATTCAGTAATCAAATTCTGAAATGCTACATGATATCGTCTTCACACCCAATACACACAATATATATTTGTAGATTTAAAGCTCCAAGGTGCCCTAACACTAAGAAAATGGTTTATCTGTGCTTGATCCAGTAATCTCAATTTTTATGACCATGGAAAGTTTTTTTTTTCTCTTCCTTCCCTTTCTTTCAAAGGTGAAACTTGCTTTATTGTCTCTTGGAACTAGTATTTCTCAAACAAATGAACAAAACCTTAATGATATACTAGCATATATGGTAGTATTTAAGAGCTATGCAAAAATAAAAGCCATACATGGGTATATACATACAGAAAAAATTCATTAAGTTGTTCACTTAAGATTTGTGCATTTTACTCTATGAAAATATTAACACTACTAAGTTCAGAAAAGGCAAAAATATTTTTTAAAATGAAAATTAGGGATTCATTAGGACAAGTACTAGAATGTTAAGTCAAATCATTTTTACACTACAGGTACACTTATACATATCAGCTGTTCATTTGAGGTGCCTCTAATACCATCAACATGTACAGACTGATTGGAGCTCCAGACAAGCATTTAATCTTGGACCAACCATTAACTAGCTGTGTGACCTTGGACAAGTGATTCAAGCCCTCTGGAGTTTAATTTCCTAATTTCTAAAATGAGGAGGAATAAGAAAACTCAAGTTTCATCCATCTTTGAAAATAGGTTTACTATTTTGGAAGATTGCAAAGCTTTATAGCTATACCTTTGCTTGATGGTGTACCAATATCCAGGTTTTTAAACTTAATATTGAGACTATGGACCACTCACTACCATCGTAACTGTAAAAACAAATAAAACAAACAAAATGCCAGTGAGCTGTAAGGGGATCTCCATGACAGTGTGCTTCCCAGGATGCTTTACTGGAGAGAGTGAGGGAGGCCTACATTTATTTCATATGTTCTGTTAACCTTATGTCAAGAAATTGCTTTTCCATTTGGATGTCCCAGGACCTCTGCCTGCCAGAGACCATACCAGGCAGTTCAAAGAGGATACTGGGTATTTCTGATGAAAGTGCCATTGTCCCTAGGTCCCAAATGCTCAGGCTTAAACAACATAGAAGGTTTTGCCATTTTTGGAAACTTGAGAACCTCTTAAGACAGCAGTCTACTCGACTTTTTCCTCACTTTGTCTTCCTCTGTGCGTTACTGATCCCTGCTTTACTAGGAAGTCTTAGGCCAGTGTTTTTTCAGTAAAATCTGTGGCCCCTTTAGAAACAGGGAGGTCTGTGCTCTGACAGATGGAGACACTGACCGCATAGCCAGGAGCCACCAGTGGTAACTAGTCTCGGATTATGCCCCCGATTCTACAAAGATCTCTACAAACAAGTTTAATATCATCTCAGCTGCTGGTTCCTGACTTGATATCGAAGCCAACAAACTCTCAATACAATAGGATTAAAAAAAGGAAATCTTTTTGAACTTATTTTTAATGAATTTGACCTGGACATGCAATTTGCCTTCTTAGCGTCACTCAAATTCTTCACACCCAGCATGTAACACTGCTTGACTCTGGATTTTAGGTATAGAATCGTACCCCCCAAAATCCCCAGATGTCCTGCTCTTTGTGTCTTTCTCATCTCCCATGTTTTTTTTTTTTTTTACTAGTAATTAGTAGAAACATTTCAGTTTTTACTTTAGCCACCAAAGGCTTCATGATGTACCAAAGCCAATTGGCGTAGCTATTTTGCAGTTTAAGGAAAAAGTTTTAAAAGTTTTTACCTAGAGTTTTGTTTCTTTTACTTTATGAGTGGCTGCTGGAGATAAAATAAAGTTCTGGGTTTGGAGTGGCCCTGGCACAGTTTCACACAGTGTCCCTTTGTCCCTGACCTTGGTGTGGAGGTGCACTAACAGTCTTGTTTGTAGCTGGCACCACCTTCATCTCTGTGCGGTCATGATGGTCGCGTGGGGCAACGCACATGAACGTGCTTTGTAAACCCTGGAGGACTCCACCAATGCCCTCTACCAAACTCCAAAGCTTCAACCAGTGTGCTCTGGGAGCCTGGTCGGCCACTGCAGATGGAACTGGATGGAACACGAGGCACGGCCTTTCTCTCGACGACATTTGAGTGCCACTGTGTTTATGGCTCTATGATTTAGCACCACACAGGAGGAAGTTATCATTGCACCGCCCCCAGGTGTCTGGGTAAAGGACCAAATGCAGAGTAGTGTTGAGTGGACTCCATTTCCTAAATGATGTATGTGGGGCCGTGGCAAGTATGAGTAACACAGCTATAAATGGGGCATGGCAAGGCGTAAACATCACATGCCCTCAGCCTGGACTTAGAGTGACACATGGGAGCTGTCTGGGGTATCACCCCTGCCACAGCCAAGCTGTGCCTTTCTCAACGTGAACTTTTTTGCTTAGGGTAGAAAAGGGACGCTGGGTAGCTGGAGAGTGACCTTTCCCACAGGGGGCCTTGCATTCCCCATCATTCTCACCCATGTCCCCGACAGGAGAATAGGACACAGGAGAATAGCTGACAGCTGTTGTCTAGGTGGCAAAGCAGCGTGGCCCGGGATACTGCCCAACACCCTTGCATTCCAGCACCCCGACAAACAAGTGTGCTTTACAGAAGGGGCAATTTTAGCTCTGGATCCCTTCCCATTGTTCTCAATTTTAAATGTGAGCCCTGACCCAGGTCTCTGAATTCTTGGATGCTGGTCACATAAAGGCATTCTGAGAACACTCGGAGTCCCACAGGCCAAGGCTGGAGACACTGGTCCTCTGGGGGCCCTGCACTCCTGGAAGGACCATTGTGACCTTGGCCATCAGCAATGTCCTGTGTCCCGGGCCGCTGGGCCCTCTCAGATTCTACTGGGCCAGGGGAAGGAGAGCAGAAGCTGAGGGAGGGCAGGGTGGTCTGTAGAATGACAACTCCGGTGACTCTTCTGCTCCATCTGCTGCCTCCTGCCAGCTCCTTCTACAGGGAAGACCCGGGCTCACTTTGTAGATGAGATGAGGTGACTGTGTCAAGTCAGTGATTCCTGCATCCCCTTATGAAGTACAGGTTGCTTTTCTTAAATCCCTGGCCACGGTGGTCTGGGAAAACTGCATCAAGGTTTCCTTATATTTCCAAAACTGTCTTAAAGTCAGAGATGTCCACAAGCTGAACCCAGTCATGAGGGGCATCTTAGGGCTTTTAAGAAAACAGTTGCTGAAGGGTCGCTGCAAATGGCTCATCCTCCATTTCTCAGGATAGCTATAATTCTAGCCCCATGAGACAGATGTGTGGGGGTCAAAGTCCATCTTAAGCCTGTCACAGAAACGGCTGCAGATGAGGCTTTATAGTCTGGACACTTGTTGGAGAGAAATGTCACCTCATAGAACAAGCTTTGGTGACAATTTGCTATGAATCATCACCCTTTCCATACTGCTCAGAGAAGCTCAAGGAATGTCTCGGTTTCAAGGGCAGCTTGTGACGGGCCTCTCCCTTGGCCAGAGACCGGCCACATGTCACCGAGCACAGTGACCACAGCAGTAATATGGCTTGGGCACACACTGGCCATGATGGAGCTGTGACTGGGGCCCAGGACAGGTGTGACAGCACAGTGGGGACGCAGTGCAGCCCATCAGCACTCCTGGTGTCCTGCCTCTGTGGCCCCTCACTCACTCTTGCTGCCTCACAAGCATTCCAATGCCACTTCTTCTCCTGCTCTCAGCCCTCCAGTGCTCCAACTTGCCGGTCCCTAGGCTTCCGCTTTGTGTCAGGTGCCAGGATAGGCAAGGGTATGGAAAAGCATGTCCTTCAGAAGGTCACAGCCTACAGGACGGCTATGGCGGGAATGAGATGAGGGGAGAGAGAGGATGTATAGGCAACTAATTGCAATGCAACCTATGACGTGGAGAGTGGGAGTGGGGGGACTTCAGTTAAGAGTTATTAGCCACTTAACTTCAGTTAAGAGGGAGAGGCCTGAAGACTTGAATCATGTTATGTGAGCAGTAAGTGTCAACAAACTCAGTGCAGGGTGTGCAAGGGAGACCCAGACTAGCATAGGGGACCCCAGGTGACCCTGGGAAGCTGCTGGTCAACAAAGTGCATTTCAGCCAGGAAATCATGGACTGGGAAAGAGGAAGCATCTTGCTTTTTCCTGGTGAGTGACCTACACTGAAAACTGAGTTTCTATGAAAAGGAAATAAATGCTATAATAAAAACCACAGGAGCCAGTGGGAGTAACGTTTTCAATTCTGTAGCCAGTGATGCATTCCTACCTTCCCCTCCAGTTCAAGAACCATCCAAACCTTCCCTTTAAGGGAGTGGAAGGGGCCCAGTGCCAGGACACTGGAATTCAAATCCCAGCTTTTCTCTTTAACAGCTATGAGACTTTGAGCTACTCACTTGGCTCTTTGAACTTCTAGGTGTTTCATCCCAACAATGAGTATAATACAACCTGCATCACAGCCATACTACATAAATGTTAAATGATGCCACAGGCTCTGCCATCTCTATAGAAATACACAGGAAAGCAAAGCTTTCTAAAAGACCTCTGCTGCAGAATTCTCCTCGGGGTTCACTGGCCACAGCTGGGTCCCACAGCTGCCCCAAGCTGTAAGAGAGACTGGGAAAGGGAGCATTTGGCCACCAGTCTTTGTAGCAGAGAAAAGCAAAGGAGAAGGGGATTGTGAATGGACACAGAGAGAGCCAAGCCATAGTGATTGCCACAGCAGGTGTAGTAGGGGCGGGGTGACCCTCCTACAGCCACTGGCAAAAAAAAAAAAAACCAAACAAAATAAAACTATAAAGATTCTATTTCTTAGAAAAGATTCAGCCTATCCACGTAAGTGAAACATGCAAGAAATGGCAGCAAAGAATAATGGAAAACAAAGTGGTGAATAATGTTCAACAATCCTGGCACTGCAAGTGCCTTTAAGAGAAAGAGCATTGTATCAGCTAGCTATGGCTGCATCACCAACCATCTCCAAATCTAATGGCTTAAACCAGAGGTCCCCCACCTTTCTGGCACCACGGACCAGTTTTGTGGAAGAGAATTTTTCCACAGATCAGGGGTGTGGGGGAAGGTTTGGGGATGATTCAAGTGCATTACATTGATTGTGCACTTTATTTCAATTATTATTACATCAGCTCCACCTCAGGCTCATCAGGCATTAAATCCTGGGGGTTGGGGACACCTGGCCTAAAACAAAAGCATTTATTAGTCTGGCTCATGTATTTGTGGCTCAACTGACCTAGGCTGGGTATCGGTGTGAGCTGGGGGCTGTGCTCCACATGCTGCCCATCCTTCACTGGGGACCAGCAGGGGGGCCTGGGCACACCCTCCTGGTGGCAATGGCAGATGTGCAAGAGAACAAATCAAAACCTGTGATCCCTCTTAAGGCGCAGGCTCAGAACCAGCGCACTTCTGTGCCATTCTCTTGACTGAAGCAAGTCACGTGGCCAAGCTCAGGCATGAGGAATCCCATCCTCCTCACGATGATAGGAAACTACAACGTTACAGGGCATTGAGGATGGATCTAACGTCGACTTTATACTCTAGAGCTTCAGAAGGAAGTCATCCTCATTTAGCTTGGAATCACTCAGATCCCTAGAGCCAGAACTGATGGTCACAGCTTCTAGTCATAGTTCACTTTACCTTCATGGACTCAAGAGGTAAAGTTTTCAAGTGAAAATGAGGTTTTCAATTCTGACCTGTCCCTATCATATTGATTTACAAGCTGTCCCTAAAAATATATCATGGGCACTAACAGTTACTTTGCTTTTTTCTTTGCAGGCTTGATGTGAAGAATTGAAGAGTAAGAGAATAGATTCAAACAAAAATGGCTCACTAAAAAGTTTTATATATTTGTATGAAGATTATGCACCTCCTGAATGCCTAAGACTCTAGCAGAAATGTCCTGTTTGTACATTTATATCTCTTCCTTCTAGATGGCTGCACTACTTACTTTATCTTCACGTTTGGCAACTTGCAGAGCAAATCGGCTCCAGAATTTACCATTTGGAGGGTGTGCTTTTGAGAAGGGATATGATTTTATGGAGAAGGATACAGTGATATGCATAACAGTGATTTTGATGGAACGTTCTCTAAGCTACTTCCCACACTATTTTGGTCAATATTTTGGAATGTATTTGAGTTCTTCACCTTCTAAATTATGTCAGTAAACTTTTTATGAGTTCAAATAAATATTTGAGTAAATGTACAATGTGACTCTAGACTACATTAATTTTCCTATGTTCAGATAGCTACATATTCCCCCACATGGAGAGAAACCAGATGTGAGCACAAACCAAATCCCATACTGCCTAAATGGGAGCTTCTTATTCTGAATTACTGGGTACCACAGGTAAAGCTATGGCTGACTGATCATTGCAAAAGAAGTTAGATATTGCCCGAGGAACTGGGCATCACTGACATTCCTCCTTCAAGGACAATGTTTATGGTGAGTGCATTTTACCTCCATAAAGGCTAAGAAATTCTCTCTGCCCAGATGGAGTAGAGTCCATTATAAGGCACAATAAAGTAAAGCTGAGAGATGAGAATGAAAGCAAGAGACTGCCCATACCTTAGCTGTCCAGAGAATATGAAATGAGTCTCCTATTGCTAAGATGGAGCCTCTACGAAACAATCACAAACCAAGAAGAATCGGTCATGCCCCACTAGCATCTGCTGAGCTTCTCAGCTATCCCTGTAACTTCACAGTACAAACGAGGACCACAGGGACCACGTCCTTGAGCTAACACTGTTTCAGAGGTAAGTGTGTCACCTACTCAGTAGGCAGACACCCCAACACCATGACTTTTAATCCTCGCTTCACTTCCTGACATTTAAAAAATGTTGGATGTCCTTTTAAACATCCCAAGCGTAAATTGGTCCTTATCTTTTCTGTCTCATCGAGATCAGTTTCCAAAAGCAGGACTACCATTGCACCCATGTGACTGGCTGCAGATTAAGGCAGTGTCTGATGAGTTTAGGTTTTCCTGAAGGGGCGCCTATCTATCTGGTCGTGGGTCCCAGATATCTCACTGGCCTGTAGCTTAGGCTGATGATATAAATCTACTGTAGTCACACGGGGCGGGGAATATCAAGCAGAACAAAATACACCAGCTCATCATCTGCAGAACATTCCACCCCTTCCTAATCAGGAGAGTTGGGTAGAGTTACAAACTGTATCTCCCTTTGTTTATCAGTTATTTAAGTTGCTCAGTCATGTCCAACTCTTTGCAACCCCATGGATTGCAGCACACTAGGATTCCCTGTCCATCACCAACTCCCAGAGCTTGCTCAAATTCGTGTCCATCAAGTCAGTGATACCATCCAACCATCTCATCCACTGTTGTCCCCTCCTCCTCCTGCCTTCAATCTTTCCCAGCATCAGGGTCTTTTCCAATGAGTCAGTTCTTCTCATCAGGTGGCCAAAGTGTTGGAGTTTCAGCTTCAGCATCAGTCCTTCCAATGAATATTCAGGACTGATTTCCTTTAGGATGGACTGGTTGGATCTCCTTGCAGTCCAAAGGACTCTCATGAGTCTTCTTCACCACCACAGTTCAAAAGCATCAATTCTTTGGTGCTCAGCTTTCTTTATACTCCAACTCTCACATCCATACCTGACCACTGGAAAAACCATAGCTTTGACTAGTCAGACCTTTGTTGGCAAAGTAATGTCTCTGCTTTCTAATATGTTGTCTAGGTTGGTCATAACTTTTCTTCCAAGGAGCAAGCGTCTTTTAATTTCATGGCTGCAGTCACCATCTGCAGTGATTTTGGAGCCCAAGGAAATAATGTCTGTCACTGTTTCCATTGTTATTCCATCTGTTTGCCATGAAGTGATGGGCCATGATCTTAATTTTTTGAATGTTGAGTTTTAAGCCAACTTTTTCACTCTCCTCTTTCACTTTCATCAAAAGGCTCTTTAGTTCTTCTTCACTTTCTGCCATAAGGGTGGTGACATCTGCATATTTGATGTTATTGGTATTTCTCCCAGCAATCTTGATTCCAGCTTGTGCTTCATCCAGCCCAGCATTTCTCATGATGTACTCTGCATATAAGTTAAATAAGCAGGGTGACAATACACAGCCTTGACATACTTCTGTCCCAATTTGGAACCAGTCTGATGTTCCATGTTTGGTTCCAACTGTTGTTTTTTGACTTGCATGTAGATTTCTCAGGAGGCAGATAAGGTGGTCTGGTATTCCCATCTCTTTCAGAATTTTCCACAGTTTATTGTGATCCACACAGTCAAAGGCTTTGGCATAGTCAATAAAGCAGAAATAGATGTTTTCATAGAACTCTCTCGCTTTTTCTATGATCCAACAGATGTTGGCAATTCGATCTCTGGTTCCTCTGCCTTTTCTAAATCCAGCTTGAACATCTGGAAGTTCTTGGTTCACGTACTGTTGAAGCCTGGCTTGGAGAATTTTGAGCATTACTTTGCTAGCGTGTGAGATGAGTGCAACTGTGTGGTAGTTTGAACACTCTTTGGCATTTCCTTTCTTTAGAATTGGAATGAAAACTGACCTTTTCCAGTCCTGTGGTCACTGCTGAGTTTTCCAAATTTGCTGGCATGTTCAGTGCAGCACTTGAACAGTATCATCTTTTAGGATTTGAAATAGTTTGTTTATATATATTAATAAATGATCCATGTTTAGTTTCAAAATTAAATTCAGGTTTAATGTGATAAAAACAATCTTCAAATTTTAATGAGGTTTCCCAAGTCAAATCTGCAGCATAACACAGACAGGAGTCATTAGATATATTCAATGTATTTGTTTAGCTTTTCACTTAATGGGTATTTTACTTTGTTAAGACTCAAATTCACTCTATGGGATCTAGCAAGTTCCATAGTCTATCAGTCATTGGACAGTACATATAATCTAGGGAAAGACAGATTTTATTTTCAGTGAAGTTATAATTTAAAAAACTCACATGTATCATGCTAAATGGCTCTTTAAAAACTCATGCATCACATTGAAACAGTGTGATTATTTATCTTACAGGTTTGTAAACAACTGCTTATTATGCAACTTATCCACGGGGGTGGAACAAGTTATTGATACAAGCAGTTGAAGATTTATTAGAAGAGAGAGAAACAATACTGTTTTGAGGAATTAAAAGCAAGCATAGGGGCTTCCCTGGTGGCTCAGAAGCTAAAAAATCTGCCTGCCATGCAGGAGACCCAGATTCAATCCCTGGGTCAGGAAGATCCCCAGGAGAAGGAAATGGCAACACATTCCACTGTTCTTGCCTGGAAAATTCCATGGACACAGGAGCCTGGTGGGTTACAGTCCATGGGGTTGCAGAGAGTTGGACATGACTGAGTAACTGACACATTCACTTTCTTTCATAGAGACAATGGTGATTTTAGTGCCCCTGCTCTAAATGGTCCAACAGTGAGTGATTCTGTTGACAGGTGAGGATGTCTGAGGGGAAAATGCAGTCCCTTCATCCATCTCAGCTGGCTGCCCACTGTGGGTGAGGTGGGGGGATATATACCTTCACCTAGAACATCCCCTTGCATCTCCCCCCACTGCCCTTCCACTCCCCAGTGGAATATCTATGTTCTATGCTCGAGGCTGAGTGAGAGGAGAAGGCCCCTGCAGGGTCTGGGACTGCGTGGGACACCTGAAAAGCTTCCCTCTCTGGATCAGAAGCCATCTGGAACAAGTGAGGCTCTCCAGAATCATCTCAAGCCCTCACTTTTTATGATTTCTACATTTTGAGAGCACAGATTGGAGGGTAATTAGCTTAGCTTCCAAGGTTACTTCCTGAGTAGCTGAACGACACAGGAGATTTTTAAAGTGAGGTCCAGGGCATGAGGCATGATAATTACTCAAAGAAATCCCTCATTTTGAACTAGAGCAGTTAGAGGATTTACACGAAGCCTCTTGTTAGGATTAGGTCCCTAGAAGGAGTGCCACTGACGTGGCCACGCCATCCCATGACATGCCCTCTCTTACATTCTTGGGCTGATGTAGAATTAGGTTCCCCACTGCAAGATAAGACGTGGAAAAGTTCAGGCAGAATGAGAACAGAGCTTATTTGGTTTCAAGGACCACAGGTTGATCAATTAACACTAGTTTCCTTCGAAGGCGTGTGGCATTATCCCACTGCTTTGCAATCTTTAGCTTGAAAAAGAAACTTCATTTAACTTGGTAATTGATGCTCCCTTGGGATTTTAACCTGCTGCTGAATATATGCATCAATGTGGCCCACTGCTAGTTCCTTGCCTCACACAACATCACTGAAATTGCTGTGCTCCTCCAAAGGAGATGATATATTGCCCCAACGTTTGGATGCAATTGTGTATTCAGTCAACAAGCTATGCACGGTGCGACCTACTCAGTGTAACACCACTTGCCAGCACATTGCTGGGCAAAGAAAACCCTTTGAGGTCATATATTGAGTTCATTTTTTTCTCTAAGTGAATGACCAAACTTGTCAAAAAAATGTATGTGCTGATTATAAAAGATGGGATTCAGTTGCAAAATAAGATCATAGCCATAACAACACCTTCACCTAAAGGTGTTTTTCAAAGAAAGAAAAACAACCTTGATTAACTAATCGTTTTCAGATTCTGGGCTGCACTTGGCCTCATATCCCTCAACCCTATGCTTGTTTATTGCAGGAGAAAAGAACTCCCATAACATCTGACTTCGGTGCAAAATAATTCAGTGCCACACCAGATGAGGAGCGTGCACACTAGGAGATAACATGGCTCTTTTTTTTATGACCTGCTTTTCCCTTCATTCAGTGAGGATACCGTAAAGAAGCAGATTCCAGGCGGAACGGGGACTCTCCCCTTGGGCTTCAGATGCCTGCAGATGAGCTGCAAAGCAAAAGGTGGTCTGTGCTCTAAAAATTTCATTTTGAAACCTGATCATGAGTTGGGCAGAGTGATGGGGAGAGGAGGCGCAAGTGGGATTTTACCCCGGTGGGCGGGCTGCTGTCATCAAACAGAAGAAGCTCTAGGCTTCTCTGCAAACCTTTCCTGCTCGTTAATATTGCTTAGGACTCTATGGTGCGCTGGATGAGGGAGGGTCCTGGAGGAATTTCACACACGACATTCAATCCACCAGCCCACACAAGTCCCGCTGCCTCACAGCTAATGGCAGGCTTTAGGCAAAAACAAAACAAAACCCCACAAAAACAACCAAAACAACAAAAACAGGGAAGGTTTTGAGGTTTATTTATAGCTTTGTTTTACTTTGCTTTCACTGTGTTCTCTGGCTCCAGCCACACACACAAAGATCTTGGGGCTCAGCAGTTCTCACCCTCCTCAATCCACTTCTACGGGGCTGGACACCCACCAGGTCATGGACATTTCTGCTTGGTATTGGAAATTAGGCCTTTGCCTAGTGTTCTAAAATCATCTGGGGGAATCCAACTTTATTATAATTTCTTGAAAATGGTATGTTGCATTTATTTAAACTTGCAGGCAAGGAAACAGGCATAGCCATCTCTAGTGATTAATAACAATGGTGCATAGGCCACAATTCTTAAAATCTCAAAACACTCCCCAAACACCCCATCCCCAACCTAGTATTTCCAAATCTCAAAGTCATTGCCAGGCAGGCATCATGGTTGATGATAATGGTTGAGGAGGGAGAGGCAGAGTGCTCCACCTGGAATCCAGGCAAACCACACCCACACCCACACCCACAAGTGGGGAATTCGCAAGGAGGAAATAGCCAGAAGAGATGTCCCTAAATGACAGACCCAGTTTGTACGTGGGTACTTAGTCTCTCAGTCGTGTCTGATTCTTTGCAACCCCATAGACTGTAGCCCACCAGGCTCCTCCGTCCATGGGATTTCCAAGGCAAAGATACTGGAGTGGGTTGCCATTTCATTTTCCAGGGGATCTTCCCAACGCAAGGATCAAACCCGCATCTCCTGTATTAGTAGGCAGATTCTTTATTTCTGAGCCACCTGGGAAGCCTGACAGACCCAGTGGTAGACTCCAAACTCCATAGTTAGATCCAGGTGAACTTCTGGGACCACCAACCTATAGATTCAACATTGTGACCCTACCTCACTCATTGCTTATTTCCCTAGACTTCTCCCAACATATTTTCTTCACCAGTTTGGGAAAGGAATTCTCCCCTTTCTGTGGCTCTGGAATCTTCCCATCTGGATAACTGGACTCCAGCTGCAGATTCTAAGCCAAAATGACTGTGGCGTTAATTTCCTTAGAGAGTATGCTTCCACCAGAGGCTTTACCAGTATCTGCCACCCTGGAGTCTTTCATTCCATTTGGCTCTGGATCTAAACAATAATGTCTATTGCTGGCTGGAAAATAAACCGTGGGAACTGGCATGTTTGTTTATGAGAGGTCACTGGGCACAGCACTGGCAGTGGCTTGGCATCCCCTAGACCTTTCGTTTAGGGGCTGAGTGGAGGCAATGGTCTCTAATAGATGCACCATTAGGCCAGACCCACATCTGAAAGCTTTGTTGATTCAGACATTCAGTAATTAAGTTGTGGGCCAGCGAGCACATTATCTGCAATCAAACATGTCCCTGATCAGTGATTAGATGGGCAAACATGTGACCTCATTGTCTCCGCCAAAGGATGGTTATGTAACAGTCTCTCATCCTCGGAACCATGGTTATGTGCCAACTTTTCGTCCCAGTCAATAAGCAGAAATCACTAGCTGTGGTTCTGGGATTCAGATTTTCAGAATGACTGCCTTCTCCTTCGGAGGTTTGATTGCCTTCGACCTGACTGTTGATGTACTAGGAACTCAACAGAGACCCAGACCCAAGGTCAGTGTGTCCAAGAAAGGTGGGAGCTGGGAAGAATGACTGGGAGGCCGGGGGGCATGGCCCTGGTGTCACATGACCTCACTCAAACAAAGATAGAGCACGTCTGCTTTTAAACTTCAGACTTATCTTGCTGCATAAGAGGCAGTAAAGAGAAAGGTGTGTAGGAGGTAAAGGGGGAGAGAGAAAGAGAAAACATGAGAAAGGGTGAGAGGGAAAAGGAGGGGAGATTGAGTGTACTTGCTTTAGAGCCGAGGTCACGGAATAAGATTCCATGGCTTCTCTGCGGTCTGGCTGAGCAGCAGAAGCCGATCCCTTTCATGTACAATCGAACACTCATCATCTATTTTCTTCTGAAGGGTATTAAGGAGGATGTGTGAGACCTTCCAAGTGTATGTGGCAAAGCCAAGCAAGGACTAAAAGATAATCTGGCTTGAGGTGACCTGAGACATCTAAATGTCACATAGTCTCTAATGCACATGTGACCTGGAGCTGCCCTGACGTGACTCAGGCCCCAGTCCTTTCTTAATCCCTTATTTGCTTTCCTTACTCTAGCAAGATTAACTCAGCCCTAGCTTGCTGAGTGGCTCCCAAGCAGCCTTTTCTCCTGCTTTTAGCTTTCAGGGGCAAGTATCAAGGCTTTTGCACTGTTGAGAGCTTTGTCTCTGAACTCAGGCTGAGTGGCATTTCAATCCTGGATGCTCTATCAGAAAGAGAAACAGTCACTTAAAATGATGCATATGTTTTCAAAATAAAACCTACAACCCAATTAATAGGCAACGAGCCTCCATCCAGTACAGGGCCAGGCCCTGTGGGAGGAAACAATACTGCAGTGTGGAGTCCCTTCCTTCACTCAGACACTTCCACAGTTTTGATGAGTATGGTTTAAGGACGCCATTGACAAGGGCCATATTTGATGAGTATATGGAGAGAGAAAGTGTAGGGAAAAAAAATTACCAACAATGACTTAAAATGAATCTACTTATCTAGTAATTTGACTTCCCTGGTGGCTCAGATGGTAAAGCGTCTGCCTTCAATACGGGAGACCCGGGTTTGATCCCTGGGTGGGGAAGATCCTCTGAGAAGGAAATGGCAACCCACTCCAGTACTCTTGCCTGGAAAATCCCATGGGAGGAGCCTGGTAGGCTACAGTCCATGGGGTCGCAAAGAGTCAGACACGACTGAGAGACTTCACTTCACTTCTTCATCTAGTGATTTAAGTCATGCTTCAAGTCATTTTGATTTAATTTAAATCCCCCACAATCCAGATTCCTCAAGGGTAATAAGCACATCAAGAAACACTTCTTTTTGTTTGCTTCTGTGTTTTTTTTTTTTTTTAATTTTCCCAGAAACAGACTCTGAGACAAGGGTGCCGGGAGCCAGCTCACGAGATCCCACCCATGACAGAGTCATGAGATAAAGGGCTGATCGAGCACGGCTTCTCAGCCCTCAGGAATTCTCGGAAGGCTGCCCCAGCTCTCACCTTAAAGATGATGTCTGTCTTTCTGATGTTTGCTACAATAAACCTCTTCTTATTTTCTGTGACTTAGAAAAAAGGCTTTTCTTGATTCTCTTCTAAAGTAGATCAATCTAAAACCTCAAATCAACAAGGCCCCTGAACAGTAGCATCCTAAATAAAATTATCTGGGATATAAAATATGCTAATCTAAATTCCTCTTGCTAGCATATTGGTTTGTTTAATAAATGTACCTGTGCCTTTGGAGCTAATGTGCTTGACTGCCCCTTACAACAGAACAGCATTGAGAGCCTCCACACAGAAAGCCCCAATGGGCACAGAGCCCTTTGTGGGAAGGAAAGGCTTGTTAGAAAATATAAGAAATGTTGCTATATAAAACTGTAACTTAGTCTATACTTACTCATTATGCCTTTTCTACTCTTAACGTATTTAGCCTATATAATGAAAACATAACAGTTAGAGATTTGTATAAATAAGAGTTTGGTTTTGATACAAATAATAAGACAGTTGTTGATTTAGCTGATGATTCTTGCTTAGAGCTGACCTTTGTGCTATGTTGTTTCAGCTTGCTGTGCTGTGACTTTGTGGAACCGCGTTCTTTTCTGTTGAGCTCAAGGCATAGAGTGGATTGCCGAGAACGGGTTTTGCCTTGAAGCTTTCTATTGGTGGATTCTTTCCTGCTGTGCCTGATGCAGGGGTGTCCTGGCTGATCGACCCTTGTCAGTGGAAGAGTCACAGGATGTTGGCGGGCCCCCGGGCCAGAAGATGATGTAAACAAAATGAACTAAGACATGCAAACGGTGTCGGTGAGGGTCAACACTGCTGACCCATTAAGCTGATTTGGTATGACTCTGTGCTTTACGTTTGTTTCTGTGTACCACTGGAGGTATGCAAGCTGTCTTGAAAACAGTGGGGTCGGAAGACACTTGGAAACACCGAGACTCGCTGTGTCTTCTCATTCGCATCGCCGACGCCGTCCATCCTGAGGGAACCCTGACCTGCTGGGGCTGGACTCCGGCACAAGGGTTTAAGTAAAGGTAGCTTTTTTGGGGTGGGCTTCCCTGGTGGCTCAGTGGAAAGAATCCAGGTGTCAACACAAAAGACACAGGTTTGATCCCTGAGTGGGGAAGATCCCATGGAGAAGGAAATGGCAACCCACTCCAGTATTCTTGCCTGGGAAATCCCATGGACAGAGGAGCCTGAGGGGTTATGGTCCCTGGGGTCACAAAAGAGTTGCATGCGACTAAACAACAACAACAAGCTCATTTGGGTAGGGAAGGAAAAATCAGCAGGGGCTGGGAAGATGAGATAAGGAAGGCAGGAGAGGCAGCTGAAGAGACGTGGTGAAGCTAGTTCTAACAATGGGTAACTGGAGCTTACCCAGCGATGGGGAAGCTCTGGGAGTCTGAATAGAACACATGCTCCAGAGTGGTCTGAGCTCGAGTGAGAGAGCTGGGGTATTTATATGCCACTTCCCTTCCATCACTGATTGAGAACTGCTTATTGGTGGTTGGATGGCATCATAGACACAATGGATGTGAGTTAGAGCCAACTCCAGGTGATAGTGAAGGACAGGGAAGCCTGGTGTGATGCAGCCCATGGGGTAACAAAGAGTTGGACATGACTTATGACTGTACAACAAAGAACAACTAACCACCAGCTGGCAAAGTACCGTTCGCAGATGGGGGAAGCACCCTCTCCACTACCAAGGAATGTGGTGATTGGCAGGCTGGAAGCTGGGTCATGTAATGAATGTGGGAGCCAGTAGGATATGGGAGAGGCACAGGTCTTATTAAAGCTTCTATGTACAAAAGGACAAAAATGAAATTCTTATCGTAGACCACAAACATTTTCTACTGAAGCTATGACCAGCTAAATATACATCATTGATTCAGGAACTGAATTATTCCTGGTATTTTCTCATAACAAATGAAGGGGAAAACATCTTCTGGATAGGCAAGTCGCATCCGTGTTTCTTTTCCTACAAGGGTAACCATTTTGAAACAATATTGATGATGAAAGTAAATTAACAACTAGAAATTCTACAGGGCATCCTATGTCAGTTTCACAAATACCCTCACCCCCATATATTTTCCAAACTACATTTTCATCATAATGTTATAGCCGTAAAGCCAGGGAAGTATCTATTTATAGTAATATAGTTCTATATAAATAAATATACCTATACAAATATAAATATTACATGATTAATGATGCTTGCTTTCCATATACAATTAACATACAAGATTACTATCACTATGAGGGCTTGTTTTTACTTTTTAAATAGACATGTCCCTAGAAAAAACTGTTGATCAGACTCAGATTTCCCTTTTCTATAAAAGCAGCATATTTTCATCTATTAGGAGTTTTTGAAAGCTCCAATAAAATATCCTCATGGTTAAACCCCACGGCTCCAGAGCATCCGAGACTGTCAGTCTTGTTTATGTAAGTCATTGCAAAACTGAACATGACTTGGGGCTTAAGTATCAGTTCAATAAGAAAGCACTCTTGAATGAATTGATAAAAAGAGCAAAAGAGAAAGAGAACTTGAACATAATGTGTAATCGATACCAATGATTTGGTAGCCTGCTAGGCTCTGCAGTGAAAATGGCAAATAAGGTAACAGCATCAAGAAAGAAGAGGAAATGAAAGCACCAGCAACAGAAATGTGGCTGAGTAAGTCACTATATGATGTCCTGAGATGCCCTGAGGTTGAAGGGTGGCAAAAAAAATCTCTTCCATTGGGTGGATTCCCTGCCATGGTGAGTTGGGGGTGATTGGAGCATAGAAAAGGGCAAAAGTAGTTTTCACCACTATAAATGTAAAAATGTCTTGAAAGTGGCAGAAAGATCTAGGTGTCCAGTGATATTCACTTTCCCTCCTCTTCCTCAGTAATAAAACCTCTGAATTATAACTAGCTGCACAACTACTCCTCTTGCAGCTCATAGTAGCCCTGTGACTAAATTCTGGCTAAAGGTCATTAAGCAAAACAGTGTATATAATTTGTGGTGAGCGACCCTGAAGGGAGAGGTCAGCTACTTCTTTCTTTCCCTTTTCCTCTTTCCTTCTAGCTGCAATGCAGATGTAACGGTTGGAGCAGGAGTGGCCACCATGGACCATGAGGTTGAAGCTGTGTGTTATTAGGAACCTAGGTCCACAGAGCCACCACAGTAGACTTGGGTTGCTGACATTTCTGAAGGGAGAAAACAAAACCACTTTCTTGTCCTTTGGGGGTTTTGTTTCCCATAGCTGAAGTTTATTTTGACTACTAAAATGGCTATTCCACGGAAATGAATATGAGATCTGTGAGTTATTTACTGGAAATAGATTTTACTTTTTGATCAACAACCATATCCAGTTCTTCTGTTTAGAATTGCAGTCATTCTGAATCTCTCCCCACCTCCCCACAGAGAAAGGATGGATACTTGCTTCCATGGGGAGCTAGAGCATGGGCATGTGTCTGAAGGCAGGTCATTTGAGTATGGAAAAGGGAGCAATGAACACTTTAGAATTTATTTAGAAATCATTCTAGATTAACAGTAGTAGCTCACCCAGTCTATGGTGGCAGTGCCTGAGGCGAGGTTCAGGACAGGACAGTGGTACACTGGTGTCCTGACCAAACTTTTTTATGGCGTGTTTTTCTGTCATGCTCACCTATTTTTCTCTGACTATTTCTCCAAGCCAGTTTCTCCAGCCTTCCAACTGAATATGTGAAATATCCAGCATCCTTCCAGTGATGGGTCAGTATCTACTGCTGAGAATCATAAACTAGACTCACACAGAAATTGGTATTTGGGCACGAGTTTTAACAAATAGCCTTAGGGAAATGGAGCCTCTCTGAAGGGAGTTATTTGTCCTAGTTGGGTCTGAAGGCAGTGTTAAGGGGTGGGACTGTAGCAGCCACTGGCAAACTGGCAAACTACTCATCTAGGGTCACCAGGAATAATGTCCTCATTAAAGTTGCACTCCTCCTTGGACTGCCACAGCTCTGCTTGGCAGCATCAAGAGTGAAACCCTCCCTCGCGAAGGGGAATCATTTCTCTCCTGGTAGGAGAGATGAGGCAAGCAGCTCTAAGTGCCCATCTTTCCTACTCTCGCCTTCATTCACACCCCCTACTTTATCTGCCTTAGGATCACCAGGACTCATCCCATTATGTCCAAAACACATTCATTCATCACAAGAAGCCCAGGCCGACACACACTCATCTGTGCTCCAATCCCCTCGTGGCTTTGCATATCTCCTATTCAGGCCCCACCTCCGAGCCCTCCCCAACTCTCTGAGGTGCCCTCCATAACCCTAGTTGGTCATCAGCAGAACCCCTTCAGCTCAAGTCTCTTTTCTGAATGACCCCTCAGTTCAGGGTTCCCCAGTGGAGCACAGGGCATGCTTTAACAGAAACTGTTAGAAAGCCTCAGGGCTTTGGCATGAGGACATCACTTCCTCTACAACCCTTTCAGATGGTGGCTGTTTTTAGTTATCAGTCCCACCTTTCATACAATGTGGGGCATGGTGATTCTGGATCTAGCAGGCTAGCTCAAGAAGCTGATAGTCATTATAATAGTTTACTTGGTTGGTTGACTAAACTCTGGATTTAGTTGGGACTCATCTTGAATGAGGTTGAGATGCAAGGATCTGCAAGGATTCTAAAGACTTATGGATGTAGTAAAGCTCAAGTTCATTCTTTTGTGTGTTTCCCACTAATATCACTTGAGAACCACTCAGAAGACAATCTTCTCCATGGCCTTAAGAAATTGGTTGGTGAGGAGTGTGCTCTTCTCAGAGCCAGATTTACTGACAGGAGATCACATGTGGAGACAGGCTAGCTGATATCACTGTGTCCTAAAATCAAGAGGTCAAGGGGCACTACTTAACAAGCAGCAAGATGACCATGGTTATTATGGGATTGATAGATCTGACTGGGATTGATCCTGGGATTGCCAGATCTGAAGATCATGGGTAGGCTACAGAGTCCCTATTTGACTTTGACAACAACAAACTCTGGTTAACAGAGGTTAGACATGTGCCCCTAAATATAATGACTGAGTTGAGACCTTTCACTGAGGTCTAAAATCTGAGTCACCCAGCTCCCAGACCAGAGCTCCCTAAATGAAGGAGAGACTGTATGCACCAAGAAGGAACCCTGCAAAGACTTTCCCAGTATCTCCTGGATCTTTCTAGCCCACTTTAGACAGACCTCATTGTTTATATACACTCTGGGGAAAGGAAATCATATACATCTTTGGGGGTACTACTGGATGCTGAATCTAAGAAAACACTAATTCCTGAGAACCTGGAAAATTACTGTGGCTCATCAGTTAGACTTGTGGGAAGATAAAGGATTTTGGACAGGAGTCCACCTCATGGTGATGCCTATGGGACACTGAACCCACCTCCAGGTTGTTTCTTCAGTTCCTGAATATTGATGAAATATATTCTCAGAAACTGTGGCAGATTTTATTCTCCACAGATAGCTGCAATGCTATTTCCCATCCCAATGTTGTTCTCAAATGTGATCCTGCAACTACCCCAGTAAGAGGTAGAGTCTGTTTCTCCACTGCCTTTATTCTGGGTGGGCCCAGTGACTACTCTGTTCAATAGAATAGGGAAGAAGTGATGCCATGCCAGTTCTACGTGTACCTCTTAACTGGTCAGGCACTTCCTGCCTCTTAGAAGGCAGCTGCCCTGTCAGAAGAGCAACTACCTTGAGACCACCACACTGGGAGAAGCCCAAGTCAACATGAGGTGTCACGTGGAAAAAGACAGGCACAAGTCTGATTTGACTAACTGATTTGAAAATGAGGATGGGCTTTCCCACTTACATGGTATGGCAGACACTTTGAATCAAATGGGCTAAAGCTGCAGTTTCAAGCTTTAAATAAAAAGATAATTAAAGCATGTGCCAATATAAAAGCACTTTATAGTACAGCGACAAATAGAAGTACGTGCTAAACTTTTCTAAGTTTAAAGGCTAAATGAGATGTCTGTTGGAGAAATAGTGAAACTGCAGTCACTCAGCCGTGTCCAACTCTTTGCGACCCCATGGACTGTAGCCTACCAGGCTCCTCCGTACATGGGATTTTCCAGGCAAGAGCACTGGAGTGGGGTGCCATTTCCTTCTCCAGGGGATCTTCCCCACCCAGGGATCGAACTGTGGTCTCCCGCATTGTAGGCAGATGCCTTACCGTCTGAGCCACCAGGGAGAAACACAACTATTAATTTTACTTGTTGTTCTAAGTCATAATAATATATTTTTAGTATACTTTCAGAAATGGAGACAGTAAATGATGCAAAGCGTAGACAACAATTTCTCAAGTCATATAGCTTTAAGCTTTTGCTTTTAACAAAATTGAAAACCCCATGAACTGGGTGCTGGTACATTATCAAAAATAATTCTTGTTGATAGATCACCACATAACATTTAGCACATACTTGGAAAGAGTTCAACAAATTGAGTGTCATTGGGATAGCAAAACTCCTCCATTCCTGTATACTTAACATCAGCAAGGTTCAGAACTCATATCTGTAACAATGAAAAAATAGGAACAAATTCTTTAACTGTTGCTGAACCCTGATTCATTCTAGCAATAAGTCATGTTCATCTGTGGATATATGAACTAATTTTTAAAAAATCAGCCACTTCCATATTACCAAGAAATTAAAATTATAATTAAATTTTGCTTTTGTGTCTTATTATTAACTTTTATATTTATGCTGTTTTGCACTAGTCAAGATTATGCATACACACACACAGAAAGTTGAGGAAATAACCTTCCAGTATTTCAAAACTTATCTGATCTAGTAAAGCAGTCATTCACGTCATTGGTTAATGAGTGAAGCTTTGTTATGTATCTTCATTCTTCACTTCCATCTCACTTATTAAGGCGAACAGAATGATAAACCAACATCCATGTCAGAACTACACTCATTAGTTAACTACTCAAGCAACTTCCTGACTGAATCAGACAGTACCCAAGCCTTTATATCTAGTCTGGTTTCGTCACATCATGGTTGAATTGTGACCATAGGTTGGTAAAAACAAAACAGAAAACAAACAACTGCTCCACCACAAAACCCTCAGTTCAGTTCAGTAGCTCAGTCATGTCCGAATCTTTGCGACCCCATGGACCACAGCACGCCAGGCCTCCCTGTCCATCATCAACTCCTGGAGTCTACTCAAACTCATCTCCATTGAGTCAGTGATGCCATCCAATCATCTCATCTTCTTTCGTCCCCTTCTCCTCCTGCCTTCAATCTTTCCCAGCATCAGGGTCTTTTCAAATGAGTCAGCTCTTTGCATCAGGTGGCAAAAGTATTGGAGTTTCAGCTTCAACATCAGTCCTTCCAATGAACACTCAGGACTGATCTCCTTTAGGATGGACTGGTTGGATCTCCTTGTAGTTCAAGGGACTCTCAAGAGTCTTCTCCAGCACCACAGTTCAAAAGCATCAGTCCTTCGGCACTCAGCTTTCTTTATTTTTTTAATTTATTTATTTTAGTTGGGGGCTAATTACTTTACAATATTGTAATGGTTTTTGCCATACATTGACAAGAATCAGCCATGGGTTTACATGTGTTCTCCATCCTGAACCCCCCTCCCACCTCCCTCCCCATTCCATCCCTCTGGGTCATCCCATTGCCCCAGCCCTGAGCATTTGTCTCATGCATTGAACCTGGAATGGTGTTCTGTTTCACATATGATAATAAACAATGTTTCAATGCTATTCTCTCAGAACGTCCCACCCTCACCTTCTCCCTTTGAGTCCATAAGACATCTGTGTCTCTTATTCTGTCTCGCATATAGGGTTCTCGTTACCATCTTTCAAATTCCATATATGCTGGGCATACACACCGAGGAAACCAGAATTGAAAGAGACACGTGTACCCCAACGTTCATCGCAGCATTGTTTATAATAGCCAGGACATGGAAGCAACCTAGATATCCATCATCAGATGAATGGATAAGGAAGCTGTGGTATGTATACACAATGGAATATTACTCAGCCATTAAAAAGAATACATTTGAACCCGCTTTCTTTATAGTCCAACTCTCACATCCATACATCACTACTGGAAAAACCATAGCCTTGACTAGATGGACCTTTGCAGGCAAAGTAATGTTTCTGCTTTTTAGTATGCTGTCTAGGTTGGTCATAGCTTTCCTTCCAAGGAGTGAGCCTCTTTTAATTTCATGGCTGCAGTCACCATGTGCAGTGATTTTGGAGCCCAAAAATATAAAGTCAGCCACTGTTTCCACTGTTTCCCCATCTATTTGCCATGAAGTGATGGGACTGGATGCCATGATCTTAGTTTTTTGAATGTTGAGTTTTTCACTCTCCTCTTTCACTTTCATCAAGAGGCTCTTTATTTCTTCTTCCCTTTCTGCCATAAGGGTGGTGTCATCTGCATATCTGAGGTTATTGATATTTCTCCCAGCAATCTTGATTCCAGCTTGTGCTTCCTCTAGCCCAGCATTTCTCATGATGTACTCTGCATTTAAGTTAAATAAGCATGGTGACAATATACAACCTTGACGTACTCCTTTCCCCATTTGGAACCAGTCTGTTGTTCCACGTCCAGTTCTATCTGTTGCTTCCTGACCTGCATACAGATTTCTCAAGAGGCAGGTCAAGTGTTCTGGTATTCCCATCTCTTGAAGAATTTCCCACAGTTTTTTCCTACAGTTGCTTTTTCAATGATCCAGCGGATGTTGGCACATTTGAACTCTGGTTCCTCTGCCTTTTCTAAAACCAGCTTGAACATCTGCACGTTCACGGTTCATGTATTGCTGAAGCTTGGCTTGGAGAATTTTAAGCATCATTTTACTAGCGTGTGAGATGAGTGCAATTGTGCAGTAGTTTGAGCATTCTTTGGCATTGCCTTTCTTTGGGATGGGAACAAAAACTGACCTTTTCCAGTCCTGTGGCCACTGCTGAGTTTTCCAAATCTGCTGGCATATTGAGTGCAGCACTTTCACAGCATCATTTTTAGGATTTGAAATAGCTCAACTGGAATTCCATCACCTCCACTAGCTTTGTTCATAGTGATGCTTCCAAAACCCTCAGCCTTTGACAATCAATTGGCTATGTGCAATTTATAATAAAGAGCATTGTAAATTTTATTATTAGTTTTAAAGTATGTGCTAAACATCCTTTACATCAGTAAAATTTGTAATGAATATCTTTCTTTTTAAACCTTACCAGGACACCACTGCAGTCAGCCAAGTTGGGGCAGAAGATAATGGGACTGTGAAGGAGGAATGGCCGTAGGCAGTCATAAATACCGCATCATCAGGTGCACAAACAAGGACCATAGATTCTCTACAAAGATTATCTTCCTCACTGTGCCACGTGTTTATTTACACATCTTATTTTATTATTATTTTTTTACTTTTTGGCCGAACCCCGTGGCATGCAGGATCTTAGTTCCCCAAGCAGGGATAGAACCTGTACCCCCCACCCCCGCCACCTCCTCCCACAGTGGAAGGTGGAGGCCCTATTTACATATTTTAAACTGATCGCCTTCTGTTTCCTTTTCCTTTACTTCACCATTGCACAGAGTGTGATGGTGGTTGAGAAGGGACTGTGAGAGAAACAGATATCTCTCAGATGCCCTGGGTGAGGGCTAGAAGAAGTGACTGATGAAATAGCAGGATATTTTCTTTAGGAATAGAATATGTTGGATTATTTGAAGTAAGAAAACCAGATGTATGAGAAGATGGGTCTTCTGAGGTATTGGACAGCCAGAGGCGTAGAGAGCTCCGTCTACTCGGCACCCTCTTCTATGTCAAGGAAACTGCCCACAGTGTAAGTCTTGGAGGGAAGAACAGTCTTGCCTCCTACTGAGGAAACTCTATTATGTGCTTTTTCTCACCCTCGGTGGCTGGAAGTTTTTGCATGTTATCTGAGCTGAGAAAAATGAAATTTCTCTATTTGGGATTTTGGATCTGGAGATAATAGGGAATAGTTCAGAAGTCTTGACATCTGCAGCCATAGTAACTGGCCTCCATAGGTGACAGTCAGGGGGTGGGTGGGCAACATCGGTGGTTCAGAGGTGACTTCTTTAATCAACTCTTCCTATGATGTAATCTTAGCAGTGGATCCAACCACTTGACTTCCCTAGTTGAGTACCCATTGTCAGAGCTGATTCTCCAATCATTGTTGTTGTTTAGTTGCTAAGTTGTGACTGACTCTTTTGTGATCCCATGGACTGTAGCCTGCCAGGCTCCTCTGTCCATAGGATTTCCCAGGCAAGAATACTGGAGTGGGTTGCCATTTCCTTCTCCAGGGGATCTTCCCAAACCAGGGATCGAACCTGGATCCCCTGCATTGGCAGGTGGATCTGAGCCATCAGAGAAGATCCAATTCTCCAAATCTTCCTGTTAATTCTGTGAGCCATTCAATAAATAACTGCAAAAAGTGTTTAAGGTGAACAGAGTTGGTTTCTGTTGTTGGAGTTAATAAAATATGCCCAGAGGGAAGCATTTTAAAGGATGTTGCCATGATTCTAAAATGCAGACATTTCCTAATGAGACTCCTGGCTAGAAGTCTGTTGCTAGGAAATTGAGAAGAGCATTAAGCCTGTGGACGTGCCTGGCTGTTTAGCCTAACATACACGGGAAATGACTAAGATAAATTGCTCAAAAGTTCCAACTGCCCTCATACATCTATAACAGGAGAAAATGTCTTGATGATAGTTAAACTTCTCTTTTTCCAAATATGCATTTCATTTTGAACATTTTTGGCAATAGTCATAGCTCTGTGTCATTTTTTTTTACAACAGGGCTGGCCAGGCATAATTCTGATGCCCATTGGGATTCCCTTTATTATGTTTAGGGACTTTGTAGAAAGGAACATCATCTAAGTGGTCACCATCACAACTCATCTTTGTCAAGTCAACAGTCAGGCTAAATCTTCCACAAGTAAATTGACCACCTAACTTGACAGGTTTCTCATCTTTCAACTTGTGGTTTGTGTTAGGCAATTTTAGTGACATTGACTTTGATTGTTGCCTGGCCTGAGTTCTCTTTCAGAGGTTCTGGAGGAGAAACCACTTCTAGTCGTATTTAAGTCATTGGCAGAAGCCAGTTTATTACAGTTATAGGGTTGAGGTCTCCATATCCTCACTGACTGTCAACCAGCAACCTCTCTCACCTTCTTAAGGCCATTTGCTTCCCTCACCATGCTGCTTTCTCCATCTTCATTCTGGTGATGGTGCAGCATCTTTTCTGCCTCAAATCTGAGAAGCTTCTTTGCTTTTAAGGATTCATGTGATTAAATTGGCCCCATCAAAAAAAGGGAAAGCTCCTACACTGTTGGTGTGAATGTAAGTTGGTACAGTCACTATGGAAAAAATATACAAGTTTCTTAAAAAACTAAAAATAGAGCTATGATATGACCCTGTAATCCCATTCTTGAGCATATATCTGGAGAAAAACATGATCTGAAAGGTTACATGCACCCCAAGGTTCTTTGCAGCACTGTTTATCATAGTGAAGACATGCAAGCAACCTAAATGTCCGTCATCAGAGAAATGGATAAAGAAGATGTGAGATATATATATATATATATATATATATATACATATACATATACATACACACACATAGTGGAATACTACTAGGTCATTGAAAAGAATGAAATAATGTCATTGGCAGCAACATGGATGGACCTATAGATTGTTATACTGAGTGAAGTAAGTTAGACTGAAAAGGAGCAATATCATATGACATCCCTTATATCCAGAATCTAAAAAGAAATGATACAAATGAACTTACAAAACAGAGACTCACAGATTTAGAGAATGAATTTATGATTGCCAGGGGGAAGGATCAGAGCAAGGGATAGTTAAGGAGTTTGGGATGGAAATATACACACTGTTATATTTTAAATGGATAACCAACAAGGACCTACAGTATAGCACATGGAACTCTGCTTAATGTTATATGCAGCCTGGATGGGAGAGGAGTTTGGGGGAGAATGGATACATGTATATGTATGGCTAAGTCCCTTTGCTGTTTACCTAAAACTATCACAACACTGTTAAATGGCTATATCTCAATACAAAATATAAAGTTTTAAAAAAATATTAAAAAATAAACAAATGGGTTCTAATCAAACTTAAAGTCTTCTGTAGAGGGAAGGAAACCATCAACAAAAGGAAAAGACAGCATATGGAATGGGAGAAAATGTTTGCAAATGACACAGCTGACAAGAAGTTAATATCCAAAATACACAAACAGCTCATACAACTCAACATCAGAAAACCAAACAACCAAATCAGAAAATGGGCAGAAATAGACACCCAAATAAACACTTCTCCAAAGAAGACATACAGATGGCCAACAGGCATGTGAAAAAAATGCTCACTGTCACTTATTAGAGAAACGCAAGTCAAAACCATGATGAGGTATCATCTCACACCAGTCAAAATGGCCATCATCACAAAGTCTACATATACTAAATGCTGGAAAGGATGTGGAGAAAAGGGAACCCTCCTTCACTGTTGGTAGGAATGTAAATTGGTACAGCCACTATGGAAAAAAGTGTGCTCAGTTCAGTCACTCAGTCATGTCCGACTCTTTGTGATCCCATGGACTGCAGCACGCCAGGCTTCCCTGTCCATCACTAACTCCTGGAGTTTACTCAAACTCATGTCCAGTGAGTCGGTGATGCCATCCAACCATCTCATTCGCTGTCGTCCCCTTCTCCTCCCACCTTCAATTTTTCCCATCATCAGGGTCTTTTCCAATGAGTCAGTTCTTTGCATCAGGTGGCCAAAGTATTGGAGCTTCAGCATCAAAAAAGTGTGCAGGTTTCTTAAAAACTAAAAATAGAGCTACCGTATGATCCAGCAATTCCACTCCTGGGTATCCCATTTCAGAAAAAGTGAAAACTCTATTTTGAAAATGTACATGCATCCCAATGTTCATAGTAGCACTATTTACAATAGCCAAGACACGGAAACAACCCAAGTACCCATCAACAAACAACTGGCTTAAGAAGATGTAGTGTACATATACACAATGAAATATTACTCAGCCATAAAAGGGATGAAATATTTTCATTGGTAACAACATGGCTGGACCCAGAGACTATTATACCTAATGAAGTCAGGCAGAGAAAGACAAACATAATATGATATCATTTATATGTGGAATCCTAGAAATACAAAAGAATCTGTGTACAAAACAGAAGCAGACTCATAAACATAGAAAATAAACTTATGGCTACCAAAGGGGAGACGGAGGGTGACAGAGACATGTTAGGAGGATAGAATTAACAGATGCAAATTACTTATACATAAAATAGATAAGCAACAAGGATTTACTGTATAGCAAAGGGAATTATACTCAGTATCTTGTAATAACTGAATCACTTTGCTGTATACCTGAAACTAACAAAATATTGTAAATCAACTATACTTCAATAAAAAGTCTTTAGTTATTTGGGCTCCTCGGGGTACTCATAGGACAATGATCAATTTACAGAGTCCCAGAAAGTTGTATGGTGCTATGGACTAAATGTGTTCCTCCACAGTTCACGTGTTGAAGTCCCTAGGCCCCAGTGTGATGGTATTTGGAGGTAATTAGGTTTAGATGAGGTCATGAGGGTAGAGCCCCCATGATGAGATTAGTGCCCCCATAAGAAGAGACCTCAGAGCTTCCTTTCTTAGCCACCTGAAGATAC
Organism: Okapia johnstoni; assembly: GCA_024291935.2. Lineage (NCBI taxonomy): Eukaryota > Metazoa > Chordata > Mammalia > Artiodactyla > Giraffidae > Okapia > Okapia johnstoni. Next base: position 18,310,574 of record CM044305.1, read on the forward strand.
AGTAAGACAGCCGTCTATAAGCTAGGAAGAGAGTTCTCATCAGGAACCACATTGGCTGGCACCTTGATCTTGGACCTTCCAGTCTCCAGAACTGTTAAAAATAAATGTCTGTTGTTTAAGCTACCCGGTTCATGCTATTTTGTTACAGCAACCCCAGCTGACTAAGAAAGCTGGGTAGCATTTTGTGTGCCACATTGTGAGCAGAGAGTCAATGGTGTTTTCTTGCTTAGCTAAATCAATGAGCATCCTGAATAAAGCTTACGAAAGAAAGAATGAAATGTCTTTGCCTTACCAACTCTAGCCCCTTCCCGTCTCTCAGATGACCCAGAGCACAGAATCACAACTGAAGGTGGCTGTGGGGGAGACCGTCCCCACTTAGAGATGTTTGGATGTCTCTTCCCACATGTCTATAGCAGTGCTTTGCCCTGTGGACCCTCTGTCCATTAGCTCTGCAGGGCTCAGACTTAAATAGATGTCTGTCCAGGTACAAAAGGGGGCCTCCCCCACCCTCAGCCATGAAAGGCAAAGTGCCCCAAGGCAGTGTTTCTCCAGCATCACTTCACTTTGGAATCACCCAGAGCACTTTTGAAAACTGTCCATGCCCAAGCCCCATACTCAGAAGTCCAGGTTCAAATGATCAGAAGGGGACCTGACTATTAGCAGTTTTATAAAAATCTTCCCAGCTGCTTTTAATGTGCAGCCAGGGTTATGAAGCACTGCTGTGAGGCAAAGGGCTGCAGGTTATCCCTGGGTGGCTCCGTCTAACAGATGAGTGAATCCCAGCTGTCAGGAATGATGACATTACCCATGTGGGGAGAACAGTGAGAAAGCAATAGTTGTCAAAGCCTGACATTTAGGCAGGGAGCACAAAATGTCTCAACATTTCCATTACTCTGCATGCAACTCCTCTCTGCTTCTCTGAAGAGGAGGCTTTAGCTGGAGATAGGAACTCTTGTGATGGTGTGAGGATGGCCTAGACATGAGTGATGTAATGAGACAGCAGCACACCATCACGCAGATGGCATCCTTGAGCCATCAGCTGGGAACCGGGTCATCTGATTAATTACAACAGGCTGATGTCATGGAAGAGGCATTGACCACTGCCTCTGACACGGTCTGCTATGGGTAGTTTGGTTAACTTTGTAAGGATTTACCCAAGTCACAAATGAGAGAAGCAATTCTCTTGTTACCACACCTACTGAAAGGGAATCATCACCTTCATGTCTCAAAAAAGGATAGCAATAATAGCTGATATTCCTTAAGGACTAACTGCCATAACAATTTACTACAAACCATGAGGCTTAAAACAAGAAAATGTGTTAACTTACAGTTTTGTAGGTCAGGAGTCTACCACAGGTCTCAGCAGGATAAAAAATTAAGGCGTTAGCAGTGCTCAGTTCCTTTCCAGAAGCTTTCAGGAAAAATCTGTTTGGAGCTCATTGAAGCCAGAGGCAGAATTCAGTTCCTGATGCTAGTAGGACTGAGGGTTCCATTTTCTCACTGGCTGTCAGTGGAGGGCTGTTGCCAGCGACTAGAGGCCGCCTGCATTCCTTGGCTGATGGGTCTCTTCCTCCGTCTTCAAAGCCAGCCATGTTGGATCAAGTCCCTCGATGTGAGGGGTCCCCAATCTTCAGGATCTAATGCCTGATGATCTGAGATGGAGCTGATGTAATGATAATAAAAATAAAGGGCACAATCAATGTAATGTGCTTGAATCATCCCCGAACCATCCCCGCACCCCTGCTCAGTGGAAAAAATTGTCTTCCATGAAACTGGTCCCTGGTGCCGAAAAGGTTGGGGACCACTGCCCTACACTCCCTCTCTCCTGTCTTTTTTCCTATCAGTGTCTCTCTTTGACCTTCACTTCCGCCCCCCGTTCCACTTTTAAGGACCCACATGACTACAACAGGCCCACCTGGGAATCTTTAATTCCATCTGCAAAGTTCCTTTGGCCACTTTAGGTAATGGGGTTGGGCAGGCTGCAGGGACTACGTTAGGATAGTGTAGAGCCACTGTTCTGCCCACCACACACCTCACTAGGCTCTTCTCCTACCCCTGTCGCTCAGTCGTGTCCAACTCTTTGCGACCCCATGGACCGCAGCACACCAGGCCTCCCTGTCCATCACCAACTCCTGGAGTTTACTCAAACTCATGTCCATTGAGTTGGTGATGCCATATAACCATCTCATCCTCTGTCGCCCCCTTCTCCTCCTGCCATCTATCTTTCCCAGCATCAGGGTCTTTTCCAATGAGTCAGCTCTTTGCATCAGGTGGCCAAAGTATTGGAGTTTCAGCTTCAACATCAGTCCTTTCAATGAACACTCAGGACTTATCTCCTTTAGGATGGACTGGCTGGATCTCCTTGCAGTCCAAGGGACTCTCAAGAGTCTTCTCTAACACCACAGTTCAAAAGCATCAATTCTTTGGTGCTCAGGTTTCTTCACAGTCCAACTCTCACATACATACAAGACTACTGGAAAAACCATAGCCTTGACTAGATGGACCTTTGTTGGCAAAGTAATGTCTCTGCTTTTTAATATGCTGTCTAGGTTGGTCATAACCTTCCTTCCAAGGAGTAAGTGTCTTTTAATTTCATGGCTGCTGTCACCAGCTGCAGTGATTTTGGAGCCCCCAAAAATAAAGTCAGCCACTGTTTCCACTGTTTCCCCATCTATTTGCCATGAAGTGATGGGACCAGATGCCATAATCTTAGTTTTCTGAATATTGAGTTTTAAGCCAACTTTTTCACTCTCCTCTTTCACTTTCATCAAGAGGCTCTTTAGTTCTTCTTCCCTTTCTGCCATAAGGGTGGTGTCATCTGCATATCTGAGGTTATTGATATTTCTCCTAGCAATCTTGATTCCAGCTTGTGCTTCCTCCAGTCCAGCATTTCTCATGATGTACTCTGCATATAAGTTAAATAAGCAGGGTGACAATATACAGCCTTGACGTAATCCTTTTCCTATTTGGAACCAGTCTGTTGTTCCATGTCCAGTTCTAACTGTTGCTTCCTGACCTGCATACAGGTTTCTCAAGAGGCAGGTCAGGTGGTCTGGTACTCCCATCTCTTGAAGAATTTTCCACAGTTTATTGTGATCCACACAGTCATAGGCTTTGGCATAGTCAATAAAGCAGAAATAGATGTTTTTCTGGAACTCTCTTGCTTTTTTGATGATCCAGCGGATGTTGGCAATTTGATCTGTGGTAAGAGGTCATTTTTATTCATTCAGCCCAGTTTCTCTTCCTCTAATTCATTTTAATGCTAACTGTACTTGGGTCTTAGCCCTGGCCCCCTTTCTTCTCTCTCTAAACGTCCTCTGCAGGTGATCTCTTCCAGGCCCCTGGTTTTAAATAGTATCTGTATGCAACATTTCAAATTAATATCCTCTATCTTCTGTGCCCCAGAATCTTTTCTCCAATGGCCTACTTGATAGCTAGGTTTTCACGTGAATCTTCAGAATTACCAAATTTTTGTTCCCCTGTCCCCACCTCCAACCTGTTTCACACACCCCTTCCTGTCTCCCTTATGACATTATCGCCTATTTGATCATGCCAAACACTTGGGATTCATCCTATTTGCTTCCTTCTCCTTTGGCCACTTGCTCAATCATCCCCAAACCTTGTTGTATACCAGATCCCTTCTGTCACTTCCCCTTTACTCCACAGCACAGTAACGACTGAGCCAGGCAACCCTGATTTTGCCATTAAACCTGCAGCTCCCTGCAGCAGCAAAATAGATCTTTTACAAACTTTAATCGGAAGTAACAAAGCCAAAATACTAAGAGGTTATTTCTGGAGGGTGGAAATATGGGTGGATGTTATTTTCTTCCTGGTACTTTTTTGCACTTTAAACATTTCCATAGAAAACTCAAAACAAAATGTTCCATAAAAACAAAAACAAAAATAAGATGTTACCTTCTCAGAAGGGTTCCCCTCCCCTTTCCCATCCCTACATTATTATCTCTAATAGCATCCTGTTATTTCCTCTCTTGGTCTTTATCACACTTTGCAGTGGTTTACATTTTGTTTTCTGGTTTTATTGTCTCTCTCTCTCTCTCACTAGCTGTAAGGCCCTGAGGGAAGTACCATATTTATTGTGTTGACTACTCTAAACCTAGCACCCAGGCCTGTGCCTGCCACACAGTAAAGGTTTAATTCACCCGGGTGTCCTTTGTTATCTGAATTCTCACTATCCAGTTATCCACTAAAATGACTTGCAAAAATTCCAGATTTATTACAAACCAGCCAACAAACATCAGAAAGCCTGTTTAAGGTATATGTGAGCCTAGGTAAGAGAAAGTAGATTGTGTTGCAGTCCTATCTCAACAGCTGCATGATACAGATTACTGTTAAGTTGCAAATTCGTGTCTAACTCTTTGTGACCCCATGGACTGTAGCCCGCCAGGCTCCTCTGTCCATGGGATTCTCCAGGCAAGAATACTGAAGTGGGTTGCCATTTCCTTCTCCAGGGGTTCTTCCTGACCCAGGGATCGAACCCTCGTCTCCTGCGTCTCCCGCACTGCAGGCGGATTCTTTACCACTAAGCCATCTGGGAAGCCCCCTGATATGGATACTTGTTTAAGTGTGTACCAATGTCCAGATGTCTAGACGATCAGCATTCCCAGTTATTTAGTGAAAATGTCTTCTCAGAAAGTAGTACTCATTCAGCTTCATGTTCATCATCATTTGGAGGAAAGGAAAGGAGAGGATCTGTGTACTGAATCTTTACAAGAAACCCTGGCTTACATGCAGAAAACCATTGCTGCAGCCAAGTGAATGTGATTGTGACATCAAAGAAAGCACTGCACCCCAGAAATGCAGTGACACACCCTGTCTGATGCCACTGGGAGCTGTATAACCTTCAACAAAAACAATACAAACATGTTCATTTGAGAGTTTTCCCCACTACACGTTATTTCATCTGTAGCTCCAAATGACGGCTCAGAGTCACAACCACTTCCAGAGTCTTGCATACCAATCAGACAGCCACCCCCAATTTCCTTGTTTGGATGTGTAGGATGCATCTACCATTCCACTCAGTCTTTCCCTCAACCCCAACCCCCAAAGGAGATTGAAGCTTCCACTTCCTTCCTCAGGCCCACCAGACTCTGCTCGGGCAACTCTTATGTTGGTCAGTAACCAGAACCTGAAAACTGCTCTATAATTTCATTTTATTTTTCTAAGTATAACTTTCATTCTCTATTTAAAGTATCTTGAACATATTATTTCCACTACAGTTATTTATTACATTATTTGAAAAGACCCTGATGCTGAAAAAATTGATGGCAGAAGGAGATGCAGAGGGTGAGATGGTAGAATGGCGACACTGACTCAATGGACATGTAAAGTAAAGTCGCTCAGTCGTGTCCGACTCTTTGCAACCCCATGGACTATAGCCTACCAGGCTCCTCTGTCCATGGGATTTTCCAGGCAAGAGTACTGGAGTGGGTTGCCATTTCCTTCTCCAGGGGATCTTCCCGACCCAGGGATCGAACCCGGGTCTCCAGCATTGCAGACGGACGCTTTACCGCCTGAGCCACCAGTGAAGCCCCAATGGACATGAGTTTGAGCAAATTCCGGGAGACAGAGAAGCCTGGTATGCTGCAGTTCATGGGGTCACAAAGAATCAGACATGACTTAGCAAATGAACAATAGTTATTTATGTTTCAGTTATACTCACTGAGTGTGGGAAAGATAAACTTTGTCTGCTCCATAGTGTTCCTCCTGTCAGTGTTGTCCTGGACCAGCTATGTCAGTATCACCAGGAAGCTTGTTAGAAATGCTAGTTCTGGGATCTCCCTGGTGGTTTGGTGGCTAAGACTCCACGCTCCCAATGCAGGGGGCCTGGGTTCAATCCCTGGTCATATAACTAGATCCCTCATGCCACAAAGAACACTGAAGATCCTGTGTGCTTCAGGTAAGACCTGGCACAGTCAAATAAATAAATAAAAATAAATATTGAGAAAGAAATGCTAGTTCTTGGGTCCTGACCCAGACCTACTGAATCTGAAACTCTAGGTCTAAGGATCCCATGTTTCAATAGACTCCTTATACGATTCTGATGAGTGCCAAAGTTTGAAAAGCCCTGCTATACAATGGAGTATTATACACACAAAAAATCAGATGTCGATGTTTTGATGTTTTTACATTATGTAGAAATCCCTGGTGGATGCTTACAGAGGGCTTTAAGAGTATTTTAGTGATATTTAAGAAAATTGGTTGTGGATTTTGGATGGGCTGGGAATACATTTTTGTTTCCATTTAAAATAATAGACCATCAGCTTCCTTTATCTGAAAATTTGCTATCCAACATGCTTTCAGGGATGGATTAGATTCAGACAGCAAGGGAGGTCTGCATTCAGAAAAGGAATGTTGACAGTTTGAGAGGCATATGCCAAGAATTCCTTCACAGCGTTTAGAGCCTGTCTGGGTGAAAGGCTGCCCCTTTCTTGCCTCGCTAGTAAGTGCCTCAGGATAGAACATACACATGAGCCAAAGTAGGGAAAGCATAAGGCAGTGGTAACAAATACTTGGGGAAATATGTGACAATTGTTTTAGGATTTTAGGAAAAAAAGGAGTTCAAGAAAACACCGAGGGAAAACTCAAGGCTATATGGAATGTCAGCTTGAATTCTCACTCCAAAAAGTAATGATGCAGAGAGAATGGCAGTTTGCAACCAGAAATGAGGCGAACCAGATTCTTCAAATAACTTATTTCGGCCAGTCACTGTCAACCATAGCTAGTCAAGGACAGGTCTAAGAAAAAACTCTCTTCCTAGTGGAGCACCACTTGTCAATTTTCCAATGGCAGATGACCTTAACCAAATCTACACTCAAGCCTTGCTATTTCTCCCAACAGACATACAGCCATTTACTGATTATGTAAAGTTCAAAAGGAGCCAAACAGCAGAGTCTGATCTAAGAAGAGAGTTTTTTGTGGAGACAGGTGATCCAGAAAATCAGCTTTACCCTTCTGTTTCAAAGATACATAGTTCAACACATACAAATATTTCTCTTAACTCTGGGAAAATCTCTGTCAGAAAAACTTAAAAATGCCTATCCAGTCTAGGTAAATTACATCTGGTCTGAATACTCACAAAAGGACCCAGGAAGTGAAACACCGAACAGAGGTATACAGAGAATTTCAGCAAGAATAATGTTTTTAATTGGGCATTTATAAACTCAGGGCATTTATTTCATGACCAAAAGTGTGGCCTTAAATGGTTTTAGAATTCACTCAGCATAGACTGAGTTATTGGAAGGAATCAACAGTAACTTTAAAGCAGAGATTGTACTATTCAGCAAAGCTTGACTGCATCAATGCCTGTGAAGAATGAAGTGCAACATTCTTTGTTTATCTCTACCTGAAAAGTCTGTCTGTTCTAGGGATTTTGGAAGTGGGTCGAGGTTAGTCCTGCCATAACAACTGAAATCATGTGTCTTGATATTGACACCTTGTGATATTTCCACCAGATATCTACAATGGAGGCAACTGATTCTACAAAATTAACATGAAACTATATATTCTATAAAGCGGGCTTCCTTGGTGGTTCAATGGTAAAGAATCCTCCTGCCCATGCAGAAGACCCAGGTTCGATCCCTGGGTTGGGAAGATCTCCTGGAGAAGGAAATGGCAACCCACTCCAATATTCTTGCCTGGAGAATCTCATGGGCAGAGGAGCCTGGTAGGCTACAGTCCATGGGGTTGCAAAAGAGTCAGACACAATTTAGCAACTAAACAACAACAATTCTATAAAGCAACTTGTCCTTTCTTGACATAGTATACAATCATCATTTTGTTGTATTTAAACAAACATAACTCTATTCATTGGCACAGAATTTTCCTATCAGCACTTTTACCCCTCAAATTATCACCCTTATTTGGATTATCTTCCATTTTCTTTCTGAAAACAGGTACATCTTCTCTTTCAAATTCAAGGGGAAGTTAGTCTCCGCAGCATGGAGGAAGGGAATGTATATAAAGAGACTGCGCTACTTTCTACTCCAAGCCTGACTTGGTAGTAGAGGAATCAGATGAATTTTAAATTGACCTTGAGATGGAAATTTGAGAGTGAAGAGCACTGAGTATTTAAGCTGAATGGACACTGTTTTGATAATAAAAAATGACTGGTCAAGATGTTTTAAAGGATCTGCTACCTAGTAGAGAAGGGGAGGTAGTCATTGAACAAAACACAAGCAAACAGAGACTCCTCAACAAACCAGTTCCATCTATTTAGAGGGTAAGGAAGGCTTCTCGTGGGAAGTGGTACCTTGGTGCAGCTTACTGAAAATTCTGGTGGGTTTGGGTGGTTTAGTGTCATTGTTGAGGCACCAGAAACCATAAATGACATTGTCAGCCATATTTAAGAGTATGGGCAATTTTTAGATCATGATTTCTGTAAGGGCTAGGCTACAATTTATCCTCCTCAATGAAACCGAAAAATTGTAAGATTAAGCTCAGGACAAGCAGGTAGCAAATGTTAGAGATGCCTTTGCTCCCAAACTGAATCCTAACATTCGGTTTTTTCATGGGTGAAATTTTACTCCCCTTACTAATTTATTTTTTAGGGTTCAAGGAAGGCTATCTGAGATCTTTGCAAACTAGACATTAATTTGAAAAATAAAGTGGATGGCTCACTAACAGAGACTTCATAAACATTTATCATTTGAATGAAAGCATGAATAAATAGAAGGCCGTTTTAATAGTGCCACTAAGCAGAATCCATCTCTTGGTTTTACAAACATGAGTGGAGAAATTTCCATTATTTTGGTTTTGATTTATGCCTATAACACTGTGATTATTAAAGCATGGCTCACATGCTCCAATAATTCACACAGTTCATAGGAGATTAATAAACTATATCATATCAATGTCACTGTAATTTTGCATAATTGTATTGAATTTCTTCTTCTCACTAGGCCTGATATTCATAATTTCATCAGATTTGATACACTATTGATCTTCACAGCCTGGTTTGTGAAATTACCTCATCCTCTAAACAAATATTAATGAGCAATCTTTATCCCTTGAACCTGGAAGCATTGCTCAAACCTACAAAAACTAAAAATAGAGATCTGGCCTTTTAAGTACCATGAGCACCAGATGCAAGAAGAGAAGAAAACATTAGGCCCACGGCTGAGAAATTTTATATACATTTAAAAATAAAAATTGGAAAGGAGAAAATGTCAAGAGACTGATTATTACACAAAGTTCCAGTATGCAAGTTATTTATAGTGCTACCTCTAAAACTCCTGACCCTGGAATCAATTTCTAAATCAATTGGAAACCAATCTCATTCCCGAGTGCAACCCATACATTCTCATTCAGAACCAGCTGGTATCTTTCCATTGTTCTCCCATCATCCTCCTGTAGATTATATTTCTGGATGTGGAAAAGGGAAGAAGGGAATTGTCCTTTCTCATTTGACTTCTGCTCAGGACAGTTTTTAAGAGACACTTATCAACCTCATGGTTCAAACCAGTTACCCATATCAATTATTTGTGATTTTTTTTAAAAATTTTTTACTATGGAAACATTTAAATCAGGTTCCAAGGCCAGAAAACATGTATAATTAAACTCCCACATACCCAGCCACTTAGTGTACCATTCCCAACTTGTGGCTGATCTTATTTTATGTATATATCTATCAGATCTCCCCTCCCATAAGAATTTGAAGCAAACTACACTTCATTTAATTAAATAATTTACAGATGTTAAAGGGCTCTTATCCTTGGATATGAAATTCACCACCCTTCTTTTCAATTCTCTCAGATGGTGATAACAGAAAGTTACCTGGTGGTGCTATTTAGGGAGTCTTCTCTTTGCAAGCTTTGAAGGCACATATCTGGTCACTCTACCTATGTATTCCATTTCAGGAACTCTACTCTTACTTGCAGGCAGGAAAAATGATGACCCACATGCATCATTCAACCAGCTTTCCCTCTTCTGGTGTGTGACACAAGCATAAGGGACCCAAATGTTTTTCATTAACTGTAAGTTTTTGCTTATTTTTTCCTCTAGGTATATTATTTCTATTATTGATTTCTGGTTTAAGCCACTGTAGTCAGAGAGTTTATGCTGTATGATTTCCACCCTTGATTTGTTAAGACTTGTTTATGCCCTAGAATATAGATATATTTTGGTTAACATTCCATGAGATTTCCACAGATGTTCTGCAAATGTCAATTGGGTAATGTTGGTTAATGGTGTGTTTAAATTACTTATATCTCTATTAATTTTTTCCTACTTGTTCTAGCAATTAATGTGAGAGAATTTTAAATTTATGCAACTAAGATTGTCGTGAACTATCTCTACTTTTAGTTCTATTAAGTTTTCCTTGATATATTTTGGAGCTATGTTATTAGAAGTTCATTCAGTTTTAAGACCATTATGCTTTCCTGTTGAGTCGATTCTTATTAATATCATTATGGACCATCCTCTTTATTTCTAGTTATACGTTTTCCTTAGAGTCTACTTTGTCTGGAATTAATATAGCCAGAGATTTTTCTTTTCAGTTTATCTTTCTCATCCTTTCATTTTCAATTTTGCTGTGCCCTGATATTTAAAGTTTATCTTTTATAAAGAGCATACAATTGGGTGTTGGATTTTTCATCTGGGCTGCCCTTGTCATTTCATTGCAGTGTTTAGTCCATTTACATTTAATGTAATTACAATACAATTGGGTTTTTTTTTTTTTTTATGTCTTACCAAGTTGATTAAAAACCCCAGCCTACCATCACTGATCCGCCCCTAAACTCAGCAAAAGGCCTGTTGGAGAAAACTGGCTATATATTTTGGGCTCCTTATATGATTCCGAGTCAGTTTGGTGTCATCCCACTACAACTGTTTCAAAACATCTTCCCCCTCATTTATTTTTATCCCTACACTCTCTCTCTGCATACAGTAGGCCTGATTCTCAGTCCTTGTCCACACTTGGCAAATGCCCCCTGGGAAGAAAGCAGGTACTGATTTCTGCTCATTTAGGAATGGTTCTTCCCTCTTTGGAATTTTATTAAATGAAAAAAAAAAAGGAACAGAGAATAAGTGAAATGTGGGGCAATTTAAAATAGTCTAAATTTCCATATATCCTATACCTATATTCACTAATTGTTTGACATCCTGCCACATGTGCTTAATCCTTACCCCATCCCTTCTCAACACACAGAAGTTTTACTTTTCTTTGCAAACAATGAAATAGTGTGCAGATATCATGGCATGTTACCTCTAAATGCTTCAAATGTATCTGCTAAAAATAGACATTCTCTTATATATCCACAAGACCACTGCCTCCCCCCACACCCAAGAAAATGTAATGTATTGCAAACCGTCATATTATCTAATATACATTTCATATTCAAACTTCTCCAATTGTCCTTGAAACATAGTTGTATCTTTTTAAGAAAATCTAGGATCAAGTCTGCTGCTACTGCTGCTACGTCACTTCAGTCATGTCCGACTCTTTTGCAACCCTATGAACCACAGCCCGCCAGGCCTCTCTGTCCATGGGATTCTCCAGGCAAGAATACTGGAGTGGGTAGCCATTCCCTTCTCCAGGGAAACTTCCAAACCCAGAGATCAAACCTGTGTCTCTTAGGTCTCCTGCATTGTCAGGTAGGTTCTTTACTACTAGAGCTATGTGGGAAGCCCCAGGATCAAGTCTAGAATCACAAATTACATGTGGCTATCATGTTTTTTTTTTTAAGTCTTGTTTAATCAAGAACAATCTCTCCATCTTTATTTTTCATGACTATTGAAATTTTGGATTTGTCTAAATATTTCCTATTAGATATTGGTTAAACATTTTTTGACAAGAATTCTACATATTTTTACATGTGTCCTTCCACTGCATCATATCAGGAGGAACATGGTATCAGTTTGTCCCATTACTGGAGGTGCTAAGTTTGATCATTTGTTTAAGGGGGGGGGTCCACCATATCTCTCTAGGGTAAAGATATATTTTTCCCCTTTGAAATTAATAAGTAATCTGGGAGGTGATACTTTGAGATTATATGAATATTCTGTTACCCACTAACCTTTCACCCATTGGTTTTAGTATTCATTGGTAATTTTTTTTGCCTGAACCAGTCATTATGTTGTTGGTTATGAAATGGTGATTTTCAAATTCTATCATTCCTTCTATATGTCTAAACTGACATTATTTTGTAAAGAAGTTTTCCTCCTCCTACCTTTATCCTTGACTGTGGACTTGCTGATTTCCTTTTGTTGTAATCCATTACTATCATTACTCATTGTGATCCTCAAGTTATCCCAAATTCAGCCAGTGGGAGTCCCTTCCAGCCAGCCCCATTGTCCTTTGGACATGTCTCCATTGTTTGATCACTTCCCTGCTTTCTGAACGAGAAGATGCTCCAGGCTCACTTTATACCTGCCCCATGCCTGGAATCAGTCATTTCTCCAAAGAGAGCAGTAGTCTTCATAGTGGTGTCCAGCAGTCAGCAGTACACAGGGTATCAAAGCCCAGGGGAAGCACTAATGGTGTCTATGTGGTTCCAGCTCTGAGGTGTGATATGAAGCATTTTCCTGGCTGCTGCTAAGTCACTTCAGTCGTGTCCGACTCTGTGTGACCCCAGAGACGGCAGCCCACAAGGCTCCGCAATCCCTGGGATTCTCCAGGCAAGAATACTGGAGTGGGTTGCCATTTCCTTCTCCAGTGCATGAACGGGAAAAGTGAAAGTGAAGTCGCTCAGTCGTGTCCGACTCTTAGCGACCCCAAGGACTGTAGCCTACCAGGCTCCTCTGCCCATGGGATTTTCCAGGCAAGAGTACTGGAGTGGGGTGTCATTGCCTTCTCCTTTCCTGGCTGCACAGCCTCGCAAACCTTATTTTCTGGCCCTACGGAGGATTTTATGAGCCACCTGACACCAGTTAATCATTCCTTGTGCATTTAAGCAAGCCAGAGTGTCTGCTGCTTGCAGCCAAAAACCTTGATTGATATAAGCACCAAATGATTCACATAATAAGCCTGAACTCCCTGTTCTCTGGGTGGCAGTAGATAATCCAGAGCCTGTGTAAAAGTGTGATGTGATAATGGCTCATAAGAGCAGACTCGATAAAAACGAATTTAATAGCACTTTTCAGTTCCATGATACTTTAAGCATCATCTTTAACACCCTTGACATGTTTGAGAGATGTATTATTTTCCTCATTTGAAAGATGGGAATTTGAAATAAATGTTATAAGAATATGTATTATAACTGAACTATTTGAAAAAAAAAAAGATGTACTGAAAACAAAGTTAAAAAAATATACCCAAATAAATTTTTTGGAAATCATTTCAAAAAGTCAAATCAATGAGAGCATCGAAACATTAGTATCTAAAGCTAGAAGTATCTTAAATTTAAGACAAACATTCTGTCTCAGTAATTTACACAGTTATTTATCTCTGGAGTTTTACACTGAATTCATGAAGAAACTCCAACAATAATTAAAAGTGTTGTACTGAAAATATAGTAAGAAGAGTCAGTAGTAAAAAGCAACTGTGTAAATTACTGAGACAGAATGTTAATTTTAAATAGCAGCGGTTTGTCATAGCCAATTGAACTAAAAATGTGATCCACGTTAACTTCACTCTCGTTTTGTAACCCCCCCATAACTACTCTTGACATTCTCGCATGTTTGTCTTGGCTCAGTAATTCTCCATCAGGATGAACTGCCCAGAGATGGTATATACTAGTATATGTGAATTTAAGTGTATTAGTTATACTTGTGCTGTGTTATGTTGCTTCAGTCGTGTCTGACTCTGTGACCCTATGGACTGTAGCCCTCCAGGCTCCTTTGTCCACAGGATTCTCCAGCAAAGAATATTGGAGTGGGTTACCATGTCCTCCTCCAGGGGATCTTCCCAACCCAGGGATCAAACCTGCATCCTTCTCATGTCTCCTGCATTGGCAGGTGGATTCTTTACCTCTAGCGCCACCTGGGAAGCCCCATACTTGTGTAACAAATTACTCCATGTCTTAGTGGCTTAAAACAACACACACTTCAGAGTGTGTGACCCTGTTTCTGTGGGTCAGGAGCCTAGGATTTCTGCTTCAGGGATTTTCATGAGGCTGTAATTGAGGTGTTGGTAGTCCGGGGTCTCAGTCTCATCTGAATGTTCAGCAGAGGAAGAACCTGGTTACAAGCTCACTCTGTGGTCATCAGAAGCATTCTGTTCCCTGCTGGCTGTTGGCTGGGGCCTCTCTCCGCTTCTCCCACATGGTCACTTGCTACTTCAAAACATCCAAACTGAGATGTCAACAGAGTCTGTTAATAAGACAGAAGTCATAATCATTTGTCACCTAACCATGAAAGTGACATCCCATCACTTTTGTCATATTTTTCTGGTTGGAAACAAGTTAGAGGCCCCACCCACATTCCAAGGGAGAGGAATGCACAAAGATATAAACACTAGGATGTGGGGATCACTGAGAGCCATCTCAGAAAGCAGCCTAACAAACCAAAGACAGTTCTGAACAGAGTGTCACAGTCCTTTTTCAAGAAAGGCTATTCTTAGTTAGATGGGCTTGATGGTTTAGTTGCTAAGTCATGTCCAACTCTTGTGACCCCGTGGATTGTAGCCTACAAGGCTCCTCTGTCCATGGAATTTCCCATGCAGGAATACTGGAATGGGTTGCCATTTCCTTCTCCAGGAGATCTTCCTGACCCAGGGATTGAACCTGCATCCACTGCATCTCCTGCATCACAGGTGGATTCTTTACCAACTGAGCCACCAGGGCTTACTGTGATCCAAAGTTTCTCTGAGTCATTCTTTCTTGACTTTCTAAAAATTGTGTGTTGTTGGACTGTGACTGATGGACATTTCTGTTGTTTATTTTTGAGGACAAATATTCTTAAAACACATTTTAATAAGGCAATCATCATCATTAGTTTAGGGACTAAATTTTAGTCATCCCAGGACCATGTGTGCAGGGAGGCAGGGGGAAAAGATGTTCTCTATTTAGCTTGTGCTGCATGTAAATATAAAATGTTCCTCAGTTTAAAAGTATTGTCACTGATGCCCCTGAGATTCCTTTCCACCATCCCACCACCCCTGCTGTGCTTTTTTTCCCTCCATATTTTTCTGTTACCTAGCACTTACTATAATTTCTCCTGATGAAGGGCTTCGAACCTCATCAGAAACCTCCTTTATTAGGTAAACTGCTTGTGTTTAGCCTTTGAAATATTCCACATACTTTTCCTAAGCTATGTTTTTTCTTATTATCCTATTTTTCTTTAAAGAGACAAACCCCACAGCAGTGAGTTATGGAAAGTACCAGAAGGAAAAGGAGGCTTTGGCCTCCAAAATCTTGAATGATGCCTTATTCAGTTGGTTGAGAAACATTAAGAGATAGGGGAAAATGGTAGAGAAATAAGTTTCCATCATCTTAAGGGAGCTGTCCCCCTCTACTGCTAGCATGTGAGGGGCTAGTGGTAGAGGTGCTGAGGCGGCTGGAAGCAGGGACTTCAGTGACACACTGGATGGAGCAGGTGGAAAGCCCAGGACCCAGCACAGGACAAACAGAACATCAGAAACCTCTCCTAAGAGAAGTTCAGGAAGGAAAAATCATTTGCAAGACTTTGCCCCTATTCAGCCATCACAGAGTAGGATAAGAAGGCTCTAAATTGCCACTGAGAAAAGAATATACAACCATCAAACACTGGAAAGTGAGGAGAGGTGAAGGGTGGTGGGAAAGTATGAATTTCCTCATTGTTTGTAGCAGAGAGTCAATACTGTCTAAACTGGGAGTTTCAACATTCCAACTCCAACCCCTTAACAACAGTTTAGAATCTGTTTTTCCCCCTTAAACTCAAGTATGTCTTAGAAAATCCTAGCCTGTGATGAAGAAACATCGATTAGGAGTGCTTCAGTTTCACATCGATTTCTTTTTTTATGTGATATTCAAGGGAAATTAAAAACAACATTTAAATGAAAACAGCACTTAGCTATTTTATTCTTACTTTAATTAAGAAATAGCATTTTCTAAAAAGCTACCCTCTCTGTATCTGTCCATTGATCTACTTATCTATTTTTTTTGTATGAGCCTAGGTAGTTGGATGGAACTCCCCTAATGTCAGTGATAAATGCTTCTGGATGGTGTTTGGTGGATGACTATCCACTTCCTTAACTTTGTACTTTTTTAAACTATTGGAATTCTTCAAAATAAGCATGCATTTTGTTGACAGAAAGACTTATTTTTTTAAATTAATTTATTTTAATTGGGGGCTAATTACTCCAATTAGCCCCACTAAGACAGTAGGTACTGGAGTGGTGGCTACACAGCACTGGAGTGACTTTGAGGAGATATCCCACGTCCAAGGGCAAAGAAGAAGCCCCAGCAAGATGTAAGAAGGGGCGAAATTGCATTTAGAATCAAACCCTAAACCTGCCAGAGACGCTCAGAGGGCTCAAACATACCTTGTGCACACCAGGACCCAGAGACCCCACAGAGACTGAGACAGAACTGTCTTTGAGTGTCTCCTGAGGAGGTACGGGTCAGCAGTGGCCTGCTGCAGGGGCAGGGGCTCTGGGTACAGCAGACCTGGGTATGGCATAAGCCTTCTTGAAGGAGGTTGCTATTAACCCCACCATAAAGCCACCAGAACTTACACAGGACTGGGGAAACAGACCCTTTGAGGGCACAAACAGAACCATGAGTGCACCAGGACCCAGGAGAAAGGATCAGTGACCCCACAAGAGACTGAACCAGACTTGCCCGTGAGTGTCTAGGAGTCTCCCATGGAGGTATGGGTTGGTGGTGGCCTGCTGCAAGGTTGGGGGCACTGAGTGTAGCAGTCCATTTATGGGACATTTTGAAGGAGGTCGCCATCATCTTCATTACCTCCACCATAGTTTGGCCTCAGGTCAAATAGCAGGGAGGGAACACAGCTCTGCCCATCAGCAGAAAATTGGATTAAAGATTTATTGAGCATGGCCCCACCCATCAGAACAAACCCAGTTTCCCCCTCAGTCAGTCTCTCCCATCAGGAAGCTTCCATAAGCCTCTTATCCTTCTCCATCAGAGGGCAGACAGACTGAAAACCACAATCACAGAAAACTAACCAATCTGATCACATGGACCATAGCCTTGTCTAACTCAATGAAACTATGAGCCATGCCATGTGGGGCCACCCAAGACGGATGGGTCATGGTGGTGAGTTCTGACAAAATGTGGTCCACTGGAGAAGGGAATGGCAAACCACTTCAGTATTCTTGCCTTGAGAACCCCATGAACAGTATGAAAAGGCAAAAAGATAGGACACTGAAAGATGAACTTCCCAGGTCTGCAGGTGCCCAATATGATACTGGAGATCAGGGGAGAAATAACTGCAGAAAGAATGAAGAGACAGAGCCAAAGCAAAAACAAACAGCCAGGTGTGGATGTGACTGGTGATGGAAATAAAGTGTGATGCTGTAAAGAGCAATATTGCATAGGAACCTGGAATGTCAGGTCCATGAATCAAGGCAAATTGGAAGTGGTCAAACAGGAGATGGCAAGAGTGAACATCGACATTTTAGGAATCAGTGAACTAAAATGGACTGGAATGAGTGAATTTAACTCAGATGACCATTATATTTACTACTGTGGGCAAGAATCCCTTAGAAGAAATGGAGTAGCCATCATAGTCAACAAGAGAGTCCAAAATGCAGTACTTGGATGCAATCTCAAAAACGACAGAATGATCTCTGTTCGTTTCCAAGGCAAACCATTCGATATCACAGTAATCCAAGTCTATGCCCCGACCAGTGATGCTGAAGAAGCTGAAGTTGAACGGTTCTATGAAGACCTACAAGACCTTCTAGAACTAACACCCAAAAAAGATGTCCTTTTCATTATAGGGGACTAGACTGCAAAAGTAGGAAGTGAAGAGATACCTGCAGTAACAGGTAAATTTGGCCTTGGAGTACAAAATGAAGCAGGGCAAAGGCTAATAGAGTTTTGCTGAGAAAACGCACCGGTCATAGCAAACACCGTCTTCCAACAACACAAGAGAAGACTCTACACATGGACATCACTAGATGGTCAATACCAAAATCAGACTGATTATATTCCTTGCAGCCAAAGATGGAGAAGCTCTATACAGTCAGCAAAAACAAGATGAGGAGCTGATTGTGGCTCAGAGCATGAACTCCTTACTGCCAAATTCAGACTTAAATGGAAGAAAGTAGGGAAAACCACTAGATCATTCAGGTATAACCTAAATCAATTCTCTTATGATTATACAGTGGAAGTTACAAATACATTCAAGGGATTAGATCTGATAGAGTGCCTGAAGAACTATGGATGGAGGTTCGTGACATTGTACAGGATGCATTGATCAAGACCATCCCCAAGAAAAAGAAATGCAAAAAGGCAAAATGGTTGTCTGAGGAGGCCTTACAAATAGCTGAGAAAAGAAGTGAAAGGCAAAGGAGAAAAGGAAAGATAGCAATCTGAATGCAGAGTTCCAAAGAATAGCAAGGAGAGATAAGAAAGCCTTCTTAAGTGAACAATGCAAAGAAATGGAGGAAAACAATAGAAGGGGAAAGACTAGAGATCTCTTTAAGAAAATTAAAGATACAAAGGGAACATTTCATGCAAAGATGGGCACAATAAAGGACAGAAATAGTATGACCTAACAGAAGCAGAAGATATTAAAAAGAGGTGGCAAGAATACACAGAAGAACTATACAAAAAAGATCTTCACGACCCAGATAATCATGATGGTGTGATCACTCACCTAGAGCCAGACATCCTGGAATGCAAACTCAAGTGGGCCTTAGGAAGCATCACTACAAACAAAGCTAGTTAAGGTGATGGAATTCTAGTTGAGCTATTTCACATCCTAAAAGATGATGCTGTGAAAGTGCTGCACTCAATATGCCAGCAAATTTGGAAAACGCAGCAGTGGCCACAGGACTGGAAAAGGTCAGTTTTCGTTTCAATCCCAAAGAAAGGCAATGCAAAAGAATGCTCAAACCACCAAAGAATTGCAGTCATCTCACACTCTAGCAAAGTGATGCTTAAAATTCTCCAAGCCAGGATTCAAAATTACGTGAACCATGAACTTCCCGATGTTCAAGCTGGATTTAGAAAAGGCAGAGGAACCAGAGATTCAAATTGCCAACATCCATTGGATCATCGAATAAGCAAGAGAGTTCCAGAAAAACATCTACTTCTGCTTTATTGACTACGCCAAAGCCTTTGACTCTGTAGATCACAACAAACTGTGGAAAATTCTGAAAGAGATGGGAATATCAGACCACCTGACCTACCTCTTGAGAAATCTGTATGCAGGTCAAGAAGTAACAGTTAGAACTGGACATGGAACAACAGACAGGTTCCAAATTGGGAAAAGAGTATGTCAAGGCTGTATATTGTCACCGTGCTTATTTAACTTATATGCAGAGTACATCATGAGAAATGCCAGGCTGGATGATGCTACACTGGAATCAAGATTGCTGGGAGAAATATCAATAACCTAAGATATGCAGATAACGCCACCCTTATGGCAGAAAGTGAAGAAGAACTAAAGAGCCTTTTGATGAAAGTGAAAGAGGAGAGTGAAAAAGTTGGCTTAAAACTCAATATTCATAAAACTAAGATTATGGCATCTGGTCCCATCGCTTCATGGCATATAGATGGAGAAACAATGACAGACTTTATTTTTTTGGGCTCCAAAATCACTGCAGATGGTGACTGCAGCCGTGAAATTAAAAGACGCTTGTTCCTTGGAAGGAAAGCTATGACCAAACTAGACAGCATATTAAAAAGCAGAGACATTACTTTGCCAACAAAAGTCCGTCTAGTCAAGGCTATGGTTTTTCAGTAGTCATGTATGGATGTGAGAATTGGACTACAAAGAAAGCTGAGTGCCGAAGAATTGATGCTTTTGAACTGTGGTGTTGGGAAAGACTCTTGAGAGTCCCTTGGACAGCAAGGAGATCCAACCAGTCCATCCTAAAGGAAATCAGTCCTGAATATTCATTGGAAGGACTGATGTTGAAGCTGAAACTCCAATACTTTGGCCACCTGATGCGAAGAACTGACTCATTGGGAAAGATCTGATGCTGGGAAAGGCAGGAGGAGAAGGGGATGACAGAGGATGAGAAGGTTGGATGGCATCACCGACTCAATGGACATGAATTTCAGTAAACTCCTTTCCTGATTTGGAACCAGTCTGTTGTTCCATGTCCAGTTTTAACTGTTGCTTCTTAACCTGCATACGGATTTCTCAGGAGGCAGGTCAGGTGGACAGGGAGGACTGGTGTGCTTCAGTCCATGGGGTCGCAAAGAGTCGGACACAACTGAGCAAGTGATCTGAACTGAATTACTTTACAATATTGTGGTGGTTTTTGCCATACATTGACACAAATCAGCCACAGGTGTACATGTGTCCCCCATCCTGAAAACCCCATCCCATCCCTCTGGGTTGTACCAGTGCACCGGCTTTGAGTCACCTGTTTCATGCATCGAACTTGGACTGGTGATCTATTTCACATATGGTAATATATATGTTTCAATGCTATTCTCTCAAATCATCCCACCCTTGCCTTCTCCCACAGAGTTCAAAAGTCTGTTCTTTATATCTGTATTTCTTTTGTTTTTTCTCATATAGAGTGGTCATTACCATCTTTCTAAATTCCATATATATGCATTAGTATACTGTATTGGTGTTTTTCTTTCTGACTCACTTCACTCTGTATAATAGGTTCCAGTTTCATCCACCTCATTAGAACTGATTCAAATGCATTATTTTTAATAGCTGAGTAACATTCCATTGTGTATATGTACCACTGCTTCCTTATCCATTCATCTGCCAGTGGACATCTAGGTTGCTTCCATGTCCTAGCTATTGTAAACAGTGCTGCGATGAACATTGGGGTACACGCGTCTCTTTCAATTCTGGTTTCCTCAGTGTGTATTCCCAGCAGTGGGATTGCTGGGTCATATGTCAGTTCTATTCCCAGTTTTTTAAGGAATCTCCACACTGTTCTCCATAGTGGCTGTACTAGTTTGCATTCCCACCAACAGTGTAAAGGGTTCCCCTTTTCTCAAACACCCTCTCCAGCATTTATTGCTTGTAACTTTTGGATAGCAGCCATTCTGAACCGGCAATGAGAATGGTACCTTATTTTGGTTTTGATTTGCATTTCTCTGATAATGAGTGATGTTGAGCATCTTTTCATGTGTTTGTTAGCCATCTGTATGTCTTTGGAGAAATGTCTGCTTAGTTCTTTGGCCCATTTTTTGATTGGTTTGTTTATTTTTCTAGTATTGACAACTGCATGAGTTGCTTGTATAATTTTTGGAGATTAATTCTTTGTCAGTTGCTTCATTTGCTATTACTTTCTCCCATTCTGAAGACTGTCTTTTCACCTTGCTTATAGTTTCCTTTGTTGTGCAAAAGCTTTTAGTTTAATTAGGTCCCATTTGCTTATTTTTGCTTTTATTTCCATTACTCTGGGAGGGGGGGTCACAGAGGATCAATGCTATGATTTATGTCAGAGAGTGTTTTGCCTATGTTTTCCTCTAGGGGTTTTATAGTTTTCTGGTCTTACATTTAGATCTTTAATCCATTTTGAATTTATTTTTGTGTATGGTGTTAGGAAGTGTTCTAGATTCATTCTTTTACAGGTGTTGACCAGTTTCCCCAGCACCACTTGTTAAAGAGATTGTCTTTTCTCCATTGTATATTTTTGCCTCCTTTATCAAAGACAAGGTGTCCATAGGTGTGTGGATTTATCTCTGGGCTTTCTATTTTGTTCCATTGATCTATATTTCTGTTTTGTGCCAGTACCATACTGTCTGGATGGCTGTAGCTTTGTAGTATAGTCTGAAGTCAGGCAGGTTGATTCCTCCAGCTCCATTCTTCTTTCTCAAAATGGCTTTGGGTATTCGAGGTTTTTTTTCAGACTGTGAAATTATTTGTTCCAGTTCTGTGAAAAATACCATCAGTAGCTTGATAGGGATTGCATTGAATCTATAGATTTCTTTGGTCCGTTTCCTCATCTTTACTATATTGATTCTTCCAATCCATGAACATGGTATATTTCTCCATCTACTTGTGTCATCTTTGATTTCTTTCATCAGTGTTTTAAAGTTTTCTATATATAGGTCTTCTGTTTCTTTAGGTAGATTTATTCCTAAGTATTTTATTCTTTTTATCTCAGTGGTGAATGGGATTGTTTCCTTAATTTCTTTCTGTTTTCTCATTGTTAGTGTATAGGAATGCAAGGGATTTCTGTGTATTAATTTTATATCCTGCAACTTTACTATATTCTTTGATTAGCTCTAGTAATTTTCTGGTGGTGGTTTTAGGGTTTGAAAGACTATTTTTTAAAAAAAGATAAAAAATCAGAAAGAAAGGAAGAAAACATATCAGTCAGAATGGCCATTATCAAAAAGTCTACAAACAATAAATGCTGGAGAGGGTATGGGGAAAAGGGGACTCTCCTATACTGTTGGTGGGAGTGTAAATTGGTACAGCCACTATGGAAAACAGTATGGAGGTCCCTTAAAAAGCTAAAAATAGAGCTGCCATATGATCCTGTAATCCCACTCCTGGGCATATATCCAAAGAAAAGCATACTTTGAAAAGATACATGCACCCCAATGATCATAGCAGCACTATTTAGAATACCCAGGACATGAAAGCAACCTAAATGTCCATCATCAGAGGAATGGATAAAGATGTGGTACATATATATAATGGAATACTACCCAGCTATAAAAAATGAAATAATGCCATTTGCAGCAAGATGGGTGGACCTAGAGATTATCATACTATGTGAAGTAATTCAGACAAATACAAATATATATGATATCACTTACATGTGCATCTGAAAAAATGATACATATGAACTTATTTACAAAACAGAAACAGACTCACAGACATAGAGAACAAACTTATGGTTACCAAAGGGCAAACATGCAGGGGAGGGATAAATTAGTAGGTTGGGATTAACATACACATACTACTATGTATAAAAGAGATAACCAAGAAGGACCTACTGTACAGCATAGGGAACTCTAGTCAATAATCTGTGATAACCTATATGAGAAAAGAATCTGAAAATGAATGAATATATATATATATATATATATATATATAAATAAATTTTTGTATACCGGAAACTAACACAACATTGTAAATCAACCATACTCCAATATAATTACAAAAAGCACCCCTCCAACACAAAATAGGATAAAAAAGAAAGGAAGATAGAGAAAGAAGAAAAAGGAGAGAAAGAGGGAAGAAGGGGGAGACAGAAAGAAAAACCACATCAATAAACATGCCAAGATATTAATGGTAGTTTATTGTGGATGTGTGAATATGGACAACTTTTATTTTCTCCTTTATAAAACTTTGTTTTGTTAGAGTTTCAAAAACAGCTTTTTGTGCTGCAGAGGTTATGGGAGCTTTGGTTTCTTTTCTCCCAAAGGAGAAGAGCAGGGCCACTATTAATTGAGGGGTCGTTAAGGGTTTTATTTTACAAAACAAGCCTCATAATGCAAGGCTGGTAGTGAGTCCATGGCACAGCCATCTTTACTGAGAGACTCTCTGGGTAAGTTTGATGGGACAAGGGGGTGAATAATTCACTGCTCCCATGGGTTGCTTCTAGTCGGTGAATCACACATCGGGAACATGGCTGGCCCAGTGTGCTTCCCTGGCAAGCAGCTGGCCACCTGGGGTGAGAACCCAGTGAAGCTCCAAGGATTTGAGTATATTGGCTTAGAACTAGTCACATGGATGTGCTTCTATTTACCTGTGAAAATGTGGTAGCCTTAAGTTATGTTTTTAGAGTTACCCTTTGAGGTACCTGCAAAACCAGAAGATGTTCAGATGTAAGCCATGTGTAAATTTTAAATATCCCTCTTGTAAAAACTAAGCAAATGCCAACTTAGAAGTTTGTGGTATTGTAACATTTTCTTTGGAGAAATGTTAAGCTTTTCATAAAAGGAATTCTTATGAGAAGAAAAAAACCCAACTCCGTACTATCTTTGGAAGGCCACTGAGAGCTGCGAGGGGGCTTTTGTCTTCAATAGATTTCAAGGCATAACAGTCTTGAGAAAGGACCCCTTCTGCATAGTTCCTGTTTGGTACATTGCTTCACTATGGAAGAATACATCAGTTTAAAAAGTGACTGAAGTGCATTGCACAAATAGAACGTTATTTTGTAAAATCCCAAGACTCAAATCAAAGAAACATCAGATTCATGACAAGAGATGAAGGACTGCCTATATGGCTGAAATGGTTTGGGAGTTCAAAATGTCACCAAAAGAGAGACCACCGAGGGGCTAGAGTGAGTCTTGGAAGCCATCGCTGGTGTCACCCCGTCAGAATACTGGAGCTTGAAGAGCCTCCAGCAGAATGACAAAGGATGAGAAGTCACTCCCAGTTGTGCATGTAAGACCTTGGACCAAGGCAATGGCTATCCTTTGGGCAAGGCCTTGTGGGAAATCTTGAGTTTCCATATAATGGATGACAAGTTTCCAAGTAGAAGAATAGCTCTCATTTCCTGTTCTGTGGAAGAAACCTGTTGTGGTGATCCAGGTATCTGGCAGTTGTGAGAAACTCGGTCTCAGTTCTAAATGCACAAAAACCAGTGAAGCAAGACTTATTGGAATAGCTCTGAAGGCTGATGTCCTCTCTACTTTGAGGAGCTTAGGGACAGTCTGTCTCAAAAGGTCTAGTTAGCTCAAGAAAAGGACAGGCTGGTAGCAGCTACTGGGTCTGGAGGCTTCCCCTTTTTAATAAAGCCACTAGTCCATCTAGGAGGTCTCCACTATGTTACACAGTTGCATTGATGTCTCCTGGCCTACTGAACCTAGGACTGCAGTATGTGGAGCATCTTGGTGGTGGCTTATTTGGTGGAACACTGGCCATGGTAAGCAGTGGGACAATGTGAGTTCTGGAGGATTGCACATTCTTTCCTTCTCTTCTTTTATACATTTTCCTTCAATAAATGCTATTTTTTTTTAACTTGCACCATGTGTCCCTAATGGTGTGTGTCCTGACAGTCAGAAACTCGATTTTTATAATGAAGTTCATCTTATAGATACATGTATTCATATCATGAAGCAAATGGGGCTTATCTCGGTGTATAGTGATGTTCCATGTTGCCATCTAACAGCTTGCTTAAATTTACAACCAGACTGAAGAATAATACTGCAGTTCCCCTTCTGTAATTCTTTCACTTGATAATAATATATTCTGGGATATTCCCATGTACTTCTAAAAATCAATGTTCACAGCAGCACTATTTACAATATTACAAGACATGGAAGCAACCTAAATGTCTATTGATGGGAGTGGGTAAAGAATATGTGGTACATATATACAATGGAACAGTATTCAGCCATAAAAAAGAACAAAATAATTCCATTTGCAGCAACATGGATGGACCTCAAGATTGTCATACTGAGTGAAGTCAGAGAAAGACAAATATCATATTTATATGTGGAATCTAAAAAATGGTACAAATAAACTTATTTATAAAACAGAAATAGAGTCACAGATGTAGAAAACAAACTCATGATTACCAATGGGGAGAGAAGGGGATAAACTGGGAGACTGGGATTGACAATATATACACTACTATATGTAAAACAGATACCTAATAAGGATGTACTGTATAGCACAGGTAACTCTACTCAGTACTCTGTAATGACCTATAGGGAAAAAGAATCTAAAAAACAGTAACAGTGGCCATATGTATATATATAATGGATTCACTTTGCTGTACACCTGAAACTAAAGCAACATTGTAAATCAACTACACTCCAATAAAAATAAAAAAAAATTTAAAAAGAGTGAAAACCTGGAAGTTATCTGAATATCCATTAGAACAAGACTTGTTAAACTTCGCTCTATTCATCTAAATACTATAAAATACTATACAAACATCAGAAAGGATATTTATAGCCATATACATTTACTTGGGAATATCCTCAAAACATATAGTTAAGAAAAATTTTGACTTTAAAACAGCATTTGTGGCATGATCCCATCAGTGTTAGTGGTTACTAAATGGAAAAATTTTTGGCCTTTTTGCATTTTTTATTATTCTTTTCTGTTCTGGTCAAGATTTTAAAATTTCTGTCTTTGAAAAAAGATGAGGAAAGTTAACAACATAGTTTATTTAAGAGGAAAATGTATGTTATGTTAGAAAAATGCAAACAGTATTTATTATATATTATTATGCAAGGAGGCAATTGTAAGAAATGTGGTGACCTGGGTTCGATCCCTGGGTTGGGAAGATCCCCTAGAGAAGGGAAAGGCTACTCGCTCCAGTATTCTGGCCTGGAGAATTCCATGGAATATATAGTCAATGGGATCTCAAAGAGTTGGACACAACTGAGTGACTTTCACTTTCACTATTCATACCCATAAGGACAGGAAGATGGCTGATCTCCTGCATAACCCTTAGTCTGAACACCAACACAGAGCATTATTACCAGGCCACCGTGGTATCAGGCACACCCTCCAATTAACAGTCACAGGCTTTTATAATGTGCTCTGCTTACAAGGCCAATTTGTAAAACTATTCAATATTTACTATTAAACATCTGTACTACACAAACTTATTTGTCATGGATTTTTGGCTGAAAGAATTGCTTTGTGAAAATCCCTTTCTGCTGTTTTTTTAAAATCCAAGAACACGACTGCAAGGATACCCTCACTTGCTGCTATTTTTCAGAGTCCTATGATAGGGGCTCTCGAAACCTGAATTCAAGGCCATACTCTGCCCCTAAGTAAACGTTAGTGCCTTGAAGCAAGTGTTATGGGAGGATCCAGAGTAAAATCCCATCATAGGTCCTGAACCTACTGATTGATCTCTCCCATGTAATGATTTTTCCTTTCTATCACAGTATAAATTACTGATGAAAGGTGGCTTAAAAAGTTAATATATTATACCAATCAATGCTTGCTATTAAATACCATAGTTCAAGGGTTATTCTATGCTTTTCTGTAAGGTTCTTGAATATTTTCACTGAGAGAGAATTAACAATATATGTAAACTCTTCAATGAAAGTTGTTTTCTCATGGTACAGATGAACCTATTTGCAGGGCAGGAATAGAGATTCAGACTTAAAGAGAATGGACTTATGGACACAGGGGAGGGAGAGGGTGGGACAAATTGGGAGAGTAGCACTGACATATATAACTACCATGTGTAAAATAGCTAGCTAATGGGAAGCTGCAGTATAACACAGGGAGCTCAGTTTGGTGCTCTGTGATGACCTAGAAGGGTGGGAGGGAGGCTCAAGCGGGAGTGGATATTATATGTATATTTACAGCTGATTCACAGTGTTGCACAGCAGAAACTAACAAACACTGTAAAGTAATTATACTCCAATAACTTTTTTTAAATTAAAAAGAGAAAACAATTTTTCCAGGACTATGTATATTTCCCTAATGTATTTAGGGAGAATATCTATCTATGTTTATTATCTACAATGTACCCAGTGCTATTAACACAGCCTTCAATCCTGTCTCGTGTATTCCTACAATGAGAAAGCTGAAACCAGGAGCCACACAAATTGTTCCAAGTCAAATGGCTTGAGGATGGTAGAGCCAGGATTTGAACCTGGGCACACTGGTCCCAGAGCCTACTCTTTTAACTCTGTACTAAACGTATTTCTTTCTGTAGGTAAAAGCACAAAGGGATGAGTTGCTGACGAAGTCACAACTGGTCACGAGGCTCAGAAGAATAAGAAGTCACAATGAGAGGATAGGGACAGACTGGGATGAGAAACAAAGAGCAGGGCAGGGACCACACCCTCAGGAGTCCTACTTGGATAGGAATGTGCCAAAGCTTGCCATCCTTCAGTTGGCCCACAGTGTCTACCTGGAGGGTGAGGGTTGGCAGATGCTAGGTGACTGCTGGACTGCTGTCCTAGTGGACTGCACAGGAATGAAAGTGTGTTCTAACCTCCCTCAGCACCCGTTAACTTGGTCCTATGACCTGTCTGTTTACTGATCTTTGGGCATTGAGCAGCATCTTTGGGGTCACTAGTCTATAGTTATGCAGCCCCTGAGGACAAGTCTTGTTCACTGCCTAATGGGCAATAGGCCTAGTCAGCATTTCGTGTCAAGCACTACTTGGGTAAGATGTGTCTGATCCTCATGATACCATCAACAGCTGATGCTCCTTGGACCACAGATACACCCACCCAGTCTTCTCTTGAAGTGGGAATGCTGGGGCCTCAGGACCTCCCTAGATGTACACAGATGTTGCTGACTTTCTGTTAGTTCAACGTGGGCATGGTAGATGTGGTTAGTACCCACCCCATCCCTGGGCCCCCTTTACCATCCTTGTGCCTACTTTTTTCTGGTAGAGGTGCCTTTTTTGAATTTTGAGTTTTAAGCCAGCCTTTTCACTCTTCTCTTTCACCTTCATCAAGAGGCTCTTTAGTTCCTCTTCATTTTCTGCCATAAGGGTGGTGTCACCTGCATTTCTGAGGTTATTGATATTTCTCCTGGTAGTCTTGATTCCGCTTGTGCTTCATCCAGCCTGGCATTTTGCATGATGTACTCTGTATATAAGTTAAATAAGCAAGGTGACAATATACAGCCTTGACATACTCCTTTCCCACTTTCTGATTTGAGTATTCAATCAAGTGTTGTTTGGGAAAATGCATTATTGAATCACCTCATGCCACAGAGATCACTGTTAATATTGTCATCTTCTCTGGAGTAGGGAAGGGCAAACAAGCCCACAATTTGTTTTAGAGTCATATGATGTAGGGCAGAACTACTAACTTTTCTCATCTAAGTCTCCAACCTTTTGGAGCCAGTGGGCTTCTTCTTTTTGGGGGGGGAAATGTTGACATCGTGTTCAGAACAAGTTGCTACCAAAAATAGTGAATTTGGGATGTATGATTCCCAAAATCAAGAATAAAGGATTATCATCAATTCTCTATCACAGTGTTCTCACACTTTCTTGTGCATCAGAATCACTGGGAAGGCTTGCTGTGAAGCAGATTACTGGGCCCATTTCTAGGGTTTCTGATGTATTAGGTTGGAGGCAGGGCCAAGAATTTACACTTCTTAACAGGTTGCCAGGTGATGCTGCAGGAGGACCACTGAAAACCACTGCTATTACATTTACTGGCTGCTTGGCCTCTAGGTATTATGAATTTTCAGAAGGTTTTAAGTTAAGGGAGGAAGAAGGAAGAGAAACTCTGATCTATTTTGTACACTCAGGCTAGGAATTGTCATAGATACATAACCTAATTTTATTTTGACAGCGCTATGAAAGTAGAAGCAGTATCTTAAAAATAATAAAATGAGGGAGTTCCCTGGTGGTCCAGTGTATAGATTCGATGCTTTCACTGCTGTAGCCCTGAGTTCAATCCATGGTTGAGGAAATAAAAAGACATTCACAGAATTTAAGTCACTTGTTTAAAATCTAACGGGGCAGATCTGGAATTGGAGCACAGATCTGCCTGACCCCAAAGCCCATTCCTTTTCCACCCACCACATTGCTTCGTTAGCTGTCAGTTGGCCCAGAATGCCCAAATCACTCATGATTAAAACACACACACACACACACACACACACACACACACACACACACACACACACACACACACACACACACACACACACACACACTACCGCTTGAAATTCTTTCACTTAAACTGCAGAAAGATAAACTACGTTTCACGTCCACAAAAAATGGTCTTGCTAACCTGAGTGACATTAATATGGGATTTTTTCCTCTACTGAATGTCTGTTATTTTTTGTAATCATGTTTTCACAATTAGCTAAGTTAATGTGTCAATTTCTAATAATAGGCTCTCCATAGAATTTTCCAGAAATCATGTGTTGGAAGGAAGCATATTGGGATTGAAAAGAGTCAGTAGTGATAGATGATAAAGAATTAACCTGCCAAGGGACTTCCCTGGCAGGTCAGTGGCTAAGACTCTATGCTCCAAAGCAGGGCGCAGAGGTTCCCTGGTCAGGGAACTAGATCCCACATGCTGCAACCAAGACCTGTGCAGCCAAAAAAATAAAAATACATATTAAAAATTTCTTAAACAGAAGAGTTAACCTGACAAAACTATATCCTAAATATCAAACGGCACAATTTAGAATGTTGTGGTTTTGAGAAAAAGTTCCCAATGTTATTATTATACAAATCCTTTTATTTTTTCCCCTCAAAAATGCATTACAATGGATGGACCTTGAAAACATTTTGCTAAGTCAAAGAAGTCAATCACCAGGAGACCATGTATTACATGATTCCATTTACATGAAATATCCAGAATCTATAGAGACAGAAAATAGAGCAGTGGTTGCTTAGGGCTTGGGGGACAGGTGGTACAGGGAAGTGAGAGTTAAAGAGCATGGGGTTTCTTTTCGAGGTTATGAAAATGTTCCAAAACGAGATTCTGGAGATGTTTGCACAACTCTGGAAATATGCTAAGAACCATTGAATTGTACACTCTGATCAAGTTAATTGTGTATTGTATGGATAATATCTCAACAAAGCTGTTACCATTGCAGATTACATTTGCAAAAAAAAAGTGTAAGTGCCCATTATACATGGACGATTTTAGTTGTGGAATTTTTTCAACAAATACAATTATTTTAGAGGTGAGAACTATGGAATTTACATTTAGCTAGGTAGGGCCCATTCAGGGAATGTGGAGTGCCACGGTTGACTAGCACTGCTACTTTGATGTGGGAAGTGAGATGGGTGTTTGGAGAACTTTAGTTCTAGGCTCTGTCACAGGAGGTGCAGATGTATGAAAGGGATGGTTGACAGCAGGTCACAGTCCTGACATGGGGTGAGGGGCTCAGAGAAAGGGCAGGGTCCCAACAGGCACACTGGAGTGCGTAGCTGGGCCTTTAGCAGAAGCCTGGCCATACAAAGTGGGGTGTGGAGGAGCTGCTGGAGCACCTGGGGCCATGCGTCCTAGGAGGAGGAGGAGGAGGAGGAGGAGTGTGTTCGACTAGATGCCAGGAGCCATGTGGGGCTGGTCTTGGTAAAGGACTAGGGATGTAGGACAGAGAGTTGGATGACATGGTCTAACCTTCTCAGTTGTGGGCCACCCATGGTGAGCCACTTGATTCCTAGGGATGTTAGTTCATGGCTGTATCAGGGGGTGTCTGCAACTGCAGCTGTGTGAAGGGAAGAAAGAGAAGGAGAAAGAAAGAAATAACTGTCTTAAGTCAAGTCCCTCTTAACAACCCTTTATTCCTCCCACTGACAGTGCCATTCCCTATATCTGTTCGACTCAACATTACTCATGTCAAAGACTATAACAGGGGATGGACATAAAAAGATCAAGAAATAGTTCCAGGCCTCAAGAAGTTCATAGTCTAAAGGGGGAGGACAACTTATAAGCTGATCATTTTCAACAGACCAATCACATCCTACTTAATATTGCTAAGAAATTAAAATATTGATACTTTCCATAAATGCTACTCAAAGGACAAGAATGTTCTTGGATGGATTGAGAGTTTTAATACATTTTCTAAACAAGACATTTTAGACACATCTAATAGGAAAATTTTCTCACTCAACACAGTTCATCATATCCTCAATGACAAAATATGTTAAGGTGGCATGTTGGGCTGGCAATGAACAGGTACTTGTGTAAAACTAGATTTTTGATGTCAAGAGTTTAAAATCTTCCACAGCATCTCTATTCTCAAGTAAGTGTGACATTTTGGATTCAAACTGAATGCATGCTGATGGACAGAGCTGATGGGATGTGTGGTTCAATTTGGGGGTTAGAAATATGCTGTTTTAAAAACTGTGCTTAAATAAATGCTGGAGAGAGTGTGGAGAAAAGGGAACCCTCTTACACTGTTGGTGGGAATGCAAACTAGTACAGCCACTATGGAGAACAGTGTGGAGATTCCTTAAAAAACTGGGAATAGAACTGCCATATGACCCAGCAATCCCACTGCTGGGCATACACACCAAGGAAACCAGAATTGAAAGAGACGTGTGTACCCCAATGTTCATCGCAGCACTGTTTACAATAGCCAGGACATGGAAGCAACCTAGATGTCCATCAGCAGACGAATGGATAAGGAAGCTGTGGTACATATACACAATGGAATATTACTCAGCCATTAAAAAAACTACATTTGAATCGGTTCTATTGAGATGGATGAAACTGGAGCCCATTATACAGAGTGAAGTAAGCCAGAAAGAAAAAACACCAATACAGTATACTAATTGCATATATATGAGAATTTTAAAGATCGTAACAATAACCCTATATGTGAGACAGAATAAGAGACACAGATGCATAGAACAGTCAAATGCTATAGTGGACTTCTGAGGGAGAAGGTGAGGGTGGGACGTTCTGGACAATAGCATTGAAACATGTATATTATCATATGTGAAACAGAACACCATTCCATGTTCGATGCATGAGACAAATGCTCAGGGCTGGGGCAATGGGATGACCCAGAGGGATGGGATGGGGAGGGAGGTGGGAGGGGGGTTCAGGGTGGGGAACACATGTAAATCCATGGCTGATTCATGTCAATGTATGGCAAAAACTACTACAATATTGTAAAGTAATTAGCCCCCAACTAAAATAAATAAATTTATTAAAAAATAAAAAATAATAAAATAAAAACTGAGCTTAAACTTCATCACTCTGAAATTTGGTTTAAATCAACTGACTGTGCACTGCGCTACTTTATTTTTATCATACACGAGGTCACATAATATAGGTCCAGACTCTGTAACTCAATATCCAAGTCACCCAGACAAACCGTACTCCCTCTGGGGCTCATCAGCCACATTTTTAAAAAGAAAAACAAGAAATTTGGGGAGGAAAGGGAAAGGGTTTGGCTAAATGATGTCAAATATCCCTTCTAGCAAAATTCTATCAGGTTGAGTAAAGCCAATTTAACTTCACCATACAGATCTGTGCATAGTGAACCAAGCTGGTATTTTATTTTTGAGCTAAGAATTTTAGTACTGAAGAAAAGAAAAGAAAAACCCAAACCAACCAGCATCCTCTCCTCCCCCAACCCATCTGTAGCTCTACATTAGGAATTCAAATTGCAGTATTTTTAGCCTCTGGAGTTTAAGCAAGCCCTTAACCTGAGCCCCTGCCTGCATTTTATAACTTGTCTAATTTAAGTCATACAACAGTTCCATCTTTGACAACAAAGAAAAATCATTTTACTTATTTTTATGTACTTCAAGAATTACTTCTAAGTGGAGACCTTGTAATACCAATGGCATACCAGGCAGAAAATGATAGAATTTTATCCTTCCTTGGCTTTTTTTTTTTAAATGAAATACAACCTCAACTGTAAGAAATGCAAGTCACTTCAAACGCATTCAAAAGGTTTGCTTAAAACAGATTACCAGAGAGGTTGTATTAGAAAACAGAAAAATCAATTCTAGATGAAAGCAAAACACAGAGAACCTTCCAAATTGGCAAGAAAGAGCAGTTATATTAATCGTTTAGTTCTTTAAGAGCAGGGTGCTGGAGATGGAGAAAGGCTTTCTTAATGTTTCAAGATTAGGGTGGTTTTAGCCATCATTTCTGTGCTGGGTGCACGTTATAAAAAAAACTTCCTGAGGAGGGGCGCTTTGAAACTGCAGCCTCTGCCAGCTTTGCAACCTTACTGCCCATTATCACATCCCAGCACTGAGGACGGGGCGGGCCGTAATTAGATTAGAGCCTGGAAAGCCTGGAGCTTCCCCGGCGGCTCAGATGGTAAAGAATCTGCCCGCAATGAGGGAGACCTGGGTTCGATCCCTGAGTCAGGAAGATCCCCTGGAGAAAGGAATGGCTACCCACTCCAGTATTCTTGCCTGGAGAATTCCATGGACAGAGGAACCCGGCGGGCTACAGTCCATGAGGTCGCAAAGAGTCGGACGCGACTGAGCGACTAATACACTGGAAAGTCGGGGAGAGAAACTGCAAAGACTTATTTTCTTAAAGAAAGTGGTCATTCAAAAGCAGAAAACCCAAGTCATCTACAGTTTCCTCATCCACTTTGCCGAGGGATGGGCGAGGCAGGGTTTAGCAACAGGAAGGGAGAACTCAGCCGGGGTCAGGGAGAGAGGTGGGCGCAAACTCCCGAAAGCGGAGTGTGAGACAAGCCAGGGAGACCTCGGGAAGGGCGCAGAGTAGGCCCAGCATCACGCAAGGGTGAGTCCAGGTGAGGGGCGTGCTCCGGAGCGCCGCTGGCTGGGAGCCTGGATTCGCCCGGGCAAGATTCCGGCCAGCGGCTCCTCTGCGCGTAGCGGGCTCCTGGGTGTCAGCGCGCAAAATCGCCGCTTAATCCCAGCTCCCGAAGGATTAATTAGGGCCTCCTTAAAGCAGAAAGCTGCGAGCCAGGGGCTTTTTCCCCAGCCACAGGAGCCCCGGGAGGGGGGTCGTCACTCCTCCAGCCCAGCCGGGCGCCCCTCCCCAGACACCACCAAGCACAGCGTCCCCGCGCCTCGCACCTCTCCGCTGAGCGCTCTCCGCACCCGCAGCCGGGTTACCGGGACCCCCCTGGTGACCGGCAGCTTGACGGGTCACGAGAGTCGTGTCCCAGGCCGGGCCGCTTCCTCCCGCGCCCTCGGTTCTCAGCCACAGCCGGGGAGTGGGGCGGGGGGCGCGCCAGGGAGGCCGAGGCCGCGCGCTATTCCTGTCACTGTGAGCTACTGGCATGTTATGTGTGGCGCCCAATCACGCCTCCGACCCGTCGCGCTGACCCGCGCCCCTCCTCCCTAATCCCCCAGGCTTTGATTTGATCCTCCGCGCGGAACAAGTTCACCCCCCCTGCCCCTTAGCTAGTTGTCCCCGGCCCTCGCCGGTGCCCGCAGAACCCTCCTTGTCCACCCCCGGGAGGTCAGAGCCCTCGCCCCGCACTTCCCGGACAGCCAGCCCTCGTCCGGCCCTATCTGTGCATCTGGGCCGTCGGAGATCCAGCACCCCTCGGGAGTCAGTCCATCCGCAGCTCCGCCCTTCCAGGTGATGGTGCGCGGCCACTGCGGCCCCAGGCGCGCAGGTGTGGGCTCCCCAAACAGGGCCGGGAGGGGGTTTGGGGCCAACGCGTTGGCAGCCTCGGCAGCCGCCGAAACTGAACCCTGCACCTCCCGGAAAACTCCAAACTCTGCGCTCTCCGCTACTAAGTGCTTCTGGAAATCGTTTCCCTACCAGATTTGCTCTGAGAAGGGTACGGGCAGATCTGCGGACCTGTATGAAGGAGGCCTGGGCTTTAAGCTGAGCAGGCAAAAATGGATCCCTGCTAGGGGCTCTTCGGCTCGCGCGGGCCCCCCGGGGGCTCCGTGTCCCGGATGCCTCCGGCCGCGCCTGGCTGGCCCCAGCTCCGGCCCGGCCGCTTCCCGCCCTGGGCATCATGAGTTACTTCCTGTCTTACTGCAAAGCTCATGGCGGCTCGCTGCTCACCGGCTACCAGGCGCTGCGCGCCGAGGGCTTCCTGTGCGACGTGACGCTGGAGGCGGAGGGCAGCGAGTTCCCGGCGCACAGGTCGCTCCTCGCGTGTTCCAGCGACTACTTCAGGGCTCTGTTCAAGAGTCACACCCGGGAATCCCGGGCGAGCGTGATCCACCTGCACGTGCCGTCGGCGGCGGGCCTGCAGCGCCTGCTGGACTTCATCTACACCGCCTGGCTGCCGCTCTCCATGGACACAGTGGCGGACACGCTGGAGGCCGCCAGCTACCTGCAGGTCACCGAGGCCCTGGGGCTGTGCGGCCGCTACCTGGAGCGCCAGCTGGCCCCGGAGAACTGCTGCTTCGCCGCTAACGTGTGCGGCTCGCTTTGGCCTGGCACACACGCTGGGCGCGGCTGAACGCTGCAATCGTGACCCACCTGAGGGAGCTGCTGGCGCGGGGCGCGGGCCCGGCCGGCCTTCTGGAGCTCAACCCCGCGTCGCTGAGGGCCCGTGCTGGGTGCCCCTGAAGTGGCGCGGGTGCCTGAGGCCCGGCTGCTGGGCCTGCGCTGGCCTGGCTGCGGCAGGAGCCTGAGGCTGAACGCCTGGCCCACTGCACCGGGCTACTTGAGCGGGTCCGCTTCGGCCCTCGCGTGCCCGCTGACGTGCTGCGGCGCGTGTACTCGGGCTCCGGCCTCACCCTGCCCGCCCGGGTCAAGGGCCTCATCATCCAGGCCCTCAACTACCACACACGTCGCCCTCCCCGTCAGCCGCTCATGCAGGGCGAGCAGACCAGCGTCCGGAGCCCTCAAACCCGCATCTTGTTGGTCGGGGGGCGCCGGGGGCGGGAGGTGGTGACTGAGGAAGTCGCGGTCCGCCCGCGGGCAGCCCTGGACAGAGGCGCTGCGCCGGAGCCGGAGGAAGAGGAGGAAGAGGAGGGAGAGGAGGAGGAGGAAGAGGAGCAGGTGGAGGAGGAAGAGGAGCAGGTGGAGGAGGAGTGGGAGCTCACCCAGGACGTGGTGACCTTTGACGTTTACAACCACCGCTGGCGCAGCCTCACGCGGCTGCCTGCTCAGCTGCTGGGGCACAGCGTGTGTGTCGCGGGCAACTTCCTGTTCGTCCTGGGCGGGGAGAGCCCGTCGGGCGGTGCCTGCTCGCCCCCAGCGGACGGCCCGCTGGCTGTCGTGGCCCAAGTGCACCGTTACGACCCGCGCTTCCACGTGTGGGACGACGGCCCCCCCTATGCGGGAAGCACGGGCCCATTTTCTGGTGCGGCGCCGTGGGCGAGGGGCTCCTGGCCGTCGGGGGCCTGGGCGCGGGCGGCCAAGCGCTGGCTTCG
This sequence comes from Okapia johnstoni, assembly GCA_024291935.2. Classification (NCBI taxonomy): domain Eukaryota; kingdom Metazoa; phylum Chordata; class Mammalia; order Artiodactyla; family Giraffidae; genus Okapia; species Okapia johnstoni. The sequence continues at coordinate 18,347,274 of CM044305.1, forward strand.
GTGGAAATGGTATGACCTGCAGCCGGGACCGCTGGACGGAGGCCGGGGCGCTGCCGCGGGCTCTGCACGGCCCAATGCAGGCGCCGTCGGGGACCGCGCGCGTCGTGTACATCTCCGGGGGCAAGGCGGGGAGAGGCGACGGCGGCGCGAGCAGCCTCCGGGACGTGTTCTCCCTGGCCCCCGGGGAGAAGGCGTGGAGCAAGAGAGCGCCTATGGGCACGGCTCGCTTCGGGCACCACATGGCCGCCCTGCGCGGCGCGGTGTTCGCCTTTCTGGGGCTCTACGAGCCCTTCTCCGAGATCGAGCGCTACGACCCCGGCACCGACCAGTGGACTCGGCTGCGGCCGCTACCCTACGACCGCTTTTGCTATGGGCTGGCCTTGGTGGAGGAGACGGTGCTGCTACTGGGAGGCCTCAAGTGGCGGCACTCACGCCAGGTGCCCACCCGCAACGTGGTGGGCTATGACCTCGACCTGGACCGCTGGGAGGACATTGGCTGCGCGCTGCCCTGGGCCTGGAGCGGCCTGCAGTGCGCAGTGCTGCAGCTGGCAGAGGGTGGGGACGAGCAGAGGGAGGGAGAGCCGGGAGAGACACCGGATTTTGTGCTGGGCTTAATGCAGGGTTTAAGCAGCCTCCGGCTAGGGAGGAGCAAGTCGTGGGCTTTTCCTAGACTTGGCCAAAGAGAAACATTTGCTCTTATTCTGAGAATGGGAGACAGGAGGGATCAAATTTAGAAGGATATATGAATCATCTCCAGTGAGCTGGGGATTTCTAGAAATTCTCATGTTGGGCTAGAGATGGACTTTCGAAAATAAAATATGACCCCGTTTTCCCTCTTGTAGTTAAAAGTGTTTCCCAGGTTCTAAACAGTGATTATTTTTGTGCCAAACAGCCAAAAAACGTACCATAATAAGTTATATACCAGACCAGAAAATTGTTAGGTGTAATGACTGTAATAAATGGTTCTAGAAGATGGCATTATCTGAATAAATAGTGAAGGGAAAGTGCCTTGGTTAAAAAACATGCAATCATTGTAGGGAGAACTATGATTTTATGATACAGAATCATGGTTATAGTTCTGCTCTGATGGTTTTAATATAGATATGGAAATGAGAAAAAAAATCTCCTAGAAAGCACTTTATTTTTATTTTTGGAGAAAATAACCTAGGTTAAGCTTTTCTGTACTTCATCCTTACTTACCCTAGTCTGCTTTTGCTCTGACTTTTGGCAGCTTATTGGTTTTATTTGTGCAGCCCTTACCCATAATAATCCGGCTTCTCTGATTTAGTGGAACATTTAACGGGGCTTCCCAGGTGGTGCTAGTGGTAAGAAAGCTGCCTCCCAATGCTGGAGACATAAGAGAAGCGGTTCTATCCCTTGGTCCGGAAGATCCCCTGGAGGAGGAAATGGCAACCCACTCCAGCATTCTTGCCTGGAGAAGCCTATGGACAGAGGAGCCTGGTGGGCTCCAGTCCATAGGGTCGCAGAGTCGGACACGACTTAAGCGACTCAGCAGCAGCAGCAGCAGCTAACAAAACCCCTATTTCTTTCATCCTCTTTATATGTTCCTTCTGCAGACAGGCTGTAGTAATACTTGTAAAAAAATTTTTTAAGTTTATTTTTGATGGTACTCTGCCTCCCAGACCCTCTACCCCACCTTCCCAAAAGAATCACAGAGAAAGGCAAGAGCAGCAGGTGAAATTTTAAAGTTTGTGTCAGGTAAATGGGAAACCAACTTGATTTTGCAGGATTTCAGAGAAGATTCTTGTATATACTGGACATTGCCTCTTCTGGCTTATACCACAGTGGAGTGACAAAGTTAAAACTTGTAACTGGGGGTGGTGGGGTGGCGTGTGATTCGGTCACAAAGAAATGTTATGTGGACTGCATGAATAAAATAGGTGCTTTATAAGGATTCATTAAGAGCTGAATTTATTTGACTTCAGTTTACAGTGCCGCCTCTCTCCTAGATTTGAAACTAATGCAATAAAATGTACAGATATATAGCGTTAAAGGTCTCTTTCATGCTAAGCTAGCCACGAGTCTTTTAAAATTCATTAGTTTACTTTTTACCATTTAAAACAACAGAGCCAACTTCACCAAAGTAAAAGCCCGCTTAGTAACAACACAGCTAGTCTTTCCATCAACTGCTTGCTGTTGACAGGGGCACAATCTGGCCACTGTATCCACGACACATCCATCAGGTACAGATATTTTTAAGTAAATGTACACATTTGGTCTAGTAAACATCAACAAGTCTAAACACCTGTAACAAGCACAATTCATTTTAGGACAAGAGGTTTCTTTTTTTTTTTGCTTTTTGTTTTTGTTTTGTTACATATACAAAATCCCACAAATTTAATGTGCGTCAATATTCATGCAGTAAATAAATGTTTTTACAAATAGGTTTTTTAAATGATAAAAATATTACACTGGACCCCAAATTCCATACAAACATTAATACATGATTTCTCATCCACTTTGACTAAATATAGGATTACTGAAAATGTGCTGTAGAAAGGCCACTCTCCTGTACAGTTGTGCAAAGTCTGCAAAACGATAGTGATTCAATGGTGGTTTCAAAAGCAAAGAAAAAGATCCTCGCTGTGGAGTTGTTACTTTCTTCTCTACAGCAAAAATAGTCACTGGCAGATATCTGAACTCTTAGAGATGAAAATACATTCACTGAGCTGTACAGGCAACAGTATAAAGCTGATTAGAAGTAGATTTCAGGATATAGAACAGTAAAGGAGGGTCTCTTCCTCCTTCTAAAGAAAAAAAACAAAACCAAAACCCAGCAAATTGTGACTTGTACGTTATGCAGCCAGACACTAAAAAGCAGCACAGTCATTATCATGCTGTGATCACTTTTCAAAAATGAGATGCTTATAAATGGAAATATATGAAGAGGATTTTTTCATAGACTTCATCCACTCTATAGAACAAATCATGAAACTAGGAAAAACCTCTAAAAATTGTTTCTCTCGTATAGTTCAATGTAATGTCTCTCTGAATGACCTTCATCCTCTTGCTCCTCAGGAGAGAGGTACATTTTTCTTTTTCAACATTGTTTTCTATATTAGAACACACATCAGCCTGCAACCAAACATATTTTACTTCCCTGCCTAAAGTATAATTACATAAGTTTCACTAACAGACCAGGGGGAAAATTGGACACTAACTGGGAAGTTGATTCATTTCCATTTATACCTTGTAGGTTTTTAGGAGTTGGAGTTTAAAAACATGAGTTTGGGCTGAAATTATATATATATATATATGTTAGCTGCCTTTCTGGGTGAGTTAAGTGTGTTTTAAAAAATTCACTCTCAAATTCCTCTGTACACAATCAGCATTTCATCACTACAAAAATAAAGGAAGATTTAAACCAAGAAAATAAAGCAGCTCTATCTTCAATTTTGGTCTCAGTTACAAAAACATCTTACAAAGCTTTGCCCTGATACACCATTGAGTGTCCCCATGGATATGGAATAGTATTTCCATTAACCAGCTTTCACAAGTTAATAGACTATTAAGACGAATATTTGATACCTGAACTTTTCTTATGTTGATGCTCTTCTATTTTGCTTAACTCTTGTATGTATGCACATCTACATTTCACAAAAATAAAACTACAGCATTAAACTTTGTGCAATGTTTAAGAAAATTCTTAGAACATTTTAATAAATATAAAAAAGGTTTAAATTCTTTCCCACCCACAAGGATGTCTGCACCTGAAAAAATGGGATTTAGTTTTGAAGTCTTGTTTATATAAAATTAACTTAAAGGGAGAAAAGATGACCTTAGATAGAAAACCGCCTTTTTGTGTGTTTTTTTTTTTCTACTTGAAGACCACCTGTCTTCAGGGTTGTTTGCAAAAGTTAATTTTGAATTATTGAAGACAGTTGATTTTGCACATGGTAAACATAAGCTGAGCACTAACTGCATATAAAATATACAAATGCTCATTAAAGACAGTGGTATTATGACCATATAGGGTTTGTTTCATATAACGGTAACATTAAAGTACAGCTTGTCAATGTGTCCCACACATTGATATAAAAACTACCTTATATACTTGTTCAAAGTACCAGAAGGTACCAAATGGCCAGAGGGCACAATACACTTACACATGCGTTTCAATGTATGAATGAGTGTGTGTGAGAGAGGAAGTGATTACATCTACTTCAGAAGAAATACTTAATGGGTCATTTGAGGTGGTGTTTTTGACAGATATCCAAGAAAAGATCGAGGTACATCTGCTTCCACTGCTGGAATTCTTTCGATGTCAAGTCAGGATTGTCTAGGACTTTATCAATAATGGCTACTTCCCCTTCTCTGGCCTGAAAAACAAAAGGATTCAGGAGTTACAAAAGGGATAGAATTTTCTTCAACTTTAAACTAAAGAGTTAATAGGCAAAAGCCCAGAAGAAACAGCTGTTATACTCAAACTCAGGCTTCCCTGGTAGCTCAGATGGTAAAGCGTCTGCCTGGCCCACCAGGCTCTTTTTTCCATGGAATTTCCCAGGCAAGAATACTGGAGCGGTAGCCATTTCCTTCTACAGTGTATCTCCTCGACCCAGGGATCGAACCTGTGTCTCCTGCACTGGAAGATGAATTCTTTACCACTGAACCACCAGAGAAGCCCAGGATCTCTTTGGTACTCTGTCTCAAAATTATGAAACCTCAGCAGAAGACTATGGATCTGAAATATTTTCCAAAGGAACTCTCTGACCTTCTATTTCTTGAAATGACTGCATCACAAACTCTGTATGACAGTTCTTTTCTGTTTTTGAGATTTTCAGGGTGCATGGTCTGATTAGGGAGAGTATGTATGGCAGGCCCTCTCCACTGAAACACACAGTGAAGGGGCTGACTTTTCTGGCTCCTTCTTCAACTTCCTGCCTGTTTCCCTTTCGTCACCACCTCCTCCCCAATCTGGGGGTGGCATAAGAAGACTGGAGACAATGTAAGTGCTTATGGAAATGTATAAGAAAAAAGGAACATGTGAGTTGGGAACTGCTAATGTATACAGCACAATCACAAAATTTCCACACGGAATATGAAACAAGTGGCTTCACTCCAAATGTGCTACAAGAGATATTCATAAAATATCTCAAACCCTTTTAGCACCCACCCCTGCATGAATGCTGTGCTCTTTTAATAACTATCAATTCTACAACATGGCATATTTATCTTAGGAAAACAAAAGACTGAGGAATAACACTAGCCCTGCATTTTTGGAAAAAAAAAATTAACTACATCCTGTTTTCTCCTAGAACTAAGTCATATAGCATGTAGTCCGTGCGTGCTCTGAGATGTTAATATAAAGTTAAGATTATTTCCTTTTGGCCAAATACACTTATTACATTCGTTCTATTTATCCCCCTCCCATTTTGTATTTTGTCCCCTAGAGTATCTGATAATCGATTTTGAGTTCAGGAATGAATCTCTTAAAAAGAATGTCTCCTTCCATTTCATATCTTACCTTTAAAGTGCTTTTGAGAATTCTCAGCCTGTGTAGTTTTTCATTCATCACAGGATCATTACATCTCTTTATAAATGATAGCTTGTATTCCATCTTGGTTGAAATGCGATGTTCTCCCAGAGGCGACAGACTGGCTTGCTCTAATGCCCTGTATAAATCTTGCAAAGAGTCTCCTAACTTTTCTTCCCTACTTTCACCTGCAATGTCCAAAAAAAAAAAAACAGAGAAATATGAATCCAGTGTAATACAGTGATTTGACACTCCAACAATCTACTAAACAAACAAAAAAATATCTGAGAAACGGAATAATGAATGATCGGGAAAACACTATTACATTAAAAAAAAAAGAAAAACAACCGATCAAACCCACAGTTGCTAGTTATATTGGGTAAGACTAGCTACAGGCAGCCAATTGTTTTAGAATAATCAATTAATAGGATGCTTTAACAAAATATTCTCTTAATAAATAGCAAATCATTGTACATATCTTGAGTCCATTGAATTCAAAGAATTACAGTACAAAAGGTACACAACACAGAAACAATTCTGAACATAATTTAACATTTTAAAACAGTAATGAGTATCCCTTATCATTATACTGATAAGCATAGATGTGCTAAGTAACAGAGCTCTCCTGGTTTAGCAATACTGAATGAACTGATTTTTACATTTTTCTAAAATTCATAAGATGGAATGGCATTCGCTTGAGTATATATGATTGTAAAAATCTTCCAAAAATATGCTGTAGAGGATTATTAGGTTTCATGTGACTGCCATAGTAATGCCTGCCACACTGTAAATATAGTAAATGATCATAAATTATCAATAATAATGCTTTAATTAGAATGACATGTGGGAATGTTTATATGCAAATGTAAGTAAAAATCTGGCATGTATTGAAGGAAGCTATTTAACATTTGAAAGACCAAGGAAGAAAACACTCCAATTAAATATTTTTGAGAAAAAAAAAAAGGTCTGGTTCAGGAAAGCATCTTGAATCTATTTGAGCAAATCAAACTCCCATATTATTCTTGAATTGTCTGACTATTGATGTATTTTTCTCAATGATAAACAAAGATTAACTTGGATTTTGCTTGGATTGGCAGATAGGATTAGGGTCATATCACATTTCCTTTAACAGAGAGCCAAAGAGTCCTATTTGAGGAATGCTAATTACATTGGCCCAAAAAGTAAATATGGAATATCATTCATTCCACCATGGTCCATGTGAATATTTTAGGCTTTCTGACACAGTTAAAAAAAAAAGACACCCTAATTGGTAATAATGTAAACATTTATATGTGTCAGGCACTAGGGTAAATGCTTAACATTCATGATCTCATTTAATCCTCATAGCAGTAATAGGAGTAGATCTATTAGATTTTCATTTTCTAGCAGGGAAGTACCTTGCTCAAGGTCACATTTACTAAGTGGTGGAGTTGGAATTCCAACTGAGCAGTCTGGCTCCAGAATTCATGACTTTAATAAGAATTCTAGGCTGCCAGTTTTGTCAGGAATCATTTGAACTGTGTATTAAACAGGAGGTGTTAATGAATTTGAGACACTTAAAATGAAGCATTTAAAAAAAATTTTATAGAGTGTACCTAAAACTTCTCCCAAAGCCCACAAACACAGTACCTTAACTTGAAGCGATCATCTTTAGGATGAAAAAGTGACTTCATTTAAGTTTCATATTCATTTTTTACTTTCTCGCTAAGGTTAGCAACTATTAGTAAGTATGATTATTGAGTTTTCTCATTAGAAAGTCCTTTGTTGTCAGCACCTGCTACCACTATTCCTCTACAACAAACTTAAACTTCCTAATCATATATTTAAGTTAGAACTATAATCTAAAAGTACAAAAAAAGAAAACCCTTTAAACAACAGCTTTTTAATTTTCTGTTGCCTCATCCTTCAATGTTTGTACCACCTAGAGGATTCTGAGGGGTTGGGTGGGGGTACAGAGGACAGTAAAAAGAGGAACTAATTGCCTTGTGGGCTAAGAAGGTTGAAATGAGATAAGGAATTTTAAACAAAATGGTTTAGAGCCAGGAAGGCACAAAATCATAAGGTTATTCAGTGGAAAACTAAATGGAGTTGTAAAAACAAGGATACATTTGAACAGCATAATTCCATTTCATAAACTCATAGGCCAGGAAAGAACCCTGAGGAATTATTTAGTAGTTATCATTATTTTTACCTCAAGGCAAGACTGCATCTTAAGCCAGAAAAATTTCATAAAGCAGAGGGTGGGGGAGAAATCGGAGCCCTAACAGATGTGAATTATAGTAGTCTAGGTATCATGTAGCCTAATGTATTATTCGTTTTTCAGTTCTTAAAGGAAGGTAAAGAAAAAAGGAATTCAAATAATAGTTTTAGGATTTAAGGGAGACAGAAATATTTCCACATAGTAAATTTTTAAGATAACCTTCTTCCATATTACCTAACACTGTAAGGAGTATATATTTTGTTGAAAAAACATTCTTACCCAGTTTTCTTTCTCAATTCTTAAAGTTTGTGGAATACTGAGTCACATGTTGGATTATAAAATAAAATTTCAATGTAGTTTTATTTCAAGAATGGTAAAGATTTAATATAAAAAATGACAAACATGACTTAACACTGAAAGCTTTTTTTTTCTTCTTGCCGTTAAGGGAGGGGGGAGGTGGAAAGCGTTCAACCAAAGTACAACATAGAATTCTACAAAGAATCTGGTTTGACAGCTGTAAGGAGAATCAAGCATGGATTTATCTCTGGGCAGCACATATGAACAGGGAGTCACAAGGAGACAGAACACAGAAACATTTCCAAGCTATGAATGGAATAGAGATATTAAAGATAAGTCAGGCCTCCTTCCCCCACCCCTACACACCATACACATATGCGACACAAGACACAGTAGTGGGGTGAGGAGGATGAAGGATTGAGATGCCAGGCTCCTACAAAATGCCACCAATTACTAAACATTTTAAGACTAGACAAAGAGCCCCTTTATTTTCAGAGGAAGGGGTGAGGGCCGGAGTCACATTAGAAATCTGATTCACTGTGCTCAACAGTCAAAACAACACAGAACTCAACATTCAAGACAAAAACAGACCTTTATTTTCTTTTATAATTTTCAAACTGGTTACTTTGATTTTTTTTTTTTCTTAGATGAATACCAATTAACTCAATCGGGGCTACCGCTGCGACTGAAAATGTGAAAGCACCTTTACTTCTTCTCTTTTTACCCTCTTCTTCTTCGTCTCCTTCTCTTCTGGTTTCTCTTTTAAACCCTTGCTTTTCTTCTCCTAGAAGAGGCTTGCTTTGGAAGAGGAGGCAAGCACTTGGTGAGGTCTGCTTCCTGATTGACTTTCTTTCCGAGTGCCAGTTCAGTCATGGGAACACTGGCCCCAAGCCCAGCTCTTTCGGAATTTGAATGGATGTTTTCTGAAAGTTGGTAAAGTGTAGAAAACCACATGCAAACCACAGGACATATAGAGGAACCTTCTGTGACTCCTCAGGAGGAAGTGTATCCCTGATACAATGAAATTTAAATTTGTATCAAATTGATTCAGCAATTCTGGGCCTATGCAGGAGTAAATTCGCCCTCAAATCACATTTACATTTACAACATGTAAATCAGTCCTGTGTCAGATGACACACTTTTCTATTTCAATTTTATTAAAGTGAAGAGAACACATAAAGTTCTCTTTCCTATATAAAATTTCATTGATAGATTTGAGGATCCTAATGAAGTTATGGGTAACTTGTATTCTGAGCCAAGGGAGGACTCATTTCCGGCTGTGTCATAGTGGCAGGGCTAGAAGAAGATCCTTTTTATTGTTTCGTTTATACTCTAGCTACACCGTGCAACACTGTGACTCTAAGAAATGCACTGAGCATCAATATAGTTGTATCTGGCTCCTTCAGGTTGCATATGACCTCCAGGCAGTGATAAAGAAAAGCTCAAAGAAAAGATTAGCCAATAGAAAATAAGAGTTGGTTGGAACTTTCTTGAAAAGGCTTATTAGCAGATGATAAAGCATTCTGGGTGACGTATTTCCTTATATTCATGCCCAGTGGTTTTTAAACCTTTTTGATTGTATACTCTTTTCAGTTAACACACTTTTGTTGATAAATATTCAATATATGTATTGCTCTATATTAATAGATATAATAAGATAGACACAGAAGAGATATTCGAGAAAATGAGATATGAAACCTGAGGAGAAATCCCAATGTTTTTTCGTCCTGTACCTCACTCCATGTGTACCTTCTTTAGAGACCTAGAATGCAGCTTTTCCTGAGTGCATATGCCTTGCTCTCTTTGCATTTCCCAATCTTCTACAGGACATGGTGTCTGATGAACCCAATGTTTAAACTGAGCGATGGTTTTCTTCACTTTAGACACTAAGGACTCCAAAGAGGACTCCATATCAGTCTGAGTAATTTTTATGCCAGTCTCTTGTGTAATGTCGTTCATGTTTCTTTGGTGAAAATTAAGAGCAGAGTACAAGTGTGGCGACCTAAAATGTTATTCTGGTGTCCTCGCTGTTTCCCTGCCTCTGCAATGACAGTGTGGAAGGAGAGTAAAAAATGAAAGCAAAACAAAACAAAACGAGTCTACCAACTAGGTTATTAGAGAATCAAGTCAGCAATGAACAATAAGTTCTTGTACATGTTTTGGAAGGTAACTGTGCTCTTTTAAAATTGGACAATGATGTCCTCGTGGAAACAGTTGTTCCTTCCACAACACAACTGGGTAATGAGCATAGAAAGCTGGAAAAGGCTAAGTCACAAGTGGGGGAGAAGGCTGGACATAGTAGCATTAGTCACCAGTCAAATGTGAGAGGTATTCGTTCTTGTACGGTCGCAGAGTGCTCTAAGGCTTCCAGGCGAATGGCATCAAGTATGTGGAGCACTATTCTCGCCATGAAAGGCAATTAGCATTTGCATTGAGACACAGGACTGTTTTCTGTTAATACTAATTTACCAGTGTGCCATAATGAACAACTTAGTTTTAATGGGCTTAATGGAGATAGGTTCAATATCTGTAGGTTTTTTGCTAAAGATGATTATGCATTCAGGAGTTTACACTATAATCTGAATTGTTTTATAATGAAAGATTAGTTCTTTTAATTCATGTTTTTATATAAGTCAACTAGCTATGCCTTGTAAAACTGGGGGGAGGACAGTTTGTTATACAGCATACGATTTTAAAACTTGGCTTTTACTTGTTACTCTGTAATCAACTACCCTTCTCATAATTAGAATTAATTGGTTTGTTTTATTTTAGGCAAAATAACAATAATTTGTCTGACGAAAAAAAAGTCCTTTTTTTGAAAGGACAGCTTGAGTGAGTCTAGCAATATTGCTAAGTGTATTTTTAAGGAATATGTGAAACCCATTCCTGTACGAATGACCTTGTGCTTCACCAAAATTAAGTACAGCCATATCAGTGTTTGTCAATCCCTTCTGCACAAAAGTACAGCTGACTCCCATAAAGAGGTGACACCACAGATAGAGCTGAAGCTTAGTCTACATTTCATTCTCGAAGCAGGTAATTTCTGCCGAATTATGTGGTTTAATGCCACAACTATGAAAGTCGTTGCATTTTCAGGGTATTACGGTAGTTTTTATGACAAATAGTTCACATGGCAAAATCTTGGTGTCCTTGGCATTGATTTATTGACCCAAAGGGAAGGTTCTTTGAAGGAGAATTGCAAACATAAATAATAGATTCTATATTTACCCGGTGAATTTAGAAAATTTGTATAAAGATATGGAGGTCAAGGTACCTGGTTCTTAGGCAGGAATTTATAAAGGATACAGTTTAAAAACAAAGCTAAAAGATGATTATCAAAAAATTAATGTGGAATCATCATATTCCTTAATGAGAAAAAACTAAAATCCTTCATATCATAAAATTTTACTATGACTTAATCAGAGAGAATGACTCAAGACACTCCCACGAATATTTAAAACCAACATAATACTTTTTGATGCATTTCTATATACCAGAACCATCATTTTTATATATACTTAAAAAAACACATTAAAATGGTTAGAGCACAGAGGCAACTGTAAGGCATATCAATGTGATTTTATTCACAACACAAATTCCATTTGTGAGAAAGAAGCATAGATTACTCCTCTTTAGAAAGATATTTACTATCAAGCATACTTAGCAAATTATTTAGCTATCTAAAAAGATCTGATACCAATTGGTCATATTTTTATTTTTATGTAATTTATATTTTTACAAGTATTCACATTATGCAATACCACACACTGCGGCGACAGGAAGAAAAAAAAACATTTCCAAATACAATGTTAAATTATCTGTTCATTGCACAGTATGAAATATCCATTAATTAGCATTGAAATTATTACAGAGTATCTTATCCAACTAAATAAAGGAAATTTCACATCCACTACAGAAGAAAAATAAGCAATATTGAGCCATAAGGGACCCAGTTACATAGTATTAAATAATATCTGAAACTATTTTGAAAGACAACCAGACAAAATACTTTTTCCAAAGTGAAAACCACAGCCTATAGATTTGGAAAATTTTACAGAAAAGAATAGCTCATGCCTGTCCTATGAGGCAACACCATTTGTATACAAGTGCCAAGAAGTAAGGAGAAAGTTAGGATTTTAGCTGAGGAATCTACTAAAGCCTGGCATGTGGCATTTTCTTCATTAGTGCCACTGAAAGCAGTCTCTGTGTTGCACCTGAATACACTTTATAATAGAATAAACATAGTAAGTTTCAGAGCAGGTTGTAGATACCTTGCCTTAATAGATTACACTTAATGTAGTACAATACAGCACGTCAAGTTTTAAAAATGCAAAATACACTTAACACACAGAATTTGCTTTCTCTGCTTTGCCTTCAAGAGGCCACTGAAGAGTCCATTGAACAGCCAGGGCTTTCTAGTTATTGGAGCTGATCCCTCTCCTTTCCTGTGACAGGAGAACAGAACTGAGCCCTTTCCCAGTCAGTACCCTTTCCCTCTGTTCACCCACAGAAACAGCAGTTTTCTGTCACTGTGCTCCATCTTGATTGGCTTTGATCTTATGCTAGTCCCAGTGAAGAAAGCTTGCATTCTTCTTAAGAGTGGCCTGCCCCTCTTAATATCCCTTTAGGGAGGCCCCCAATCCAAAACACTTGATGATCTAAGCTTTTAAAAGTCTGTTTTCTGTTATAAACAGCAAGGACGAGGCCATTTTAGTTGCTTGCAAGAGGTTGATGTTAAGTCTGCGTCGTGCCGACTCTCTCCGATCTAAATTCTCTAAACATTAGCTTATCAATCTGTGAGTCCAATGGGTTGAGTGCCAACAGAAGTGGATCCGATTTGGCATGGAGAGGTTCTACCAACTCTCGCAGTGTATTAGCCTAATATGATAAAGCAGTGATACAATATGATGAAAGACCTGCGAGTGCCATTATTTCCAAAGCATATTAGTATTTGTATTAGAAATACCATCATGCAATACCCATGAAGAGAAAAGAGAAAAATATGGCTAGAATTGCATATGGTTTTAATACCATAATGTCTTTGTGTTGGCATGCAAGTCTACTTGGCCGAAAATGGGAGTTTATTTTAAGCTTGGTTATCTCGAATTGCTAATCTTATGTATACAAAATAATACACAGCACAAATATATCTTTTCTCACCTCTATACTTGTACATGCGTATCTGTAATTTTAATCAGAAAGTTTATGTTAAAAGTATTCTCCACACACATGTAAAATGATCAGTCTTCTAAGAAAATAAACTGTAGTTCTATACAAGATCTTTCCTCAAATTCATCCAATCAAGAAGTATGAGGAAAAGTTTTCTGGTCTACCTTCTATCTAACTAGCCCAATTCACATGCTACCACGTGCTGAGTGGTGAGACACAAAAGGCCAGCTAGTGTGGCTCCAAGGAAGTGGTCGAATGTGGACCAATACAAAGTGAACAGAGGTGAAAAGCTCTCACACGGTCAACGTGATGAAAGGGTGACTTGACACCTGAGCACAAGCCACATTCTTAGGAATTAAGAAACTAGAAGAGACTAAAGTTTCTGAATGACTTGGAAAACTCAGAACAAGTGGGCTAAAAATAAACTGTAGTCTCTTTTAGTTCATTTTATTTTGATTTTGAGGAGTTCAAATATTGCCACCAGGCACCAATCAGTGTTTTTTTTTTTTCATTCTAACCTAGGGCAGATCTTTATTTCCTGCATCCTTTAGTACCTTTTGAGTTATATCAAGAAGAAGGAACAAACTGGGAGAGGGAACAGAGACAGCATGTTGTTCACTACTAGCTCCCTTATAAGATGGGAAGGGAGTGTGTTGCCCACAGCACAGTATTTAGAAAATAGGATGCAGTATGGTTCAGAAATCAGCAGATCTAATTTTTGTTTATCATATCATAACCTTCTTTTGCAGAAAAGGGGCTGGGAACTAAATAATCTTCATAGGTAGGTCAAATGAAAGAAAAGTCAACACCTTATTTTCTTTTTTTAAGAAAATTATAATACTGTAATGCTAACTCTGGATTCTACCACTCTGTTTCATAAGGTCATGGAACTTCAAACGGTAAAGTCAGAGGCAATCTAACGCTTGGCACAAGGTCACCCTTAAATTTAAACTGTTTCTAATTTATCTATGCAACTCAAATATTTTCCCCTCAAAAACAAATTACATGAATGGTTTAATTTCTAGTGAACTCAACCCATACTAAATCTGAACTAGAGCCTTGGTAATCAAGTCACATCTTAGTTACATTTAAGACACCATTTATATAGGATTGGGAAATTCTACTTCAAGAGACTGGAAATACCTCCTCAGTTGAGGCCTTGCCAACGTGCAGGATGGTGGGGGGTGGATCACTATTTCAAAGTGACTACAGCTATTTCCAGGGCTTCCCAGGTGGCTTAGCGGTAAAGAATCCACCTGCAATGCAGGGGACACAGGAGATGTGGGTTTGATCCCTGGGTGGGGAAGATTCCCTGGAGGAGGAAATGGCAACCCACTCCAGTATTCTTGCCTGGAAAATCCTGTGGACAGAGACGCCCAGCAGTCTACAATCCATAGGGTCGCAAAGGGTCGGACACAACTGAAGCGACTTAGCATGCACAGCTATTTCCAAGTCTATATACTAACATAAGAGAAGGTAACTCTCTGGCAAGGTGTCTCTTCAACTAGTGGTCAGGTTACCAAATCTCAGGGTAGAGGTTTGTTTGTTAAATACAGATTACTGGGCCCTGCCCTTACTCTACTCAATCAAAATTTCTGGGTATGGGACTCTGGAATCTGAATTTTAAGCATGCAACCCCGGTGATTCTTGTTGCCCACTGCAGTCTGAGACCTTGGGCACTAGGCCAGTCCACTGTGATGGGCTACACTGTGGGGAGGGCTGGCTGGAGTGATGCCAACTGTTGTACTGCACACATAAGGAGTTTTTAAGTCACAAGCTTTGTAGTTGGATACATCACATAAGAGTTTTATTTTCAGTCCCGTCACCAGTATAACATTGTATTATGTAACTCAAATAATCTCAAGGTTTTTGACAAGGAATCTGATGGAAACATCCTGGTCTACTGAGAATATAGCAAAATGAAAGAGATTGTGGTATACTGCTTGAATAAATTCTTTAAAGATATACTTTTAGGTAAGCGTTAAATAGCTCCTCTTTATTTTTGAGGCAAACAGAACAAATAAACAGATACTTCCAGACTCAAGCCTGCTGAATCTATGTCTTGGTGTGTGCATTCTGAATCTCAAGTATGAACAGTATTGGCAGGTGAGGAGGGTCAGATATGATGGACTGGAATATGGTTAATCTACATGAAACCTCTAAAACACAAAAATGTATTTCATAAAAATGCTGTTCTATGAAAGGCTAACTTCTGCGAATCTCATGTCTATGTGTCTTCAACTTTTTGCAAGTCCCTTTCTGGGTTTCAATACTCCTTTTCCCCTCCCTTTGTATTTTCATCAGGCATTCTCTCTCTGCCTATTTCTGTGCTGTGCTTAGTTGCTCAGTTGTGTCCGACTCTGTGCAACCCTATGGACTTGTAGCCAGCCAGGCTCCTCTGTCTACGGGATTCTCCAGGCAAGAATACTGGAGTGGACTGCCATTTCTGACATCTCCAAACTGACAACTTTACCCCTACTCAAATCCCATGGACAGAGGAGCCTGGTGGGCTACAGTCCATGGGGTTGCAAAAGAGTCGGACACAAACTTAGGGACTAAACAACAACAAAGTTTTATGCCTGTTTATTTTTTTTTTAAGGACAAGTGGAAATTGCATGCTTCTAAAAAAAAAACAAAAACAAAAACAAAAACTTAACTTGTATGGCTCTTGATTGTTATTTTTTCTTTTGGTCAATATCCCAACTATAAAAAACATTCCATTCCCTACTTCCTGCTCTTAAAATATACTTCACTATTTAATAAGCTTTTAATCAAGTACATTTTGAAACAACAGCAATATATCTATGCTAGCCCAAGAAAATCAGTAATGTTTCTGTTTGGCATATTACTTAAATAATTATTGAGCTTCCATTCATCACTGAAACCTTTGATTGTGAGGCCACCAGCCCAGCTGGGTAGAAAGAGAAAGATCTTATTTCCCTGTTACTAAACCCCCCGAGATGTGAATGGTGTACCCAGATGTAACGCCATGTTGTGTATAGGATGACTTATTCCAGTGTGGATCCACTTCTCATGCCAGCTCTTTACAGACTGAATCTATGTAGGATATGGTGAGAAGAATATTTCTTTCCCTTTTTGTTTTATGAATTTAAAACTCCACTCAAATTATAAGCAGAAATAGAAATTCTAGAAGTGTAACTTTTAGAAATGTAATCAGGCTAATAGATTATAGGGTAAGGATAGAAGTACAAACATTTGCAAGAGAATGATTCAGTTTGAATACAAAATAGGTAAAAAATAAATCTTTTCATTAATGAATGAAACAGAAGGAAATACATAAAAATGGAAATAAGAAGTGCTTAAGCCAGAACAGCACTTTCAAAGATTTTTACTTCTGAGTTATGAGAGAAAACTGGTTCCATATACTCACTTCCATTATCGGTGAGCCTGAGGGCAAATTTAAGGGCAAAGCCACTGACAACTGGTCTTAAGCTGCTTGCAGATAACAAGGCAGACATCCAAGCCTATCAATAGTAACACATGTGGAGCTCCTGGGAGAGTACAGACTGCTGTGTGCTTTTGAAAAAGACCTGATTTATTATGATTATCAGGACCCTTCTCTTCTTCTAAATGTATATGTTCACATTTAAGTTTTTCTTTTTGTAAAACAGGAATATCTAACACCATGAGTTGATAGTCAGTGATAATTTTTCTCAGTGAAAGTCTTGGAAAAAGTGGGCTGAAACGTCGATTCAGAATGTTCAAACCAAGAGAGAGACTTATTTGTGGCTTGAGTAGTAGCTGTTCAAATTTTGAGGGTCTATTTCCTTGTAAAGATGAAGCTCAAACAGACAGAATATCAGATTTAAAAAAATTTGTTTGTTTGCTTATTTTTAATACCATGGGGGAGGAACTAGAAAGTCTTTTATTTTATGAATGATGAAGTATTCTTTTTCAAAATTAGGTGACAAATAGCAAAAAGTAGTATAGTTTGTGCTTATACATCTAATACTTATGGATATCTTTAATTAGAAATTTCAGGTAAAATAAAAATATTTGATGAACCTAGCCACAAGCAAAACAGATAAGGTATCTCTAAGAGACAAGAATTATTTCCTTATGAAGTGGTATCTCATCTTAAACTACTTATTGTTTCCAGATTATGGGAACTTTTCCTGTTCTGTTAAAACCCACTACCTGAAATAAAGGTACACCTAAAGTATCCTTTAAATTAAGCTTATGTATTAGCAACAACTGAAAAGGTCTTTTATATTTAATAGTCACAGAAGTACTTATTATGTTAATTCACTTTACCCTGAGTTTCTATTCAATGGAGAGCCTATAGATATATTAGAAAAATGTACTATGGAATTCGGACACATTATATTGTCATTCCAAATGTCATCTTTCAGACTTTAAAACAGAAAATGGGAGGAATTCATTTTTATAGACATGCATTGTTCAATAAGGATTTAATGGGCACCTATGTGTATATATACTACATCAAATGTTAGGGGTAAATATACAAAGACAATAGTCTGACCTCAAAGAGTTCATGGCATAGCTGTACAACCCCTTCCCCACTTCTGTCTTATAATTTTATAATTAAGGATTATCATTAAAATAAAGCTCTACTTTACTAGTATAAATATATATACACATATACACAGATAAAATTATATGACTATAATGGAATTATAAAATTACCCTAACAATGTATATTATATGAATATGTTAATTTAAATTGATTAGTATATTTGGAATACATAGAAAATAATAAATTTTAGGGCAAATTTAAAGAAGATCACTAAAATATTAATATATGTGTGTATATACATATATATATGGTATAAAACAGCTGAGTTCTGGTGCTTACAATAGACTTTAAAACTGAAGGGGACTGGAACAAAATAGAGAGCCCAAAAATAAACCCACGCACCTATGGTCTATTATCCAAAGGAATTAAGAATATATAAAGGAGAAAAGATAGTCTCTTCAATAAGCGGTACTGGGAAAACTGGACAGCTAAATGTAAAAGAGTGAAATTAGAACATTCTCTAACACCATATACAAAAATAAACTCATTGTGGATTAAAGACTCGAATATAAGACTGGAATCCATAAAACTCCAAAGAAAACACAGGCAGAACACTCTTAAGACATAAATAAGAGCAATTTTGGGGAGATCAGTAAAGCAAAGGAAACAAAAGCAAAAATAAACAAATGGGACCTAATTAAACTTAAAAGTATTTGCATAGCAAATGAAAACACTGACAAAATGAAAAGAACCTACTAATGGGAGAAAATATTGGATTGGTTCATTCGGGTTTTTCATATGCGGTTACCGGGAAAAAACAAACAAACAAACAAAACAAACCAGAATGGACCTTTTGGTCAGACCAATATTTGCAAAGGGTTTAACTGATAAGGTGTTAATATCCAAAATACATAAGCAGCTCATACAACTCAATATCAAGCAAACAAACGGAGTAAAAAATGGGGAGAATATCTGAATAGACATTTCTCCAAAGAGAACATGCAGATGGCCAACAGGCACATGAAAAGATGCTCAACACTGCTAACCACCAGGGAAATACAAATCAATACCACAATAAAATATCACCTCACACCTGATAGAATGGCTATCATCATAGAGAAAACAAATAACAAATGTTGGTGAGAATGTGGAGAAAAGGGAAGCTTTGTATACTGTTGGTGGGAATGTAAATTGACACAGCCACTATGGAAAACAGTATGGTAGTTTCTCAAAAAACTAAAATTAGAACTACTATATGACCCAGCAATTTTACTCCTGGGTATATATCCAAAGAAAACAAACAATACTAATTCAAAAAGATACATGCACCCGAGTGTTCATAGCAGCTTTATTTATAAGTGCCAAGATATGGAAGCAAGCTAAGTGTCTATCAACAGATGAATGGATATGAAGATGTGGCATATAATGGAATGAATGGACTTGGAGGCATTATGCTAAGTTAAATAAGTCAGACAGAGTATGACAAATACCGTAAAATATCATTTATATGTGCAATCCAAAAAATACAAAAACTAGTGAATATAACAGAAAAGAAACATAGTCACAGATACAGAAAACAAACTAGTGATGACCAGTAGGGAGAGAGAAGGAAGAAGGGGCAATATAGGTGTGGGGGATTAAGAAGTACAAACTACTATGTATAAAATAAATAAGGATATATTGTACAACACAGGGAATATAGCCAATATTTTATAATAACTACAAATAGCGTATAACCTTTAAAAATTGTGAATCACTATACTGTGTACATCTGTAACATATAATATTGTACATCAACTACACTCCAATGAAAAATAAGCAACAACAACAAAAAACCTTTAAGAAAAAAAACTTGAAAGTGATCATAATATGCCACCTCAAAATATACCACTCTGGCCTAAGGATTATTTTGAGCTGAAGGTAATTAAGAAGCAGTAGACACAGAAAGATCTTTGGCCATCTCTCTAACTGCCATAAAGGAGGACGTATGTTTCCCACTTGGAGAAGGCAATGGCACCCCACTCCAGTACTCTTGCTTGGAGGATCCCATGGACAGAGGAGCCTGGTAGGCTGCAGTCCATGGGGTCGCTAAGAGTCGGACATGACTGAATGTCTTCACTTTCACTTTTCACTTTCATGCATTGGAGAAGGAAATGGCAACCCACTCCAGTGTTCTTGCCTGGAGAATCCCAGGGACAGGGGAGCCTGGTGGGCTGCCATCTATGGGGTCGCACAGAGTCGGACACGACTGAAGCGACTTAGCAGCAGCAGCAGCAGCATGTTTCCCACTCTGAAACTGTTCCTCCTCTCCTCTTGCATACCAGGAGAACAATGCTTAACACTGAAGACAGAAAGTTGGCATCAAGATGGGTCTGCACAAACAAATCTTACTAAAATAGCCCTTATCTTCTGTTAGTTTCCCCATATATAAACTTTTCCAAAATTTACCACTTTAGAAACCCAAACCCCCTTTCTGTCTTTTTGTCACTTCTCTGTAATTTACCATGCTTTGTTAAAATGGTATCTAAACCTCGGGTCTAAGTACTTCTTTGGGTCTTCATTTCTTTCCTTTGAAGGCCTCCATGCACATAAAAATTAAATTAACACAATAAAATTTATATATCTTTTCTCCGGTTAATTTTTCATTTGTTAGTTTAATTCACAGGCTCCAGGTAAATAACGTAACAGAGCAGAGGAAATGTTTCTTTCTTTCCCTATAAAACATTTAAATCAAGCCTTAAGCCATTCTATCTTAAGTCATATATATTTTAAAATATTTATCCTAAAAATATTTAAATATGAAGTAAATGCATTTCATAAAGTTATTTTGAGATAACTTTCAGCAACATGGATAGATGACAGTTTATTGGCTCTTGCAACCTATTTTATGATTAATTATTTAAAGTAATCTCTTTAAAATTATCATTTCCAAAAGAGGTAAAAGAGCTAAAGACAGTTTTACTCTCCAATAATGCAGAGATGAATGATGTATATTTTTAATTTATGAAAACCTTCAACCTCTAACACCACCTTACATGGTTATATTGAGTTGGCTAAAAAGTTTGTTCTTATGGACTTCTGTAAGAGCTTACAGAAAACCCTAAATGAACTTTCCGGCCAACTCAATAATAAAAGGATGAAATTCAACAGATGATATTCAGTCTGGATGATAACCAGTGTGAACTGCAACTCAGTGATGAGAACTGCCAATCGGGTGAACACTTCATCTGTGACTATGTCTAGTCTGCCAAAATGAAAAGGTAAATTGGGACTATCTACATTTCAGTCATTTTTACAAAGGACTTTGCTTATACTACCCTCAAAGTATGGTCATATTGATTTTGGTGAGATTACTTAAAAAAAATATCATTCAGTGTCAGTTCCAGTATCATGATACCATCCAGACTAAATGAGGGGAAAAATAGAGGGACTGATCTGTAGAAGTAAGTGAAATAATAAATTCTCTTCAACAAGAGTACCATAATGGGTACATGTGTGTAGGTTGGCAATAGTAATAAAAGGAGTGATTCTTATGCTAAAAATTTAAAGACATTACTTCCTCTCATGCTATAACACTGTTTATAATTATAGAAGCTTGAAATGGCCTTCTGCTTACTTTTCCCAGCTGAACTTATATTACCAAAAATTTGCAATACTGATTTCCCCTTTCAATAACTTCTAAATGTTAATACCTTATTACTAACCTTCTTGGCATACCAGCCTGACATTTGGGATCATTTGCTCATTAGCAACTTTGGCAAGAAGGAGTCACTTTGGGGGCTCCGCCAACTGAATTTCTTAGCAATAAAGACAACCAAAATTACCTTTCCCAGCAAAGCAAGTGACAAAAAAAGTAAAACGAAAATTCAAAAGGCGTTTGTAATAGTCTAAAATTTTACCTGAACAGTTACTTATCAGAATTCATATTTTCCTTACCTCAAACCAGCTATAAATCTAATCTCTCACCCTAATCAATAATATTTTCAGATTCTCTCTTATTTTTCGATATATAATGATTACATCAGACACTATTCTCATAAATCCCCATTGTTAGTGTTATCTGCATATCATGACATTTAAATTATTACATTTTCAGGTATTTTAAATATATTGTGTACATGATAAGAATGAAAATTATTTTGGTAAAAACCACAATAAAACCATGTCTATTAGAAAAATAGCATGGATGTAAACAAATTAGCATGAACATTCATCTTAGCAAAAAACTCAGAGGTTAGACTAATGAATATTTATACTCAGTTGTTTTGAAATGTTTAGTTATTACATTTTTTAAAATTTTTATTAATTTATTTATTTTAGTTGGAGGCTAATTACTTTACAATATTGTAGTGGTTTTTGCCATACATTGACATGAATCAGCCATGGGTTTACACATTTTGAACCAACGAACTCATTTTACTTTTAGGGTAGAAAACTATGGAATCGAAGAACATATTTTTAAATAAAATACCTTATTATATGTTTCATTTTTTCCACCCCTGACAAAATTGTAGAGCATCGCCCTTTCAAAAAAAGTAAGTTTTACTAACGCGTTAGAGATATGCTGACTCTCAACGTTCTTATGGAAAAATACAAATGACTTTATAGCTATTGAAAAAGGTTTCCAGCTATATCTGTGTTTAACATTTATCATCACATGTTGAATTTCACATTTTCAAATGTAATTATAGAAAACTAGAATCATACAAGGAGTTCATTAGGGTGGGAGCTTGTTTTGCAAAATTCAAACGTTTGAAATGTCAGAAGATTCTCCATATCGTACAACTTAATTTGTATTCAAATATAGCAATGAATCACTAACTTCCTGCTAGTGAAAACAAGAAATCCAATTATATTAACAAATTTGGTTTCCATTTGTAAATTAGTTAATTTATAGCAACTTTATGGTACTAGCTTATGCATAATATCATTTAAAAATTAAGGACAATTTCATATTTAATTGAAGTCAGGCTTTTTGGTAATTCCTATTTAGCGTATTTATATTAAACAAGGGCCAAGCTGTCTTCTCTAAGGTGAAAAAAAACACAACCATCAAACTAGATATGTGAATTTTTAAGGATGTGTAAATCAAGGGGAGACTTTGGAATTCTCAAGTTCCACTTAAGACTTCCTTACTATCTCTTCTGACTGGTGCCATTTGTGAGGGAGGGTGAGGAGACATTGATAGCAGCTAGGGTGTAATTAGTATCTCCCTATTAAATGTGAGGAGCTTCCCAGGTGGCATGGTGGGTAAAGAATCTGCTTGCAATGCAGGAGACACAAGTTCTATCCCTGGGTCGGGAAGATCCCCTGGAGGAGGGTATGGCAACCCACTCCAGTCTTCTTGCCTGGAGAATCCCATGGATAGAGGAGCCAGGTGGGCTACAGTCCATGGGGTTGCAAAGAGTTAGACATGACTGAAGCGACTGAGCATGCATGTATCAAATGTGATCACCAAAGAACTCTGCAGAACTTTGGCCCTTTTTGTGATATTAACATATATATGTGTGATATTAACATATACGTAAAAGAATACATTCTTACTATAATAAAATAAAATTAAAAAAGAGAACACATTATAATAAGTTGTACTGGTGTGTATGATCTTTTATAGCTAGTTGATCTGCTCTATCTGAATATTCTAAAACTAGATTTACAATGATATGTTACACCAATCCTTTCTTGTTAAACCCATGTATAGTTATGATCAAGGTTCTAGAATAAGTTTTCTCATACTGATTTTATTGTGAGCAAGTGCAGAACTAATCCAAAAGACATCAATAATAGATTTAGAACAAAGTTAGACAACCCAAAGCTAAAATTAAAAGCAGCACTTTAAGACCACTATGAACAGTACATTAAGCATGTATACTACCATTTAGGAAAACTGTCACATGAAAATTTGAAATGGCAATCTGCTAAGAAACAGGTTACAGATATCCACATCGTTTACTACTAAAACATCAAACCAAATCTTAAGAAATGGCCCTGAACAACTTTTACTCTTCTTCAATTTCGTGTAAACATTCTGAAGGCAAATTATGATACTAACATTTGTGTTCTACTTTCTAAAGTGCTTTTTTAAAATGCAATATCTCAAAAGAAGATGTGGAAAAGAGAGAATTTCACTAGAGTTCACTTTGGTAATGAATTTTTCACACTACCGACTGCAAAGTGCAAGTGAGAAATCCGAAGTTGGAAACACATGAAAGTGCGAATGTTGTACTCTCTAATAGTGCCTTTCAGGGCACATGAATCAACTTTTCAGGTTTGTAAGAGGTGATACGAAGATATGTTTTGTCATGAAAGAAAACATAGTCATCTACAGTACATCAGATTTGGTACCTGTGGGTACGAACTGGAAACATGAGTGGCATCTTCCCTTTTTACTTCTAAATCTGTTGCTTCTCTATCCCCTGTACCAATCAAAAGATTAAAAAAATAAAAAGATCCTTTAGCTGATACAAAAAAAAAGGGGGCGAAAGATTTGGATTATTTCAAAGAAAATGAATAAAGCAGAACTTGGAAGGGAAAACTGAAGTAACTTTGTCCACCACATGAAATACTTTTCAAATTGGTCTCAACACAATTCTTCGGAAGTAGTTCTTTTTTTAACATATCAATATTAACTTGATACAAATTAGCTATGAAAGGAATCATGTCAAAGTTTAAAATACTAGGAGTTGTGACTTAACTGGGGGAACTGTTTCACTATTTATACATATCAAGGTACATGAGTTTTGGATACTGATTAGATAAAATTGGAAAGCACACCAATTACAATTTTTAGTAATAAAGAGCCAAGTGGTGTGCAGGGCTTTGATTTACTCTTTTGAAAGAGTGTATTAATGGTGATACTGACTTGCAATATTAAAACTTAAACATTTTAGTTTCTTTTATATGGATCTAATATACATACAGATAAAGGAAACATCTTGCTAAATTTTAACCTGAATTAAAATGATAGATCTGAGGGGCAATATGTGGTTGTGAGCATTCATTCTGCTGTCAGAAAGTTTTAGATTGAATCTCAGATGTGCTATTAACTACCAAGGAGTCCTGGATCATGCTATTAAATCAGTTTCCTCATCTAGAGGATGAGGGTAATAACAGTATTTATCTGCCAGGATTGTTGTGATGATTAAATGGGTTATATATTGTGCAAGAACCTTAGAATAGTTAGCACTCATTAAAAGTCTTAGCTATTATTTGTGATAAGAAAACGTGTTCAACAAACATACAAGATTTAAACAAAATGCACCTTATTATAAATGTGTTGGTTTTACCTTAGGGAAGGCAACTCCATTACAGTATTTTTTCATGTGGAAAAATCTCTCTTCTCTCTACATGAGAGAAGAATGAAAAATTCAGATTTATGGACATGCCTAGCTTTGCAGATTTCATTTCAAGTCCAGACTATGTAGCATACCTTTACAGAAAAGATAAATCACTGAAATGTCTTTCATTCAACAGACAGGTATAGTCCATAGGAAAGATGAAGAGAGTTTTCCTAAGACAACAGTGAAAGTAAAAGGACAAGTACACATAATTCAGTCATTCTATTCAGAATGTCTTTGATAACATTATTCAAAGACTGACCATTAAAGATGTTGTAAACCTGATTGAAATGAATTAAGATTTACTTAGAGTGGAGGTAGCAAGTTATAACATCTTCAATTTTCACTTCTTATAGTTCAAGTCATGCTCATTAAATATATTTCATTAAACAATTGAAATATATAATAGATCATATTAATACAAATGGGATTTTTATTTCCCTTATCAATGTGTGTCTCCCACTTGCCATTAGACAGCTTACTTTACACACTAATGTGGCTAAATGTCCAAAATTAATTTTTTTTCTTTAAGATACAAACATAAAAGAGGGATACTGAAGAGTTATTTTGAAATCAGTGCCCTCTGTGTGGGATTCTGACCGTCAAATCCAAAAGCATCACATATTTCAGCTTGCCATTATGGTGAACCATATCACCTCTGATGTATTATATAGCTCTCCATGATTACAGCTTCTTCTCCTTCTATTTCTTCCACTATGTCTAATCTTTGAGCTAATTAAAAACACAGCTCCCTCCTGCATTCACTTCCTCATCCAGCATGAACCACTCTAACTAGAACCCTCAATCATCTTACTCTCTTGGATAGGTACTAACCATACACTTTCAAGTATTCAATTTCTGCTTTCTTATTCCTACCTAGCCACTGGGCATTGCTAGAAGACATTGTATGTCCATGCTGAGTGGCACCATTCTAAATTTGGGTATTCTGCCTTTTAATCATTAAGGACCACTTGGCAGATCTCTTATTAGTGCCTGGTTAGTTCAATTTCCAATTCCCCATTGAGATGCTCAAAGTTTCCATTAGATTCTTCAGGTCCTACTGTCTACCTATGGATCTTCCTTCGAACAGATAACTAGTTGCTTCCACATTTGTAGAGGGGATAAAATAGCTCTCATTTGGACTGTTCAGTTTCCTAACTGGTCTCCCCACCACTTGTATGCTCTCACACCGATACATCTTCTGTACTTCTATACAGGAGAGTGACCTTTCTGAAACATGTCTGATTACAAGCACTTTCCCACTGAGATCTCCAAATGCTCTCCATCATGCTTTTTTGGGATACAATCCAAACTTCTGGGCATGGAATACCAAGACTTATAATTTAGTTCTTGCACAATTTTTGTCTCATCTCTACTCTTCCATATTATATGTTATATTTTCTTAATTGTCATTTTTATTCATTTCTACCCTTGCTGATGCTATTTTTTTTAACCACAAAGAATAGAACCACTTTTCTTTTCCTCCTGGTGAAATATTACTCATTAAGCTTAAAAGTCACATCCTCTGTGACCTCTTGTCTAATTTCACAAAGTAGAAATAATCAAGACCTCTTAACTACTTTTGTGAAACTTAACATGCTCCATCTTTTAAAACACTTAATATACTGGATGCTTTTCTCTCCTATTTGATGGCAAATTTGATGATTATTTGATTCTTAAAAATCTTTGTTTTTCCCGCACTTAGGAGAGTACATATTCAAGACATTGTGGTTGCTCCATAGATATTACTTAAATTGAATTAAGTCACTAAAATAATTTTATTTTAACATCTAAGTATATGAGGTGCAGGGCTTCCCAGGTGGCTCAGTGGTAAAGAATCCACCTGTCAATGCTGAGATGTGAGTTTGATCCCTGGGTTGGGAATATCCCTTGGAGAAGGAAATGGCAATTCATTTCGGTATTCTTGCCCATGAAATCTAACAGACAGGAGCCTGGATGGCTACAGTCCATGGGGTTGCAAAAGAATTGGACATGACTTAGTGATTAAACAACAACAAACATGAGGTACAAGCTGAATAAAGTATTCTATTATACAACCAGATAAAATGCTTTACTTCACTAGATCTTTCATTTTACTAAGAAGATCTACTTCAAGTCTTTAATATGAACTATGTGGCAGAGGGGAAAACCTTAGGAAGATAGGTCGCTGAGGTCAAAGAATGCTATTTATGGCACTGTTATGTCAAAAAAGAATGATCTAGACCTTATATAAAGTGATAGCCTAACCACTGCTAAAGGGTGTTTCCTTGAATGACCTAGATTGTCAAGTTATTCACATGTCATTCATATTCAGAGTAGATGAGGTGAGTCAAAATTTTACTAAGATTCAGGGCAAGCTTTTAATTATAAATATAGCATACAAATACATTCTCGAAAGGTCCTCTGTTGACAGAGGCTGATTAGAAGGAACTACTGCAAAAAAATCTTATTAACACCTTGCTAACTTGGAGAGATGCTGGAAGGCGTTGCAGCCTTGGGGTTTATTGCTATGTGCAAAACAGACATTTAAGACGATATACCACATGGCTAAGGCAAAATAAGACACCATTATATCATATCCATTTTTGTCCTTTATTGTGCCCTTCTTTGCAAGAGATGTTTTCTTGGTATCTCTA
Organism: Okapia johnstoni; assembly: GCA_024291935.2. Lineage (NCBI taxonomy): Eukaryota > Metazoa > Chordata > Mammalia > Artiodactyla > Giraffidae > Okapia > Okapia johnstoni. The sequence continues at coordinate 18,374,905 of CM044305.1, forward strand.
ATTTTCTTGAAGAGATCTCTAGTCTTTCCCATTCTATTGTTTTCCTCTATTTCTTTGCATTGATCACGGAGGAAGGCTTTCTTATCTCTCCTTGCTAGTCTCTGGAACTCTGCATGCAGATGGGTATAGCTTTCCTTTTCTCCTTTGCCTTTCGCTTCTCTCCTTTCCTCAGCTATTTGTAAGGCCTCCCCAGACAACCATTTTGCCTTTTTTTCCCCTTGGGGATAGTCTTAATCGCTGCCTCCTGTATAATGTCATGAATCTCCATCCATAGTTCTTCAGGCACTCTGTCTATCAGATCTAATCCCTTGAATCTGTTTGTCACTTCCACTGTATGATCGTAAGGGATTTGACTTAGGCCATACCTGATCTAGTGGTTTCCCCTACTTTCTTCAATTTAAGTCTGAATTTGGCAATAAGGAGTTCATGATCTGATCCACAGTCAGCTCCTGGTCTTGTTTTTGCTGACTGTACAGAGCTTCTCCATCTTCAGCTGCAAAGAATATAATCAATCTGATTTCAGTGTTGACAATCTGGTGATGTCCATGTGTAGAGTAGTCTCTTGTGTTGTTAGAAGAGTGTTTGCTATGATCAGTGTGTTTTCTTTGCAAAACTGTTAGCCTTTGCCTTGCTTCATTTTGTACTCCAAGGCCAAACTTGCCTGTTACTCCACGCAAGTATGTCTTGACTTCCTACTTTTGCATTCCAGTATCTATGTTCAAGGGTTTGCTCACATTCATGTCCATTGAGTCGGTGATGCTATATGACCATCTCATTCTCTGCTGCCCCTTTCTCCTTGTGCCTTCAATCTTTTCCAGCATCAGCATCAGTCCTTCTAATTAATATTCAGGGTTGATTTCCTTTTGGATTGACTAGTTTGAGCTCCTTGCAGTCCAAGGGACTCTGAAGAGTCTTTCCAGCATCACAGTTCAAAGGCATCAATTCTTTGGCACTCAGCCTTCTTTAAGGTCCAACTCTCACATCTGTACATGACTACTGGAAAAATCATAGCTTTGACTATATGGACCTTTGTTGGCAAAGTAATATCTCTGCTTTTTAATATGCTGTCTAGGTTTGTCATAGCTTTTCATCCAAGGATGAAGCGTCTTTTAATTTCAAGACTGCAGTCACCGTGGGCAGTCATTTTGGAGCTCAAGGAAATAAAATCTGTCACTGTTTCCACTGTTTCCCTTTCTACTTGCCATGAAGTGATGGCAACATATGCCATGATCTTGGGTCTTTTAATGTTGAGTTTCAAGCCAGCTTTTCCACTCTCCTCTTTCACTTTCATCAAGAGGCTCTTTAGTTCCTCTTCACTTTCTGCCATTAGAGTGGTATCATTTGCATATCTGAGGTTATTGATATTTCTCCTGGCAATCTTGATTCCAACTTGTGATTCATCCAGCCCGGCATTTCACAAGATGTACTCTGCACAGAATTTGAATAACCAGAGTGACAATATACAGCCTTTTCATACTCCATTTCTAATTATGAACCAGTCCATTGTTTCATGTCTGGTTCTAACTGTTGCTTCTTGACCTGCATACAGATTTCTCAGTAAACAGGTTAAGGTGGTCTACTATTCCCATCTCTTCAAGTATTTCCCACAGTTTGATGTAATCCACACAGTGAAAGGGTTTCAGTTCAGTTCAGTTCAGTTCAGTCGCTCAGTCGTGTCCGACTCTTTGCGACCCCATGAATTGCAGCACGCCAGGCCTCCCTGTCCATCACCAACTACGCTTTAGCGTAGTCAATGAAGCATATGTTTTCCTGGAATTCTCTTGCTTTCTCTGATCCAACATATTTTGGTAATTTGATTTCTGGTTCCTCTGCCTTTTCTAAACCCAGCTTCTACATCTGGAAGTTCTTGGTTCACATACTGTTGAAACCTAGCTTGAAGGATTTTGAGCATTACCTTACTAGCTTGTGAAATGAGCACAACTGTATGGTAGTTAGCAGTCTTTGGCATTGCCCTTCTTTGTGACTAGAATGAAAATTGACTTCTTCCAGTCCTGTGGCCATTGCTGAGTTTTCCAAATTTGCTAACATATTGAATGCAGCACTTTAACAGCATCATCTTTGAGGATTTGAAATAGCTCAGCTGGAATTCCATAACCTCCACTAGGTTTTTTTGTAGTAACACTTCCTTAGGCCCACTTGCCTTCACACTCCAGGTTGTCTGCCTCTAGGTGAGTGACCACAGCATTGTGGTTATCTAGATCATTAAGATCTTTTTGGTATAGTTCGTCTGTGTATTTTTGCCACCGCTTCTTAATCTCTTCTACTTCTGTTAGGTCCTTACTGTTCCATCTTGACCATCCTTACATGAAATGTTCCCTTGATATCTCCAATTTTCTTGAAGAGATCTCTTGTCTTTCCCATTCTATTGTTTTCCTCTATTTCTTTGCATTGTTCATTGAAGCAGGCCGTCTTATCTCTCCTTGTTATTCTCTGGAACTCTGAATTCAGTTGGATATATCTTCCTTTTTCTCTGTTGCCTTTCGCTTCTCTTCTTTCCTCAGCTATTTGTAAAGTTACCTCAGATAACCACTTTGCCTTCTTGCATTTCTTTTTCTTGGAATAGTTTTGGGCAGTGACATAAGTTCTTCAGGCACTTTGTCTACCAGATTTAATCCCTTGAATCTGTCTGTCACCTGCCCTGTATAATCATCAGGGATCTGATTTAGGTATTCTTTAGCCATAAGAATTATAACTTTATAGGCACAATTTTTATTATTTAAACTTCACTAAACTCAATTGCAGATACAATAAAATATTCTTGAGTTTTTAGTCACTGGTCAGATATGCAACCTGTAAAGACATCATTTATGACTGCTTTTATGATTTACCTTTCAAACGATAATCAAGTGCTGCTTAACTTGGTAAAATTAAGTAAAACAAACTGCATTATATCCCTTTTCCTTCTTTTTAAAACTTAAGAGACAGTGTGAAATAGGATAGCTCTGCATTTCATGAAAATAATTTAACTGGCTTAAAGTCCCTACTTTGATGCCAATCATCTCAATATACTAAGCAGATAGTTCTGAATGTCAGTAATGCATAGGACTTCCCTATACATTGCAGAAACTGAAGACTGATTTGAAGTCACCAGCGGAAATATTACTGATGCTTAAACAGTGGGTCATTCATAGTCTGATTTTCTCATTATTATTTTTGGGGTGTATTTATTAAACTCTGAAAGCCGGAAAGTCACTGATAAATTGACTGCTCAAAATAGTAAGTGGAAATGCTAAATTTTAGCTGGAATTATAGAAGTTATTTCTTTTTTTGTTCCCCATATTATATTAATCGGAAACCAATTTGGGGACACCCATGTCTCTTCTTCTAACAACACGCAGTATTTGGTAAGCTATTATATAAATCCCCCCAAAAGTTTTATTTAGTATCTGTGTAGTCTTGGTTCTATGACAGTGAAGCATATGTTGTTAATATAAACCTTATTTAATATACATATGCTCAGTGAACTATTAGCAAAGTAATTTTTAAAGGGCTAAATCTAGTGTGTTTGTTTGTTCATTTATTTTTACCATCAGTTGTATTAATTATTCAGATAGGAGAGACAGATCACTATGTGTGACAGTATCAAGGTACATAGACAATGTAGCTCAACGCTACTTTTCATTAAATCGCACATGAAATCTTACCATATATTCTCTAAAAACCATAATAAAAGAGATGACCTTCAAGAAATATCCTTGTCTTTTATAGACAGGCAGCACATATCTAGCACTGGACACATTATAGCAAGTTAATTCAATAAACAGAAGTATGAAAGTGTCACTCCATAAATTAGTAGTATAGTGTTTTTTATTGCCAAGATATTATCATTTAATATAAAAGGGCTTAATATGAAGAGATTTGAATGCAGCTTGTTTCTACAATTTGAAGCTACAGTCGATAGAAGATGTGACTTAGGTTACAGTGCAGAAATGCTAATTCTTAGGAACCAGTGAATGTGGCTGACCAAGGAATATGGCTGATCAGGGATAGGACTCTGGGTTAAAAAAAAGTTACCAGAAATCTCTGGTATTTTTATTTCCTTACTCTTGCTAGATTCTATTAATGGCCAAGGTCTGTGTGGTTCTAATACTCTATCTTGGCACATTCTGGTACTGAGAGATGTAAGGATAAAAGATTAAAAATCTTATAAACTGTCCTAATGAAGTAATCTAGTCTTTATAACTCCAGTTGTGCAATCTGCAGAATAAAAAAAAGCTTGCGATCAGCTTCTATGAAACCTTTTGAAGATGAACGAATATGAAACAATATAACCTGAGTTCCAATATTTGTTGCTTGTTACCAATATACTAACTATGGGGTTTAATTCATTAAAAATGAGATTAATACTTGTAAGTAATTGTTGAGTCCATTAAAGCCCTGACAATTTCATGTCACAAAAATATAAAGAAATGAGTAAAATCTGTTTGGAATCTTAACACCGAACAACAGGGGAAAATTAAGTGGCACTTTAGACATGTAGGGAATTAAAAGCAGCTTAGTTGTTTCCTATTTTTTCTAGTGGCGAGGAGAGAAAACACATGGTATGAACACGAGATGATAAGGAATATGATTTTAAAACCTCAGAGAGTCAAGCAGAAATTTTGAATGATCAGTAGTTTTAAAAACTGAAATTCTAGTAATACAAACATAAACAGTCTCAATGAGAGAAGGAAAGGAGATGTAGCTCCAGTCAAGATAGTTACAGAAATTCCTTAGAAAAAGCTTTTAAGGAAGAGGGTACTAGAAATGAATAAGTGGAAAATAATATCAATTGCCTGTAAGAAGAATACCAGGAAGGCAAATGTTCAGCTGAGGATTATGAAGAAGCTGAAGACAGAGCTTAAAAAAATTTTTTTAAAGAAAAATTGAAACAGGAAGGTGGAAGTATATGACTTCAATGGTATTTTAGGTGTTTCCTGCAAGGAGAGAAGTCTTTACACTAGGAAATTTAAAAGACATGTGTCTTGAGATACGGGAATATCTTATCAAAAGAACTACTTTATGGTCTCTTTGAACTCGAAGAATAATCTTAGGAAATGAATGAATTTTTGGAATTTATCTTAGGGTCACCATCAGAACGTCTGAGACATTGTTTAAAGAGAGAGTTCTCTAATACAAATAAACAAAACCTTGCATGGGTTCTTCAGAGAACACAGTGATAAACCTGACACAGATACATGATAAAGTTTTAGAATAGACTATTAGTGGGAGGAGTTTCATTTTTTAATTTCAGTTGAATGACCAACATGCATTCAATAAACATGAAACATTTTTAACTGGCTTTTTCCCTGCCCCTGGACAGTATCTCTAGGTTGAGAGACAAGTGAAAAGCCAAGGGCAGTGTGCCTTGCATTTGATGACATTTTGTAGGATATCTTTATGAATCAGTTCAGTTCAGTTCAGTCGCTCAGTCATGTCCGACTCTTTGCGACCCCATGAATTGCAGCATGCCAGGCCTCCCTGTCCATCACCAACTCCTGGAGTTTACCCAAACCCATGTCCATCGAGTCGGTGATGCCATCCAGCCATCTCATCTGTTGTCCCCTTCTCTTCCTGCCCCCAATCCTTCCCAGCATTAGGGTATTTTCCAATGAGTCAACTCTTCGCATGAGGTGGCCAAAGGATTGGAGTTTCAGCTTCAATATCAGTCCTTCCAATGAACACCCAGGACTGATCTCCTTTAGGATGGACTGGTTGGATCTTCTTGCAGTCCAAGGGACTCTCAAGAGTCTTCTCCAACACCACAGTTCAAAAGCATCAATTCTTTGGCGCTCAGTGTTCTTCACCGTCCAACTCTCACATCCATACATGACTACTGGAAAAACTATAGCCTTGACTAGACGGACCTTTGTAGGCAAAGTAATGTCTCTGCTTTTTAATATGCTGTCTAGGTTGGTCATAATTTTCCTTCCAAGGAGTAAGCATCTTTTAATTTCATGGCTGCAATGGCCACCTGCAGTGATTTTGGAGCCCCCAAAAATAAAGTCTGACACTGTTTCCACTGTTTCCCCATCTATCTGCCATGAAGTGATGGGACCAGATGCCATGATCTTAGTTTTCTGAATGTTGAGCTTTAAGCCAACTTTTTCATTCTCCTCTTTCACTTTCATCAAGAGGCTCTTTAGTTCTTCTTCGCTTTCTGCCATAAGAGTGGTGTCATCTGCATATCTGAGGTTATTGATATTGCTCCCGACAATCTTGATTCCAGCTTGTGTTTCTTCTAGCCCAGCGTTTCTCATGATGTACTCTGCGTATAAGTTAAATAAGCAGAGTGACAATATACAGCCTTGACGTACTAAACTGCTGTAATATGGACTGAGTGATATTACTATTAATTAGCTGGAGCCAGATAAGGATATTGAATGACTGAATGAGGTTAGCATATATAAAATTTCAGTTTGAATGCCTCACAGCTATGTCCTTGCTCCTTTCTTCTTTAAAATGTTTTGTGTGTTTCCTTATTCAGTGAAGTAGTTAAAAACATAGAAAGGATACTTGGAACCTTGGAGGATTATTCAACCAAAGGAGGAATGATTAGTACCATAGATTATAAAACTGAGAGTCCAAACTTTCTTAACAGGATTGAATATTTCTGAGTGAAAAGCTGAAAAGTTAAAACTTTAACAGAAAGAAAAATAAATAGTTGCATTTAGGTTAAAAATAAAGTAAATAAGTGTGGGGCTGCTACTTGACATAAAAGCATCATATGAATCGACAGTGAGTAGGTTAAACTAATATAATCATGTCCACAAAAATATCATGTCTAGATTGCTGTAACAGTTCCAGTACACATGGCATGGAGACACTAAAAAGAAACAAGGCAGACAGATGTGGGTAACCAGGATTGTGAGTTATCTAGAACTTATATCACAGGTTATAAAGTTAAGGTGATTATATGCATTCAGCTCGGAGATGAGGGAACACAAATAATGTCTGATAACACAATTCCACTGTATACTTTTGGACATGTACAATGTGCAGACACACAAGAGAGCAAACGTGTGGCCGTTACGCTGAAGAGAACCGTAAAATCTTAGAAGAAGCCATCACATTCAGTTGTCCCACTGACTCTGGAAGCCCTGATTGGTAGCTGGCTTTTGGTCCCTTCTTAAACACAGGGTAAGGAAGAATCCTCTAAACTGACAAAGACCAGTTATTCCACTCATGGGCAAACGCAATCATTGGAATGTTTTCCCTCATATCAATCTAAAATCACTCTCCGTGCATCTATTATGTCCTCTGGAATGTTAAAGATCATTCATCCGTCTTCCACATGTCAGCCTTTCAGTATTTTTCTGATTTTCAATGTAAAGACCCACAATGAGTAGAAAATTTATAAGAAGTCAGCTTTTATATCACTACCAGGAAGACTTTTTAAACTAGAGCTGTCCAACATGGAACGCCCTGTCTTTGGGGGCAGTAAGCTCTAAGTCCCTAAAATATTCAAGCAGAGACTCAATAAAATTCATCAAGTGTATAAAGGTATTTCCATATTGAGTGGGAGGATGGGTATTTAAAACTCTAATTTCTATGGTGAGATAGCTAATTATTATGCATATTTACATATAGCATGGTACTTGTTATATGCCTCCTCCAACAAAAAACAATTTATCTATTATTAAATGAATTCTTTACCTTGATATAAAACATTTAAGGTGGGTTCTATAGCATTTACCAGAGAGACACTATTCACAGCAACACAAATTAAAAAAAAAAAGCATTACATATCTAAAGAAGATTTCAAAGTTATGGCTAACTTTTCACTTAATTATTCAGCGAAGATATTCAACATTTGTACAGAATTATTTTTGGAATTGTAAACATCTTTCCAACCTCCAGTGCTGAGGCACAATCGTTCTAATTAGGTTAATAAAAGATGACCATGAGTCTTAGAACCCAGGATGCTAAATCAAGATGGCTACTCAGCAACCACATAGGGTATCAGAAAATAGAATACAAAGTGAGGGGTGGAGCTTACTGTCAGAGTTGGCAGTGGGCTGTGTTGAAGCCACACAGATTCCAAGCTGTCCCTCCTCCCTGTTCTTTATAGAAAAGGCATGAAAACCCCTGCCTGTTGATATTGTTAAAGAACAAGGAGAAAACAGCAGAGATGCTAGAGGAAAAAAGGTAACGTTTAAGTTTAGTGGTGCTGAAGTTATGAGCTATTTTCTCTCACCAAGAATCCTAAAGTGAGTGCTTTAAAATACCCATTTCATAAGGTTATAGAATAGACTCAAAATTATGGCAACAACAATTAAAGGAAAATATTAAAAGAAAGGAAGCAATAATGTTATGGATGAGAAAATTCAGGTCTTAAATGAATAGATCTTATGTATTAAGTCAATAAAGCCTACAGATGATTTATCAGAAGAGAAAAAGCAAAATAAATATACCGATTCAAAATCATGGAATCTATGGGGTTATAAAGGTGGAAGAAAGAGAAAAATTCTGTTTAAAAAGGTTCAAGTTTCCCTAAAACGGACATTCAAAATACAGTATAATTTTCTGTATTTGGCACTCTGTCAATAGTAGGCTTTTCTGATGATCAAATTCCATATTAGTTGTACTATAAAATTGGGAAGCATCTTCTCAATCATCAAAGAAATATTTACCTTGTGGTCAGTATAGTATTATGTCAGTGTACTATCATGGCCTATATATCATACTGACCATAGATTAATATTTCTTTGATTGAGAAAAAATTCCTAATTTTATAGAAATCAATGAGAAGTTTTAGATATCTGGTTTCAGTTAATCAGCATATCTGAGTAACCAAGAAGTATTTTCCCCAACCATAATGTTTAAGGAATAAGCCAAATCAGAAATAGCTCAAGAGTGATCTTATTTGATCCTAACCAGCTTTATAAATTTTGCATAAGTGATAAGTACCTTAAAATGAACAAAGGATATCTTGCAGTATCTCTCAAAGGATCATTTTATATTATCAATTGGTCATTAGGGGAATTATTGGCACAGTGTAACAAGGAGGCTGAATACTTTGAATTATTTGCTCTGTTTCATGCTATCAGAAAGATTTTTCTTATTTTTCAAAGATAATTTACAAACTTTTGTTGTAAGTAGACTTATGAAAGAGTTAGATATACTCTTAACATAGTGCCTGGCTGGTATTAAATAAACAGTAAATGTTTGTTGAATGAATGAATAAATACACACTTAGAACTAAATAGACTATATATTGATACAGCAAAGCAAAAAGACAATACAGATGTTTAGTTTATATTTTAGTAGGCTGAATTTAGATATTGAAATATTAGGGAATCCAGGATTAAGAATGTTAAAGAATTTATATATGTGAAATGAATCTTAACTATCACTCTTATTTTCAAACTTTCTATAATTTCTGTGAGATAACCTAGAAAATTGATCTTATTGGCAAATTTTGTGTTTGTAATAGAAACAAATATATATGAAATTGTCAAATTACATACCAGAGACAATAACCTTCTAGAATTCTCAAGGATGAGGTTTAAATATTAAAAATTTTAATGACCAATTGCCACTTTTGCATTTAAGATATATAATGGTAGGTACTTTTTCCTTATTGCATGTCATGTTAGTGAGTATTTTCACATTAAAGACAAAATTTCAGAGTGTAAAAGATCGAGCTATTAGGACCAACTATTAGGGCTAAAGTGCATATGACTAAACATAAGAAAGTTTGAGAGTCCAGAAGGAAGGAATTTGTGAGAACACTGGAAAAAAAGAAGTAAGGGAGATGGTTTAGTAAAAAGGTTAAAGGAAAAGTCACAGGTGAAAAAACTGACCACCAGACACAGTGGTTATGAAGCCCATCTCTGAGTTCTACATTCTGGCTTTGAAGGCTAGACTTGCTATGTTTTTTAGCTACTTGGCCCTGGCTTAGCTGTTTTCATCACAGATATTTGGGATAAGCTGACATTATGGGAAGACCCCCATAAAGAAGGGTGGGAAAAAAGTCATACAGCATTAAGGCATTGGGAAGGTAGGCAAGGCGAGACACACCACTCAGAGTGTGTGTGTGTGAGGTGTAAGCATGAATGTACAGCCATTGTCATTTCTTCCAGCTCCTTCCATCATTTTTGAAATAGTCAACAGGTAACTGCTGCATTTTCTAGGGTGATATATGCTGGGATTGGGGCTGGATTCTGAGGTGGTATGTAAGTAATTACACAGACTACTGCTTATATTATAAACTAAGATCACATCAAAAAAATTTCTGAGGAAATACACTAACTTGAAACCAACTAAACCATATTATTCCTCCCTACTCACACTTGAGTTACAGGAAAAAGATATATGAGAAAAAAAAATTCATACAAGAATTTTTAAAGCTTTAACTTTTAAAAGAAGTTACCTCTGGAGAGCAAGAAGGAGAGAGGGTTGCTTTTTACTTTTATCATTGTATTTTAATTAATTTGTTTGTTTATCTAGCAACAAGTAAGTTACTACTTTTCATTAAAACAATAAAAGAAAAACATGTAGGAAAGTTTAAAAACTTCCAATGCATGTTTTACAGTGTATTCCTATTATGTCTTAGTCTACTATCTTCCAGTAGTTGGTAACCATAGGAGGTAGGCTTCACATATAGAAGGAAAAAAAAGGAGCATTTGTGACCTTCAGGTTTGGCAAGGCCGACCCAGATAAAAGGGGTTTAAACTTAGAACAGCGTCTCATAAAATAAGCTAGAACAAATTCTACTGAGAAACTGACTATATGCTACCACTGATCTGAAGAAAGGGGATTGCCTTTTGGTGTGTGAAAATAGTAACAACTAGCAGTGTGGCTGAACTGCATCATCTTTCTTGGGAAAACAAACCGTAAATCATAACTAGTCTTAGCTATATAGGTGACGGGTAGTCATTCTTGTATGTGAGCTTTAACTCTTCTCTCTCCACATCTTCTGTTGCTGACTCTGCAGCATCTAGAATTCATTCTTTAGCCAATTGAATCTGGCTTCATTACTTATTATGAAACTTCTGAGAATATTTTCCTGGCTGATGCAGGCTATTGACTATTTGCTAAAGTACAAGTTGCAACTTCAACACATTTTACAAATGAATCAGGATGAAGTTAGGTGTTGGGTGATTTCTGAGGGAGGCAGATTTTGGTAGGAAAATCTACTACCAGTGGGTGCTGAAAGATCTGGTTTCTAACAATAAATTGCTTATATAATATGTCATCTTCTTGTGGCCTTCATCTTTGAAATGGGAGTAAAACAGGAAGTAAATGGTTTCAACATAGAGAAAGTGACTACAAATGAGCTATATCAATAGAAAGAGCAGTAATTCTAGTTATTAGTATCCTAGCTTTGTGGTGCCTAGCATGGAGAAGGTATGCTGAACACATGCAGTCCTGCCCTTCCCTTTACAAGATATCCAAAATAAAAAATTTTGTAATGTTTTGACTTTATGTCACACAATGAATAAAAAATAACTTTAGCTTTAACTACTATATAATAAAATGGGAAAGAATTAGTGATAAAAGTGTTACAATTATTCATTCATTCATTTACTCATTTATCCAATAGTGCCTGGCCTACTATGGGCCATATACTGTTTTGGGTACTGGGTATACAAGACAAGAATAAAATTCTTGCTCTGCAGAAATTTATACACTGGTGGGTAGAGATGGGAAATAAATCAGCTAACAGTATTTGATATTATACTCAAAGTGATAAAACTGTGAAGAATATAAAACAGGGTAGCACAACCAAGGATGAATGGTGGTGGGGGGGGCAGGGAACGGACATCTGGGTCAGACTGGGTTGTTAGGGTAGAACTCTCTTAGGGGAAAATATCTGAACCTGAATGGCAAGATCTATAAACAAATATTTCAGTAAATATATATGAAAAAAAAAAAGTGAAAGTGTGAAAGTGGTGCTCAGTTGTGTCCAACCCTTTGTGACCTCGTGGAATGTAGACTACTGGAGTGGGTAGCCATTCCCTTCCCCAGGGGGTTGTCCTGACCAAGGGATCGAACCCAGGTCTTCCCGTATTGCAGGCAGATTCTTTTCTGAGTCACCAGGAAAGCCCAAATATACATGAAGTAACTTCTATTTGGAATACAAAGTTTCTTCTGAGTTTCCAAATGTCCAAAGTCAAAAAGGAAAGGAAGAGTGACTGATAAGAATGTGAAATGAGGGATATTTCTATTTTAGCTCCTAGAGCACAGCTAACATATTGTGTTGAAATATACAAAACTGCTGATACTTCATCATTTTGACCTACAAAAACAGCAATTCATATGATTCAACTCAATAGCTGGAACTGAACACAAAGTCAGGTCATGTAGTCAGATAAATGTTATTTAGTGAGGTTTGCCAGGACTAATTCACTATTTAAGTATTGTAGTTGCCCTCTTTGCTTAAATCCAAATCTGCATGAAATCTACATAAATTACATAATTATAAAACATTTATTGGATAGACTTACAGTGTGTCAGAAATGGAAACTAAGTGCTTTCTGGCATTACCTCATTCGATCCTCATATAACCTCAAAATGTAGGAACTGTTACCACATCATCTAACAATTGAGGTCTAGAGGTGTTAAATAACTTGATCAGTCATACCACTTGGAAGTGGTAAAGTGACAAAGCAAAGATGTGAACTGAGGAATGTCTCCAGAGACTGTATTCTAGCCTTTGGTCACTCAGTGTTCATAGGAAAACATGCTTATTTATTTCAAAGGTCAACTACATATCTAACTTGTTATATTTTCAACGTTTATGTAATATGCATCCTTTTTCTGATATTTAACATTTTATTAGGGTCAAGACTTTCAAATGATGTGATGTGATCCTGGGTGTGTGTTTGCATATATACAATGAAAGGGTGAAACACTACTGGAACAAATACATTTGATGATACACATACTAGTACAGAGGCTCATGTATCAATAGATAGTAATGATAGACAGTTTGGTACACTCCTTTTCTTTATGATCTTACAAATCAAGGTTAGTCTAAACTCATAACCATTCCATTTCCCTTGCTATTCGGGCAGGGGCATGTGATGCAATCTTGGCCAGTGAAATCTAGGGCTAAGTCTGCTGGAAGGATCTAAAAAGTTTTGATTTTGCAAAAAGTACCAAGAATAGGGTCTGGTCTTTGGGTTTTGGATGCTATCTTACGAAAAGTGATGCTCAGAGGTGTTGGCATTACAGAAAAGTTAGCTGAGTCCTGACATTACAGAGCCATGACATTTATTCCAGAACAACTCCATCTCTGAACTTTCAGTAAGTTAATTAGCTTTTCCACATTATTCAAACCAAAAGAAAAGAGGGAGGTGTGATTAAAAATCCAACCTATAACTAATACCAGAATCATAGCTACATTCTACTTTATATCCAATCTTTGGTGTTTATCTCTCCTTAACAGTCTTTCTTCAAAATCAGATAGTACAGTATTAAGAGAATATTTGTTTTTGCTTTCTAGAGTTTTCTTTTATTTTTACTATTTATTTATTTATGGCTGTGTCAGATCTTTGTTTGAGCACATGGGATCTTAGTTCCCTGATCAGGGATCGAACCCACATCCCCTGTGTTGGAAGGCAGATTCTTAACCACTGGACCACCAGGGAAGTCCTGTTTTTGTTTTTTCAATATCTATGTGTTACATAACCAGCCAAGAATGGTGCCCTTGAACTTCACAACAAAAGTGATATTTTTAAGGTTCTCTACTATTCTTTCTCTGACTTTTTGGTACATGTCTTTTTATTTACATTGCTTGTATATCTTTTCCATCTATTCCCTTTAGACCTGAACTGTAATTTAAGATATTATTAATGATTACGCTCTTCCAAACTCTTTGTGCTTGAGCATAATTTATCTTGACAATAAATAAAATAGTAAAAAGTACTGCAACATTTTTATTTTCAACTTGCTCCTTTTTTTCCTTTAACACAATTTCATATTCTGAGAATATCTTCCCCTTGTCCATATACTTCTTACCTGAATGTTCTTAAAAATAAAATTCACAGCATTTAGAAACTCTTCAGGAAATTACTTCAGGACTCTCAAAATGATTGAAGAGGATTAATCTATCTTCTTCTGCATGATATTAGAAGTCACTATCTAGCCTCTCTGCCTAGATTATTTAAGATATTAAGGCACTGAGCTGCACATTTTGTACAGCTGTTAGATTAAAAAAAAACAACTTTAAAGCACACTTCTTGGCATATCTCATTTTGAAAGCATCAATAAATATCCTAGCCAGATAACCTGATAGGTATTGTAGCTAGTAGGTAACACTTTATCCATCACAACCCTTATCCCTGCTAAAAAAAAAAAAAAAAAACTAGGTTTTGCTTTAGATTTCTAAGACCAAACTAATAAATGTGTAAATATGAATGCTGATAGGTTATCTCTAGGACAATGAAAAAGAGCACATTATAACTTCATTGAGTACCTGGAGGTACCAAAAATGTATGGCTGATAAAGAGTGCTCTTTTAACTGCCAAGAGGGAAATCAGCAGGATTAAGGGATAAAGCTTTCAAAAAACTCATCTAAACTGAATAGTATGGCAAAGGAAAGAGAGCTATTAGAAGCAGACTTCAAGCTGTATTAACTAAAACCGTATTTTAGTGTTACGGCAAATGATTTCTGAATAAATAATATTATATCTTTATATTTTGTCCCACAATTTTATGATTAATACTCCTTGAAAGCTGCATAGGCTGACATAATTTATAATTTAATTTCACTGAGGTATTATTATAAGGCCTACACCTCAGTAAGATTCCAAAGTGCTAATTGGGATAATAGGAAATTAGTTGTCTTCTCCCAAATGCCAGTGAAGTAGGTCAGGATAATTAATATGCAAGCTGACTTTTCAGTCAAAAGAAAACAAGACAGGTCTCATCTGTACTTTTAGTACCATCCATTTAGACTAAAATGAGTTCAGCCTGAGAAAAATCACAGTGTGACTCAGTTAAAGAACTGAATTTCAAAATAAGACAAAAGGTAGTTCAACCATGAGAACACAGATTGAAGTATGCTCTAAGAAGTATGCTCCAAAGAAGACTAAATTCACACCTCCCAAGCAGGGCCAAATCCTACATGTACAAAGAAAATGAAAAAACCATTCAGGTAACAGATGTAGGTATATCTTGCTTCTTAAATTGCTCTGTAAACTCATAAGCACTACATGATACAGATCATGAAAGGGGTTTGGTTGATGACATAATTCTTTTGTAAAAGTTTATTTACTTTTAATTGAAGGATAGTTCCTTTACAATGTTGTGTTGGTTTCTGCCATACATCAACATGAATCAGCTACAGGTATACATATGTCACCTCTCTCCCACTTCCCACCTCATCTCACCCTTCTAGGTTGTGGTGACATAATTCTTAATCCTTAAAGCTGAAGATAGGCTGTATTTTAACATTTTCTCCCATGGCTCCTTCTGTTCACTTGCCTGATATTTCCTATTTTTAATTTCTTGGCAAACTGAGAAAAAGTTTGGAGCTAGAGACATGAAACTTATTTCCTCTGCAGGTCTGTACTCGATTAGTGCAAATTCACTTTAGTAGGTCACAAAGCATGCTGGCCTTGAGCAGGACAGTTAGTAATACACTGCTGCTAGCCTTTGATTCTAACAAGCATGGTAGCCTGCTGACCCGAGTGGTAGCATAGTGAGCACTCCGTGTGGAGGGCTATAAGTGTGAGGCTGATGGGATGGCCACAGCTTCTTTCCCGTGTATAATTTTGACTTTGTTGACATAGCACCAAGCAGCCTGATTTGAATAAGCAGCCTAAAATATTTACTCCTAACGGCCAACTCAGAGCAGTCATGAATAAGACACTCCCCTTAACTAGACATTAAAGATTCTTTTGAAAACACTGATTTTTTATAGCTGATGTTTCCCAAATGAAGTGTTCATCAAATCGTACGCTTCTCAATATTAGAAACAGTAATGCAGAAAAACCATCATTAATCTTCTAGGCAAGCATGAAACGTACTGCCCTGATGAGAATGGTTTAAAGGACACTGAGACATCAAGTGGCAAGATTTATAGAAAAATACCCAGAAATATATGGGGCTGTGGAAGACAGTGCACAGCCACCTTTGGTGAAACAGACCCGGCTGCAATAGCCCAAGCTGCCCCACCATATCAAACTGTAAAGGCAAAATATGCAATACCAAGTTTATCTACACATTTCCTAGGGCTGTTCTCCCTTATTGCAATCATTCTACAAAGAGAAAGCCTGCTGAAAAAGATGAAAAGTACTGAGCAACTGCCTACTTGACCGACTTGAGAACCTGAAGGAAAAACCCATCCACTTGGAGTGCATCTGTATGGCTAAAAATACATTTGATCAACAAAACAGCAAAAAACTGACAATAGAAGAAAAAATAATCCAACGCCATCTAACTAGAGATGCTCTGTAGCCTAGTGGAGCCTGAAGGAAGGGCAAGCAAAGGCCTAGCTTTGCCTTTCAGGTCCCAGGACACATATTCTCCCTTCTAGTCCCCCCTACACAATGACCAGGAGGAAGTGCTAAGTATCTAGCTTAACAGAAAAAGACAGCTTCAACGGCTTCTACGTATGGCAATGAAAGAATGTGTTGTGAACAGGATTCTCTATTTCAGAGGGCTGTGCCTAATTTCAACACAATTTATTTGAAAATGGCAGAGATGAAGAATTTTCCCTAACGCATTTGTAGAATACTGAATAAACCTCCCATACTTAGTTGTAGCAGTTATGCAGTGCCCGGACAACAGTCAAAATGAGGTTTCTAACTTATCTTTAGTTAAGTTTTAGAAAACAACTCATTAACCATCCTAACATTAAAAATGTATGATCGTGCTTGCCAGAACTCCTACAGAGGCCTAACATGGTTCCTAGATCTTTCTTCTACAAGACTTCTATAATTTCTAATAAATGTGAATGTTATGAGGGCTTGGCATGTAATCAACTTTCCTGAACCAACAGTATACCTTTTATAATGGTCCTCATGGAGATTATGACTACAACATACTTTATATGGAAACTGCTTTAACATGTGAATTTTATTGTAAGCAACTCATATTTTGATAGTAGAAGAGGTCCCCTAAATTTTCTTGTCAATAATCTCCAAAGTAACCCTCATTTTAAATAAGCCAAACTTGAAATCTATATGAGGTTCCTGACCTGTTGGTAAGCTGTGAGCTTTGAGTTGTTTTGCCAGTTGTGATGATCTTACACTAATATATCCTTTAATCGAAGTCTCATATACTTCGTGAAATGGGCTGAAGGACACAGTCTGTTGGTATCCTTTAAAAAGAGAAGTCTAATGCCCTCATGAGACCAAACCAGTAACTGTGGTTTCATCAACACTGGCTTGGGTCATCTGTACTAACTGGCCCATATTTCACTTATTTATTTATTTAACATTTCATTTTGAATAAAGACATTTTTTACTATTTCTTTGGTATTTTACATTCAAGTCTTGGTAACTAGTAAACATATTAATTTTTTTATCTACTCTTTTTTGGGGGACGGGGGCATATAAAGCGGTTTGTAGGATCTCATTTCCCGGACCAGGGACTGAACCTGGGTTGTGGAATTTTTAATGCCAATAAGACAGAGGGTTGCTTAAATGACTTCTCTCTCTCAGGAGTTGATTCAGATAAATTGAGCTTTGCAATCAACATACATACCAGGCAAGTACATGGATGCTTTTGGCAAACTGGTTTCTAGAAACAGATTCTGCTATTTGATAGAAATGCAATGTAAAATTTCTGCTTCAAACACTTCTTTTGGATTTTTCCTTTCAATTTTCTAATAGTGAAAAGAGAAGTTACATATGTATGTATATGTATGAGTGTGTGTATTTTTTGTGTACTTACGTACTTATTCAACCAAGGTCCTGCTAATACCTGCTTGAAGCATTTATAGCTTCCTAACCCAAACTCAGAGGGCAACAACTGTGGACCAAAGAGATGATGCGTGTGAGTGAGAAAGAAAGCAAGTAGATAAGAGGAGGAAGAAAAACGAATGCCATCAACCTGAAAAGGCAAATGAGTAACTGGAGAAAATAAATTATTTCTTCTAGCTGCGAGTGTCCTGAGATATAGGCTTCACTACTCATCTTTTTTTCCAAGTTATTCAAGTTCTGAAAGTAGCACACCAAGGGATACCTAACTTCCTATGCAGCAAGACCATTATTTTAAGAAAAAAAGGGGAAACAAAAATTCTGTTTTCTTAAAATAAGAAGTTTGAAAAGGTTAGGAATCTGTGTGTACAGGCTAAGAATCTCCATCGACATACTTACTTTTTGTCTCCTATGTTTTCCCCTGCTGCCTCCCCTTCCTCCTCCTCCTCCTCCTCCTCCTCCTCCTCTTCCTCCACCTCTGTGGGCTGCACGTCATCCTGCGGGTCACAGGCACTAACCGGCGCATTCAGACAGCAGTGGTTGAACCCGCTATCTCGTGGCAGAGTGAAACTTCGAGGCTTGCCCCCGTTTCCATTTAACACTTGCATCCGCTCGCTCTCAGCTAAGGGATACGGCCCATAGTGATCCTGAAGGTGGCACTTCTGCGTCGGCAGGGTGGACTGCCGCCTGTGCTCGGGGGAGATGGCCGCCGAGTCAGAGAAGACAGAATCCTCCAGGGGCAGAGTCTGAAGATAGTGTAATCCCGAGCTTGTCAGGGGCGTCTCAATTAAATCCTGCCAGGAGCGCCGCTGACTGGCTGTCTTGCGAATGGGGGACACCACACTGCTCCCAGTCACTTCCTGGCGAAACTCCTCATGGGAGGACTGGGACTGGGAGGTCTCTGTGGAGGACAGCCGGCTGTGTTTTGCTTCCACATAAGGACTGGCACAGCTCATCTGTGGAAAGGAGACTCTGATCAGTCTCCCAGAAGTAACAGACCACTCGTATCACCAAGGAACACCTTTGATTCCCAGCAGGTAATATTTACTCGTTGAGTGAATGACTACTCACCTTTTCACGTATCTCAAAGGTAGGCTCCAGCTGAAATTTTCAGAGACCGAGACATGGATGTATTGAAATACAGCTATGCTAGGCTCCCATGTAAAATGTGACATATTAGTGCAAAGTTTCACCACAAAGTACAAGGGAATGTGAGTGCCTATGTAAGAAATATTCAGCAACTAAAAAACAAACCACAAGTTTTAAAATCTCTATGTGTTAAAAATCCTGAAGAACTGTTGCCAAATTCATATTTCCAGATTTTACAGAGTTTGGGGATGAGAGCAAGAACGGCTTTTGGATATAAAAACAAGGTGCTTCTCTTTAATGAGACACAACCCTTCCTCTTCTTCAAAGGTGACTGTCTGCTCCTATGGAGCCAAGGAAAAGTTTTCTTATGGTCTTGTCAGTTCTGTGGTACACTCTGCTGCTGCTAAGTCGCTTCAGTCATGTCCGGCTCTCTGTGATCCCACAGACAGCAGCCCACCAGGCTCTGCCATCCCTGGGATTCTCCAGGCAAGAACACTGGAGTGGGTTGCCATTTCCTTCTCCAATGCATGAAAGTGAAAAGTGAAAGTGAAGTTGCTCAGTCGTGTCCGACTCTTCGCGACCCCGTGGACTGCAGCCTACCAGGCTCCTCCGTCCATGTGATTTTCCAGGCAAGAGTACTGGAGTAGGATGCCACTGCCTTCTCCAGTGGCACACTCTAGAGAGTTAAAATGTAAGAAGGATAAGATTACACCCTGATAGGGATTAGCATTTGCCTTGAGCACAGCCTTCAGAGTACATAGACACAAAAGAGAAATGGAATGTTTTTATCAGTGGAATTTAAAGTTTGGGAACATGTTACAGCACAAAGCACAACCAAGAAGGACTGGCATCAAGTGAATGTTGTAAAAGACTTGCAGGCACCCCTACTGGGAGAAGCCTTACTCAGCCTCTGTGGGCTAACAGACCAGCCCAGGCCCTTCCTGGCAGGCAGACCCAGGTGTGTTCAATGTGGTCATTACGACTGAGGTTGAAGTTGTGGCCAGGAAAAGCCTGACTAAGGTGAAAGTACATCTACCCCTTTGGGTAAAGGAGTTCAGTGGCATCTTCTGTGGGCAGTTTATCCTCCCACGTGTTAATAACCATGTGGGTAGTTTCCTTCTTGAAATTCACAAGTTGCTATCATTAAAAAGCAGTTTGGTCAAGCAGTTTCCCTTTCTTTCGTGTTTACAAATATTTTATTTTTAAAGGTTTATTTATTTTTATCTTTTGGTTGTCCCATGCAGCACGTAGGATCTTAGTTCCCCGAGCAGGGATGGAACCCATGCCTCCTACATTGGAGGCATGGAGTTTTAACCACTGGACCACCAGGGAAGTCCCTACAAATATTATAAAAGAATATTCAGATCCTGACTTTTTCGGAAAGAGGAAAAATATGATACAAACTATATCTTGTTACTGACTTCATTATTTCATTTGTTTAGTTCATCCTGGCATTCTGTTGCACCGCAGCATTTATTAAGGAAATGTGTATATGGACACGTGTACACAACTCTGCATTTTTTTCTACTTTTCTTCTTTTTCCCTTAGGTAAGAGACACTGTCATCAAACATTTCAATTAAAAATGTGACTTCCCTTTCAGTCATTAGCCAAAATATTTATCATTTATTCCATTTATTTATTTCAGAAATATTCACTGAGCACTGAATAAATAAGTACCAGTGCTCTGCTAGGCCACGGGGATGAACAGATGAATAGAATGGAGTCCCTGTTCTCAAAAAGTTCACAGTCCAGTCCAGTGAGCTGTTTGTAGTCCGAAATATGCCGATTTAGTATCTCTGGATTAGGCCTGAGTATCTGCATTTCTAAAACATTCCAGAGGTGATCCTTATGCATAGCCAAGGTTGAGAAGTGGCCTCAAATTATATCAACATCTTGCATAGCACTTTTCTTGTTAAAAATCCCCTGGAGTAACATAGAAGTGGAATTAGGTTGGCTGTTATTGTCACCTAAATCCAGTTTCCATTTTCTGTGTGGAAGACTCAGTCCCAAGATAGGCAGAATGGACTCTTACGTACCATGACCATGCAAGGTACAGTCTTTAAAATGGGACAGTATTGAGACTCTTCCAATAATTCTGATGAGCATAAAACAAACAGGGACAGTTATAAAAATCAAGGTACAGTCTATACACAGAATGATTTACACAAGTTTAAGAAGTCTTAAGAAGAAGGGTACCACATAAACACATATACATTAAACCAGATCCCATAGCTATCTGAAAAGCTACCTACCAAAACATGTTCAATACAGATATAATATCAATTTTTACTATTGTTTCTAAAGAACATAGGAATGAACTTTGTTAGTGTACAATAGATAAGGTCAATTTACATATCTTTTTCCACAAAAACTTTTTTTTGTTGATAGTTCATGAAGGCTACTCTGACACAAATGTTATGTTTTCTTAATAAAACTGGTAAGATATTTATCAGTGTGGAATCTGTGGTGACTGCTTCTCTTGACTAAATATTCTTTGTATATTGAAAGTTTCTCCCTTATTGCTTTTAGGCTCCTTGTTTTCTTTCCCCCTGAAAAACCCAAGGTCTGATAAGTAATTCACCACACAATGTTTTTTAACATAGAAAAAGGATGTTTCAGATCAAAGAATCCAATACTATATTGAGTACATTACTATTGGCAACTTACAGAGGGAGGCCGTGGGTATGTATCGTAGGGGGGTGGAGGGCTGTCCTGTTTAGGTGTTGATGGAGTATCTGCTTCTTCCTTGTCACTCTCACTCCAGTAATCTGAAAATTCACACATATGGATACATCAATATTCCATTAAAAGTGTCTAGCCATATTTTCAGTAACACGCACTACCAGCTAACAAAAGGAAGTTTAAATTCCATTTCTACACACTGTTCCCCAACACTGGCTACTCCAGGTCCAACAACTTTTATTTTCAGTTGGGATTTGAGGAGAAAGAAAGAGTACAATCACCCAATTCCCACCTCCTTTTAAAGCAAGCAATTACACATAGCTGCAGTTTTAAAGAGTTACAAAAAAGATAATGCATAAGTCAAATCAGGTTTAGGGTATAATTCCAGACCAAACTACTTGAAACTTCAAAGGATGAATAATGTTACATTATGTTTCTTAAAGGTGTATCATTTTATCTTAAAGATGAACACTCAAAGAAGAAATGCATACATTGCTGGAGATCTCTACAGATATAAACAGCTCCCAAAATAATGTTCTCAATTCTCTTCTCTGGCTTCAGTTCACTGGTTATCTAACAATCGCTGTTTCCAGAGTCATGCTGACACGAGTCTCTATAATACCATACTCCCACCTCTACTTGGAAACACATGGCAAACCTTGATTCTTGCCAAACGCAAAAGGGCAAATCTGCTGATGTGGGCTGTAAGCTCCAAACTTCTAGAACTACTTAAAAGGGTAGAAAATGTAAGCCGCTAGACAAAATGACTTGGCAGACCTCAGGCAAGAGGGAAGAGGAAAAACTGAGGTACAATAGTCGAGTAAAATACAGCACAAAGGCCAATCATCAGATCCGTTCTACCAATATTTCAACCACCCTATAACTGCTGGGTTAAGTTTTTGTGTTTACAAGGAAAAATCTAGAAGCATCACCCATATGAATTTCAAATGATAAAAGAAAAGGTAGCCAAACAAAAGGTTCCTCATTCTTATGAAAAGCTCCAACACAAAAGAACCACTAGAAGGCTTAACTAATACTTAGATGTAGGTGAAAAATCATGGCACATATTTTTATAGGTACCTTTTTCCATCTAGGAATTCCCATATTGTAATATTTTCATACATTTTCCTTGTGGTGCTGATTAATAAGTACAATTAATATTTACTGAGTACTTATTATATGCCAAATAGAAAGTAGTAAAACTGGGGTTTGAACTAAGAAATTGCCTTGTTCTAAACCTTGAAGGGTTAAGTTACTGGGACTCTTTCGTATGACTTAGTTTAATGTGACATATTAAAGAGAGAGTTTAATGTGACATATATTCAGGATTTTTCAAGCCCCTGTCCTCCCTGCTAAAGAATTTGGTCAAAATTCTTTAGCAATGGAGAGAAAGTCTCTGAAAATCCTATTCCTGCTTTAATTATCCCCTTTGAGTAAAAGAAAAGCAAAGACTAGTTAACCTAAATTTGATATCTGGTTTTTACATTGGGTCACACTCATGATGGGAAGCATACTAAGTCTCCTCCCAAATATGAATTGATGTAGTTGCCCAGAAATGGACCCAGTAAATGCTAGTGGTAAAAGCATGGACTATACACTCGTGCAGATGCAGCTTCAATGTCTGGCTGTACCAACTGCCATTTCTGTGCTCTTGTGATGGTGACTTAATCTCTCTGACTCTGTTTTGTTATCTGTAAAATGGGGCTAATAAACACCACCTTTCAGAGTTGTATGAGTGGGGTACTAAGGTAGCACATATTTAAGTGCCTTACACCTTGAAAGCACTAAAAAATATTAGGATTCCTAATACTGGTGGATTTGCAGGTAGCACACTAGGACAGTCTGTCCCAGATCACACAGGAAATAAATGCCTGGTGTTCCCATCTTCTTAGCCATTAATTTTTTCTTGTAGCAAGTTCCAGCAATGAAAAGTGAATTCTGGAGCTCTGGGGCCTCGATTGGGTAGTTTTGTGGGAGCTTGAATACCACTGGGAAATTATTGCTGGAGGGAGAGGTACTAAGCACCCCTCTTCCTTGTCCCAAGCAGTAGGCCTGCCAAGATCACTCTGCTCTTACCCTTCCCACTATTTCCAGAAACTATGACGCCTGTACTGAGTTTTCCCTTCACCTTTGCACTGAGACTTTGGGTCCCAAGGAGTTAGCACCTGAAATAGTCCAATCAGCACATTGAGAAGGAGAGGATAACTATTTTCTCAAGATCTCTATGACTAACACTACAAGCAACAGATTTCTCTCTCCACTCCCCGCCCTAACCCCTCCTTCCTTGATAAATGAGGAAAAATTCTAGTTCAAAATTTGATGTAATTCTTGGTTTACTAAAAAAGAAGCACCATCAAATGAAATTTTTTGTGGGTTGTCTAAGAAGAGGTTGAAATACCACTTTGTAAATTAACTTCATTTCATACACTAAGCCATGTGTCTCTGAGAGAGTAAAGCCAGGGAAGAGCCTACAGAAAACTTCAGGCCTTTTTGGGTTTGTGTGGAAAATTACCGGCACACTGCTGCCCAGAGGCTGAAACCAGTCTGATTTTCATTCTAAGAGGAAATTAATTTATTTTTCTTAGCTCTCTATTTAGCACGGAATGAATGGATACTTTTTAATGTCTCTTGCAGTGATATTCAATTTAACAAGTAACTAATCATGAATAAACAGTGCCATCAATAGAAGAGGAAAATTTCCACTTCTCATGTTGATACCAAGGATAATCTGAAAAAAATTGACTTTTTCATCTAGAACTATCAAAGAAACACAATGAATTTTATTCATTTTTATGTAATTAAAGCTTTACAAAGACTTTACATGTGATTGAAAATAATGTGCCATGAATGTCTGATCTGAAGCTGGAAAAATACAGAAAAAGGATTAGCAGACAATTAGCCAAATTATGATCTTGGCAAAATTCAATGTAAGCTTGTTTTCTCTACGTAAAATAATGCATAATGAAAAAGATCCTCATATCCTTTATACTGCTGTAGTTAAAGACAGCAATTCACTAAACTTTTATTCAAGTCAATGAAAGAGTCACTTCTAAGCTATACTGAGTATTTAAATAGAAACAGTATTTGGCAGTTATTCCTTTGCATCTTTCTGAAATATTCTCAATTCTCAAAGAGCTTTATTTTGTTTCAGGTTTAACTTCAGTGCTGAGAATGGTACTTAGATGTCAAACAATTCTATAGAAGTGTGGCATAGACACGTGCACCCGGCAGTTGACTATATAGGATATTGTGAGACCTAATTCCATATAAGGTAGGAAGTCTAATATGCTTCTGATCCATGTTAGAGCGTCTGATGAATGTATACTCTAGGGGGAAATCTAAATTATCTCAGAGATTCTGGTTGTAGAGACTTGAACTGTAACTTTTAGCTTCTACATATGATTATCTACCATATTCTAGTAGGCACTAAAATAAATACTCACATGACAGACTATGGCAGCATGAATCCATGGAATGAGTATTTTTTGAAACCTGCATGTGCAATGTGACTTACCAGTTCTTTCATCCATAATGAATTTTGGTTATATAATACCAAGTACAAAGGAAATCCACTAAAATCAAGGCCATGCTCAGCTTCAAAGCAATGTCGAGTGACAAAATACAGAAGTTAAGCCTGAAAATCCAAGTTTCCTTATTCATGCAAATTGACTTTCTCAAGATTCATTTTCCTATCAGCACATTGCCCACACTTCTAATTTTTGCATCTTAAAAAACGGAAAAACAAATCTACATGCACTTTTAAAGAACAGTTTTCATGACTTTTTAAAGTAATTTGAAAAGGAAGGGGCTGGTGTGTGTGTGTGTGTGTGTGTGTGTGTGTGTGTGTGTGTGTATGTGTGTGTGTGTGTGTGTGTGTGTGTGTGTGTATTTAGTTCTCTTACTGTAACTGTAAGTAGAAGAATTAAGGGGGGAATAAATGTTTAACAATGAAGAAATGTGACTTAATTACTGGCCTGACACTTCATAGTCCTGGCTGGGTTTGGCTGTGCACAGTGATTTGATGGAGATGGCTTCCATATTATTTGTGGAAGTACCCATGCTGCTTCCACTCTCAGAAATGTTTTATTTTATTACTTCTCATCCTGTGAGAATCAGTTCAGATTATGAGTCCACATAATGTCTTTCCCATTTCCTTCCTTCTGGAAGAAATCTCTCCAGCCTCATTCCCATGGAATTTGGTTTGTACTTTTCCATGTCTCACTTTCTATATTTTACTAAGAGTATCTTTTCTACTACAATTCAATGTAATTTCAGGCAGGATGAGTGTCTATTTCACCATAATACAATTAGAGTGCTAGATGAAGGCCTCACTCAGAAACACTTTGTTGTTCAGTCACTCAATCGTGTCTGACTCTTTGCGACCCCATGGACTGCAGCATGTCAGGTTTCCCTGTCCTTCACTGTCTCCCAGAGTTGGCTCAAACTCATGTCCATTGAGTTGGTAATGCCAGAAACACTTCAATACTTAATGAAGTCTTCTCTTTCTCTTCAGAGCTAACATTTTACATCAGGCTTACTGATTACTTTCTCCAAGTATATCCTCGTTAATCCTGCCCCCTCTTCAGGATTTTTTTTTAAATTTTGCATCCACTTAGCAATTTTTAAAATCAGTTGCATGTTGTACAAAAATTAGTACTCATTACTTTATGTTGCTCTTTAATTTTTCTTAGGCAATTTCAAGTGTATATTTTTGAAATTCTCAACAAGATGACAAATTCCCATCAGTAGTAATCATGTTTTGCTATTTCTTGGACATCTTCCTGCCCTATCTCCTCACTCTTCACTGCTCTAGGCACCTCCATTCTCTTATCCTATGGCTTTAAACCAGGGGTTAGTAAACTATAGTCTGCAGGCCAAATGAGGCACTTGGCCTGTTTTTATACAGCCTGTGGATCAAGAATGGCTTTTACATTTTAAGTGGATTAAAAAAAATTAAAAGCAGTTTCAAAATGTGAAAAATGTTATGAAATTCAATCTCATTGTCCACAAATAAAGCTTTATGGAAGTACAACCACTTCTTTTCATGTGTTCGTAGCAGAGTTGAATAGCTTCAAAGAAACCTTCAGGCCTTCAAAGCCTAAGATATTTACTGTTTGGCTCTTTACTCAGAAAGTTTCCTGACCCCTGACCTAAACCTTTGCTGACAGATTGGTTTTGGGATCTGGTTATCTTTTTTAGATATCTCTAACCTTTAGTTTTTAGATGCTTTAAAAAGTTTTCTCTGTGAGGAAACAAAGTTTTCAGAATCATCACATCAACACACAGACTATGCATACTGGAGACACAACTAGAAGTATGTTTGTGTATCATTCTATAGAATTCCTTAACTTTAGCATGTCTCAAAAGTTTTCAAAAAACTAGTTATGCTTCCAAGGGATGTACAGCAAACATTCTTTGGGAAAAGTGAAGCCACTTTTAGAATGGTAACCACAACTTTTGTTGAAATTTCAATTCTGCATCAGGATATTGTGTTTCATAAATATGAGGTCAATACTAAGGCAAGTTCCATATGATCACAGAGCTAACACACTAACAGAACTGAAGAACACAACCAAATGAGATACTTGATGAAAGAATGAATCATTCATCTGAGCTCTCTGCATAAAAAAGCACTTAAATGTCTGTGAAACCACTAAGTAGAAAAAACCACTAAGGACCTAGACTTGGGTCAATATAGGACCAATTCTAGGCTTTTTAATTTTTAAGATTTTTTTTCCCTCATAAGAAATAGACTAAAGGAGATGGCAACAAACAGGAACAAACTCCATATTAGTTGCTCTAAAAATCTGAGTTTATTTCCTGTTTGATTTACTAAATCCTACCCATAAGATGCTATGGTTTGGATTCCTTTGAAGTGCACAAAAAAGAAAAAAAACAAAAAAAACAAAACACAGATTGACATTTGCATTTTCTCTCAAGTGATAGCAATGAAACACTCTAGAGGAAAACAGCAAGGGAAAAAAAACATAACCATAGTAAAAAAAGTATTCCTTTACCTTGTTCTTGCTTAATTCTCTCTCTTTCCGCATATCCTGCAGTCAGCATGTTAATTCTGTTAAGCCACCTGAAAAAACAAATATCAGTTACATTGCAGCTGAATTTCTTATAATTTACCTTTTTGGAAATATTTATTTTCAAATGCATATGAGTATATGGAATAACCTCAGATAAAAGATGTGTTGTTTTTTGCTACTCTTAACACATGGAGTCTTCAATAAGTTATAATTTGCTGTAGTACAAACTGTTCCCACAGTAAAGATGCTATTTCACTAGAAAAGTCTTGGGCAAGCCTGTATATCTGCAACATAAAGGGGTCTGAGATGACCAGAGTCCTATTAATTCTGTTGCTGTTCTGTTTCCTCAGAAAAAAATGCTCCTTTATTTAAACAATATCAGATATAATTTGTCTTGAGAAGGGAAAAAGCTATAGACTTTGCTTGTCAAATAAGTTTTACTATCAAGTATTAGTTTTGATGAATCTCTTTTACATTTAATGATCCAAGGGGAAACACATCTGAGTAGTACTATGGAAATTTCCAAAAACAAAAAGTACATATACAATTTTAACCTATGTTCTGGATCCTGAAAATTTATTTCCACGAACAACAGTAATTTAAAATTAAATCTTAGTTCTCTCCTTTTTCAGGAGAATTGCTATTGCCAATGTAGGGGACTACCTGAAGCAAAGCACTGCTTCAATCTCCATCTTTTGTTCCATAAGGTCTCTACCTGTGTTCATTACTCTGGTAACTGTTCACACTGCATCAGAATATCGAATCACAAAGTCTTTAAACTAACTCGACAATTTTTCACTGGTCAATCCTGAACTATGATTCATATATTTTCCCAAATAAGAAAGTAAGGGAGAATCAACCTTTCAAACTAGCTAATAGAGTTAATGTTAAATTGTGGAATAATCTGATCTTCACATATTTTTAACAAAAAAATTGTTTTTGAGAACTTTTTCTCCTAAGAGATTATTTCCCCTGTCAACTAGAAGATGAATGTCTCTGAAGGGACTCATATACTTCAGCATTATGCCAAGTGGTGGTAACTGTGCATCAGATACTGAGAATATCTTGAAGAGAGAGGGAGGAAAGTTGTTTCTCTAATGGACAAAATCACACCCATGGAAATTTAAGGTTTAATTTTAGGAACAAGTCACTTAAAGCCCAACTTTGACAAAACCTACAGTGTAATGATCACCTCAAGTGTGTCTGGGAAGTAAAAAAGGGAGCAGAAATAAAAAAAAAAAAGTGATCAAATGAATTCAGTAGCATGGTATATACACACATAATGCAGAAAATTATAAACTGTAAGAAGCTAACCTCATGACAAATAACCTTTTAAAAATGACTCTAATCATTAGTAAAAGGTCAACATGAAAATCTAGTCTATAGGTGATTTGTAGTAAGAAAGGAGTTGAATTTGTATTACAAGGCAAGTCTTAGCACTCTTAGCAAAGACTGGGTTGGTGCTTTTTGGGTGGAAATGATGTTGATACCACCAGAGGAACATTCATTGCTGAATTTTAATTCAGTACCTCCTATTTACTACTTCTTAATATATCATTGAAATTTAATTTTATGATTAGCTAAAGAGCAGTGAGGTCTTGTATAAGATGAATAAAGAAACTAAAAAGAGGCTTCTTAATTTTTCAGCTCAACAACATGTATGAAATGCCTGTTATATGATGAACAATGAGCTATGTTTTAGGGGTCCAAAAATAAGACATAAGAATAAGACATAATTTCTGCCTTTGATGAGCTCCAGGATTCTTAAATTTCACAAGACAATGAAAAAAATTAAACTACTTTTAGGAAGACAAATTCCGCCCACAATAAAAACTCTTTAGAAAGTGTGTGTATAAACTTGGGCCAGGGTATACAAACAAAAAAGGCTGAATGCTACACAGCTGTTGTTGCTGTCTTGGATAAGTCGTTCTCAGGCCTTGGTTAGAAAATGCTTATCCAAACACTTGTTGCAGTTACGATTTGGTGTTTATATGCTATTATGAATAGCAGATATGACTGAACTGAACTGAACTGATGCATTGAGGTAAGAAATATTTAGGTGTGCCAGGTACTGTCCTAGGCACAGAGGATAGAGAGATAAATGAAATAAAGTATCTGTTTTCATGATGCCTATATTTTCATTGAGGGAGAAAGACAATATGCAGGAATAAGCGGATTGGGCCTATGGTGAACATTCCAATGAAGCTTCCAACAACTGACACAGAATAACGTACCAAGAGGGAAATAAGAGTAAGAATTATGGAAGAAATGTACAAATAATAACTACTAAACAGAAACTGGTGAGTCCTGACAATTACAAGGACATATGTGCTGACATGAAAAGGAATACACAGGCCAAGTAAATTCAGTAAATAAGTCTCAGAATACTTGAGAAACATGATGTTTTATTTTCTTCCCACAGATTTCACACAGACTGGCAAAAAAGATGTTTTTAATGTTTCAATGCTCATTTCTGAGGAGAGAACAGATGGATTGGTGGTAGGGTGCTCAAAAGTGTTTTTTGCAAATTACCTCACATTCCAACTTAAAGCTACTCAAAAAACAGAAGGTGAGGTTTTAATATTCTAACATTTATATTTGGGTATATGTATGAGTAAGTGTATGAATGTGTATATATACATGCAGATTTTATAGAAGAAAATTAAATCTAAGGATTGCCTTTTCATTTCAATTACTAGGCCCTGTCAAAACTAGCACTACATTTTAAAAATACATATGATAATACTTTAGAAATTATGAAATAACCAGATAAGGTATTTATTTATAATTATTATAATATAATTATAATTATTTATCATTTCTTGAAGGCTTGGGTACACGCATTCAAAGGACTACATATAGAATGAACCAATACCCAGGTAATCCTGCTGTTATGTAATAATTAGGTTATTAAATAAAGTTGTTGGAGGGTGTCTTTCCCTATTACCAATCCTCTGTGAATATTGCCACTCACTCTCCTTCCTATTGACAATTAATTTTTTAAAAAACTTGCTTGTTGAAAGTAGACATTAGGAGTATGGTTATTAAAGAAATAAAAAGCAAGGCAAAACAATAACAGTCTATTATACTTAAATTTAAAAAAAGTTTCAGTATTTCAGGACAATTTGGAAGGTTGTAGTACACCATAGAGAGGCTACTATAAAACAGCACTCTTAAATGTATGATATAGATATGATGACATATTTGATCAGATTTATTTATTTTTTCTTTGATTCACTGCTTAGAAAAGGCAACAAAGTGAAACTTATGAGTTTGGCTTAGTTTCTTTTTTGATATCCTGAACCAGATACATCCAAAGGAGTATCAGGGAAGAGTAGTGACATCATATACTTCTAAAGTTATTCCTAACACAGGGTAGAGAATGGAGACCAAGAATGGTGTTACAGTTAATAAAAATGCTGAACAGGCTATTTTCTAAACCTAAAAAGACCCTGATTAGCAAGTATCACAAATGATTAAATTATGTTAATTCTTAGATGGGAGTTAAACTGTGTTCTAGTGGATTTATTTTGCAGAAGAGGACATGCTCATATATACCACTTATTTTCTATTTGGTTATGTCATAATCTTTCATGTTTATCCTAAGGGTACTGAGCTCAACTGTGAAAAAATGGATAGTAACTACAAGAGCAGAATTATAAAATAGTCAAAACACAAAATAGAGTAGCACCACTCCCCAACAAGTACATAGTTTTCATTTTGAGAACAAGCTCAGCAAATTCTGATTGCCTCATGTGAAATCTCAAGAATGGTAACATATAAAGCAAGAGAAGATTGTGGAAACCAACTGCAAGGCTCAGTTCACAGAAATAGAACCAGTAACCCTAAAATTTATGTGGAACTATAAAATACCCAAAATTGACACAGAATTCCTGAGGAAAAGGAACAAAGTTGTAGGCATACCCCGCCCCCCACACATACTAACTTCAGACAATACTACAAAGCAACAGTAATCAAAACTGCATGCTATGAGCACAAAAACAGACATATGGATCAATGGAACAGAATAGAGTCCAGAAATAAATCCATACATCTATGCTTAATTAATCTTTAACAAAGGAGGCAAGAATACACAATGGAGAACAGATAGTCGCTTCAAGCAAGTGATGTTGGGAAAGCTGGACAGACTCATACATACCAATGAAGTAAGAACATAACCTCTCACCATACACAAAAATAAACTCAAACTCAAAATGGCTTAAAGACATACATAAGACATAACACCATAAAACTCTTAGAAAAAACATAGGCAAAACATTATCTGACATAAACTATAGCAGTATTTTCTTAGGTCAGTCTCCCAAGGCAGTAGAAATAAAAGCAAAAATAAACAAATGGGACCTAATCAAACTTATAAGCTCTTGCATAGCAAAGGGAATCATAAACAAAACAAAAAGACATTGTTAGGAATGCGATAAAATATCTGCAAACCATGGATTTTTCTGTAAGATGTTATGGAAAACCCCGAACAAAGTTTTTGGCCAATCCAATATGTGAAACTGAATCCCTTCACTGTACACCAGAAACTAACACAACATTGTAAATAACTTCCAAAAAGAAAGGTTCAGTTTTCCTATTAATTATAAAAAGAGTTTATCAAGTTTTCTCAACACCTTTCTTTGTCCTTTCCTTATATTCATATCCTTGCTTTGGAAAAATAGTGCCTATATTCCAAAGTGTCAAAGAACAAGATTATTTATGACAGCATATTAAGTGTTCATTGAGTGCATTCAAGCACATTTATGAAGATGTAGTTTTGTGCTTAAAAATATCTGAACACAAATTCCATAGAGATATACAAAGAAAGGTATATGGTGTAAAAGCCCAAAGTATATATTGTGTTGGCCAAAAAGTTCATTGGGGTTTTTGGTCACATTGTATGGAAAACCCCAACGAACTTTTTGGCTAACCCAATAAAAGGAATATATACTGAAAGGAAACACTTATATAGCACTAACAATTTAGCAGGCACTATTCTAAGCCTTTCATGTGTGCTTATTTGCTCATCATAAAAGTTCTACGGATGGAGATGGTTACTATCGCCACTTTTTAAAAGAGCTTAATATCTGACATAGAGAGGTTAAGTTCTACACCCATGGTCATACAGCTAGTAAATGGGGTAGCTGGAATTTGGACAGCCTGGTTCCAAAGTTCATACTGTAAACCACTATGCTATTCTGAATCTCCCTATGCTATTCTGTAACTCCCTATTCTGTATCTCTGTATAATGTGTTGGCACATTATATACGTAACATGCACTGCCTGCTGAAGACCTATAAAAGGAAATATTTTGAATCTTAAACTCAATTTCTACAAATCCAGGAAAAGGAAAGGGGAAAGGAAAGAAAAAGGAAGAAAGAATCAAACTCATAAGAGCCAAAATGGAAACAAGAAGCTGTATGTTGTAGATGATAAAAAAAAATAATATATATATATATAAATTTTCCCAGAGGCACCACAGAACCATGTGCCATCTAATCACTTGGCTGCACAATCCTGTCCAGCAATAGAAGAAAGGTGGCAGAAAGATATACCAACTAAGCTTAGGCTTGAATTATTGAGATGGATATTCTGTCATAAATACTCTGCACTTGGAAAAGTCAGCTTTTTCAGTGGGGATCTTTATTTCCCTCACTTGGGAATAAATTTGGAGACGTATTCCTGAAATGGACTTAAATTTTTTTTTTTTTCTGCAGTGGGTATTTTTTGGCCTTTACATATATATATTTGGCCTATATATGGATTTTGGAACATTTTTGGTAAACTTAAAAAGTCAATGACTTTATTTTAACTTTTTAAAATGCCATTCTTTAAAATTAGGTATGGAGTTATGGCTTGGTCCATTTTATTTTAAATCTGATCTAGAAACTTCAGTGATATTTTTCTCTAAGCATTAATGGGGAAAACAGAATTCTAAGCCTAACAGACTTTCTAACTATTTTGAAATATAAGTAACACTTTACCTGTTCATATCATCAAGATGCTCAGCAGCAAAGTAAAAGCTTTTGATTTTAGGATGACAGGCTTTGAATGCACTGCAAAAGGAAACAGAGTACATTCATTTCAGATTGGGAAATAAGTTAGAACCCGATAATTTTTATGGATAAAATTGCCTCAAATCTAAGCTGAGTATGAATATATAATGCTTCTACCATGATGACAGAAGTCAGTTAAAAATTCAATTTTCTGCCCACAAAACTGCTTTCTTATTACCTCAATTTGAAAGCATTAGCCAAGCAATCTATAATTTAAAAGGTAGAAATTAAAAAAAAAAAAAAAAAAAAAAAACCAAAAAACCCTTCCTTTCTCTCCCTTGGCCCAAATAAAGTCAACTTACTATTTCTTGCGGCATTCACTGGCTCTATCAATTTTAAATTCAGGCAGGCTGATGAATCCTTCTGCTTTTTCATCCTGAAGAGGTAACACTCTTGATTAGGGTATTATATACAAAGGTTTAAAGCTGACGCTACTATACAACTATGTCTTAAATATCTATACTAATAAAACAGTTCATTTAATCCCTTAGACATTTGAGAGATTAGAATTTCACTCTTACCTGTTATAGTCCATTAAACTGAAGGTATATTTTGAACATTTAGAATAGTAAATATTAAAATATATGTGCAGAATGTGTAAAAATTCTTTCTATATTAAAATAAAGACAGAAAAAATAATTTAACTCTCAAAGTAAAACCTGTTTTCTAGGTAATTTTCCCAGAATGTATATACACTTTTATAACATATAAAATAACTTTAGTCCACATTTACAATTCAATTTCTTCCCATTTTAAATGTTCAGATGTAAAATATAGGGATATATATTAATTCAGTTCCTCTTCTGCCTCCAAAAGAATCTCTTATCAAACACAAATTAAATAATTATTTTGTGTACTCAACATTTTACAAGTGGATAGTTTAAGTTGATTTTCAAATATCTGACTTGGTTTACATGCTATATATATATACATATATATATATATATATATATATATATATATACACACACACACACATATATATATATATATAAAATGTTATTTTTCACTTGGAAAATTGTATGAAATCCATAAAATCCCTCCCTCTAATGTGGGATAGAAATACAACATAGGAGAATTATCTAAAATCTCATGTTAGATATAAGTTATTTCAATTAGTCTAAGCTTCCCTCATTGCTCATTTGGTAAAGAATCTACCTGCAATGCAGGAGACCCATGTTGGATTCCTGGGTTGGGAAGATCCCCTGGAGAAGGAAATGGCAACCCACTCCAGTATTCTTGCCTGGAGAATCCCATGGACAGAGGAGCCTGGCAGGCTTCCGTCTATGGGGTCACAAGAGTTCGACACAACTTAGTGACTAAATCAACCAACCAAGTATTTTTGGCTAAACCCTTTAATCGTTGTTGTTCTTTTCATGTAAATAAGCCAATTCTCAGACATTTACTCCCAAACACTGATGTGTGCTATACCACCAGTTCATGGCTTCTTATATATCAAGTTCAAGAGACATTACATGTTCCCACCTGCTATCTCAAAGAAAAAGAATAGAGATTCTCAATTCTTTTAGTGTGTCTATGTATGTTTATATGTAAAACTTAGTAAAACTGGATGCTAATGATAGTGACTAAAATGTGTGTTATACACAAAAGTAGTATTGTAATTTCCAATATTTTTCAATAGCTGACCATTTTTATTTTCTTCCAATCTTGGGGTAAATACAAATCTCTTTCTTAACTTTGATTTCTCTTATGTTACCCTTGATGTTTTAATGTTAAAATTTAAAGTTTTGAAAAATCTAAACTACTTTTGGGGTAGTTATGATCTCCCCATTATACTGAAAAAAAGAATAGTGGTCAGTAGACAATCTACAAGTGATTGAAAATAAAGAGAAACATAAAGAAGCTATGTTTTTATACTATGTCATTGACATATAAAAAGTACTTAGCCAGCACACTATTTAAAACCATGTATACTTTTTTAATGAAAAAACAAGTTAACAAAAGAAATTTTTGTTTGAAAAAACTTGAGGACTTCACTGGTAGTCCAGTGGTTAAGACGTCACCTTCCAGTGCAGGGAGCATGGGTTTAATCCCTGGTCAGGAAACTAAGATCCCACACGCCACACAGTGCGGCCAAAAATAAAGAAAGAAATAAAAACTTAAAGTGAACTGATAGATGGCTATGGCAACGGAAGCAAATGTAGAGCTAAGAGAATACAAAAAAATAAGGTATACTGTATATTCGTTGTGATATTTGACAGGTTATATAATTACTCTGAATATAAATCTAATTACCACAAATGAAACAGGAAATCATAAGAACAATGTGCATTTGTTATATACTCTCCTCTTCCTTCCCCTATTGGGCCAAATGAAATGAATACTTGCAGATTTTCAAAGCTAGTTTACTAGTTCATTTATTCTTTAAGAAAAACTGAAGCAAATGCAGATATTAATTAACTTACTATAAAAGACTTCCCTTCAAAAAAACAAACAAAAAAATGTAAAACATTGAACAAAAGCAAGACATTTAAAAACCTTTATCAAATTTATATATATATATATATATATATATATATATATATATATAATCCTTTTAAGTAAGCTATGGCTTGAATTAGCTTCATATTTTTAACTAGATATATAGAATTTTACTATATATTACCTATGTTTCAGACATGTTGTTTCATTAGAGTCATTGAGACAACTGCCCTCACAGAACCCCACAATGCAACCATTTTAAGAAGGCAGATTGAAAAATTACTAGAAGTCTCCTGAATTAGCCTTAAGTTGATTATATTTTAAAATATAAATCTCAAAACAGTGATTCTTTTGGTTAAAAATAAAATGAATGAGAAAACAAAATGTGCTTGTCTTACCTCCTCATTAATATACCAATAGAGGGATGCATCCTTTAGGACAAACCAGTATTTCTTCCATTTCTGTGAAAAATAACTCTTCGCATCTTTCTTTTTCCAAAGCCAGCCCTCACAGTCACCACGGCCAAGATCTTTGCAAGAAATTCGTCTTTTGCTCTTGCCAGCTATAGGACCTAAAAATAATAGTGGATATATGTTCTCTTTAAGTTAATCTATAGATCATAAAAGGTAGAAGATTAATCTATAGATCATAAAAATAAGTCTGGATATTAAACCTTAAAAATATTTATTTTCTCATTGTATTAAAAAAACTGGAAAATTTTAATACCTTTTCACCCACATGGATATAAAATTTAATCTGAAATGTGTGGTCCCAGTCTGAAAACCTGTTGAGACCACTTGTAAAGGGAACCTTGTACTATAGTTGACCTGAAGGAGAAGTTGATCTTTGTAGCTCTTGTGCTAGGGGGTGGTTATCTTCCACACCACACTGGGCTCAGGCAACAGAGGATGGGTGAAGAGGGCTGATGATTGT
This sequence comes from Okapia johnstoni, assembly GCA_024291935.2. Classification (NCBI taxonomy): domain Eukaryota; kingdom Metazoa; phylum Chordata; class Mammalia; order Artiodactyla; family Giraffidae; genus Okapia; species Okapia johnstoni. The sequence goes on from CM044305.1 coordinate 18,412,019, forward strand.
TCCAGTGTAGACTAAGCAGCTAATTGTTTCATTTACTTTTCTTACCTTTGTTTTTCTTCTTTGATTTGTGCTGCAGAGAAGACTGCTGAAATGTCTGAAATCAAAGATGGGGAAGAATGTTACTTGATACACAGGGTGCCACTGAAGTACCAACAGCTGCAGAGAACACTGAAAAGCTGAATGGAACAGTGACTCCGAACCCCAATGAATGAAAGTACTTTCTTTTTCCAAAGACTCAAAACAAATTCATATATATCATGCCATTAAACTTTCTAATCTCTTGTGAAGCAGGAGAGAATAATATTATCTTTGTCCTTATTCTGTAGGCAGAGAAATAGGGACACAAAGCAGTGGTGAAACTCAGGGTTCTTAAACATGCAGAGTACTACTGCATACCTTTTTTAGGGGTTTAGAGTTCTTTCTCAGGCAATGTCTCACTTGATTTACACAAAATTTTATGAAGGAGTCAAGCAAATATGACTATCACTTGTTCCTTTGAAGTTCATTCTATTTCATACGGAGAAGGCAATGGCACCCCACTCCAGTACTCTTGCCTGGAAAATCCCACGGACAGAGGAGCCTGGTGGGCTGCAGTCCATGGGCTCGCGAACCGTCAGACATGACTGAGCGACTTAACTTTCAGTTTTCACTTTCAAGCATTGGAGAAGGAAATGGCAACCCACTCCAGTGTTCTTGCCTGGAGAATCCCAGTGATGGAGGAGCCTGGTAGGCTGCCATCTATGCGGTCGCACAGAGTCGGACACGACTGAAGCGACTTAGCAGCAGCAGCAGCTGCTGATCTCCTAGGCAACACTCCCAGGTGTTAAATATTGGGTTGGCCGAAAAGTTCATCTGGGTTTTTCTGTAACAGCTCAAAGAAAACTTGAATCAACTTTTAGGCCAACCTAATATTTCAGTACTTGAATCAATATTTTCTTCTCACACCTACTTCTGCCTCTATTACAAAGAACTAATCTTCATGTAGGTGATGTCAGTAGATTGGCTCCTCAGTCCATCAGCTCCAATGTTCTTTACTTCTCCATTCTCCAGCTATCCACCCTCATGACCCTATGTTTGTTATTCTTAAGTACACTCCAACAACTGCCTCAATTATCTCCATTCTACATAGTACACCTCCAACCCAGCAATTTTTTTAAAAGAAAACCTCCACTAAAGTATCCAATTTATTGACATTACCACTCTTCTGTGCCTTTATTTCTCTTATTCCACTTGGTTTCCATGGAACATCTTTATAATCATTCCCTGGAGCTATACTTCTTGCATCATACTTGCCTAGCTAAACAACCATCCGTTAAACCCACCTATCAGTCTATTCCATGCTAAGGACCAGAAGAGCATAATGTCTTAATAGAGAAACCCACAACTGGTTTAGCTTTCAATTAATGACTAATGTGCTTCCCTGGTGGCTCAGATGGTAAAGCGTCTGCCTACAATGTGGGAGACCCGGGTTCGATCCCTGGGTTGGGAAGATCCTCTGGAGAAGGAAATGGCAACCCACTCCAGTACTCTTGTCTGGAAAATCCCATGGACAGAGGAGCCTGGTAGGCTACAGTCCATGGGGTCGCAAAGAGTCGGACACAAGTGAGAGACTAAACTTTAATGACTACAAATCACTGGTTCCAGTCAGTCTACTAAACTAGATTGTTCACTAGTCTAAATAAGGTTAAATTCATATGACTAGCTAGTTAGGATAGAGAGAACAGTATACATAATTTTAATTCACAGATAATCCCTCAAAACAAATTTTAGGTAACAGATTCTTCTTTTTCTTTACAAAGGTATATCTGTAAAGAACAATTGGATTTTGTCTACATAAAATCTGCTGGCCTTGGGTTTATACAGTAAATTCATATTATGTGACATACTTTATTTAATATCTTTGCTTATAAAATAACATTCTTTGTTGTTTAATTGCTAAGTCATGTTCAACTCTTTTGTGAGCCCATAGACTGTAATAATATTCACAATTTGCATATGGTTTACATAATTCTTAGGAATATAATTTTATGGATGGATGTTAGTCCTAAAGATAAGGATCAGATAATTTGCCGACATTCAGTGTAACCCAGAAATAATCATCCAATATGTAGGTGGGATGTGTGTGTGTATAAATCAGTTGCAGGATTCATGGCTATAGAAATTCACAATCAATTTTAGACAGAAAGCATAAAAGATAAAACCCATCATGCTATGCTAATTTTCTTGAGTGTACTTTGCTTCAGAATAATAACTCAAATAATAATTCAGGCTAGTATGCTTAAGTATAGTTAATTTACATATAGTTATTTTCCCTAAATTGTTTGGCTGTAAAATTACTGATTAGGTTTTTTTCGTTTAGTGTTACCACAAGTAATCATAATTTAACAGCTCATTATTTTTAAAAATGACAAAGATGGGGGTGGTTTGTTTTTTAGGAAGCTACATGGATAACAGACGGCTTTAAAGAACTGAGTTATATAATGTACTTCCTATGCTTTTTGCACATTACTTCTTAGAACCTGAAGGTCTAGTTTAAAATCTACACAAAAACATATTTTATGCTCTCTAGGTTTTCTTTTTCAACAAGATTATCTTTTCTTTCCCTATAGAAATATATTCTCATACTGATCATGAGTGCAGAGTATAATCTGCATACATATTGTTGGAACCTAAGAACTCCGAGGCACACAATACAGATTTATCCATCATTCAAAGAAGCAAAGCTTTAGCTCTCTTTTTAAAATATTGTAAATACTACAATGAAATTCCCTTAAAAGAGGCTTCATTATTTTTCCAAGTGACATGATGTTTTCTAAAATGAAAGTTAATTGAACTATATGCTTTTGAAAGCAATGGAAAAAAACAATGAAAATTACAGTTAAGGAAATAGGTCCCTTGTGTAGAAAAGAGTTAATATAGCAGGCCTGAGGCTGCTATCTTAGAAGGGCCTGCTTGCAAGGCTGGCCCTCTGCTGACATCTGGGAACTTGGCTGGTAAAACAATTCTCTGTACTGACATGCAGCTTCCCTAAGCGATAAGACTACTTTGCCCACCTGGGGACTAAACACTTGCTTTAATTTCAGGAAAGGAAAAGTAGTTGCTAGGCAGAAGATGCCTATGTAACCAACTCAATAAAGTCCTTGGGTATTGAGTCTTTAATGGGCTCCCCTGGGCAGAGCCACTACACACGTGTGACTGCATTTTTGCTGCTAAGTGAAGTGTACTCTGCATGATCTATCATGAGGAGAGAGCACAGGAAGCCTGCAGATGGATTTCTTCAGATTCCATGGTCTCTTTTTTCCATACCAATCTGGCTGGATACCCTTGCTGCATCACTGTAATAAAATCTTAGCTATGGACAGAACACAAGAGTCTTCTGAGGCCTAGTCAATCACTGGACATGTGGGTGATTTGGGATCTTGAAATAGACTCATTTTCAAAAGATTACATAAAAACATGTATCAGAAACTGTTCAATATTCACACATATAAGTAAGCTCCTGATAGTGAAGGTTTCCTCATGTTATCAGCAGGTATGATTAAATACCCTGAGGTGCAAATTTACAATCCTGTGTAGTCTTTCATAGTAAAAAAAGATGGAATTATTCATTCTGACAGGTATTTGATATCACATTCCCAGTTTCTGACAATATCATGAAATATTTAATAAAAGAAGGATATTAAGAACAGACACATGACTACAATGGATAACACAGCAAATTATATAAAGTGTTACGACCAATGTCAAAAAACAAGGGGCTTGGAATCTTTGCTTTCATGATAAATGTTTTTCTCACAATAGAGAAAATTTGTAATATATTTTATTTCTGTATTTTTCTTAATTGGTTCAGATCATCCTTCTTCCAGGTTCATGTTTAATAAGCATGCTCTTTAAAGTTCTTTCATAGCAGTCTGTGAGTAGCAAACATTTCTAGATATTTATGTTTGAAAATATAAAAACCCTTCACATTTAAATAATAGTTAGATGGGTATAGAATTCTGAGTTGAAAATAATTTTCCCTCTGCAATCTGAATGTATCACTTTATTTTCATTTAGCATCACTGCCCTTAAAACATCTGTAGCTACTCTCATTCATTATAATTTGTCCTTAGTCTCTCTGTAAGTTTTAAAATATTTTCCTCTTTATCCCTGATATTCTGCAATTGCTCTCTGATGTGTCTAGGTTACAACTGATATTAATGAACCCCATTTCAAATTCATCGTGTTGTACTTGAAGGCGTTATTTCTTCAATTCTGAAAATTCTTAGGCGTTATCTCTTCAAATGGCCTTTTTACTACTCTTTTTTGTCTCTAGATGTATGTTTGTATCTCTCAATTTATCATCTATCTTTAATATTGCTATCCTTTCATATTTCCTCAATGCTTTTTAGGTGAATTCACTATTTTCCAATTTTCTAATTCTTTGATTTCACACACCTGTATAAAGTTATTTTACCTATAGAGTGCTTACTTCACTAACTGTATTTTACATATCCAGGATGACCAATTGGTGCTAGCACTTCTGAACGTCCAGTGTCCTTAATCATCCTGTTATTACTTTAAATTTTAAGGGCTTTTTGGATTTCCCAAAATTTCCATCTATTAATGAAAGAATCACCTTTAACAAGTCATTGCTCTGGTCAAGGCTGTATCTTTCTTCAACCTTCTTATACTCATGGGTGAGGAAGCTGTGTTTGCCCTTGAAGCTGGTTTCACCCCATGAGTCAATCTTCAGTTTCCTGACATGGCTGGGGTCCATTTGTTCTCTCATACCCATTAGAGTAGACTTCTAGTCATCCCTAGCCCTTTCTGGACTCAGAGCCTAACAGGTATATGGCTTTCGTTCCCATTTATTGCTGTGCAATTTTGTTCTTTCTTCTAGTCCCTGGAGACGAGATATCATTTTTGGGGTAGGGGTATGTGCTTTATTTTTTGGGGCTTCAAAATCACTGCAGATGGTGATTGCAGCCATGAAATTAGAAGATACTTACTCCTTGGAAGGAAAGTTATGACCAACCTAGATAGCATATTAAAAAACAGAGACATTACTTTGTTAACAAAGGTCCGTCTAGTCAAGGCTATGGTTTTTCCAGTGGTCATGTATGGATGTGAGAGCTGGACTATAAAGAAAGCTGAGTGCAGAAGAACTGATGCTTCTGAACTGTGGTGTTGGAGAAGACTCTTGAGAGTCCCTTGGACAGCAAGGAGATCCAATCAGTCCATTCTAAAGGAGATAAGTCCTGGGTGTTCATTGGAAGGACTGATGTTGACACTGAAACTCCAATACTTTGGCCACCTGATGCGAAGAGTTGACTCACTGGAAAAGACCCTAATGCTGGGAAGGATTGGGGGCAGGAGGAGAAGGGGGCGACAGAGGATGAGATGGTTGGATGGCATCACTGACGCGATGGACATGGGTTTGGGTAGACTCTGGCAGTTGGTGATGGACAGGGAGGCCTGGCGTGCTGTGGTTCATGGGGTCACAAAGAGTCGGACACCACTGAGCGACTGAACTGAACTGTGTGAGAATTTAAAGTATGAGCTCATAATGTTTACTGACCACCAAAAATAGATTCCTTCTGTAAACATTTATGAAGGTCTATTCTCTTAAAAAATACTTTTATCTTATTTCCTGAATCATCATTCAATAAAATCTTTCTAACACCATCACTTGCACTTTATTGTACTGAGCATTTGGGCTAAGAGTGTTTACAAACTCTGATCTTCAGCAACTTATGAATTTATATAATCAATGGGGACTTCTTGACTGAGCTACAGGCTCCCTAACACAACAGATCCAATGGGTTCAAAACTGAGCTTCTCATACCCACCACCCATCAACCAATTCTGCTCCTCTTCTAGTCTTCTATACCTTAGTAAATGGCAATTCCATTTCTGCCCACCACGGTGCAAACCCTGAATATTAGAGTCAATGTTAACTCTTTCCTTTCTCTTACAGCCCATAACCAATCCACCAATAAGTTATATCAGCTCTGCACTCAAAATATGTTTAAAGACTGTTTCTTACCATCTCTATTACTATCACTTTGGTCGAAGCCATCATCATCCCTCACCTGGATTACTGAAATATCTCATTGTTCTCCCTTCCTCTGTCCTTACGTCTTCTGTTTTTAACATAAGAGGCAGAGTGATCCTGTTAAAATATGATTTGATCATGAAAACTCTCCAATGGCTTCTCACCTCACTTTAAATAAATACTCAAATTCTTCCACTGGCTCTGAAGGCCCTGTATGACCTGGGCCCTGTTCCCTTTGCTTCCTGCCCCTTATTACTTTGCTCCAGCCACACTTGCTGTTTCTAGATTGTGTGGAATAGAGTCCTACCTTAGGGTCTATACCCCTGTTGTTCCCTCTGTCTGAAATGTTTGTTCAGATATTGAAAGTAGCTCTTTTGCCCCCTTCCTGGTTGCCCATTCCTGTTCCCCACTAGCCTTAAAAGAATCTAATTAAAAGAATGAGACCACTAAGCAATTGAAACTAACTCTTGATTATGCTCTTCTGAATGCACACCATGCCTTCTCTAAACTGTTGAGTTTTTTTTCCTAGATAAAAGAGGAAAGAATGAAGAATTAAACAGCTAAAAAATGAATAGCTCTCTACCCTCAACAGCCCTCTTAGCAATCCTGAGGCAGATCATGCAGGCAACAGAACATCTGAAGAGTCAGCAAGTCTGCATGCAATGGAGAATGATGCAGAATCCAACTTCCTGCCTCAATGATTCACTAAGATTCTTGATCCCCATTTTCAGTTTAGTTCAGTTCAGTCACTCAGTCGTGTCCGACGCTGTGACCCCATGGACTACAGCACGCCAGGCCTCCCGTACATCACCAACTTCCAGAGTTTACTCAAACTCATGTCCATCGAGTTGGTGATGCCATCCAACCATCTCATCCTCTGTCGTCCCCTTCTCCTCCTGCCTTCAATCTTTCCCAGCATCAGGGTCTTTTCAAATGAGTCAGTTTTTCGCATCAGGTGGCCAAAGTACTGGAGTTTCAGCTTCAGCAGTAGTCCTTCCAATGAATATTCAGGACTGATTTCCTTTAGGATGGACTGGTTGGATCTCCTTGCTGTCCAAGGGACTCTCAAGAGTCTTCTCCAACACCACAGTTCAAAAGCATCAATTCTTCAGCACTCAGCTTTCTTTATAGTCCAACTCTCACATCCATACATGACTACTGGAAAAACCATAGCTTTGACTAGACGGACCTATGTTGGCAAAGTAATGTCTCTGCTTTTTAATATGCTGTCTAGGTTGGTCATTAACTTTTCTTCCAAGGAGCAAGCATCTTTTAATTTCATGGCTGCAGTCACCATCTGCAGTGATTTTGGAGCCCAAAAGAGTCTGTCACTATTTCCATTGTCTCCCCATCTATTTCCCATGAAGTGATGGGACCAGATGCCATGCTCTTAGTTTTCTGAATGTTGAGTTTTACCATCCCCACTTTATGTCCCTTTAAAAACTGTCATGGTTGAGCAGAATCTTTGGAGTTGGTGTCTGGACACATGTCAACATTCTCCCCAGATTGCTTGCTTTTCTGATTAAAGCACTTTCCTTTCTACTGACACTTGCCTCTCAAATTATTGGCTTATGAGCAGCAAGCAGCTAAACCTGGGTTTGGTAACAATACTGTTATGGCTTACTCCCTTACCTCCTTTAGATCATTCTTCCCAGGCTTCCCTATAAAAATGGTTTTCATTATTGCTCTCAACACTTTCTGTTTTCCTTCCGAAAATACTTCTCAAGTTGCAAATTGCCACACTTATGGAAAAATTTGCAATCAAAATACTCTCTTGTTGCAATATAGCAACTTCCTCTTACTGTAATTTTCTGCAAAGTTCCAAGATTTCTCCAGTCAAACCAAAAGCTTATTTCTTATACATAAGGTGCTTAGCAATTTGAAACTCTTGGGACAAATGATAACTATCTCCACATATTTAATCTTTTTTAATAAACAAAAGGCTTTGAGATTTAAATATTTCACAGAGAAATGTATTTTCCCTTACTTTCCCATTATTGTGTGTCAGCAGAAAAAGTCTAAATATGAAAAGTGTGATAAGATGGTAATGAGAGTAAATATTATCTCAAGAAATCTTCAGTTTACATGAAATAACAACATAGAATTGAACAAGCTTGCTGTTGGTGGTGGTGTTGCCCATTCTGGTACAGGAGAGAAACTCTGTGCTGAATGGGGTGGGGACAAGATATTGCATGCACACTGGTTCTCTGAAGACAGTGGGGTGAGCTTGCTCTGGATTCTGTCAATAAAGTAAATCTGACTTTACACTGACTGAAAATGGCTCTACATATACTTACAAATAAGTGTGCTTTAAAAAATAATAAGCATGCTAATAAATTATGAGTTAAATCAGAACAAAAAGGCAGTGACGGGGAATTTAGAGAAGGTCAAATTCATTAGGAAGGGCAGAGTCAATGTTTCATTAAAAGAATACCATGCACATCATATTCAGAAGCAAGTAGGTAAGTGAAACACACAAGATTTTATAAGGCGATTTTCCTTTTCCTATTGAGTAGTAAGTGGTAAGATGGAAAGAAGAGTGAAGAGTAATGACTGGTTAGGAAAAGTAATGAAAGTCACTACCCTTGGGAAACAGGAACTGTCATTCTCGGATCTAAATAATTATCATTTCCTGAGGGCTCATGTGTGAGGCTGAGCGACTGAACTGACTGAATGACACGTGTGAGGCACAGCATTAGGGATCTTGTATCAGTTATCAACCTTCAAGTTTATAATACATTTGCTCAGTGGTGATCAATAATGCCATTTCAAAGAGGGGAAAACTGAGAGTAGATAACTTACTCAGGAGCACACAGGTAGTAGCAGAATCAAAATTCAAACCCAGGTCTACCTATTCACAAACCCGTTCTAACCACTCCATGCAATATCGCCTCTCAGGCAAGTATTGTGTAGTCATGGTAACCATTTTAGAGAAAAGAACTGCTTTCTGAATCTGACACAAAGATATCCATTTATGAAAACCTCCCATAGCATGTGATATAAGCGCATTGTTATGTGGAAAGATTCTGTAAAACAGAAAGATACTAGGATTATACTTTTATATTAACGGAGATAATTTAAACAGGTAACATACTGTGTGCTTAGTCGCTCAGTTGTGTCAAACTCTTTGTGATCCAATGGACTCTAGCCCGCCAGCCTCCTCTGTCCATGGAATTCTTCAGGCAAGAATACTGGAGTGGGTTGCCATGCCCTTCTCCAGGGGATCTTCCCAACCCAGGGATAGAACCCAGGTCTCTCGAATTGCAGGCGAATTCTTTACTGTCTGAGCCACCAGAGAAGCCCATCTCTAAATTTACTAATCTTATCAGTCTAAGACTTTACTAGTCTTAGCAATCTTACCAATTTAACATCCTACCAATCTCTAATTCTCATGCTTTTGTCGATTTCCTTTGAATTAGCAAGTTATACTGCTCTATGGGATTTAAAAAAAAAGATTTGCAGCTGTTTGGGGGAGGTAACCATTAATCATATTTTCAAGAGAGGAAGGCTCATGTTAACATTTTAATTTTGCAAATGAGATAGAAAATAAGGTACAGAAAGGTAATAAGGCTCAGCCAAGTTAGACAAGGATGAGACTGCATTCATATTTTATTCCAAACCTATTAACAGTGTTAACTGAACTCAATGCAATTAAAAAATCCTATGTCAATACTGATGAGGAAATCAGTGATCCAAATAGGGCAAGCCTGCCTCTCCACTAAATTCTTTACACAGGAGAAATCTCTTGGAACTGATTCATTGTGTTATGCAATTTTTCACTTAATACATTGCTGATTATTATGCCTTAAAATTACTTGGTTCAATTTCTCAAAATGTGGTTTTTAACTACTGCATTAGTTTCTACAAAGGCAGAAACCATCTGCTTAGCTTGCCACTCTCTACTCAACTCCTAACACTGGACCTGACATATAATTTTCTATTGAAAGCATGAAAGCATGAATCAAACACTACCTATGTGTGTGGAAAGTGAGGGTATGAGTTATGACATCTCATATGCAATCTGTCAGCACATCCAGTCCACTCTCCCTTCAAAACACATCCAGAGTCCAACGACTTCTCACTTCTTCCAATTAGCACCCAGGGCGCTAAGCCCCTATCATCTCTCACCTGAATTGACTAAATCCTAGTCAATTGACTAGATTGTCTTGTTTTCGTGCTTCCACGCTACACACAGCCCCTGCAGCCTATTCTCAACACACCAGCTGGAGTGATACACTTTGAAGGGTGCTGTCTCAGCAAGAATGAATGAACAGCACCAGGAGAACAATACCATGGTAGAGATCAAGAGACCTGACTTCTAGTTCTCCATATTCCAGCTCTATGGCTGTGGATAAGTCACTGAAAGTAATCTTGACTTCAATTTCTTCATCAGCAAGATCAGAGAGTTGGACCAGATGCCTTTAGGATATCTTCCAAGCACTAACTGTACATGATTCTGACCTACAAATGAAGGGAGAAAATGGCTAGCTACCAATGTACATCCAATTATTGATGTTTCAGGAATTAATTACATATACCTATAATCAGTGTTAATCTTAACACAAAGCTAGGTTTCACTGAAAGGTACTTGGTTTATGCTTAAGTTGCACGATGTATGAAAATCATTTATTTCCAGCCACATTAGATATAGCTATTGTGGAGTGTTTGATTAATGTGTACAACATGGGACAGAGGGAGAAACTTCAAATAGGTGAAAAGCAGAACTAGGGCAGTGCCTGCTCCTGAATCTTCTGTTTGACAAACTGTCGACATTTATGTGTCAGAGAAATCAGGATAGGCTTGCCCATATTTTGTGACTAAGAAATGTTTATGATCAGAAAAATTGAGATAACCAGATTTGCCTTCAGAAGGCTATTCAATGACAAAAATAAACCATCTGCAAAAGAAAAGAGAGAGAAAAATAATACAAATTAATCACCTCTAATGAAGAATGTAAAAAAAGTTAAGACTCTCAAATAAAGTAAATGCATATGGCATATTTTGTCAGCAATTTAATGACTGAATCATAAATATTGGAAAAATTTCTGGTTATTGACTTAATGAAAGTGAAAGTCACTCAGTCACGTCTGACTCTTTGTGACCCCCATGGACTATACAGTCCATGGAATTCTCCAGGCCAGGATATTGGAATGGGTAGCCTTTCCCTTCACCAGGGGATCGTCCCAACCCAGGGATGGAACCTAGGTCTCCCGCATTGTAGACAGATTCTTTACCAGCTGAGCCACAAGAATCTGAAACTAAATGGTTTGGGGTTACTTTTATTTTTAGATTTGTTGCTCTGATAAATTGTACATATTTTCTCACCATGGGATGCGTGCCATGTCAGTGTAATTTGTTCCCAGAATTCTAGCTTTTATCTAAATACCTTTATGGGTATGAGGATGTTTATATCAGGCTCTTAGTCTGAGATTTTTGCTTAGAGAATAGACAAGCTCTCCCACTCACTCACTCAAAACGTTTCTATATCTGTTAGTTTCGTTGCAGTCTTCTTGATCCAGAGTGTTTCTCCTTACCAGAAAATCTCTCAAAGGTAATACTGGATAAAAATAAAAGTTAAGTTTAGAAAGTTTCAAAAGTTGCTATACACAATTTATTTTATAGTAAAATAACAGAGATAAATCACACTCTGCCTTCTCTTCTACACAGAACCACCTACTAGGACATTATTTTAAGACTGAAAAAAGTAAAACTGGTTTTATCTAAAAGAAAGGAAAAACGAACTCTATGGGTACATTTTAAAAAAAATTATGTTTGCAACAGGAATCAAATCATCATTATGCTGTCAATTTAGATAGCATTTTCCATAGTCTTCTTTCCAGTGCTATGCTCATTTTGTAAATGAGAAAACTGAGTAAGAGAAAGAAAGCAATTTATGCAAGCTCAGATATGAAAAATTAGATTTCTGCAGGGCCTGATGTTTGCTGCCACTTTTCCAGAACTTGTTGCCTCAAATGCACCAAGATTAGGGTTTGGCTTGTTCTCAGCCCACTGCTGAGGGCATTTGGTAGTAGGGTTAGAGGAAGGACGCTAAGAATATATGTGCACTATCCAAGTGCCAGACACTGTATCAGACACTTTGTATGTTTTTTAATTACAGGGAGTCAAAGTCCTTATCCAATTATAAAATATATATGAGACAGACACAAAGGAAAAATATAATACCCTCAAAAATATTTAACTAGCAAACAAAGAAGTGAATTTCATATGCTTGTTTCTTATACCAGCCATCCGATAAAAATGGAGGACATGATGGAAAATGCAATTAAGTGAAGAAGATTCAACAACTGACTAAAATAACATGGGGAGGGACATAGCTTTCTGGTACTCTTCCTGAAACAGATTATGCAAAGAAATTCTTTAAAGACTTGCCTTAGGTGTTTTATTAAGTAGAAACCTCTTTAAGTAAATTAGGCATTTCATCCTAATTATTACTTATAGCAGTCATTGTTTCAATTGAAGACAGATGAAAGACAATTTGAAGTTATAGTTTCCTATATGCTCTGGGAAATTAAATAAGTAGGCTGTGGGGATGATACCTCCATAGAGGTAGGCTACACCTTGCATCCACTCCAAATTTATGGTTGTTTAGAATTTTTCACTTTACAACTGATCCTCACACACACTGTCACTAGAATTTTCAAAACAGGTTTTACTTGGCATGTACCTATGGTAAACAGAAAAGGAAAACTCAGTGTTGTGGTTATCAACAAACTGAGAAGAGCTATGTCAATTAAGCAAAGTTGGAACTATGTATCTCAGAATATCTCTTCCTGTATGGTGTTAGTTAGGGTCGATCAATGTAAATCTGTGGTAGTTTTGGAGAATCAAGTGAGGCAGCAGCCTTGCTATGGAGGTCAGTGTAGGGTGCCAATCACTACCACAGTGCACACATATGCTATTCTTGTTGGTATGGGCCAGTAGCCATGTCAGCAACTCCTTCAGGTCCTCTAAATCCTGGACCAGGAGCCTGTAAATTTCCATGGCAGAGGGCATCAGCTTCGTTGATAAGGTTGGAGACAGGCTTCCAGTTTGTGCTGAGAATTCTACTTCATCTTGGTCTCCCTGGCTTTACATCCAGATTTTCTTCATGACCACTGGCTCCGCTGAGGTGTCTTCTCCTCAGCTCCTTGACTGAGTAAGATCTAGTCCTTTATTCCATGCCATTTTGTGCTTCTGCCTTCCCGACTGAACCCTAACTGATACACTCATTAAATGCCCAATGAAGACAGATGGTCTGGTCCTAGAAGCCTTTCTGATTTGTTCATCAGGAAGCAATCCCCTTCCATGTAAATGAACCCATTTCCTTTCTGTATGGTGTTAAGAATAGTCACTATCTGCCCAGCACAGTGGAATAAACTTTATATACAGTGTATGACTTACTTCTGTAATAGCTGAGCAAATTAAGTATTATCAGCTTCTCTATTCTGATGAGAAAATGAGGTTCAGAAATGTCTAAGTTCAAACAGCTCATGTTCTATTAAATAGAGCATTATTCTTAGCCATTTGAATTTTAAAAAGACAATTCTTGTCTTTAATGTTGGGCTCTTTTACTTGGAACTGGTTATATACAAGAACCATTGTCCTTGAGGCCACTTTGAATTTATGATAATAAAAGAAAACACGAAAAGGTAACTTATTCTGCTGTTTGAGATTTCAGGAAAGTTTGCATCTAGTTAATCTAAAATTATTTGCATAGAAAGAATAGGAATTGAAATACGGATCCATTTCTCAACACTGCAGATTGTTTTGAGTTCAAGTCTATTAGGATACTGTTTGCTGATGGTGATTGCAGCCATGAAATTAAAAGACACTTACTCCTTGGAAGGAAGGTTATGACCAACCTAGATAGTATATTTAAAAGCAGAGACATTACTTTGCCAACAAAGGTCCATCTAGTCAAGGCTATGGTTTTTCCAGTGGTCATGTATGGATGTGAGAGTTGGACTGTGAAGAAAGCTGAGCACCGAAGAATTGATGCTTTTGAACTGTGGCGTTGGAGAAGACTCTTGAGAGTCCCTTGGAATGCAAGAAGATCCAACCCGTCCATCCTAAAGGAGATCAGTCCTGGCTGTTCATTGGAAGGACTGATGTTGAAGCTGAAACTCCAATCCTTTGGCCACCTCATGCGAAGAGTTGACTCATTGGAAAAGACCCTAATGTTGGGAAGGATTGGGGGCAGGAGGAGAAGGGGACGACAGAGGATGAGATGGTTGGATGGCATCATCGACTTGATGGACATGGGTTTGGGTAAACTCTGGGAGTTGGTGATGGACAGGGAGGCCTGACGTGCTGTGATTCATGGGGTCGCAGAGTCGGACACGACTGAGCGACTGAACTGAACTGAACTGAACTGATACCTGTAGAGATGCTAAGAAACAGATTTAGCAATATCATTTAGAACCAAGACTCCAGGTTGAGCTCATACACTTTGGTCTGCTGTCAGTTGCTGTCTGAGCCAAAAGCCAAAGATGAATATGTAAAGGGTGCAAACAATTTAACACTGTTCTTAGAAGCTATCCTCAAGAAACTAGAACGTAACAGCAGTCAGTAATTGGGCCTTAAACTTCATTCTCACATAAGACTTGGGCCAAGAGATTCAGATATGCAGTTTATTAAGAGAAATCTTTGGATGAGATTTTGGTATATACAGCAAATGATTAGGTCTACAATTTTGTAGAGTTGGAGGGTGCTGAAACCATCAAGGAAGTAATGTATTTTACAAGTTGAGTGAAGAAAATAATTTGATTATCAGTTACAGTCCTTTAATCAGAAGAGGCTTTAAATAGTTCTAGGGGTTAAATGATTTTACCTGGAGTTTCATTTAACTTGAGATGCTTGATTAAATCAGTTATGGTGGTGAGTTAATATGGGCAATGTGATAATGGGAGCAAAAAATGTCTATTGCCAACAAAACTTGAGGAAATTTTCTCAGGCTATGAAGCTGGAAGAGATAGGCCTACAACATAAAAAAGAATGGGGTTCTTTAACCTCTCTGATCAAGACAGGTATGTATCCAAATTGACCACAGCAAACAAGTGAAGGGGCTCTCATCAGAATTTATGTTTTATTTTTAAAAGGCAACAAGGAATTCATAGTAAGATTTAAATTTAATAAATTTAAAATTAATAAATTCCTAATTCAATTCTTCTGTGTCCTGTTCTGCATGATGCCTTGCTAATTAAGCCAGAGTTTGTGTTTTGCTTCCTGGCAGCCATTATCTAGCCAGGAACTAGCAGAATGAGGACCCTGTTTGGTTCAAACATGAAACTGATGGGACTGACTTTAAATAATCTGTTTTATACAGTGTAAGCAGAAACCTCTCTAAAGTGTGAAGGCGTATTAGTGAATCTTTTTTGTTTACATAATGTTTGTTTGCATAATTGATTAAACTTAAAACATTTATAAAATAAATTTTTTTTTCCAAATGTTTAAACAATATTTTCACCATTAATAAAATTTATGAATTTAATCAGTCTCCTAGGAATTCCACTAAGTCACAAGCCCTATACATCAAATATTTTACAGGCTGCCAGCACTTTAAAGGCACCACAGAACATAATAATAAAAGCCAAATGGATTACTCTTGCACTTCAGCAATATAAAAGTGCAATATGTTTAGCCCTTTTGTTTAGTATTTCTGTGGTTATTTTTTGGAAGTCTTTTAATGATTAATTGATTTCCTTTAATAGTTATAGGACTGTTCAGATCATCTACTTCATCTTGGGAGAGTTATGTAGCTAGTGGGCTTTGAGGATTTGGTTCATTTCATCTAAACTGTTAAAATTCAGTGCAGAGTTGTTCATAGCATTTCCTTATTATTCTTTAAATGTCTATGACGTTTGTAGTGATAACTCCTCTTTCATTCCTGATACTGGTAACTTGAGTCTTCTCTCCTTTTTCCCTTTGTCAGTCTCGCTAGACGCTTTATCAATTTCTTTTTTGATTTTCTAAAAAGAGCTTTTCTTTTTAAATATTTTTTAATAAAGCTTTTGATTTGATTTTCTCTATTATGGCTTTTTTTCTGTTTTCAAATTTCATTTCTTCTATTGTCTTCCTTATGCCTGCTTATTTCTTGTTATTCTTTTTCTAATTTCTTGAGGTGGGAGCTTAGATTTTAGATGTGACAACTTTCTCCTTTTCTTTCATTCATTGTTTCGACTTTGGTGTGCAGCTTGTGGGATTTTAGTTCCATGACCAGGGATTGAACCTGGTTCCCAGTAGTGGAAGTGCTTAGTCCTAACCACTAGATCTCCAGGGAATTCACTCCCCTTTTCTGATATAAGCATTTATTGCTATAATTTTCCCCTAAACATATGTTGTGTTTACATCTTCAATTTTCCTTGAGATTTCCTCTTTTATCTATGGATTATTTAAAAATGTGTTCCTTAATTTCCAAGAGCTTGGAGACTTAAATGTTAATTGTTGTTAATTTCCAGTTTGATTTCATTATGGTTAGATAACATACATTGTATGATCACAGTTCTTTTAAAATTAAAGTTTATCTTATGACCCAAGGTATGGTCTATCCTGATGACTGTCCCACCCATACTTGAAAAGAATGTGTATTCTGTCATTTTGGGGAGACCATTGGTGGGTGGGTAGTTATTCAGCACTCCATACTCTTGCTGAATTTTTGCTTAGTGGTGCTATACATTACTGAGAGGGGTGGTGAAGACTTCAACTATGGTTATAGATTTGTCAGTTTCTCTTTTTCAGTTCTGTTGGACTTTGCTTCTAGTATTTTGAATCTCTGTTGCTTGATGCACATACATTTAAGATTTTTCTGTCTTCTTAGTGAATAGACACTTTCAAGGCCTGTTGTGGTAGAGAAGGAGTATGATTTTTTTAAAATGGTTTTCACAAAACTAACTACTAGTACAAATTGGTCAGAAAACACAAGTGTATTTTCCTCCTAGACCTCTTTATGGACTTGCATTCTATAAAATGGCTTCACATTTACAGACAAGAAAAGTTAAGATTTCATTTCTTCTACTTTTTAAAAACCACATAAGTGTATTTAAGACAGTAGGTTTCAGCAGTTTTTGACTGTGACTCTCTTAGGCCAACAGATCCCGTGATCCATTTGTCCCCAGTTTCTAGTGGAAAATTAATTAGGTTATACTAATAGAATTGAGCTCAGATGATGAATATTTAGGAAGATCCCCTGAAGAAGGGAGAAGAAGACTATCCACTCCATAATCCTTGCCTGGAGAATTCCACGGACAGAGGAGCCTGGCAGGCTACAGTCCATGGGGTTGCCCATGCAACCCACAACTGAGTGACTCACACACCACACACAGAAAGTAAAGCAAGCGACCTAAAGCAAACTAAAATCAATAGTCGAATGATAATTTATAATAAAAAGGGAACTGAAAACTATAGGTAACATAAAATCCTGATGAGGTACTAACATAGTATTCCTCCTGAAAGCTGTGGGAACCTGAACCATCTACACTTGGGTTTGTATGAGAAGAGCAAAACTACATTGTTGGTTGCATGGATATCAGGCTTTTAGGAAAAACAGTGAATTATAATATTCGGTAAGCTCTACTAATGCATCATTTTATGGCTAGTCACTGTATAACCTTTGAAAGTCATTTAGTAAGTTACTAGTAAGCAATATAGAATCACAAGGGAAAATTAAAGTCTCTGAAATTATGTGGTATTTGCCTGTAAGAATCAAAGGAAGGACTATCATTTTTACATCAAGCCTCAGTCACGAAGAGCCATTTGCTAAATTTGAGAATCACTGCTCTAGTGAAGTGCTCCAATGGGAAACACTTGTCGCAGTCCAGGCTGTTCCCATGTAGGGCTTTGCCAGTGCTACTATGAATTTGGCATTAACACTCTAGAAATAATGAAGTCATTCATGGGAACCAAGAAATACATATGATATGAATAGAATAACATTTAGAACGGATATCTAACACATCTGCATGTACCCTGGTAAGGAAAAGATTCACATCACACTGTACCATGACTGTCATCTATGTGAGTAAAGTCAAAGTGTGGAGAAAGTGGTTGCTATAACTGTTAGCTCAGAGATGGTTGTTTAGCCACTGAAAATAACTGCTCTCTTATTTTAGTTACATTGATCCTGAAACAATGCAGCTAAGTCAGGCCTATACTAGACAAACCAACCTTTATAATTGCAGGCAAATTATAAATGTTTACAGGCTGACAATACAGCATATTTTTCATCTTTGTGATAATACTAGCTCTGGCTTTTCTAACAGATGGTAAAATCCTTATGAGCAGATATGGCTTTATTCATCTAAAAATGTGAGTTTTGGAGCCAGACTGCTTGTACTTATATTTCAAGTCTGCTATTTTCTGACTGTGTGACCATGGGCAAGGTAAACTCTGTGTTTCAGTTCTTCAAAACTGAAGAATGGAAGAACTTCTGAGTAGCAACCTCAGAAGGTCAATTTGAGGATTCAATGAGATATAAGTTCAATGAGTATATAAGTACTTAGCATAGGAACTTAGTAAGCAATAGGTAAATGTTAGCTATTATTAGTAACAGCAGTGACAGTATTATTATTATTTATATATATTCCACAATACTTATTGTGCCTTAAAGATAGTTGGCACACTAGAATTGCTGTTGAGTCTCTGCTAAATTATGTTATTTTAGAGGGGCAATTTGAAACAGTTGGGACAAGGATAAATACTTATGCATATTTAATTTTTAAATAAACAAATAAAAGCCTTTGAGATTTAAATATTTCAAAGAAAAATATTTTCCCCTTACTTGCTCATTAGTGTGTGTCTGCAGAAAAAAGTCTAAACATGAGCAAGCGGGGTAAGGTGGTAATGGGAGTAAATATTAAATCAAGAAATCTTCCACTTACATGAAATAACAGCATAGAATTGAACACATTTACTGTTGGTGGTAGTCCTGCCCATTCTACCAATGTTCAAATCCCAGCTCTACCACTTTACGTATTAATACAATGTGCCCCAGTTTCCTAATCTATAAAATGGGGATAACAGTAACACCTTCCTCCTAAGTTTTTTATGAGTATTAAATGAGTTAAATATTACAAATTACTTAAAGGTGTCTGTTTCACAATGTTTATTTAATTGTTAAATTAAAAAAAAAATAAGATGTCTTTTAACAGTTTTCCACCACCTTCCCCCAGAAGCTCAACCAAAAATCCTGTCATAGTTTGATGGAAATAGCTAAAAGGACTTATCATAAGTAAAACAGTAACTGAATGTTTGCAGTTATACCCTAAATAGCTAAGACAAGCCACACAAATGTTGGACTGTTAGGAAACGAATCATCCAGATTTTTTAACACCTACTCAAAGTCTGTTTTAAGTAAGTCACCTAAAATCACATTATTCAGTTTATGAAAGTACACTTGCAGGTTGTCTAGATACATTATCAGATTTTACTTTTCTGGCATCTCAGTGTGTAGATTTAAAACAAACTATCACTTTGTTTATGGATTTATTTCAGCAGCTTTAATGTGAGAGTAAGATGTCATATGTATATCATATTAAGGATTTAAAAAAGTTCTGAATCTAATCATTCCTTATCTAAAGCCTTTACCACTACATCTGGATTTCACACACACACGTACACATACACACACACCAGAAGGGCTGTCTGCCCTTCCTTCATGGGCTATCAGGTCAGAAGAGGGTTTTTACAGCTAACAACTCGCACATTTTCAGGCAGAGGATCAGTGAGTAGCAAACTAACGTCATACTCTCTTGAAAAATACCATCACATGCTTAGCTGACAGGCATATTGTGACCTCTATAATGAGAGGTCACGGATAGGAAGAGAGCAAGAACTAGTTGGAGTGGAAGAGGCGAGGCTAGGCTGAAGGGGAGCTAATCGGGTTGCCCTGGTGGCACCTGTGGAGCAGAGCAGTGCTGTAAATCAGCCCCATAAAAGGTGCAAACTGGGACCTGCTTTGACAGGGAGCCCAATGCGGTGAGTATAAATTTCTAGATGCTTCCAATACTCTTGTAAGTGGATGGATGGTAAGACTTAGGCTCCACATGGTCTGTTGTCTGTATTGGTAAACCAGCCAAACCCTCCTTGGAGGAGGTGCCAATAAGGGCAGAGTCCCAGTCTTTGCAGTAAAATGGTAATTGATAAAACAAAGTCGAATTTAGTCATGTGGACTAGACAAACATGACAGAAGACATTCAGAGTCCTACATCTCTCCCCAGACACATGGGACATTGAACCTATGGTAATAAGTTTCTGGTGATTCCCGCTATGAATACACCTCAACTGAAGGCCTGCTTGTGCTGGACGGGACTAGCCAAGGACATGGAGCTGGCTGTTTTTGCAGACTGAAGACATCAATTGAGAGATACTGAGAAAGGCATTAAACTTCCTGTCACATTCACTCACTCGTTCATTCATTTACTCATCACAGTTTTATTGAGCACTTATAAGGCACTAGACCTAGACTAGGTACTAAAATATAGTACTGAGCAAAATGGAGAAACTATTCTTTCCTGCCATGGACTTGGACATGCTCTCCCTACCATGTACAGTGAAGAAAAAACACTAAGCTGATAATCATGCAAATGAATATATAATCGTGAATCATAAAGTTTTCCAAGAAATTATATAGGGTGCTAAGAGACTATAATAGGAGAAACTGATTTAATTTAGGGGGTAGGGATCAGACAAAAATCTCTCTGCAATCTCAGCTTTAGATAGGAGCCAGCCAGGGATAAAGACCGAGTAAAAACATTCTCAGTAGAGGGAAAGGGAAAGTGTTAGTTGGTTAGTTGTGTCCGACTCTTTGAGACTCCATGGACGAAGAATATGCCAAAAATGAAAGAAGTGGCAAAGACTGGTGGATGATTAGGGTAGTTAGGCAAAGAGAATGATTTCCTTTCAGATAAGTTTAAGAAAAATACATAAACTAGAATAACAAATATGGAATTAATAAAATAAAAATTATGTATTTTACAATACCATAAACTTCTAAATTGTCTTTATTATTATATAAACCTTTCTGCTGTAATTGCTAAGAGGAATAAGTCACTAATGAGGATTATAATCTAGGAGCTTAAAAAGGAACACCCTACGCCCACCCCCCCGCCCACACACACAGCTTTAGTAAATATTTTAAGGGTATTTATTGCTGATGTGATCTTGCTACAAAATTCAACTAAATTTTTCTCTAAATTTCAACTCAGACCACATGGAACTAGTATTATAGCAGAGACAGCAGCCTACGAAACTCCGTATTCCATTTTTATAGTCCTCTTCCACTTAAGTTCTATTTCATTAAAAAGAGCTGTGTCATCCCAAGGAATAATTGTTAAGAATGAAGATAACTGTTCATTATGGAGGTAAGTGAATTATATACTGATACTGATCTTGTGTTTAAAAAAATTAACACAAGGAAACGTCCTTTTATTTTAAGTAAGTACATATATACAGACTAAAAAATAAAACAAAAATTTCTGTGAAATGCAAAAAGCAATCATTTACGTATATGTTATTTTGCCTCCAAAGTCCAGGCGATTTAGCTATCATACCCTGTAGTCTTGATAATAGATAACACTGAATAACTGCTTGAGTTTTACAACAGTAGCAGCTCTGTATGTTTTTTTGAACTTAATAAAAAATAGTAACATAGAGCAAAAGAGCAAACTGGGTAGAAATCAATCCAGTTACTAAAAACGCTACTAAAATCAGCATATGAGCACACACATTTCTTTAAGTAAAACTTTTCCAAAACTCACTCATTAGTTATTAAAGCTCAAATTCTTATGTGTATGCAATGCCTACCATGCACGGAGGACCAAGGCAGAGTGTGGAAAGATCCCTAGTGGTTTGGGTTCTAGTCCTTACTCTTGCACTTTTTTTTGCAACACGGCTTTGGGTTAATCACTTAGCCATTTTGAGTTCCGTCATTTGCAAATACAGTTGTAGTGAGGTTTAAAAATACATAAATGTGGGAACTCCCTTGACAACTGCAAAAGTCCTAAATTAATCAACTAAGGTCCTCAAAGGAACTTGAGTCTAATAAACAACTCATCGATAAATGTTCTTTCTTTCTGAACACTGGTTATAGGCATTTAACATGCTCTTTGGGATTAACAATTATTTAGCTTTTTTAAAAACAGAGACCAGAGTTAGAAACTGTTCTGCATTTCACTCTGAAATTGGTGGGTCAGTGTTACAACGGGAGGATTTCCTCCATGATTAACAATTTTCTTTACCCTGTACTGTCTCTCTGTCAAAACTTAGTTGGGATAAATATCTGGGAAATATCATGTTACAAACTCAGGATATAGAATAAAAATAGGCAAAAGTAGGCTCTTCTCTTTCTAGGAATAAATTTCTAGAAGTGAAGTTACTAGACCAGGTTCTTCATGTGCTCATGCTCAATCGCTCAGTCATGTCCACCTCTTTGTGACCCTATGGACCATAGCCTACCAGGCTCCTCTCTCCATGGGATTTCCCAGGCAAGAAGGCTGGAGTGGGTTGCCATTTCCTCCTTCAGGGGATCTTCCTGACGCAGGGATTGAATCTGCATCTCTTGTATCTCCTGCATTGACAGGTAGATTCTTTACCACTGTGCCACCTAAACAATGCCTTTCAGAAAGGTGCTAACAATTTATACTCCTAGACGATGCTCACAATATACCAGTTTTACCTTTTACTATCTTCCATAATTTAATTAGTCAAAATCCACAAGACTCAGCTATTTTTCCTTCCTCACACAGTATATTCCTGTCTCAATGTGCATGACAGGATGGCACAGGCTGAGTGTTTGAATGAGCCTTCAATTGCTTACCGTTCCTCTCAGGATAAATCCAAACCCTTTAATAGTTTACAAGCTCTGGGTGAAGTGGCCTCTTCCTCCCTCTCTAGCCTCATCTGTCACTACCAACTCCCCTCTTGAATATGCCAGCTGTCTCTTATGTTTCTATCTTTGTTCAGGCTATTACTTCTGAATGGAATGCCAGATTCTAGAAGGAGCTTAGTGTTAAGACAGCATTTCTGACTAGTAAGAACAAAAGTGTCCCCCGTCACACAGTTCTGAGTATTGATTTCAGAACAATTTCAAATGTCTGTGGAAAAAATAATAACCCAATAACTCAGTTATTCAGAGTAGCAGGTTTTGATAAGGGCACTATTCTTGTGGAGAGGAAGATGCTGGGGTTATGTAACTGGGGACAAGAAACAATAGAGAACAAGTGCCATAGAGAACTGCACTCCTACAACAACCCAAATAAATGAAAATATTTTCCTACACTTCAGTTTTAGGAGACAGTTTTAAGTAATAAGTTATTTAAGAGATATACTCAGGAAAGCAACTCAAATGTTAAGTTGTTAAATTTTTCACATCTTGTATATCTAGATGGTCTATCTTCCACAGCAATGACATCAAATTTTTTTTGATGCTGTGAACATGAAGCACTGTTGCTCAAATTACTTAAAAACCTGTAGCCATGTTTTTTCATGGTCTTCTAACAAGAACCACAATAAACTTCCTTCTAACCAAAATGTCATAAAATGGGTCGATTTTGTGAATTGAATGTTTGGGTCAGTAAGATTATCAGCCTCCACACTATCATTGTCCTAGTTTCTCATCATCCATCTGGCCTGGGCTTAAGGGCCCTGCCTTTGGCCTCGCATCTCTTGATGGATGCTCTCAGCACTAGAGAGATCCTATAGGCTAATCTCATCATGCAAGTCCCCAGGACGAAATTCTTCAGTAGCTTTTTATTACTGCAGTAAAAAGCCTAAGTATTTTATCATACAATTCCCCACTTACCTCTCTAGGGGCCCATCTACTGCCCTTTCTCACATTCTTTCCCTCAATTTTTAGTGAACCAGTAACTGTGAGCCACATAAAATTGCTGGAACATACCATACACACACATTGGTAGCACACCTTCATATGCCTCACCACAAAAATACTGCTACTCATCTTTCACTCTTTACCCATATGCTCCTCATTCTGAAGCCTCTTCTCACTTCCCAAGGGGGAAAAGGCCCTGCTCCTACATTCTTACACTGACTTACTACAAATTGTATTAGAACTCTCGGTGTGTCTTTCTTTCCATATAATGGGGTGCTATCTATGTCTTTTCATCTTTACCTCAAGAATCATGGTCCAAGTCTACTGTGCAACAGATGTTCATTTTTAAATGAAATCATGAATATATTAAAAATCCTATCTTTAATGATGAACTTTACAGCTATTCATTTACTGTATATTATCACACTAATAATTGATCAGCTAATTAATTATTATTCTCCATCAGTTCTGTGCATAGGAAGTTATGAAGTTATATCCTTAAAAATATAAGCTGCTACAACACATGAACTCACTGAACATATGAACTGAGGGACAAATCAATAAGTCATCTTCTTTTTTTAATGTTTTTTTTTCAGGGCATAAAATCTAAATTTAGGATTTTTTGTGAAAATCTGACAAGAGGATAAAAATAAGTAATCTGGAATTTACCAAAAAGAGTCAATTGCCAGTCTGCCAATAAAACTGTCATCACAGAGTCTTTAAAAGAGTACTTACATGGTACAGTGTGGCTTCTGGCACAGGTGTGCCCATGATGTCTTGTCTCAGTGCATCCATTTGCAAACTAGGTAGCAACGAATAGTGAGTCGGGCTACTACTCTTATCACCCTTCTTTTTAGACTTCTTCCCTGTGTCTTTTTTGCTGTTTCTCTGAAACATGTATTCTTCTTGAGCAATTTTTTCATTGCTCATATATCGGAGTAGAGAGTTTTCTAAATAAAAAAAGATAAATACACCAATGTAGATATGCAAATATTCTAAACTTACCATCCTTTATGTGTACTATTAGATTTCATTTCAGAAATGTAACTTGATTTCCTTTATAAAACACCTTTGTAGTGAAAATATGGAGAATCTTATTTATTTGGGATCACAGGACAACAGGAAGTTGATAGCCTATAAAGTATTTCTACAAGTTTTAGCTCTGAACCAACCATATCAGAATTACCAGCAGAACCTGAATCATAAGTTTCAGGTGTATGGCTCATAAAATTTTTAACAAGTTCTTGCAAGGAGATTCTGCTAAAATCTGACAACAAATATCCTAGGGAGCATCCTTGGAGAAATTAAAGCCCACATTATGGACCAATAGTGAGGAAACTTAGTTCAAAAAAAATCTATGCTTAAATTGATAGCCAGAACTCTACTTCATAAAGCCTTTATTCCCCAAGATGTTACTATCATATCAAATCCCAAAAGGGTGACTCAGAAAAGGCATATAAGTGTTTCTTTCTTAAAATATTTTTCTTGATTAATTCTATAAAACAGAAGAGGTTAGAAACTGAAGTTTGGAAAATGGAGTAAATACACAGATGTAAAGTAATCTCAATGCTCCTATATTTACCAACATTTTCAGAAATGCTCGCTCCATAAAACAAGCATTAAGAAGACTAATGAAGCAGATATTCATGCTTGCTTATTTCTGTGTGGTCTGTGGATCTGTGCATTAATGAAATAAATTTTGCACACTGGCTAGAAATAACAGGTAAATGGGTTAAACACGTTATAAAGGAAGCTTCGTGAAGTCATGTCCTATGAAGAGGTTTTTTTTGTTTCTTTTTGTTTTTCATTTATAACTTTATGGATCTTATTTCAGAAAATGGAAGTAGCAGCATGACCCACTGGGCCTACCATATCCATCCACACTTGGTTGAATCCCATTTAGTAGTGAAATTTCCCATTGCCTTCTTTACTGCTCACCTCAATAGCAGGATAAGTGAACATAAAAACTTACTTTTGGTAGATACTTCAAGTGTAGCCCACCCCCAAGTAAGAAGATAACCCTGAACAGCAAACAGGAGAGAAAAAAGCAAAGCAGTTTTTTTTTCCATTTTTATATGGTTTTCTTTTAGAGACACTGGCCCAGTTTCTATTAGCTTTTACCCATGTGCTTCAAAACTCATTTTAAGGTTATATTAATACAAAAATAGTGAGGTTGGCATTGTGGACCAATGGGGACTGATCACAAATGCTTCCTATTCGTTGAACTTAATTATTTTATGCAGTTTCACACTTCTGACCTTGTTTTCCAAGTATTAAATTTCAAATAACAGATTCTAATTTTTTACACTGTACTTATCTACCCTAAATCCCTTAGGAGGCATTCAGAGAAGATATTTACTTAATAATAGATCAGGACAGTTAAAGGTTGGTCTGAGTTGGTTTGGGTGTATCATAAAAATCAATAAGAGAATGAATAGTTTTTCACTGAAGCCATAACATCCTATGTAAAAAAACATTTAAATCTGCTTTTTGTTTCAACAACCCAGCCTACACTGAAATTCTAGAACACTTACCTCTTCTACTATCTCTCTTCATCTTATTTGGATCTTCATAGTCCCCCACCCAATTATATTCCACTGGCATAGATATAGGTCGTAGCTTGCCTAAACACAGAGAACAAAATTCACATCACATTGTTTTTCTTCCCCATGTCTGCTCAAACTTAAACTGACTTTTAGCTACAGTCTGCAAAACACACTCACTCATATGCAACATTATGGTTGGCATTTGTGAAGATGAAAAATGTGTGTTTTGAGCCAGAAGGTGAAACTGCCTGTGGCAATTGGCCAGGTGATAATGCAAACTTAAGGCACTTTTTACAAGTAATACAGAACAGCCTAGGTTTGCTCTCTTAGGAGCCCCAGACTTTAAGAATGTGGTCCTTTACAAAGAGGACCATTATTTTAGTGACTTCATTCATTTTCTATAAC
Organism: Okapia johnstoni; assembly: GCA_024291935.2. NCBI lineage: Eukaryota > Metazoa > Chordata > Mammalia > Artiodactyla > Giraffidae > Okapia > Okapia johnstoni. The sequence continues at coordinate 18,438,828 of CM044305.1, forward strand.
TGGATCTGTCTTATTCCTCAATGCCCAAGTGTCTTTATCTTGATAGCCAATCTTTAAGACAGTAGCCCCTTGTATTTAATGTTGGAACACAGTATTAACTTCCCATCTTCACTGCTTCCTAATTCCTATCTGCTTTTTAGATACCACCATGCTTCAGCAACGTGGCTAGATCGTTTTCCACAGCCTAAAGCTGGGTCTGCCCTTAAGCATCTCTTTTGCTAGTATGAACTCTAGTTTCCAGATTCAAGTAATCACTGCTTTGGTCTGTCCCATTTTCCCATTTTCCTCTGGGTCTGTGTTCTTACTAAACGGCATTTTATTTTAGCAAGCAGAACTCATGACATAGACTTTAAGGACAGCTTTTTGGTGAGGCTGATCAATTGATTTCTGATCAATTCAAAATATGCGAAGCACCAAATAGCCAGAAGAAAAATCATTCACAAGTTTAAAAAGGACACCTAGCACAACACCTAATTCTCAAAATTATAAGAAATAAACCATTACCCTCATTTTACCAGATGAAGGGCCTGGGACAGTGTATGCAATTTACCCAAGGACACACAGTTGGTAAGTGTGTAGTACCAGGGTTCAAACCTAGGCACTCAAATACTACTTCTGCAATAACTTTTGGTAACTTCAATATTCACCCACTAATATTCTGGCCTCTCAGTTTTTTTGAGATTCTCTCCTCCACCCATTCTAATGGTCATATGCTTAATCTTCTCACCTGAAATGGCAGTAATTCTTCCCAGTATCCCGCTTTTCAACTAAAACCTGTATTTTTAGCACATCCTCCACAGCACTCTGGGCTTCCCTGGTGGCTCAGAGGGTAAAGCATCTGCCTGCAATGTGGGAGACCTGGGTTCGATCCCTGGGTTGGGAGGATCTCCTGGAGAAGGAAATGGCAACCCACTCCAGTATTCTTGCCTGGAGAATCCCATGGACAGAGCAGCCTGGTAGGCTGCAGTCCACGGGGTTGCAAAGAGTCGGACACGACTGAGCAACTTCACTTCTTCACTTCCACAGCACTCTCCTTTAATCTACTCCTTCTTTAATCTACCAACCTTCCCACCTTTCAACACATCTTGGTCACAGTATGTTCTCATCACTCTCCCCCTTGGCTAGATAAATTTCACAATCAAATTGTTACAGACATTCCACGTATTTCGTTAAAAAATCCATTAAGATACTTTTTTCTCATTATATTGTTAAGGGAAAATGTGACAACTTAATGGCATTTTGCCAATACAGTTTATTCAGTATATTTTACTAAGTTCTTTGAAAACTTGAGGATGAACTAGACATGACAAAATTATTAATGACCCACAAATGAAGTATTTACTTAATGACGTCCTTACAAGGTATGCAAATGACTTCATAAACGACCACCTCAGTTTCCAAATTTTCATGGGGTAGATCTCTGCAATTTTACAGAGAGAATCTGGGTGAGCTGATGTAGGTGACACACAATCATAAGCCTTGCAATATCTCTTGGCTACTGTCTCATAGTTAAATTATTCTGTTACTTGGCTTTTCATATCTGTTGCACAGCTGGAGCATTCTAACCAGGATCTCTATAGAGGTGCCAATTGTGCACTGTATGTCTTACTGTAGCCTAATAAATGTAGAAGAGGTCAAAGATAGATACTTTTGGATTTTGTTTGAATTTTATTCTGAAATTAATGGCAAGTAGCTTTTTAAAAAAGATGAACTATATTTAGCTGCAACTAAACACAGAACACGAAATATAATTTAAAGAATATTTAGCACTGGGAACTATAATTCAATATCTTGTAATAATCTATAATATATATAGATGAATCACTTTGATGTACACCTAAACCTAACAAAACATTGTAAATTACACTTCGATTTAAAAAATGATTAAAAAATAAAATAAAGATAGACTAAATTAAATAAAAAAAGACTGAGTGTCAGCAGACAGAAGTCTTAGAAAGTCCAGGAACAAGCCAAACTGAACAGCATACTGTAAGGGACATATATAAATTGATAAGAAATATTCTAAGAAAGCAAAGAAATAATAAATAGATAATTCAGGAGAAGAGTAGCACCAGCGAGATACAGTAGGACAGGGGTCTACTGTTGGATGCAAAGACATGGGGTAATATTCCAATTACTGGCAGGTTACCAGAAGAATCAACCTTGTGATTAGAGGGTTGGAATTTTCAGTCCTACTCCCAGCCTCCAGAGACTGGAGGGGGCTAGGGATTGAGTTTAATTACCAAGGATCAATTATTTAGTCAACTGTGCCTATAGGATGAAACCTCCATAAAAATCAAAAGGACAAGGTTTGAAGAGTTCCCAGGCAATGGACAGAAGGAGAGTTCAGGAGAGTGGCACACCTAGGGAGGGCATGGAAGCTCCAAGCTCTTGCCCCATGTCTTGCACTATGCATCTATCCCATCCAGCTGTTCCCGTGTTATATCCTTTATAATAAACTGGTGATCTACTAAAAAAAAAAAAATATTGACAATGATGGAATGCCTTATAATGATCAAATATTGTTTCAATATGAACTGCTATGCTTTAATAGCAGTGTACAGAATTGTTTGAAAATAAACTGATTTTTTCCTTAGCCAATAAAGTATTTCCAGTGCTATTACACATGCTACGGTGCTCAGTGGCAGAGTTAACTGCTCGCTCTCCTGGGCTCCCTTAGCTCCTTGGTATACATGATCCTTAATTATACTGTATTCTATCTGTTTATAGGTTTTTTCTACTTTTTGGCAGGAACTGGGTCTTATATATCTTTGTTATGAAAGTTCCTGGCAAGGATTCTGACCCAGAGTGGGCATTCATTAGATTTCTTTTGAACGCTTGAATGAAAGGATGCTAGACATTAGGGAGGTTACTGGGCTGTTCACTGGATCCTACTCCTTTTTTTCTCACTCAAGGGCATCTCTCTCTCTTTTTTTTTTAATAAATTTCTTTATTTTAGTTGGGGGCTAATTACTTTACAATATTGTAGTAGCTTTCGCCATACATTGACATGAACCAGCCATGGGTTCACACGTGCTCCCCCTCCCGAACCCTCCTCCCACCTCCCTCCCCATCCCATCCCTCTGGGCCATCCCAATGCTCCAGCCCTGAGCATTTGTCCCATGCATAGAACATGGAATGGTGTTCCTCTTCACACACGACAATATACATGTTTCAATGCTATTGTCCCAGAACGTCCCACCCTCACCTTCTTCCTCAGAGTCCACAAGACTGTTCTATGCATCTGTGTCTCTTATTCTGTCTCGCATATAGGGTTACCGTTACCATCTTTCAAATTCCATATATATGCATTAGTATACTGTATTGGTGTTTTTCTTTCTGGTTTACTTCACTCTGTATAATGGGCTCCAGTTTCATCCATCTCAATAGAACTGATTCAAATGTATTTTTTTTAATGGCTGAGTAATATTCCATTGTGTATATGTACCACAGCTTCCTTATCCATTCGTCTGCCGATGGACATCTAGGTTGCTTCCATGTCCTGGCTATTGTCAAGGGCATCTCTTGAACAGTTCTACCTTACTTTCTCTTGCAGCATCAATTTCCCCTTTCTACCCTGTGATTCCCATTAGCATACAAACATGTTGTAATTTCTACAGTCTTAAAAAATAAACAAACCTCTCTTCGCTAACAGCCACTCCACTACCACTTTCTCTGGTCCCCTTTACAGAAAAACTCCTAGAAGTCTCATTTTGATTTTCGGTCTCCAATTTCTCTTTTTTTCCTCTAGCTTTATTGAAGTATTATTGACAAATTAAAATGTTACACATTAAGGCTGTACAGAATGACTTTTTGAGGTGTGTAATGTGATTGTATGTATACACACACACATACATTGTGAAATGATTACCACAAGCAGGTTACGATACCCTTCACCTCATACAGTTACCATCTGTGTGTGCATGTATGACTGTGTCAACTGTGTGGTGAGAACACTTAAGATCTACTCTCTTAGTAAAATTCAAGTGTATATAATGGAAAACATCACAGCGGTTCTTCAAACAATTAAAAAGAGAACTTCTGTAGGACCCAGCAACCCTACTTCTGGGTATATATCGAAAGGAAACAAAATCAGTATCTCCAAGAGTTAACATTTATTGTAACATTGTTCACAATAGCTAAGATATGTAAACAATTCAAGTGTCCATCAATAGACGAATGAATACAGAAAATGTGGTGCACACACACACACAGGAATATTACTCTGCCATAAAAAGGAAATCTTGCCATCTGTGATGGCGTGGATGAAGTTGAAGGACATTATGCTACATGAAATTAGCCAGGCACAAAAGACAAATGCTGTATGATCTTACTTATATGTAGAATTTCCTCTTTTCTTTTGAATCTTCTCCAATTAAGATCTTGCCCCCCAACTCCCCTAAAACTACTATTGTCAAGGTTACTAGTGCTTCCATGTTGCTAAATCCAAAAGACAATTTCTCAGAACCCTTGACTATTCTTATCTATCTGCAACATTTGACACAGAGGATTATTCTTTTCTTGAAATACTTTCTTCACTTGGCACCCAGGATACTGTCTGTCTCTGGTTTTTGTCTCCTCTCTTACTAAACTCAAATGCATACTTTCGAGCTCAGCAAAAATGTCATTTCCTCAGGGATATTCTCCCTGAACTTGTTCTAGGTTGGGTTTCTCTGTATTTGTTTTTCTTTCATAATTTTTTTCCTAGTGTGTCACTTATACTCAAGTAAGTATTTATTAAATTAGTTGCTTGAATTCTGTCACCATTCTAGAATGTAAATTTCACAAGGGAACAGAAATTTCTCTGTTGTTCACCATGGTATCTCTATCAGTTAGCACAGTGACTTAAACATAATTAACAGCTCAATACTTGTTAACTGATGACCTGTTAAGAAAGTAAATTGGGGACCTTCCTCATACACTGGAGTTAAAAATGGTCCAAGCTAAACAGTTAGTTTCTATTTTCAGTTTCTTTTCCCTTTCTTCCTGTCAGCTTTCCATTCCCCCTCCCCCTCACTTTTCCTCCCTTTCTGTCTTATAAAGAACCTGACCAACCACTTTCATTATTCTAACAAATTGAGTCTGACAGAGCTGTGTAGTAATCAAGCAAAACTAGAAATCCTGCCTCCTGATTTCCTATCTAGAAACATCCCCATATTAAACTACCCATGGTGCATGTTGAAATACTACTGAATTGCTGCCTTTTTCAGTTGTATCCCTCCCCTACCTTTTTAAAACTCTGGCCCCAACATGCTAAAATCATTACGTTTGAGGATGATATACAGCATCTGAGAAGTAATCTTCTCTATTACAGTTGACAAAGAATTGGGGGAAAAAGGCTGCAGAGAAATTTCTCCTTATATCTGATGTACCTTCTAATTGGTCACAAAAGAAGCTTTCTCTAGAAAATACACACACACACATACACATCTTTTCTGAATATTTTAGCCAATATTTTAATGAAAATGAGTATAGTAAGGAATGTTAAGCTATAAGCATGTCACATACACCCATCAAACTCCCCACATACCAGACAGAAAAATTACTTTCAGATGGTTGACTGCATTTCTAGGAAAACATCCCGAGGTTATTTAAGGTAGAGAATCACACATTTAAAGAGGAGTAAAACTGAATTAAATGGAAAGTCAGTACTTTTTTAAGGATAAAGGCAACATATCTGGATCTAATAAAATAAGTAAGAATGGGCACTTTGATCTCTAGGGCCATGTTTTAAAAATTTCACTTCTAGATACAAGAGTTTGGGGAAAAAACTGGCTTGTAAACATCATAATGTGATGATTATTTAAGTACTGGATTTAACACCTTATAACAATATAAATAAAATACAAACCTGATGATTATTAACTTGAAATCTTTTTGGTTGCATTAATAGAGAACCAAAACAATTAAAATATCATTTCAAAGAATAAGCTACACCTTGTTTGTGAATTTTCTTAGTGCTCCCTAAAAGTGATCTAGACTTTAAATGGGGAGTCACATAAAAATTGTTGAAGGAGAAAATTTTGAACCGCATCAAAAATTATAGGAAATTTTGAACACTTGATTTTAAGGTGAATTATATTTTGAACCAAATTACATTCTGCCAAGAGAGCAAATGTGCTGTACACACTGGAGTACAGAAAGGCAGGCTATTTTAGTTGAAATGTTGCCACTGTGCATAGAGACTATTCCTCTACATTAGAGGGATGTGGGAGGTCTGGGAAGAATTCAGAGGTTTAAATACTAAGTGGCAAAACAGTTCTGGGTTTTCTTCTGAAGGCTCTGGTGGGTAAAAAAGCAATGAGCTATGCTAAATACTTTTGCCTCCTGCTGTGCTCAGTAATACAGTTGTGGGAAAGAGGGATGATGTGGGGTAAATATTATTTGGTTAAAAACATCCCATTTTCCAGGTAAATATGACAATAGAGCAAGCTATTTTTTTAAAAGGTAGAGATGAAAAACTTGACACACACCCCAGTTAATTTCTTAGGATTTCATCGATCATCAATGTTGGAGCCAGCCTGTAAACATAGACTTTGTAACTTCATTACATTAAGTCGCCTCAGTGATGAGTTGAAGACCATTGTATTATACAAAGATTCAATTCATTTTTCTTCAAAAATAATTCACTGACGTGTATGATTATTGCTTTTTAAACAACTATACTCCCAGCCAGTTTGCAACTCTTGCAAAAAGTTCTTAAAGGCTAGGTAAAGAACTCGTGGAGGATTCGAACATAAACTGTAGCTGTAACTGTGTTTGTTATCCATCCCTGAACAAAGATGGAAAATAAACTGGCTTGACATGATGTGTCATTTATAAAGTAACGTTAGGCTGTCATATGTATACTTTTAAATGGCTGTCTATTGTTTTAATTATTTGCTTTAATGCTTCCAGTCATTAAGATATTCAGTGTATAATTTTTAGTCATTGCTTTTAACAAGATTGGATATCACACTTGACATTTTCTATCCCCAGGGATCTATTTCTTCCATGATTCCAGCAAATTGTTTTGCCGTGATAAAAGTAATTCTATGAGGAGCCATGCACTGATCATTCCAGTTAGTATTTATTACTTTAGTTTGGACTTTCATCACAAATAAGATTTACTCTAGAAAATGGCTTTTCTGCACGATAAGAATGAAGACAACATTCAACAAGCTGTCTGCTGGGGCAGACTTCAAGTTAAGAATAGAGGATTTCTGTTAAGTCAGCAGTTTGCAACTTAACTTTTATCACTGGTATATGGGGCTTTAGGAGGAGCTGCAAGTCTGTAACAGCTTTTGTCAAAATACATGCCATCAAACATCAGTTACATTGGGAGGTATTTTGTGACCAAAACCAAAGAAGATGCAATGTATAAATACATTTGGGAAACCAAGACTTTCAAAGCCTTTAGTATGCTAATGTGTACGTATTATCTCCAAGAGGGGGATAAAGTATGCAGAGCTTCCCAATCTTATTTAACCGCATAATCTCTTTCTTTTACAAAGAATCTTTCAGAAGTAGTGATCTGAAGAACATACATAAGAAAATGCTGGATTATTTAAGCCACCTTGTGATTTGAAAGCAGACATCAACCACTCTATTTAAATTTCACCTGGCTGCTATTTAGTACATCATTTTCCATTGAGGGAAAATGCATTCTGATTTCAATTAGGGACAGTGAGTTCCCTCCTGCTCCAGGGGATGCCATGATTAGCTTTTCTACTGTAGAGCTGGGTAAGTCATCTCAGACACTCACAAACTTATATTATTTCTGCCCAGAGAATATGCTAAGTGTGAGTAAATGTAGGTTTATCATTTCAGAGCAGTAAGTTCCCAGGTTGTATGAATGAAAGAAAAAGGCAATTGGCCCTATGTCATACAAGGGTTCTTTGATTTTCGAGTCGTAAATATCTGACTCTGTATTTGTTGGCAACTGATTCTTCTTAATTTAGCTAGGGTTTCTCAACAGCATCACTCATGATGTTTTGGATTGGATCATTCTTTATTGTTGGGGGGAGGGGTGTCCTATTCATTTTATGATGTTTAGTAGCATCCTGGGCTTCAACTCACTGGATGCCTGTAGCACCTCCATGTCCATTTATGACAACTACCAGGGTTCCCAGAAATTGCCAAACGTTCCCTAGTGGACAATACTGACCCAATTGTGAATCTCCTGAGTTGGTCTATTTCTATTTTTGGCTTTCCCATTTTGTCTTTAAGGGAAGCACTAATTCACTTAGTTCCCATCTTTCTGTTAATTCATTTAAAGATGTTTTTCTTTTTCTCTAATAGTTGCATCAACTTTGTTGATTTGGTTTGCTAATTCTTCCTTTTTATCTACACAGTAATATTCTAGAACTTTATTAAAAGTTTTTTTTTTCCCTTTAATCTTACTGTTATCTACTACTTTGTTTCCTCTTGCCAGATTTCACTTTTTTGAAAGTCTCCAACTATTCAATTTACTTAGCATATTATTTTTTCTATCCTTTTTTAAAAGCAACTAATCTTATACTTTAAATATGTGTGGAGTCTAAATTGTTTTAAACATAGCTAACATATGAAGTAATGATTTCAGTAACAGAACTTAAAAAGAAAACTTGTATCACAGAGATTTCTAGTGTTACCAGCTATTTGATGTTCTTCCTTCTACTTTTCAAAACCAAACCAAAAAAACAAGCAAACTATTTCTTTTCATAGGCATGATTTAAATGGCTGGTTATTGGGAATACTTCCATTCCTTTAGTTCTTCATTAAGTCCCTCCACAGGAAAGGAGGAAGTATTAATTTGATCCATCAGCACTTCACAATCTTTGAGACACTTTTATTTATGAGCAGCAGTGATTTACTATGCCATTTAGGCACCATTACTTGAGTACTTTCTATGAGGCAAAATCAGTGCTAAGTGCTTGGCATATATTTAATCCTCATAAAATCTCATTTGATCCTCATCAAAATATTGTGAGTAGTATTGCTACCCCATTTTACAGATAAGGAAACAAAAGTACAGTGAGGCTAACTCTCAAGTACAAGGTCAATCAGTTATTAAAGGCCAAGCCTTGACACCAAATTCAGCTCTGACCTCAAAACTCATGCTCTATTTTTATCAGTAAAATTATAGAGATTAAGGGAGAGTGCCTTCCCTAGGTGATTACTCTAAATTTTACCTTAGACTATTTTCTATTTCTATGCCAAAATATTGCTGAACTACTTTTCCATCAGTTACATGGTCCCTTATCACCATCAGCTTGATAGTCAAAACTATTTTGTGAACCTAACCAACATGCAGTCTTTACAAAATGTATTAAGTAAGTCCTAAAGAATAAGAAGTCCTATGAGTACAGTACATATCTCATATTTCTGCATTTTTGATTAACTAATTTGTACTTCTTTGCTTAGTTCTGCTTTGGAAGTAGTACATTTTACTTGAGCACAGAAATTTCTTGTGGTTAGATTCTCATTTTCTTTTGTCTCTAATAGCTGATGAATAACAGTTGGGCTATTGTTTGATAAAGAAGAAAATTTATACTAAAAAAACACAGGAGAGGGAACAAGCTTTCATTTGGAAATGTATTTGTGAATGTATTCTGCATACCTTTAAGAAAAGTTTGAAATAATGCTATTAACTGTAATTCAACTGCCCAAAAGACAGAATGAAGTTTTACCACAGAGAACGGTGATTTTGAAGTATGATGAGAGACCCTAGAACCTTCAGACCATATTCTCAACTCACAATGATAAAGCTCAGTTCCCAGTATCACTGCCCATAGGTCCTTCATCATACTACTATAGGTCACTTCAAGCCATGTGCTATTTATGTAGCTAAAAGGACATGGTATTTGGTTTTCTCTTGTTCGAACTACTCCAGTGGAAAATGATCAGGTATAATATAGAAATTAATTTTCCTCACTGCACACTGTGGACAAATAACATTTATGAGAAACACTTGTAAAATACCAACCTCGCATTCATTTGTGTGTTTCCAGTGAGGCCCTGGACTTTCAATAAATCAGAAAAGGTCTGAATTCCTTCAAACTAATACTACTCTACAATATTATTGTCAAAAATATGTTTTTATCCTATTTTTAGAAAACATGACCACTCACAACCACAAAGGGACTCAGCCAACTGTGTCTACCTTTTAGCAGGTTTATATGCATAGAAATGTGCTGTGATGGAGCAACAAGGGCAAGAAATCTGTGAACAGTGAAAAAAGAAAGCTGATTGGATATACTATCATTCTGAAAAGTTGCCAAGCAACTAATCTAATCCAATTTGAACCTTTGCCTTTGAAACATGAGCAGATGAGACCAAATAGTTAAAGTAATTTAATGCTATCCTTTTTTCCCCTTTTATTTTCACATTAAAATTTCTTTTCTTCCTTGAACTTTCTGTTTTATTCACTGCATCTTATTCTTCAAAGAATTTTAAATGGCTCTTATTATTATTAATATTATTTACATGTTGAAATACTTCAGTTCTTTGATTGTTTTCCCCCCAGTTTTACTGAGGGATAATTGACAAATAAAAATCGCATTCATTTCAGGTATACAAAATGATGATTTGATATTATGCATATACACTGTGAAATGATTATCAAAATCAAGCTACTTAACACAGCTATCAGCTCAAATACTTCTCTTTTTTGTGCATGTGGTGAAAACACTTAAGATCTATTCTCTCAGCAACGCTAAAGTTTCTATGTAATGATGAAGCAGTGAAAACAAATATCTAGCACATACTGGGCACTTTCTAGGCAATTTACAGTCTGTTGTCATTAACTTTTCAAAAAATGTCTATGAGACACATATTATCATCTTCATTTAACAAATGAGAAACTGAGCCCTAGAGTAACATTCCTAAAGTCATACTAGGGTAATTAGATAGCAGACAGGATTAACAAGTATGGCTGATTATAAAGCCATTGCCAGCAATCACCAATCTAGGTTGTTTCTCCTACTGTATCTGTGTTTCCAGGAATCATTCTTGTTTATCTTTTTAGGAAAGTAAAACCCATTTACACTTTCTCATTTAAAAAGAGCCTAACACATTGTTGCTAACTTTACCCCTCCTTTCAGCTATCTTTTCCTAAGATGTGTTAGGGCCATGTCTATGTGAATGCATGTTTACTGTAGTGCCAGGAAATACAAAATGTATAGAAGAACATACATAATTAGACCTATTTCTGCTTAACTGAAATCCGATGCTTGAATTTTGAAGGAGTAATGAAATTTTGACAAACTACTTTTCTCACTTCAGTTCAGTCACTCAGTTGTGTCTGACTCTTTGTGATCCCATGGACTGCAGCACACCAGGCTTCCCTGTCAATCACCAACTCCCATAGCTTACTCAAACTCATGTGATGCCATACAACCGTCTCATCCTCTGTTGTCCCCTTCTCCTCCTGCCTTCAATCTTTCCCAGCATCAGGGTCTTTTCCAGGAGTCAGTTCTTCGCATCAGGTGGCCAAAGTATTGGAGTTTCAGCTTCAGCATCAGTCCTTCCAATGAACACCCAGGACTGATCTCCTTTAGGAAGGACTGGTTGGATCTCCTTGAAGTCCAAGGGAATCTCAAGAGTCTTCTCCAACACCACAGTTCAAAAGCATCAATTCTTTGGCACTCAGCCTTCTTTATAGTCCAACTCGCACATCCATATATGACTACTGGAAAAACCATAGCTTTGACTAGACGGACCTTTGTTGGCAAAGTAATGTCTCTGCTTTTTAATATGCTATCTAGGTTGGTCATAACTTTCCTTCCAAGGAGTAAGCATCTTTTAATTTCATGGCTGCACTCACCATCTGCAGTGATTTTGGAGCCCCCCAAAATAAAGGCTGTCACTGTTTCCATTGTTTCCCCATCTGTTGGCCATGAGGTGATGGGACCAGATGCCATGATCTTAGTCTTCTGAATGTTGAGTTTTAAGCCAACTTTTTCACTCTCCTCTTTCACTTTCATCAAGAGGCTCTTTAGTTCTTCTTCACTTTCTGCCATAAGGGTGGTGTCATCTGCATATCTTAGTTTATGGATATTTCTCCCAGCAATCTTGATTCCAGCTTGTGCTTCATCCAGCCCGGCATTTCGCATAATGTACGATATAAGTTAAATAAGCAGGGTGACAATGTACAGCCTTGATGTACTCCTTTCCCAATCTGGAACCAGTCTGTTGTTCCATGTCCAGTTCTAACTGTTGCTTCTTGCCCTGCATACAGATTTCTCAGGAGGCAGGTAAGGTGGTCTGGTATTTCCATCTTTATAAGAAATTTCCACAGTTTGTTGTGATCCACACAGTCAAAGGCTTTGGCATAGTCAATAAAGCAGAAGTAGATGTTTTTCTGGTATTCTCTTGCTTTTCTGATGACCCAACAGATGTTGGCAATTTGATCTTTTGTTGCTCTGCCTTTTCTAAATCCAGCTTGAACATCTGGAAGTTCACGATTCATGTACTGTTGAAGCCTGGCTTGGAGGATTTTGAGCATTAGTTTGCTAGCGTGTGAGATGAGTGCAGTTGTGTGGTAGTTTGAGCATTCTTTGGCATTGCCTTTCTTTGGGTTGGAATGAAAACTGACCTTTTCCAGTCCTGTGGCCACTGCTGAGTTTTCCAAATTTGTTGGCATATTGAGTGCAGCACTTTCACAGCATCATCTTTTAGGATTTGAAATAGCTCAAATGGAATTCCATCAACTCCACTAGCTTTGTTCATAGTGATGCTTCCTAAGGCCCACTTGACTTCACATTCGAGGATGTCTGGCACTAGGTGAGTGATCACACCATCATGGTTATCATGGTTATCTTTTTTATATAGTTCTTCTGTGTATTTTTGCCACATCTTCTTAATATCTTCTGCTTCTGTTAGGTCCATACAATTTCTGACCTTTATTGTGCCCATCTTTGCATGAAATGTTCCCTTGGTATCTCAAATTTTCTTGAGGAGATCTCTAGTCTTTCCCATTCTATTATTTTACTCTATTTCTTTGTGCTGATCACCGAGGAAGGGTTTCTTATCTCTCCTTGCTATTCTTTGGAACTCTGCATTCAAATGGGTATATCTTAACTTTTCTCCTTTGCCTTTCACTTCTCTTCTTTTCTCAGCTATTTGTAAGGCTTCCTCAGGCAACCATTTTGCCTTTTTGAACTACTTTCCTACATTTTAGCAAAATATTTTCATATTATTTAGCTAGGTAGTAACACTGATAAAGTCAACAAATATCAAGTTTCTACCACTTACTAGCTGAGTAAGATATTTAACCCATTTATAAAGTAAGGATTCTATTAGTTATTTACCTCTCGGGGTTGTGAGGATTAAATGGGTTAATGCTTTTTAGAGTGAAAGTAAAAGTAGCTCAATCGTGTCCAACTGTTTGCAACCCCATGGACTATACAGTCCATGGAATTCTCCAGGTCAGAATACGAGAGTGGGTAGCCTTTCCCTTCTTCAGGGGATCTTCCCAACCCAGGGATTGAACCCAGGTCTCCCTCATTGGAGGCAAATTCTTTACCAGCTGTGCCACAAGGAAAGCCCAAGAATACTGGAGTGGGTAGCTTATCCCTTTTCCAGCGGATCTTCCCAACCCAGGAATTGAACCAGGGTCTCCTGCCTTGTAGGCAGATTCTTTACCAACTGAGCTATGAGGTAAGTCCAATGCTTTTTAAAGGCATACATAAAAGCTCAACAGGTATTTACTTATTTTCTAGATACGTCATCCACTGTCTATCCACACTGTATTTGTCTTATGGCTTAGGGTAAATAACTGATCTTTTAATTCACTCTTACCCACAAATAGTGGGTCCATGTTATAAACTGAGAAGTTGGTTAACAAATATATTTTAAAGTTCATGATTAGGATATTTTCAAGTATTTTTCTCTATATCTGTTTGTTACTGAGTCTAATAACAGAGTGTCTCTAAATATTTTTGTCTTATATATCTAACTTTAAAATATGAATGAAGACAAAAGCACACAGTAAAAACTGTATTATGTTTCTACTTTGCTTCTCAAAACACTATCTAGACTCTTATAATCCTAACTCGGAACCTCTTTGAGTAAACAACTAACTGGGAAGTTAATAGGGTAGCAATGGTGGCTAAGTTCACACACTGGAAGATAAGGATATTTGCAATGAAGAATGAAGTTGAACTGTAAGGCTAAAGGACTTATACAATGCTTTTAAGGTATTACATAAGTGCTAACAAGTTTAATTACTCTCATTTTCAGAAAATATAAATTGTGAACTTATTTTTTGGTAATCAGGGTATTTTTTGTTATATACTTCAGCAGGATCAAGCATTTCATTATCATTATTTTTAAACCCAAAAGAATATTGTCACACTTGGGGATCCATATAATGGCACCATTTTATAGGTTAAATGAAGTTGTCACCAATTATTACTTATTAAGGGTTGAAGTTACTAATACTTGGGGCCTTTAGGGGATGGGCTGGGAGATTTATACAAACTCTCAGATCTCAGTACTAGGTTTGAGAGGGTGTCAAGTATTTGGTGGGGATAACTAGCATTGAGAAACCCTGGATGATGACTATTCATCATTTAAAACTCAGCATAAACTTCACTTATATTTATGTGACTTCCCAGGAAGACACTGGGACTTCAACTCCCATGCTACTGCAGAACTTCATTCACACTTTCCTCCTTACCTAAAGTTGCTGCTGCACTGCATCTCTTTGTTCTTTCCCTTTGGGTTATAACTGCCTTCCAGGGAAGATTTATGTTTTATTCATCTTTGCATCCCCAGTGCCTGGCTGACTTTATACACACAACAAATATTAGCTGAATGCATTAACAGATAAATTACTCTTTGGGAATGTTATGGCCAGAAATTCATGTATGTGACAAGTAGGTTTTGTTACTTAAGATCTGATTTTAAAAAGGTAAATATACATTAAACTGCTAGTTACATGGAACAATTTTCCAGCCGTGCCAGGGAATCTCTACTGGAGTATCTCTAAAGTATCTCTAAGTGAAAGTTCAGGCTATATTTCAGGTTCAAAATTTAAAAAAAAACAAACTTTCAAATCCAAAAGTAAAAGAACTTTTGTTTGTTCTTCCTTATTTCTCTTTTAAGTATATATACATTTATTTTCTCCTAAGTTGTTTATAAAAACACTTTAGGTATCTACAGAATATCTACATTTTCTAAAATTTAAATGGTATTCTATTTTATTGGAAGAGAGATGATTTGTGGAACATGATAGCACTAGGTGCTTTAAACCATAGTATGAAGGAACTAATAGTTCACAGCTATATAAGTAAGACCTTGGTAAACTTTTTCATAAAGCTATCAATAATCAACTTTATCTAGTGACTATAATTTCCCCTTAAACATTCTTATCTACTTCAACACAAGTAGAAAACAGCCAGAAAATTCTGGGACGTAAAAAAAGAAGAGTTGATATACATTTGTTTGAGCAAGCTCCAGGAGTTGGTGATGGACAGGGAAGCCTGGCGTGCTGTAGTCCATGGAGTCACAAAGAGTCAGACACAACTGAACAACTGAACTGAACGCCTATCTAATAATATGTAGTCAATAAGTATTTGTGGAATGAATGCAGAAAAATAAAAATCTCATGTGATGAGGCAGGGGCGGGGATAATGAAGATGGCAGGCAGAGGTTTACTGCAGAAGTTTATAATAGTGGAGAAAAGCAAAGGTGCAAATACCTTCAATTTAGGTTGGGGTGCTTTCTCGTCTTCCTTGACTACTTGATCTTCCCTTTTCATATTCATAACAATACAAGACAGTATCTTCCTCGACAATATTAAACCTCTTTCGATATTCTTGATCCAGAAATGAATTTGGTGATTCAGATCCCTTATGCACTGGCTTGCCCACCATATGTCCTCTGAGGTCTTCACAAGGAAGGTTTCCTTTTTCATCCCTAAAGAAAGGGTAAATGAGAAGAATGTCAGGAAGTGTTAGGGCGGTAAAATGGCAGAGGGTTAAAATAGTAATAATATCCTTCCTGTATATCTTCTGAGCTTTCCAAACTTCTTTGATGTTTATAGGGCAATTTTTAATCATTCCTAGTTTGCAGGGGGAAAAAAAAATGCCAAGACTCAGAGAGGTTGAATGACTAGCCTAAAGGTTACACAGGTAATAAACTACCCTAAAGGTTACACAAGTAAGGTTACACAGCTAGACATGGACCATGGATAATCTAACTCCTGCTCTAGTTCATGTTCACCATACTATGGCATATAAAAGAAATCATCTAAGCACATAAATTGTTTTTACTGCTTAAGAAAATAGGCATAATATTAACAATGCTAACAATACAAATTTCTTCTGCCAGTTCATCAAGCTGATTAATGGTAATATTTGCACTGCTTAAAAACAAAGATGTGTTGAAGAACTACCACCTCTGTGAGGGTACTGTGACCTTAAGAACCAAGTTAGCACTATATAAACTGGTATTTTAAGAATTTCAAACAGTTTGTTATTAATAAGTTAACCTTAGTGAAAAGAATTATACTCTGTATTTAAATGGTATATATCTCATTTAATAGTAAAAAAGATGTTCCTGGAACTCATTCTAAATGGGTATATCAAAATTTCATTACATATTAGCAACATTCTTGTGGAGAAACTTGATCATATACAGAATTTAAGAATGGGATTTAAGATGATGACAAGATGATTTTTTCTTCTATAGGATTCCAAAGAGAAAAATCTCTAATAATTTATGAGATCTCTAAGACTCTTACTCACACAAAGTATTAATCACACAGCCCAGGTGATTGGATCCATAATGAGTGGTGTTTTAGTAGAAATATTCCATTTAGGATTAGTTAACATGAACTTTGTTTATCTTATGATAATTTCACTAACCAGCTATGAAATTTTTATTAGAAAAGCTTACATTCTAGAACATGACTATAAATGTAAATGCAATATTTGTTTCTTCATGGATCATTAATTTTATTTCTTCCAAGTTCTTATTTCCAGTTCTACCCTAAACAGAACCATGAATCCTATCAAACCAAATAAAATTTAACTTTATGTTAAATGCCAAAGGTGAAATCTTAACTCTACAGAATAAACTGAATTAGAACAAAACAGAAAAATACCCAATTGACCTACTAAGTCTTATGAGATGGTGATGAGCTTATAAATCTAATGTTAATTCTAAAATGAGTTTCAGCTCATCAAAAATATTATAATTTTATGCTACAGTATACTATATCTCAGGTATACATTGGGTTTGTCCAAATGAAGAGAACTATATTCTTATTATTTGAATTATGTAGAAAGTAGTAAATAATATTCAAGACGGAATCAGCAAGCTGGCACTCCTTAATTTTTTTAAATAAAAGTGTAGCTGCTTACCAAATTGTAACTATGAAAGTTAGTTCTTAAACAAGAAGAAGGAAATATAAAACCCATGCACATATATTTTCAGCTAGCTAAAAACTTTTCCTGAACAAATTGCCTGGCACTTTTTGTTAAGTTAGATCTCTAGCAAAAAGAAACTGACACTGCAATTAGCTTGGAAACTGCCCTAATGAACCTGGGGCACTGGGGAAGGTTATGCCTCTTTATAAGTGGGCAGACATTTCTATTAGTCCTGTGACATGAATGTTAATGCAGCTGAGATCAGAGGGTGATTCAGTTCTCACCACATTCTCTTTATAGGGATACACCCTGTGGTAGAAAATGGGAAGGGCTGGTATTCCTTATTCTATCGTGATATGAAAGAGGGGCCTTATGCCAACAAAGAAGATTTATTAGACATATCTATATGGAATGCATTTAATAAAGCTAAATTAAGAAAAGTATAAACCAAAACCAAAATTTACAGTAGAATTGATATATGACTTGCATATACAAGTGTGTGTGCCTCTGTATATATGTACTCATATTCTGCATTCTCTCTTTTCGCTCAGTTGTGTCCGACTCTTCATGACCCCAGGGACTATACAGTCCATGGAATTCTCTGGGCCGGAATACTGGAGTAGGTAGCCTTTCCCTTCTCCAGGGGATCTTCCCTACCCAGGGATCAAACCCATGTCTCCTGCATTGGCAGATGGACTCTTTACCATCTGAGCCACTAGGGAAGCCCTATACAGCTATTAGTTCAGTTCAGTCACTCAGTCATGTCCGACTCTTTGCGACCCCATGAACTGCAGCACACCAGGCCTCCCTGTCCATCACCAACTCCCGGAGTTTACCCAAACTCACGTCCATTGAGTCGGTGATGCCATCTAACCATCTCATCCTCTGTCGTCCCCTTCTTTTCCTGCCTTCAATCTTTCCCAACATCAGGGTCTTTTCAAATGAGTCAGCTCTTCGCATCAGGTGGCCAAAATATAATAAAACTCTGCTTTTGCTCTAAAAAGTGTTTAAGGGAATCGATGAAAAACTAGAGCACTACTTCATTGTACTATCTTTATATTTAATGGCTCATAGTAAAATTAATGAGATAAATTAGTACTTAAACTTCATAGTTGTGCAAGAATTATAAATCTTAATTTTCAAGATAAAATAAAGAACTTTGGTTAAGTATGAAAGTTCACTATCTACTTTGATAATGAAATTGTATATGGTCATATAACAAAAAAAGGGACCAAATTTCACTCATGTCATATACACGAGTGTTTTATCTTTCAGTGAAAAAGTCACTTTTGCGATCACATTCTTTTCCTGGAATAAATGTGTTTGAATAATGATAATCACATGAAGAAAAGTCTACTTAATGTGACAGTAATTCCTACCATTTTTAAGGTTTTTTGGTTTTAAGATGAGAAACCTTTTATTATTCATGATTCAAATTATCACCGAAATGCCTATCCTATAAAGACAAATGTTTTTAATGCAGGAAAAAAAGAAATGCTTAGATGAGCTTAATTAGATAAATCTTTCATCATGAAAATGACGGGGGAAATGCCATGGCTGTAACTATAAAAGAATGACAAATGCAAAAATTTTATGACTATAACTTCAAGTGAAACTAGAAAATGCCACTAATTATATGAGGCTATGGTACAAAGGGACTCTGATGTATGTATTTTCTAACTGTTATATCAAATGACTGTGTGACTAGGTAACTAATAATTTGACTCAGAATACAGTTAGAACATTCTGTTAAATTATATGCTAGACTAAGAATCAATTAAAGTGAGAGATAAGACTCTAATTATGAATTTTCCTGAAAAGTATGGAGCATTCAAGCAATACTACCAAAACAAGTACTATGGTGTTGATATTTCAGTCTCTTTCATTCTCCTGTATTTGTAAATAGCATGTTTAAAGCTTTTTATTGACTTCAATCTATTGCCTTTATATCTGCACCACACTTGGAGGACAGAACTAAATTCTTTAACAGTCTTGTCTTCTGAAGTACATTTTAAATATGTTGTCATGTAGTATGGCAAAACCAATACAATATTGTAAAGTAAAAAATAGATAAATAAAAAATAAATAAATAAATAAATAAATATGTTGTCTAGGAAATATTGTCTTTATTGCAAGTTCCTCCCTATCCAAGAGACAAGGAAAGAACATCAAAAAACTGCAGAGATTTGCTAAAAATAGTTTTCTGATGTTTATCTGGACATGTGGCACTCTGACAAATAAGGTCTTTTAAATAATCATTTGCCCTGAATAAAAATCTTTCCAATGAAAATGAAAACAAACCAAAAGAGTCATTTCCTATTTGAAACACACATGCTTTTATTGTTCCTTTTACAAGAATATTAAAAAAGTCCAACACTACCTTAATTAAAATTCAGCTTACATTTGACTAGGATATCGAATGAATTTGTACAACTGATTGTAAATATAACATAAGAGTATAAATTATATATTAGTAAGATTTTTGAAACGCCAGCTTAGCAAATTATATCTTCTCACAAACCATGTTCTCACAACATTTAATTAAAAAAAAAGACTTTAGATGTTTTTAAAATTGGCTGTAGTTTTATTACTAGATGATAACACAGGATTTGCAGACATTCCATGTTGTCATGTAGCATTTAGATTGTAAAATGTCAGTAGCATCATAGCCAATAGAATAAAGCATTAGATGTACTAAAGTAAAGAATAATAAAAAGTAATTAAAAAGAGGAATTTCCGTGCTTTATTACAGAATTTTAATAGTAAGTATAGCTTGAAAACATGAGACATTAAATTATTGTTTTTGAATGACTGCACAACTAATTTAAAAACTGAATCAAATACTTTGTGATTGGTATTAATTATCTCCATTTAGTGCTGGCCTTTTCCCATAATTTTTGTATTCCACAGGCTGGAAACCCGAATGCTTTTGGACAGAATGCACGATGGCACAGAATTATATTCTTCCATCTGCCAGGAATTTCAAATAAGAATTTGGAACATGAAATAGAGATACAGCCTCCAGAAATCTGAAAATAGACTTTAAGAGCAACTCATTCTCTTGCAAACTCTTTCTACTTTCTGAAAGAAATATTAATGAACTAACCAAGCGGAAACTGTAGATACAGAGGTATTAGGGGAAGAAACACTCTCTCTCATTATCATCCAAGGAAAAAAAAAAAACACCTCTTCCTAATTACATACATTTAAGAAGGCATAAAAGTTACCTGTAACTTTCTCATTTAGAGAAAAAGTATGGAATGCTCCAAAGTAACCTGAGATTTCTTTTCTTTGTCAAAGAGCCTCACTGATTTTTCACTTACTAAAATAATCCTAAGTTGTTATTTTATATTAGTTTCCTATTATTTCCTATTATATGAGATAATGTTTATAAGATATTTAATGTAGAGTGTTTAATACAAATCATGGTTATTGTTATTACTAACTAGAGTACAAATCTCTATGTTGTTGTTTAGTTGCTAAGTCATGTCCAGCTCTTTTGTGACCCCGTGGGCTGCCAAGCTCCTCTGTCCATGGGATTACCCAGGCAAGAATATGGAGTGGGTTGCCACTTCCTCCTCTGGGGGATCATCCCAACTGAGGGATCGAACCTGCATCTCCTGCATTGGCAGACGGATTCTTTACCACTGAGCCACCTGGGAAGCCCACAGTCTCTATAATGTAATGTTTTTTTTCCAGAATGTGCTCAGAATTCTTAACTGAGAAAATATTCAAGGTGTTCCTTGAGAATTTACTTCACAGTTTACATGCACTGAGGTCAGTCTTTAGCTGGAAGCTACACAGAACAAAATAATGGTTAGTTTGATACCTGGGAATATATGGTTCTGCAGGAGGAGGGGGGATGTAGAGATCCTGAAGGGCAGAACTGTCTCTTTTGGTAGGTGTACTGATGGTGCTGGAAGGCGTGGCAATGCTGCTTGTGGGACTTCTAGGTATAAGAGGCTGGTTAAAATGAAAAAGAAAATACATACGCACACAAACAACACACAAACAACAACAACAACAATGACACATAGTTATCATTTTTAAGTGATCTATTTCTACAAAGTTTTTGAACTTGGCTGAAATCAAGAAGCATGTTATTTAGCACATGGATATTCCTTTGAATCTTCAAAAACAAATAGATTTCCATTTAGTTCCTAACTCACCTTATTGTGTGGTGTAATCAGTTAAAGCTATTTGTAAGGTAATAATATCACACAGTGTTTCATAATGGAGAGATCTATCTCACAGTTAAAAACTTATCTGAATTTGCTTTGTTAGAATCCCACTTTTGAAAGAAAGATAATAAAGACTAACTTCCAAAAGAATGAGTTCACTCATATCCTGACTGATTAAACAAGAAAGATTATTTCAGATCTTTTCCCAAAAGAGATGCATTATACTCCTAAGTCAGTAGAAAGTCACAGATTCTCAGAAAACGTTACAAAAATGGAGTATAAAAGGCTAATATGAGAATATTTCCTAGGAAAATGTATTTCTTCCATAATATAAACAATACTGTCTTCTCAAAGTCATTTTATGGTACATCTTCAAAAATATAGTGATTAGTGTGACACAATCATTTCACTTGTCATAGGCGCACACATTTACCATTGCTTAAAATAACTTTTAGTTGTATACCTATAGATCTTATTTTCATGCCTGTATTTACCTATTAAATAAGTTTTTAAAAAATTAAGATATTCTATTTACTGAATTAAGCAATACATCAGGATGCATTAACTTATGAACACTCCCAATTCTAAGCGTCACAGCATTTGGAAATGATATTGTGGTTTGCAAAATTATTGTTCAAAACAAGATGTTGCCATTTTAGCCAGTATGAAAACACTTTTAGGATGCTGTATTATACCATGTACAACTTGTAGGTCCCTGCGGTAGGCAAAACATAGTTTATGGCTCAGTTCAATTTTTTAGATGACCTTCCTTTTCAAAACACAGCATAAATCACCTTAGTTTATGGCTCAGTTCAGTTCTATGGTTTTGAAATCACACATCACCTGAAATCACCAAAATGACGGTTAAGTTTTAATCTATGTGAAATAGAAATTAAAGAAAGAGAGAGAGAAGGGAAAAGTGATTGATAATTTATTTTGGGATTCTAGAATATTGTATCTTATATGATATTTAAAAAAATCTGAAAGTTTACATGTCAAAGAATTTTGATATATTTTGAAAGCATACGGTAAAGACTATGCTGTTTAACTATGTTTAAATATGCTGACTTTGGAATAGCACTAAGTTAAACTATGTGTGTGTTTTAGAAACAAAAATTTCGGCAATGGGAAATCCTGAAATTTAGATAGGTAATCAGGAGTTACCTGTACAGATGAACACCATGAAGCCTGAGGAAATAAAGAATTATATTCTTTCTAAGAATGTATTACAAGTCTCTCCAATAGATCTTTGAATGATAGGATCTTTAGGTTAAGTGTGATCTGAAATGAGACTGTTTACAATTTTTTCCTGTAAGGATATCTTCTTATTAAATACAAATGACACTAAACAACAAATCTAAACAAAATTTCATAATTATAGAAATGTAAAGAAAACATTCATTACACAGTACATTACTTGCCAACAGTTTCTACAACAGATGCACTGTGAGAGAAAAACGTATATTCAGTATGCTTTTTAAATGCTCTAATATGCTCTTCTTTTAAATTATCTTAACACTATGAGTGAACTTAAAATCAAGTTCTAAAAACATAACATTTAAAAAAATAATCTAAACATTTTTTTATTCTCTTTCTTCTTTTCTAGGATTATTACCTTAATTCTGAAGACTTCTCTCCTTTTATGTTACCATCTGTAGAACTAAAGATAATTTCTCTTGGTATCTATCCCTGTCCTCCCCAAACAAGAAGGTAGGAAGGAAGGAAAAAAGGAGTAGTAGTAGTCAGTGATTATAAGTGAAGTGTGAGGTAAGGACCAATAAAAGTATTTTCTTCTGCCTGGACTGTTACAAGGATTGTCTATTTAGGGTACTTGATCCTTCTCCTTCCAGGAACTTTAAATATTAGTCGTGAAAACTTCCTTCAAATTGATATTTTCTATAGGTTTCTATTTTCAGCACAGATTTGCTATTAATGTTCTCAGCACAGTTAAATTAGCAAAAATGTAGAAGAAAAAGACAGATATGCTTAAACAAATAACAGGTTTGAGTGTCCCAGCTGGTTCAATTAATTGAAGTGGTTGAAAAAAACAACTTATTCTTTCAGAGAAAGAAGAAATTAGTCAATTCTGTTAACTCTACTTACTAGCTATTTTATTAACTGGTAAATCATAGAAAACATTTAAATTGGTTTATCGTGCAGATATCTGGCTAATTAAATCAGTATGCCTTGTACTAAGTATAAGACACATGATAAATAATAGATTTATTCAGTATATTTTTGTCAAGCTAATTCAAACTAAAAAAGTAAACATTATTCATGAGAATCATATTTTAAAGAAGACATTAAGCAATGGAAAAATAAAGTATGGCAAAATAGAATCTTCATGGGAAAATGGAAATAGCTGCTTAACCCCAAAGGAAATTTGTGATAATTTATAACGTCTTTAAAAAGCTCTAAGTTAGGACAAGAATTGAAATGTTACAAAATATGACAAAAGAATGAAAATGGCATTAAAGAACATTAGAAAGATAGGCAAAATGTGACTAAATAAAGCACAGAATAAATGATGCTATTAGTTGACATTATCAGTGAGAAATTCCTAGGTGTAACAAATGCCATTAAAATTACACCTACCACCAATACACAAAAAAGTGGAAAACACAGCTTCCCTCAAATCAAAAAGTTCTCTCTGCATTTAATTCAAAATTTAATAGACATATGCCTGAGTTCAGACAAAAACCTAAATATGTGAGTATAATAATGCAGAAGGATAGTTTTTCCTACCTTGGTAACATTTACTTTAATAATTTCTTCATAAAATAGTATAAGGAAAGTAGTTTACCATTGTACTATAAAGAATTTCCAATTTAAGGAAAAAAAGTAGAAATAAAGGATTTTTTTTTTTAATTGTACCACTTTGCCATTTTGACTCTTTCTCTTATATTGGGAAAATCTGCATAGGAAGAGAATTAAGAACTATCATCACTTATGGATAAAATACAAGGGTATTTTAAGATCGCATCTTGTAACTCAAGCAAGCATGAAGCTTCAGTATAACTTGATCCACTTCGGTATGCAATCAAGCATGACATGGATCCATTTTGGATTCTATCCAAGTGGGTTTATTTTCTGGAAGGACCTTTCCACAAAATTTATTTTTCATATCTCAATAGTTCTAATGATAAAGTTTTCCTTCCAGATTCAGTGAGGCTCCAACAGGTAGGACATATTTTGTATACATACTGTTACTCTTCTAAAAGAAATCTATGACAGATTTTTTGGGGCACAGGCATGCATATTTTGAAATATCCAAATCCTAAATAAAATGATCACATATGCATCTCTTCAAGTATACATTTATAACCTTAGTCAATTAATGATGTTACTACTATGAATAGGACTCAGAAATATATTATATTACGTACACATACATTTCTCATATTGTCAGTTTGAACTCTATAAATACCTTTAACTGTATCCCACAATATGGCATGGCACAAATCTTCCTCTGAATCATGAGTGGTGAATTTAGTAAAAAGATCCTATTCCTCCAGTTTAAACATCATTGGGAGGCTGTGATTAGTATAAACTAAAATTTTCAGCTTTTGTAAGGAATCACTGAAATCTCACTTTAAGTTCTCTGATGGCTCAGGCCCTTTCCTCATGTCCCAGATTCTAACATCTCTGTGGTAACTGAGCACATCTGGAAGGTATTAATGTACCTCTGAAAACCATATGGCCTTAAAGACTATGAGAAAAGAGCGTCTATACCTAAAAAACTACATTTAACGTTAAAGGTTTTATTTGAAACATTTTACATATTAACAACTCCTGGCAAGCATATCTTAATTTAGTTGTCCCTCTATCTGGTAAGTGACCCAGCTTTCATAGAGCTATATAAAGTCTTGAATGGAATCAATGACATAAAGACTGCCCCAATGTTAAAAGATGAAAGTGGTGCATTACACATTATGCAGTTATCTGTAGAACTCACTAATGCAAATATCACAAAGAGTTTGCTTTGTCTTCCAGAGGGAAAATACTCATTGAAACATGAATGATTACATCAAGTAGAAAACCTGGCCATTAATTTTATTCACTCTTGGGAATAAGTACAGACTCAACTGGAACACAATACCCCATTATTTTAGCACAGAACATTCACACAAGTCCTTGTTCAGTTCAAACACATTTTTATTATAATTCCAATACAAATACCAGAATATTGTTTTATGTTAGCAACTCTGAGACATCTAAAGAAATGCTCCAGAGAAAATGTATTCTGGATTTTGGGAGGCAAGAAGTTGCATACAATCTTGTAAAGTTCTTCATCATATAAAGAATATTAGATCTAATTTGGAAAATTATTGGGCATAATTTTTCCTGGGTAAGATTTTCTTAAGTATTCAATGATTTGAAAAGAGTCTAAGAGAAACACATATATTCTAAATTCTCCCACTCTCAGTCTTTTACTCAGCTTTTTCTAAAATACAAATTTATAAATACAAAAGACTTGAATCTTCTTCTTAAAGCATGTAATCTTCCCTTTCTTATCAGACTACAAAGAAAAAAGCATTTTTTTTCAACCACAGATTTGATCAGGAAGCTGTATCTGTATAAGTTAAAAATAGATCTATGGGCATAAAATTATGTACATGATTATATAATACACAAATAATATACACTTCAGAGTCACACCAAAAAATGGCTTTTTCCAATTAATCATCAAAATTTGCACACTGTACTGAAACTATCACTAGGGTATTTATGCTGTCCATTCTTATGGGCATAGTTAATACTGCAACATTAAAACTGAGCTTCTAATTTTTTCACCTTACACTATGCATTATTTTTAGGATATTAACTAAAGAAAGAATAGGAAGTTAAAGAATAGGGAAACTAAAAAATAATTTTTTATATTAGGTGATTATTTGTAGTCTGTGTTAACATTTTGAAAGCATTTAGTTGAAAACCACAAATGTGATTTAGATCCTTTAATTAATTTGCTTAAACATTGGTGAACAAAAATCTGATGTGACAATTGCTTGCAGCTATTTACTAATTTGAGCATGTAAAACATGTAATTGTTTCTGCCTCCAAGTCAGCACAATTACATTTTTAGTTAAAACTTATTTTCTTCTCTAGGGTCATATCTAATATTATTTACCTTCCTTCTTTCCTCCAAAACACGCTTTTAAAGCACAATTCTCAGAAACATATAAACTTTGCTTCTAATGTTTTTTTGGTCACCCTATCCTATAACTTTGATATTAAAATAAATTTTATTATTGCTTATTTTTTTATTTTTACAGTGACTTCAACCATTCATATTTCTATGTATTTGAAATGTAACATCATCAGTGTTCTTCAGTTGTTACACCAGTTGATAGACAAAACTGACTACTATGACTATTTGCTTTCTATTTCTTTCTCTGCTCAAATATATTTAATTTAAATATCCAGTAAAAATGGAATCAAGGTAACGCTAAGCAATAACATTTAAAGTGAAAAGCACAAAAACCACACAAAAAATTATCACTTCGATATAAAAGACTTATGGATTAGAACAGTCTAGGAGCAATTCTAATGATACAGCTTGATATCATTTTACATTAAAAATGTTTAATGAAACCTGTATCAGTAAATCGAATTCCAGCATTGATTTTAGTGATTATTTTTGAGATGCATTTTCACCAAACAACAACAAAAAAAGTTGGGTTCCTAAATTATTTTTAAAATTGTTGATTCCCAGTGATGATTTCAATCAATATTCTCACCAGTGTCCAGCTAATTCTCCCATACATCTCTTGTAAGAAGAAAACAACACCACTGTGCAAGCTGGTGACCTATGCACGCTAATTTAAGATGACAAACATCAAAAAATATACACTGAGGTTTATCCATAATTCTCCAGGATTTTTTCGTTGAATTTCAAGGACTTGACCATAAGCAACCACCATGCTTACCAAAATCCAGGACATTAGTAGAGGGTGCTACTAAGGACATGTTTTAAAAAGTTCTCAGAAAGCGAGGAATTGCTAGTTTGTTTACTCAGAATAAAAGATTCTACCTCAGGTAGAACATCTCTACTATATATAAATGGGTGCAGATGACAACAAATTCAATTCCATATTAAATCTGCTTGTAGTATTTGACTATGATATCTTTTAAGTCTTTCAGTTCTCTCGCAAAACATTTGAGAAATCAGGAATTTAACAAGGGTTGCCAAATTTCATGAAATGGACTAATGAAATTGCTCTGTGAGCATGAAGTTGAATTGTATGCTTTTGCTTATTTGGTTATAATTCCATGAATGATTTTCAAAAGAAAATCCAGATTAAAATTTGTCATTGCAGTTAATTAATAATAGAAGCTACTATTCGTTTTAGAACTAAAATGATTTTATTAAAACGTGTATTCCTCAAAAATCTTCTACTTAAGGCAGATACGGTTATATTTTAGTTGTGCAGGCACAAATTATTTCCTTATTAGTTTAAAAAATAAGTATGCCTTTGTTAGAATGAAGTTGTTCCCTTCATTAGAGGCATGTATTAGCATCTACCTCCAAACTACACAAATTTTGCTATACTTTATCTGAAAACACTAAGCCTGGTATCATAAAAGAAAAAGATGAAATGTATATATTGAGGTTAAATAAATGCCACAGATTCTTTCTTTTTGTAAACTCTATTTGAAATAATTCTTAGTAGACTATCGGTATACCCTATGAAGAAATAACCTAATGTCCAATTCTTCAAGCTTGAACATGAAAAATTTGTATTCAGGTGAGTTAATGGGCATTTTGGCTCCAACATACCAGAAGCAGGACTACAGTAAGAATGGTACTTATGTCTGCACAGAGGACTATTGCTATATTAAGCACTTAAGTTTCACATATGAGGTCCTTTCTTGGCCACTAGGAAAAATATGTGGTCTCAGGCAAAGTCACAAAGAATCCAGAACTGCCTGTAAGACTTTCTCATCTCACTATTTCTTTGATTTTTCCCCTTCTGAAAGCAGTCTACTTACAACTTCCAGATCCTGGAATCCTCAAGCTTTGTCCATCTTTGGTTGTATTCTTCTTAAAATCCTGACCAGATAGTTTCCATTATGCTTCTGGTGTCTTTTTGCATTTTAGCATAAGCCAAAGCCTTAAGATCAAAATGAAACTCTTTAATGGTACAATCTCAGGTCTTCAAAATAGACTTTAGGGATATTTGGTGGTGGGAGATTTGATAGTGGTGTGCTATGTTACAGGACTAATCCATTGCCCTTACTCCTAAGACTTTGTTTTACTTAAAACTACTACTCTTTCTTCTGCTCCATAAAGTCAATTTTCAAAGTTGAAAGCAGGGTCCCTCCTTGCCTCCCCCAACCTGTTAATAGTATTGTTTATCTATAAAAAGTCAAGCTTGGACAATACATTTTAGGTGAAACTAAATTCAGGTGAAGTAACAAATTTATAAAAATGTCAATACATATAAGCACTTATGTAAATACTGATTTTCTTTTTTTTTGAATTCAGCATTCTGAAAAAGTAAATTTACAAGTATACTCAGAATAACTGAATAGGAAATAAGGAATAAATATAATTAGTGATCTGATGAGGCACATTTCTTAGCATTTAGGAATGAACCTAGATGTAGAGCAATTTAAAAAATTAAAGTCTTTGTTCTCTAGGTTTAAACACACACACCAAATGTATGTGTAGCAAAGAAAAAAAAAGTCTTTCGATTATTTCAGAATTTTCTATAAAAGCGATTCTTAACTAGATATTGTCATTAGCTTAATTCTCCAGTTTGTGCTTGTGGAAAAGAATCTAAAAGGGGACCAAATCATCAATTTATTTTCTAGAGATATTCCCTCAAATAGAGTTCATGGATCAATAAGAAATTAGTGTCTTTTTGGTGTTCACTGTGAAGCAGAAGGGGCTAGAGAGAAGCTGTTAAATTTAACCACACATATAGAGAAGAAAATTAATGGCTGAAAGGGTCTCTTCTTCAGGGTTCCCACCTTTCAGGCTCTGAAGAAGGATCTTTGGGGAAGACATGTCAATAGAAAATTACATAGTGGAACAACAAAGCAACTTACAATGTAGTGAGAAAATAAAATGATGTAATGGGAAGGTCTGATTTGCTAATCTATGAATTAATGAGTCAAATACTGGTCTCTGAACTTTAATGATCATCAAAAATCTTTGATAATAAACATATACTGCAAGTCAAGTGCATTTGGACATATTAATATAGTTTTAAAATATAGTTTTATACATATTTATTTGAAAAAATAGAAATATTCACATTAAAAATTTAAAGATCTTAACGTTCTTTTTATATTTTTGTTATTTAAGTATAATGCAACTTTGAGGCCAAATATGAAAGTTTTAAACAATGAGAAATCATTATAATCTATAAGGCCATTCATGTGTAATGAAGAATTGAGAATTTCAGGGGAAAAAAATCAAGACTGGTGTAAGGTACTAATATAGAACTTAATAGCAGCGATAACAATGGCATTTTCATTTATTGCTTTTCTTTTTAATCTGAACAACAGGAAATGTTCTATTTCAACGAGTAACTTTAGCTTTTAAAAATTAAACTTCTATGAAAGGTAATGGTCTTCTATTTTAAAAGTGCAGGTCTTGTGAAGAGTAAAATTTTCTTCTATGATGTGTTTAAACATTATAGCCTGACTGAAAAGGAAGAAAATGTATTATTTCCTTGTCTTTATCAATCAGAATATTTTTATCACTTTCTAGATACCTCTGGTTCTTAATGAACCTAATTTATCAACATCCAGAGTAACATCTTAGAGTGATGTTTCATGCTGAAGAAAAATGCACAATTTCTAACGTAACAATTTCCCTGTTTTTGCCTTTGTACATGGTGGAAATGAAAAAAATGATCCACCAGGAAGAATGTAATAGGTACATTTAAATTACTATCTAAAACTTTATCTAGCTACTGTTCAAAAACAACTATTCTTATCTCATGAGCTGATTTAAAAGAATTCTATAAACTATTATCCAGTTTCTTCAAGAAGTATATATGGATATAACTTTTAAATTGAAGATTATATCACAAAATGAAACCTCTAACTTTCATTTCTATCCACATTTTGGCTTCAAATAACTTGTGCTTTTCTTTGGAATTATGCTTTAAAATGTTTAAAAATTAAGGCAGGGTTCTTTATCATTTGATTTTAGTTATAGTGACTTTGAAATTTCATCACATTTAAGCCTATTAGGATCAGCTGTGAAGAGATCATTTCACAAACAAATTTTCAAAAGCATACAAGATTAATCCATATGCTGCTGAGATGAGGCACAATAAAGAAGCATTACTGAGATAATCTATGGCTAAAATGATGGTGTATGACTTATGATTAAGCTTCATTACCTGCAGAGCAAGGGGCTTCCATCTCATATTTTTCAGTAAAGCTGGTGCTGAGGTAAGCATGCTCTGAGGTCGCTTTTTCAAAGTTAAGATAACACCACTCGGGTCCTCTCGTAGTGCATTCACCAAATTTTTCAACTGCCACCCCACCTGGTAACCAGCAAAATCATTACAATAAAATTGAGGTACAGTATTCAAAGATTTAATGTTCTCCCCCTTTAATAAGATAAGTAAGAAAAAAAAAAGAAAACCACATAATTGGTGTACCATCCTATCAATTTTCAGGAGATATAAACTCAAAAAGATATTTTATTTTTGAATTGACTAACCATGTTATTGCATTAGAGTCCATATCATTATGAGATAACAATGGACATTTACAAGTCAAAGCAGAGACGAAGATGCTATCCAACCAATAGAGTAATTTAGAATTAAAAGAAATTATGGCATCATTAATGCTGCACAAGGTGTAGATCCAAGCTTTGTTCACAACTTACAATTTAAGAATCCGCATGCCTGAAACAAAGATTTGGCAATGTCCCGAACTTACAAATTACACCACATGCTTGCTCATCACCATCTTTTAGAGATATGTGGTACTAGTGTCCTTAAGTGAGACTGATATTATACTACCAGTAGCTGGTACTGACATACAAAGGTGACATTCTGAGCATGGAAGACAGGATTGATAAAATAAACCTTTAACCACAATATAAAGATAGAGTAAGAAATGACAAAGTAACGCTATTCCAATGCAGCAGCTATTGAAAATGTGTTCCAAAAGACTCTATAAATTTAAAATATAATAAGCTAAATTTAATGAAGCCATTGTGTGAAAGTGAATATCACCCCAAACATATTGTATAATTAAACAGAAGTACTTGATAAATGTCCAAAAACCTGGCTCAACTGTTATCCATGTTACATTACTTATCATTCTTTTACATTATTGAATATTTGTTAATTTGCTTTTAAGACATACTGGTTATGCAGTTATTTGAAATCCTATAAGTATTCTTTAAAGAAACACATTAAAAACATCTATTATTCCAAGGTTTAAAAAATATATTTCACATTTAAAAGAGACAACCATTTATTCCAGTTCTAATGGATTAGAAATTTATGCTACATAAATTATATAAATGTGTTATATAAATACAGTGGGTCAAAATTTATCCTGGATTGCAAGTAAGATTTAGCCAATGGTCTGAACATGATCTAATTTCTTCCTAGGCACCCAAATGAAAGGGAATGGGTGCCTGTGCCTATTCACCATGTTTTTGCCTGGGAGGTAATGCTCAAGCTGTAAAGAATGAGCACTTTCATCCAAATTAGCACAGATCCCAGAGACTATGATGAAAGAGGTACTCTGGACCACAGCCACTGAAGGATAATGGGAGACTTTAGTTTATATGATGGACCATTCATTTAAACTACAGCGTCTAGTCTAGCTAAACTGAGCGATGGGAAGAGAAGAGTTAGGACAAAAAGGAAGCAAGACATTATAATGCTTAAAATCTCAGGGTCTCAGATAGGAATCAAAATGATCATTATGCTACTTGCCTAACATAAGTAACAGGCTGTCAATTTTTTAAAAAAATCACTTCAATGTGGATCAGCTACAGCAATGATACTGGTCAAATGTCTCCCATTATATATAAGTGGAGATTATTACATCCCCAAAGGTACATTGATTCTGATTCTTCTGATGGCTAAGAAGTGTCTCTACAGCCATTTCTATGAGCCAAGATCAAAGCGAAGTTAGTTCAAATTCAAGTATTAATTTTGCTTGCCAAAAAATTAAGTGAGCAGATTTTTGAATACCAGGTTTGGAGGGAGAAAACATACTGTTTATACGAGGAGTTTATGAACAACTTATTAATGATAACCACATTTTATCATTTATTTTATTCATTTAGATAATTGCTAATGATACTAAAGCAGTCAATATTACTGTAACCTTTCAGCCTATCTATTCTAGACAATGAATTACACATTGATTTCTATCTACCAATTTCTCTTCATTTTATTCTATGACATAATCATGTCACTAGTTGAAAATTCTTAGGGCTTGATTGGGTTTTCCAGTGTAACATTTAGTGTAATTTGATTCATCCTACTCTTTCACAATTTCTCTATGCTCTTTTTGACTACACAATTCCAAAAAAACAGAATTGTTTCTCCATGAGAAAGTGAAATTGATTTTTGATGACAAAGTAATAATTTGGTTCGATTTAAATTTTGTGTGCATGCTCAGTCACTCAGTCACGTCCAACTCTTTGTGACCTCATGGACTGTAGCCCACCAGGCTCCTCTCTCCATGGGATATTCCAGGCCAGAATACTGGAGTGGGTTGCCATTTCCTTCTCCAGTCAATCTCCCCTACCTAGGGCTCGAACCTGTGTCCCTTGCATCTCCTGCATTGGCAGGTGGAATGTTTACCACTGCACCACCTGGGAAGCCTTAAATTTTATAGCTGAATGAATGTTATTTAATTTCAGAAAATTATATAACTTTATTACTTTTTAATCAGCCTTACCACACTCACTGACATTCGATTAGCAGTCTTTTAAACAAAAGCGACCCATATATTTATCTTTGGCTCCCAAATTCTACTTCCACTGCCAAAAGGAAATGACTGGATAAAAGCATAGAGATAAATGTGCAACATGTATGTTGCAGTGCCGTTTAAACCAAACAAAAACTGTACATTATGCAAATGTCCATTAGCATGGGATGTAAAATTTGTGTAGAAAAAGTTTAAATGTAGCTAATGCAATTCAATTTCACTTTTGTAAAAATATGTATAAATATAGAAAACATAGAAAGCTATATACCACCATTAACAACGGGTTACATTAAAGGGTAATAAAGACTATAATATATATTTTCCCATTTACACTTTAATTTCCTAAACTTTTGGCAATAAACACGTGTTTTATAAACAATAAAGCCAACAAAATATTGATAAATGGACCTAGTCTAAGAGTAATATTCCAGTGAGAAAATCATGAATTTTCTGAATTATCTCATTAGGACTGTTTGTTATGGATGGAAAATTCCAACAAAAAGAACCAGAAAGGCAACACTATGTAGAACAGTAAAAGATGGTGATGGGGAAATGACATCTGCTCTGTACATTATTCTTTTATATAATTGTCAAAAGAAAAACAAATTACTCAACTATTCATAATAAGACCTACATTATCTGTTGATTTTTTTTTTATTCAACGAATGATTCCAATAGATTGCTCACGTAAGTGTTGATTTAGGTTTTTGTGGAAACTGCTGAATAGTAATGTAATTAAGCTGGCTGTGTAATTCCCAGTTTACATGTAACATTTTTCTTAATAACACATAGGTTTCAGCTATATCAGTCCAACCCCAGTACTTGTATACCTATAAACAGCAACCAGACAACATGACTCTCATATGAATAATCCTTTTTTTCCTTAGTCCTTTCTCAAGCTCCCTGACTTGGATCATTTCTTCATTACTTTCTACCTTTTCTACTGCATATTATGCTTAACAACTGTACCCATTTACTGGATTGTACCAAAGGCAGATGTGGTGTGGTCTTAGAGCTCTAGGAAAAATGATTCTCAGCTCTGGTTCTGTGTATCCTCACATATCTTCATACATAATTAAGTATAGTGAATTACTGAAATAAATTTATTTCTCTGTTACTAAGATACTTATGGTTGACACATTATAGGGGGACATGAGTAGATGGTATTAATATTATGAAATGAGGCAAGTATATGGGTTACAACTTCAAGAAATTCGGGAGCCCCATTCCGGAGCTAAATGATATGGTACACAGACATCAAAATAAGTGAAATATATCAATGTGTGTTAATCATTTTTCAAACTTATTTTTCTATTTCCTCATTTGAGTTTCTGGCTATGGTTTTAAAGCATTAAGTTTGATAGACCTGAATTAAAAGCCATGTGAAGATACAACAGTAATATGAAAAATAATTATATACTTTACGTTGGTTGCAATGAAAGTCTTTCTGTACTAGGAGATAGAAGGAGCTTTGAAAGAAGGAAAACCAGGGATTCTGGTGATTGCTAATATAAAAGTATAATCCACTAATATGGGAAGGAATTAAATAAGGTACAAAACTTTAAGAGATAGTGAGTTTGGGATACAAAGAAAAACATTCTAATAATCAAGACATCCAAAAAGGAACTGGTAGACTTGTGAAAAAGTGAACTCAACACCAAAAGAAATGCTTATGTATTATTGCACAGGCTAAATAATCAGACTTCAAAAATCACAATACATTACAACTTTACTATGCAGAATGGGTAGAAAAGTACAAATAGATGACAACAGATGAGCTTTGTAGTAAATGGATGTAGTCCTGATACAACTCTGAATACTTGTCCTCCATCTTTCTTCCTCCTCACAACCAATATATGCAAGTGTTTTCTCCAGGCTAAGTGTTATTCCTCTAATATTTCATGCTGTCTTCTTACAAAAAACTCTTGTTTCCAGAACTTCTACTAACAACTTTCTGCATGACTCACAAATCCTCCTAACCATCCTCAATCCCTATCAAGAAGTTGTAGCATATTTTCAACAGTTCATTCATCCATACTAATAGGTACTGAATAATCAAGCACCAGTAATTCACTGTGCTAGATGCTTCATATTGCATTCCTTTTATTTGTATTTTCATTCTTACAAAAGCCCTAGGAAGTAAACTATTAAACCCATTTTACATGTGAAGAAATTGAAGCGAAAAGAGATTAACTAAGTTTTCTTGGTCAAGATTATTAATAGAAACATGTAATTCTCCAAGCCAGAATACTGGAATGGGTAGCTGTTCCCTTCTCCAGGGCATCTTCCCAAGCCAAGGATCGAACCCAGGGTTCCCACATTGCAGGCAGATTCTTTACCATCTGAGCCACCAGGGAAGCCCAATAGAAACACAGTAAGTTGCAAAGCCAGAATTCATTCAAGTCTGTTTGATTCTAAAGCACAAGGCATTATGACAGCAAACATCCTCCTCTAAATATTCCATTGGTAGTACAAATGAATGCAACACTTCATTCAACAGCAACAACAAATAGTTCCCCATCATCCTCTCAAGTTTTGAGCATGGAGTCACCTACAACAATTCCCCGTTTTTAATACACATCTATCCTGAAGAATGTGTGTGCTTACTCAGTCATGTCCAATCCTTTGCAACCACATGGACTGTAGCCCATTAGCCTCTTCTCTCCATGCGATTTCCTAGCCAAGAATACTGGAGCAGGTTGCCATTTCCTACTCCAGGGGATCTTCCCTACCCAGGGATCCAATCTGTGTTTCTTGCATATCCTGCATTCAGGTGGATTCTTTACCACTATGTCACCTGGGAAGCCCATCCTAAAGAACAGATTCTGGCAATTAATACCTCTTATCACTTCCTTTATCTGTCTTGGATACCAGGTTGTTAGACTTGAGAGTCCTAACTGCTCTTTCTACTACTAGTCTTTTGCAGCTCCACTATACTGCTACAGCATAAAAGTGTTCTTTTCCTCAAAACACTTGAAAAGCTCACCAAAGGCCTAACTAAAGAGTCAATTCCTAAAATAGACCTTGTGCCAATATGGCCATGGCTATCTCCTATAATTTCTCTTTAATGTACTTCTTAAACTTCAGAATGTGTTAGAATCACCTGGAAATACCAGTTTTTGATCCAGTAGGTGTGAGGTGAGGCCCTAGAATCTACATTTTTTTTTCTCAAGTTCCCAAATGCTGCTGCTGCTGCTGCTCAGGAAACACAGTCTGAGAACAGCTATTCTGACAGTGAGCTTCTTGAAGGCAGTGACTTGCCCATGTCTAGAATATTTTAATATGTTTTTAAGATTAGATATTATAACTTATAAAATCACTAAATAGTGATGTGTGCCTTCCATATATTATGGGTGCAATGGCGCTTGCAGCACAACCTGTGACTCTTTAAAAAGCATAATGAGCAGGGGAGAGATGAGCAGCTCAATAAGCATTTACGATAAATTAAGAGAAGTACCCCAACAGAATGGATAGAGTGCAATGGGAGCCCCCAAAAGGGCAGCTAACCCATTCTTGGGGGTTCAGGAAAGGTTTCCTATTAGCTTAAGCTGAATTTCTTAGGAAGTGGACAGGTGAAGAGGATACAGACGTTGAGGGATTGAAGAAAGCCCTGAGACAAGTTAAAACCAGTTTGAGCAATTCTCAGTAGCTCAGTATGAGTGGAACAATTGGTTAAGTTAGTCTTAAGTTAGTCTTATGTTGCCCTCCAACACTGTGCTTTTCTTCTCAGCAAAAGTACCCTTCTTTTTTTTTTTTTTTTTTAAAGTACCCTTCTATTATATAAATGGTGGCTTCCCTATACAAATACTTGCATTTTTCCTCTCCCACCTATAAAATCTTATGTATCCATAATGGCACTTATTAAATGCAACACCCATCATATAGCCTCTTATAGTTAGGATCTTATTTTCCTCATGTGATCTTACATCTCTCTAATGGCCT
The DNA here is from genome assembly GCA_024291935.2 of Okapia johnstoni. Lineage (NCBI taxonomy): Eukaryota > Metazoa > Chordata > Mammalia > Artiodactyla > Giraffidae > Okapia > Okapia johnstoni. The sequence continues at coordinate 18,476,212 of CM044305.1, forward strand.
TTTTCGTGCACTGCTGCTTATTAAAGCTATATATTTTTCCTCATGTCCACTTCATCTACCCTCACAAAACTGGATATTGAGGGTTTTATTTTGAGGATAAAAACTGAGTCTCATTTTTCTGGATATACCTGCAATCAATGCCTTACAAATGGCAGAGACTTAATGAGTATTTGTTGATAACTAGTGAAACGACATGGTGACATGAGAATGTGAATGTTTCAGAGATAACGACGTGCCTTGCAAGTCCACAGGGAATTTAGTTTTGTATATAAAACTAAAGATGTAGTATTAAGTTTTTCTCTAAATGTAATATACTTGATACTAAAGCTATAATAAACATTATTTACCTCAAATTACCAAATAAACTTTCTTATAAACATTTGGAAAAAAATTATAGAGTGGGTACTTCAGACCTAAAGTCACAGTGATTTGATTATGACAAGAAAAATATTTTCCATAATAATATATAATATCCATAATATCCATAATAATATATATCTATAGTAACAATGGATATAGTTGTTATTTGTTGTAGAAATATTCTGCTTCATCATACACATTACAGAAACAGTTAGGAAGGTTTTCTAGAAAGATATAAATAGTCCAGGTTTTTCTTTCTCAATATTTAATAGAATATTTCATTCACACTAAAGTTCATGGACGTTTAAAAATCCACCTATACATCTGATACCAAGTATGTCATATTATTAAAGATAATATGTTTTTCACACATGCTGAACTACAAATATTATTTTCCTGATTGTCCAGGTAGCAAAATTCAGTGTCTGTCAACAATGGCAAGTCTTGCTAGTTTAAATGTAATCCCCAACTTGGACCGGAGAAGGCAATGGCAACCCACTCCAGTACTCTTGCCTGGAAAATACCATGGATGGAGGTGCCTGGTAGGCTGCAGTCCATGGAGTCACTAAGAGTTGGACACAACTGAGCGGCTTCACTTTCACTTTTCACTTTCATGCATTGGAGAAGGGAATGGCAACCCACTCCAGTGTTCTTGCCTGGAGAATCCCTGGGACGGGGGAGCCTGATGGGCTGCCATCTCTGGGGTCACACAGAGTTGGACATGACTGAAGCGACTTAGTAGCAGCAGCAGCAGAAGCCAACTTGGACACTGAAATGTATTTTATATATAGCACAAACAGGATTAAAATGGTCCAACAGAGTTTTTAAGGTATCCCAAGAGTTTAAAGCCAGGTGCTCTGCTTTCTTGTAGACAGGGCTTGTAATTGCTTTGATCAGGCTGAAGCAGATACCAAGGGTTCTTGGGTAAATGGCAACGTAAGTAGGCAGGTCCTTGGACAATGGGTTGCCCAGATTATGTACACAAAGGGCTTTGGAGTTGGTGTTAAAGAGGTGAGAATCTTCCTTTCCTCTTTGTACATAGAGCAAAGAAGTTGTCTCTGATCCCTTTAGGACATTCTCTAGCCTATCTGATTCCTAAACAATAGGTGGTGAATTATTTGACCAACAAATGAAAAGACTCTCTATGGTTCCAAGTGGCCAAAGTTACAAATAAGCATAAAAGAATGTAAGCCTATCAACTTAGACCTTTACCTCTGTTACAACATATTTGGAATTATAAAAAAGCATCTCTAGACATACAAGTAGGTAGATAGGACATTCTTAAAATATTTTCAAAGTTATTATCCTTCAGAAGACAAAGTAACAGATCCATTCATTAACAATTATACACACTCCTGTGTAAACACTGGCTCTTACTCATGGTTGTAATGTATAAATGATACCTATTCACAAAGTAAATTTCAAAGAGACTTGAAGTGTGCCTATATGAATGCCTGACGATATGAGTCACACCATACCCAAATGTTCCTCTACTCTTTTTTAAAGCATTGAAGAGACAATTCAATATAAAACCCATCACATTCAGACTAATGACACTGTGGGTGCTGAGATATTACAGTGCTCTGTTCTCCTGCATTACTGAAACATTTCAAAACATTTCAGAATTAATGAATTTTGATACACAGTATCTTTCAAAGATCCTAGAATCACTAAATTTGAGTACCAATCTAAAAACTTCACCTAAACTTATTTTTTTCACACAATACATTTGTGTGACATATTTGGAGATATCCTAATTTTGCTTTTTCACAATCATTCATTTAGTGAGTAGAAACAGAAAATTACCCATGGTTCAAATAAAGAGGAATATAAGCTGAAAGGTATGCATTTGTTTAAGGAACTAAATGCAAAAAAAAAAAAAAAGTAACTTTAAATTCCAACATAGAGCACTTCTCTGGTGGTCCAGTGGTTAAGAATTCCGCCTGTCAATGCAGGAGACATGGGTTTGATCCCTGGTCCAGGAAGATCCCACATTCCATGAGGCAACTAAGCACAACTACTGAGCCTCTGATCTAGAGTCCATGTTCCACAACAACAGAAGCCACTGCAATGAGAAACCCGCGCACTGCAACTAGAGTAGCCCCTGTTTGCCACAACTAGAAAGCCCACGTGCAGCAACAAAGACCCAGCACAACCAAAAATAAATAAATAAGTAAAATTAAAAAAAATTCCAGCATAGAGTAATTTAAATAGGTAATTCAGAGTATTCAGAAATGACCCAAGGTTCTATCTATTATAAACGAAAACTAGCTACTGATTATTTTTTACAAACATGACTAGAAGAGATAATCTTGGGAAAAGATGAAGGGAACATTCAAAAAGGAATTAAAAAGTTTTATTTTCATTACAGGGAATACTCCACAATTTTATGTCTTTATTCACTGAGCCACTCCTCATCTCTCAGCCTCCTTAAGCATTTATACAATGAAATAAGACTTTATCAAAGTGAAGTCGCTCAGTTGTGTCCGACTCTCTGCGACCCCATGGACTGTAGCCTACCAGGCTTCTCTGTTCATGGGATTTTCCAGGCAAGAGTACTGGAGTGGGTTGCCATTTCCTTCTCCAGAGGATCTTCCCGATCCAGGGATCAAATCCAGGTCTCCCGCATTGCAAGCAGATACTTTATCAAAACATTTGTTTTTTAAAGGCATGTTTTTTATGTGGCTTAATTTTACTGTAAAACTTGGACCATGTTGAGTTCCTCGCAATTTGAATTTACACATATGTTTTGGTAGCTAATATTTTCATGTGAATTTCACAGTCACATATATAATATACGTGTGTGTGTGTGTTTTATTTAAGAGAAAGCATAAGAGAACACAGTTCCTCACCACTGAAGATGGATAGGGAGTCCAAGAGAGAAAACCAACTTGAAGACTACAAGAAGTACTTTGTTTTTCACCTATTGTACACCACCTCCCGGAGTCTCTCTCTATAACCAAGAAGTTCTACGGGTTAAACCAGAATTTCTTGATTGACTCATGAGGAAGCTCATGGGAGGAAGAAAATAATACTCATCATTTTTTTCCATTTAGTTCTACAAATCACCCACATTGTTTACCAAAGGTGATACATTTCCACATCCTGTTATTTGCATTATCTTCTATTACCTATCCTGTTACCTATATAAACTGCACCTTTTTATCGTTGGTATCTCTGCTTCTGGTATAGTTTAGCATCTTGAGCAACTCAATATACCAACTCCGTATGGTATTTGGTAATATTTTGGTCTCTGAAGGCCAAAAGTTTATTTTGAGGGGATTCATCGTTCACATTTGTATACGCTATAGGAAACTAAATCAAAGCCCATTTCATTCTTATTTCATTATCATTCATGGTATTCTTTAACTTCTCTAAAACATAAAATTCAGTGAGTCTAAAAGCCTCTGCTAGGGAGACAATCACGTAACAGTGAAAGAATGTGGGGATGAATCTTTGGTCATATCACAGAGCTTCATTACCCCCAAAATCAGCAGGATATTTTCAAAGAACCATAATGATACAAGTTTTTAACTAAAATTTTTATAAAGATACTTGCATGGGTTAAATTTTAACTTAATTTTATGTTTGCATATATATGGAAATTTTACATCTCAGCCATTCCTTCCTATGTTTCATTTCTGTTCTCCTTGCAAAGACATTGAAAATGTGTATTTTAAAATAAAGAGTCTTAGTCACCGAAGCTAAGGGATGAAACAAAACATTGTTATCTAAAAATCTATACATCCTATTTGTAAGAATTCTGAGAAAGAATAAAGAAAACATCTATATTTATGAAAAATTGAACTTAAACTTAATTTAGGAATCCAGACAAAAATGTAATTAAAGTAACCAAAGCCAAGTATTCATAAAGAAACATATTTAGAAATCTACAACTTTTCTATGAATAATTTTATAATGTCATTTACTGGTAGACATTTAACAGATAATGTGTATTTGAAAATACTAGCAAATATTGCAATAGATGTCTGCATTTATCAAAACAAAACCAAAGAATGTGCATATATGCATTTATATAGCTAAATAAACAGTAGTCTACATCTTTCTTAACAAAAAGTTTTAGTTTAAGAACTTCCATAATGGCTGTAAATATTTTCACTGTAGATGTTATCTTCAGAAGTCACTTTATCAGAAATGCAACAACTCAGACAAAAAAGGTAATTCCTTGTCAGTTCTAAATGAGGCCCCATGAACTCTCTCTGCCATTTGTCTCAATTTTAAAATACCCTTTATTGTCCAGTATTACAGTAATAAGATGAGAGGAAATATGAAAGTGATAAGTAGTTACATGACCTAAAATTTCAGCCACAATATAGCTGAGAATGTTAATTTAGTAGATGAAACCTATATTTGAATCCTAGGGCCAAATAACTTAAAAAGAACTTAACATTATTAAAATTATCTCTTGAATTTCCCATTTTATGATGCTCTAATGTATTTCCCTTTCATGCAATAATTTTTTATCTTCATCAGGCAGCTGTCATCTACTAATTGCCCACCTCTATTATAGACATAAAGTAAATTAGGGAACTGTGACTGACCAATGTCTGCCTTTTTGATAGATGTAGGAAAAGGGATCTAGTTATTGACACTGATTTGCAAATGAGCTGCACACTTATAAATCCAGAGTAGGAAAGAACATCAGCCAATAGATACATTTTACACATACAAAATCATCATTTATATGGATATATTTTAAAATTCCATGTAAAATAATTAACCTATTAATTGTATGTCAACACTGAAAGATGTTTCTAATAATAAAAAAAATTAGAGCTAACCACATTTAAAACCAATTAGTCTTTTCCTGGTGGAGCTAGAAGAACTGTATAAATTAGAAAGAAATAACTCAGGATGCAGTCATTTGCAGAAAAAATAAATTGGTTCACAGGAAGTTACCAATATTAAGGTATCATACAACTTATCTTCTTTATATAAAAACTTAAGATAATTTTAGTTTGATAACAGAAAAATCATAAAATATTATATTAGATAATAAAGTAATGAACTGATTTCTCTAGGGATAAAAAAACATAATTTATATAAATATGTGGCAGTTCAAAACCAGTTTCCACACATTCTCATCAAATCCACAATATTCAATGTAAAATAAAAGAAACTATATCCTATACAAAGTAGAATCTGAAATAAAATTTTACTGTGAGGAACTGAAATCTTTGATGCATTATTTCTTCTAATTTTTGGTAAGTGTCTTTTCATGGTATTTTCACCTTCCAAAAGAGAACAATTCATTTGCTCTGTTTTAGAATACCAATTTCTTAGAATCCTAACAGAAGTATTTTAGGATATTATCATAACCATTTATTAAGCAATATGTTAAACACCACGCTAATATACTTAATCTCTGTATTCCAGCAACATCTTGTGTTTACAGGGATAAGAAAGGAGGTACACTGCAAATACTGCCATTTGAGTTTTCAATACTTTTGTTGTAAGAAATTATAAAATAAATACTTTCCCTTTTGAGAAAGGAGAATAGAAGAAAATAGGTGAGAATAAAAAAAATACTGAAAAAGGTGAAGAATGTAGGAGAAGTAGTCAAGTGAGAAGAGATGAGGATGGTAAAGTAAAGAAAACTAAGTTAGAAGAAAAACCTAAAAAATAAAGACAACAATTATACATATTTAAAAAAGAGAAAAAGCACATTGGTGTTAGCCAATATTGTGGTACTGAATCCACTCAATGAACTACTCCTTCCAGCCAACAGGATAAGGGCTGGGGGCGGGGGGGGGGGGGCGGTGGTTGGCGGGGTGAAGGGATTGTTGAGTTTTAATGGGTCACCATACTGATTACCTTGGCTTCCCTTGCAAACAATATTCGCCTGTTGTTCTGAGATTGAAGGAACAAGAGGGTGAAGAAAGAGTCACAAATGAGAGACTAGAGTGAAAATAAGAGAATAAAGGAGACACTGCTGAGAATTATATAAATGAAGTCAGAATGACCTTTCCAGATAACTCAATAGTCCTTTATCTCGTTCCCTTCTCCCACCCCCTATGACATCACCTGCATTCTTGTTCAGTAATGTTTACCATTTAGGGGGTAACAAAACCCACTAGTTTACAGTGTTCATCTTCCCTCTCTTACTGATCACTGTCAAACACCCTGACTGTTTGTTGCAGGCTATCTTTTTCTTGACTACCCCAACCTGGATATTTTCCATTCCAGTAGACTTTATAACCCATCTATTGAACCCTTTCTTGCCATAATGTAGTCACCAGGTTCCAGAAGACTTTCCAAAGTAATAGTGAATATGTTTTAGTATACACACAAAATAAAAGGAAAATTTTCCAACTGCTAGATTCAACATCACATACCCCATTCTTTTCAACTGATATTCCTAAGAAGCAAGTATCTGTTTTTAGTATGGATAGACCTTTATAACACTTACACACCAAAAACAGCAAAGACATGAAATTTTAACAGATTCATTAGGAATATGCTCAAATAGATTTAATAACTATAAGTAGACTCATCAGCTAAAAAAAAAGTGTTGAAAGTGCATCATGAGGGCAGAGTTGCTGGTTCAAACTATGCCGAGGTATCTCCCAGAGAGGAATGTAGTGGCAGATGAAGTAGAAAAAATCTTGGGAGATTCCAGCAGCCTTTGAGGAGTTGGATCTTCACTGGCAGGGAAGACATGCAATAGGACTCAGTCTGCTTTGCTTGGATGTCATGATTTTTTCTTCTTCCTACCTGGCAGCCAGTTTCTCAGCCACAGAAGTATGTTGATTAGAAAAGCTTAAAACCCACTTATAATAAAGAATATAGCAACGTGAAAAAGGACATAAAACTTCGTTTCATTTTAAATAAGAAAAAAAATATATATTTTTTAAAGAGCAAACTATAAACACACACACACACATCTAATTGAACATCTTGAAGATATACCATACTAGCAATTTCAAAAATAGTATTTGAATTCATCTGTGATTATTCAACTTTCTCAGACTCTTAGGGGAAAATTTCACATTGCTTTTCTAGGTATTTTATAATAAGAAAAGTAGTCAAGTTTTATATTGTACATTACTACCTATAGCAGTAGGAAATTTTATAATTATAGAAAAATACTAACTGGGCTAATAACATTCAAAACATAAAATTGAACATTACTCTTTTCATTCTTGAACCTATATTGGTATAGAATAATATTGGCAATATCTCACTATTCTGGTTAAATACTGGATTAAAATATGTATTTTAAAAGCATTAGGCAATGCTTTAATGTAAATATATCATAACCAACCCCTAATATCCCTGGTTATGAATGCAGGGACAGAAGGGGTAACTGTAGACTGCAAATAATTTATACTTGTTTCAACTAATTTATCGATCGATCAAACCTTCCATAATAACAAAACTAAGATAATGTCCATTCCCCCACCTTTGTATATAGGAAGTAAAAGCCACTGCACAGATCACAGTGGGGGCAATAGTAAGAAAGAGAGGACACAGTAGGGTGCATTTAATGAAAGATACCATTCATGCACAAATATGCCTCAATTTGAACAAAAAGAAAGCAATCTGCTAATTGATCACATTATTAAGGAAGGTCACTTTGATGGAATTCAACATAATTTCTTGTCAGACAATGTCTTTATTATCATCCAAAATCAATTTGTTGGTTGCAGTAGCAGTCTGCTCAGGACTTGGATTCCAATTGGCCCAACTGTTGTAGTAGATAAAGGGAGGTTGGAAAGTTAAATTTCTGTGGAACTTCTACCACATGCCTGGCGTTGTGTTTTATGTATCTTGTCTATCTGGAGGAAAGGAGTGAGTGAGGATGTAGCAGTAAAGTTAAATTTCAACCCCATTTCTAATTTCAATTGACCTGAACCACTACCCAAGTTATGCAAATTCTCACCTCCTCTATTATCTACCCTTGGCTCTCCCTGAATCTTAAGATTTACTTACAGGATTGTGGGAATTCCTCCCCTTTTGTTTGATAATCTTACAATTTGAGTTTGGGGAGGGAATATAATAAAACTGAAGTAAGAGCATGGACCTTGGAGTCAGTGAGCTTTGAGCTGTAGGTGGGTTAAATAATCATTCAGTCTCCACATACACCTTCTTCATAGGATTATTGTGAGGAGTAAATAACAAAATATGTGAAGGACTTAACATGATGCTTGTCACACTGTAAGAAGTCAGTAAGTGTTGGCTCTGGTTATTATTATTGAAAAGATAAACTTAAATAGTTACCATGACTCACTTAAAACTATAAGTCAATTTCAGAGCAAAAACTGAAAGCAAGTTTCTCCAACCATCATTCTGTGTAGTTTCTAATATTTTAGAATATTCCTGCAATAGAAAGATGTGTTGACACATTCTCACAGTATTTAAATATCACCAATCCATATAGATTTTATTGGTTTACTTTAAGTCTTTTAAAGACTTGCATATTCAACAGACATGAGAATCTTTGCTCCACAAAGAGTATCCTTTTAACAACTTTATTTCTCATTAGAGACTAATTTCTATCCTCTTAGTATTGACCAACTGGAAATAGGTGAAACTATCCAACAGACGTCATATTTGCTAAGGTCACATTGTAGAAGTGGAGGCAGCGTGGACATCAGAAGGAGGAGCTGCCAATCTACTGAAGCAGCCGTTTTATCCCACTGCCCAAATCCTCATCCTAGAGGACAAGAAACTTTACTCAGGACAATCACTTTGTACTGTATAGATTCTAGTCATGAGAACTTACTCATCATCAAAACTGTCACAGAGTGGAAAGGCTCCCTTGATTACCAATATTCTCCATTAATTAGCTTCAACTAGCTAACAATAATTAGTATTAACTTTACATCCCATACATATAATTTTTCATACTTTCATTAACTTTTATTCATTTAGAAAATGAACTTATTGAAGAAATATCATAAGTTTAACTATCACTGTTCAGGAGCCTCTCCAAGATATTACAAACTTCTCATTCAAACCAAATTTAAAATAGCATCTGCCTTAATATCAGAATCACTGAGAAAGATCAGACTTTTCACATGAGCCTTCTACCCTCCAAATACAGCCTTTCTTCTATGACTAGGACAGACAAAACCTAATTTAGTTAAAAGGTACAGTAGGAAATAATTAATTACTTACTCTGAAGAGTCAGTGAGTAGTAAATAGAACATTTACCAGGAAAAAAATGTTTTTCTTTTAAAATGTGGATTATAAATCAATAATCAGATTATTTTAATGTTAACTTCACTTTTAAAAACCATATATTTTATTTTGGCAGAGATAGAGCAATTGAGATAGAAACTAGTCCAAAATGAAAATCATATGATGTTAATTTTTAAAATCTAAGATTAAGAAAAACTGCCCTTGAAAATCTACCATAGGCACAGAATGTCACTGTCATTCTCAGCCTAGAAAGGGAATCATGAGGTTCAAAGAACAACAGCAATAAAAAAAAATATGAGCTTATTTAGTTAAGTGCAATAGTTTTAAAACTTAAATTATAGTTCTCTTTTGGGAAATGAACAGCCAGTTCAGCTACTAAAATTTAAGATAAAAAAAAATGACATGAAAATAAACCAATCTGCCAGATACTTTAATGAACAAATCAATGTTAAAGTAGATAAATGAATGTATGGTGCTATAAAACATATCTACTAGGTAACTTGATAATTTTTTTAAATGAAACTTAAAAGTAATACTAAAAAATTTGAAGTTGTATGTACTGTCACTTTAATTTCTATTCCAAAATGGTCATCCCAGTTCATGGGGTAATATTATCCATATAGAATTGTACATCTAACATCAACCACCACCAATAAATCCTCATGTTATTTTAAAACAATGCCTTCTGAAATTTCTTAAGATAATTAAGAAAAATAGTCATTGAGTTATTTTTCAAAAGGCTATTTAATTATTTTGTACACAAACATGCATTTCATTTCATTGTATTCTTTTAAAGACTTAAGCAATCTTTGTATTAGTTCCTCCCACTGACTTGTAAGGTAATTATACATACCACAGTCTGATGATTAACTTGAATCACTTCATCGCCAGCATGGATCTTCTTGCACCGATCTGCAGGTGACTAAATTAAACATAAAGGAAATGATAAAGAACATAAGTTTTATCAATCATTTCCTCTCTATGGAAACACTACCATAAGTTCACCCCTTTAAATTAGATCAAGAGCTTAATTATAATCTTCAAAAAATTAAACTAAAAAAAAGGTTACTAATACTTGATATTTAATTCAGATGACCATTATATCTACTACTGTGGGCAAGAATCCCTTAGAAGAAATGGAGTAGCCACCATAGTCAAAAAAAGTGTCCAAAATGCAGTACTTGGATGCAATCTCAAAAACGACAGAATGACCTCTGTTCGTTTCCAAGGCAAACCATTCAATATCACAATAATCCAAGTCTATGCCCCAACCAGTAATGCTGAAGAAGCTGAAGTTGAACGGTTCTATGAAACTCCAATACTTTGGCCACCTGATGCGAAGAACCGACTCATTGGAAAAGACCCTGATGCTGGGAAAGACTGAAGGCATGAGTAGGGAACGACAGAGGATGAGATGGTTGCATGGCATCACCAACTCAATGGACCTGAGTTTAAGCAAGCTGTGGGAGTTGGTGATGGACAGGGAAGCCTGGCGTGCTGCAGTCCATGGAGTAGCAGAGAGTCGGACACAACTGAGTGACTGAACTGATTGAATATTTGATATACTACTTGTATTCTATGTAAAACTAATGACAGAAAGTAGGAATGTAACACAATATATAGATATTTATGTTGTAAAAATCATTATGTTTCTGAGACCATTAGGGAAAAATGATAATGGCAAACTGTAAACAGGCAACCGTCTCAGTAGTTCTACTGGGCATCTGGTTCAAAAATATATATGTCAAAACATAATCTTTTAAAACTTTGGTCTTTTTTCATTTAATACAAATAATTCACATTAACTTCAGCAAACAAATATTTTCAGGTACATCTTTATGATCAGCACCAAAGCTTTGTCAACTAATGATTATATTGCTATTTCATCATTAATACCATCAACTCTGAATAAATGAGAAAAGCAAATTGAAAGGATAGCCATTAACTCGAAGTTACATTAAATAACATTCTTTTCAGTATCTAATTACAAGAGAATCCTATTGCTTATGTTTCACGCAGCATAATACATTGGCAAAACCACATTGAATAAATTAAAATGCCAACATTTCTACAAGATGTAACAATTTTATCATTTTTCCTCTTTACTCCCCAAAGAGATTTAAAACAAAAACAAACAAGGAAAAAAAAAACTAGTAAACTAATATTGCCAAGTTTTCTGAAGTTTTTAGGTAACTAAAATGAGATTTAAGATAGAAATTTCATAATACTGTAGGTATGGATAAAGAATTTAAAATACTGTACTATTCTTTATTTTCCCTCTAATATTAGACATTTTACTGATAATATGCATATGGGCTTTTGAATATACAGAAAATATATTTTATGAAAAAAATGTATTTGTGTATTTATATGTGTGTTAATTTATCAAACACAACTATAAATACTGTAATACAATTCATTAATATCAATTGAAAGGAAAAGAAGGATGATATGGTGATGGAACTTGCAAAGTAAAACGCTACTTTTAAGACACTGGAATAGGATTTTCTTTAAAAATTATTTACAATAGGCTAGAATGCAAGGTTAGATGGCATCTCAGGGAATTCCACTTATTGAAGGAGTAACATAGCCACACAATTAAGAGGGTAGTTTACCTAGGATGTGAACCCAACTTTAAGAATAGTGTCACAACAAGAAAAAAACAAGCATTTATTTCATAGCACCTACCAAATCAGACAAGACCATGTAACATTTCTGAAAGGTTTGTAAATAGAGCTGTAACTATAGAGTCTGTCCCTGTGTTATTTGGCTTACAACTGATCTTTTTAAATGAGTGTATGGAAAAAAAATCAAGTCAATGGCTCTAAGTCATAATGTAAAAGAGCTTGATAGTTGCTACATAAAATTCAAAGAAACTGAAACAACTTTCTGCACAGGGAAGTGAAAAAGGAAACAATTCATGCAAAGTATAGACTTGCAGTGTTAAAAGTTATCCTAGATAGTTTATCTGAACCCCTAACTTTACAAAGGAAAAACTAAGAAACTAGGGTACAGCAAAACAGAATAACTTACCCACTTAGTGAGCAGCTTTACTAAGACTCAACACAGATCTAATGATAAATGACTTAGGGTACCAAAAATAATGAAATACTTTCAAGAAAAAAGAATTAAATGATGAACTAGTAACATTTCGTTTATATCTGAACTACTCATAGAATCAATCCTTCTTTGGTCACTCATCCATTTATAAAATATTACTAATTAATGTAAACAATGCATAGTGCTCAACTTTTTCTTTTTTTTTTTTTTTTACAGACTCCACACAATGTAGAGAGATATGTTTTGATCAATTCTTCAAGATACAGTTAGTTGAAAATAACCACTTCTGTGATTCCTTCCTTGTTTTTATTTGGCAACATTTACTATTTTTTCCTTTGTCCATCTGTGCAAATTTCAGTACCTGTTATGCATATAAATTTGTACTTGTATGCCTTAGGGGCAGCAAGTTAGTAATTTAAAAATTTTTTCAATACCTAGTCTCAAGTCTGGAACACGGCAGACATGAAGCAGAGTTTTGTTAAATGAACAAATGATCAGAGGAATGTGCACATGAATGAGAATGATCAATCAGTGACAAGAGTATAGTTTATAAGTATCTCACTGCATTTAAAAATGTTAAACAGTTGACAATATGCAAATAACATATTCTTGATCTCATTTAACTCTTATATTTAGTAACAATGAGACGCCAGTACAAAACTGCAACTGCGACGTATTTCACCATTCACAATAAACTAAGTGAAGTGGAGGGGGAAAAAAATCAACAAATGGTTAAAGTAATAGGTGAATTAGATGAAACAATATTGTCTTTTAAGAAAGAAAACACTGAGAACAATAATAACTTGAGATTTAACTAATTTCACCTCAGTCTTCTTTGAAGGAACATGGTATTAACGTGATTTGTCAGAATTTCTAAAAGAAAAATATTCAAAGCTCAAAACCTGCTTTAAGAGAATGGGATGGAAATCTGCGACAACCAAATGCAGAAATAATGACTTATTATGCAACTCAAATCTGTTATAGTGATCATGTTAATGTCCGACACAATCATTTTACATTTCTGTAGCTCTTTCTTTATAGTACAGTCTTTCATATTTATTATCTTATTTAATTTTCACAACAACCTAGTGAGGTATGCAGTACAGATGATATATTATTTATGATTTATAGTTGAGGACGGAAAAGGAAATGACAACCCACTCCAGTATTCTTGCCTGGAGAACCCTGTGGACAGAGGAGCCTGGTGGGCTGCTGTCCATAGGGCCGCACAGAGTTGGACACGACTGAAGCGACTTAGCATGCATGCATGCATAGTTGAGGAAATTAAAGCAGTGAGAGGGTAAATGACTTGCCAGAAATTACACTGCCAACAAAATCAAAATTGGGTGTACAGCCTAGGCCTAGTGACTCTGACCTACTGCTTGCAGTGATTCTCAAACTGGAGCATGTATCAGAACCACCTGTTAAAAGAGAATCTCTTATTAAAAAAGAGACTGGTCTCCAGAGCTAATTCAGTAGGTCTGTGGTGGGGCATTCCCAAAGGAAGCTGATGCTGCTGGTCCAGGGATGGACTTCACTGTGAAAACCAGCTGATCTATACCATGCTGCCCCCTCACTGAATGAAGTTCAATTATAGTTCAAGTATTCAGGAAACCTGACTTCTCTGAGGTTTCTTTCTTACACGATTTAAGTTTCCTAATAAAACTACACTATTTGTCAGATGGAGGTGGATTCTTTTAGATGTCACAATAACTTGTCATGAATCAGAAAATACTTAACAAATCTCTGGCTTTGAACACAAAACATCTGATTTACTTCAGGTAAATAGCTATTGTAAACTAACAAAAATGACTGAAATTTTCCCCAAATCAGCGCTTACTAACTCAGTATGTCTTTTTAGTTGTATATTGTCATCTGTTTATTTCCTCAGAAGTCAATTGGAATTATGTAAGTGCCATAAGTCGGTTAACAATAAAAGAAAAAACATACTCCAAAATTTGAAATGTTAGAATACTTACATTTTCTGTAGTTCCAGTAATTACATGGAGGCCATCATATGTTGATTTAATATACATACCCTAAAAAAAAAAATACAGCATAGGAAAACAAATGAAAACTGAAATATTTTCAAGGATATTATAACCTCATTTACCAAAAGAATTGCCGTATCAAATTAAAATTGCCATTGCCCCAGGGATGAATCCATGATCCAATAAGGCTGTCTTTGAACTTTAAGAAATTCCTATCTGAGTGTTCTGGCTTCTAAAGTTTGCCTGAAGAAGCCTGTACTCAGCTTAATCAAATAATTACTTGAAAAGTGAACTTACAAAATGCATCATGGTAATTCAATATCCTGAAGAACATAGTTCACGCTCCTCTAAATCCATACTACATGTGCTGTGGCAAAATAAAAGTTACAATGGGAAATTCAAGTATTGGGATATTATTAGTTTATTATACTTGATACATATTACACAATAAAAAGTAGGTTTCTATAGAGCCACTACAGAACTACTGGAGACAGAAGAATGATAAAATATTGTTTATATAAATTTTTTTTTTCTGTTTCTCTTTTGTGGTATCCTACACATTCTGTCTTAATCTTATTGCTGAAGTTTTAATAATTACATCCAATGACCTCTCTGTCAATAATTAAGAGGTGGAATTCCCTGGCGGTTCCGTGGTTAGGGCTCCACACTTTCACTGCTGAGGGCCCAGGTTCAATCCCTGGTTGGGGAATTAGATTCCACAAGTGTGACCAAAAATAAATAAATATTTAAAATTAAAATCATAATAATATTAATTTAGAGGTAATGTGTGGCACCCCATCCTCCCAATAAAGAAGAAATTCTGTTTCCCTTTAAACAAAGTGATTTCAGAAAAAGCTTCATTAAAGATAAAATATTATCTAGAAATCTTCAAATTATTCAAGTTTTAAGAACAAATGAAACTTTTAAGTTATGAACAGTGACGGGACCCTAAAAGAAAAAAATATCACAAGAAAGGATTCACATTTTAAATACTGAAATATTTTCATTCAAATAAATCAGAAAAAAATAGATGATTCTCTGAGTGGCCTTTTTTAATAAGGAACATTCTGTTAGATAAAAAATTTACTAAGTTTTACTTTGAAACTACTTTGCATCTCAACTATTGACTTCAAAAATTAAAAAATACTAACTTTAAAATAAACCTGAAGCCTGAAATATAAGGGACTTAATAACTAAGAACAATCATTTGGGAAAAAGCAGACATTTAAATAATTATGTGTAGACAATTGCAGTGTTAATTTCCTATACCTGGATGTTAATATATTTTGATATCTAAATGTACTTGTGTTTTCACTAAAAATAACTAAGAAATAAAAACAAGAAGCAGTAAGTTCATGGCATGGAACTATTAAGAAGTCATTGCGTAGGTTTTAATTCTGGAAAGTCATTTCAGTAATGTCATATGTTTAAGATGTTGGTATTAGTTCAGAAAATGTTTAAGCTTGGATCTCTTAATGTGAAACAAAATAAATGTAACTTTACAAGATGTTCATTTATCTGCAAATTCTAATTTCTTATATGAAAGTTCATCATTTTATATGAAATACATAACTAACCTCAACAAACATACAAACAGAAATTAATTAAAAATTGGTTAGTTCTTGGCTATAACCATATGGTAATATTCAATCTTATACAGGTGACAAGTGTATAACATATTTTTAAAGTTAGTATTTAATCCCATTATTTATTGGAAGGTAATACAACAGAAGAACAGGACAAGATTCTTGCAATCATTTTCCCCACGGGAGTTAATCAAATGACATCAAATTAATAAAGGATTTTTAAAGTACATTTGTAAGAGCTAAACTAATTTAGCTTTTTTTAGTTTTTTTTTACATAGAAGGATTGTGAGAGGATTAAGTGGAAAAAAAACAGTGAAATAAAACAATATATCAATATATAACTTGGACATAAACAACAATCATCACTCATCATTATCTATCACTATCATCACTAACAGCTACTTGTTACAATCTGCTAAGGATTGTGTTAGTGTTTGACATTTATTTAAATAGTCTGTGTGGTACACACTATGATTATCTCTGTTTCAGAAATAAGGAAACTGAGTTACTGATAGACTGGGCAGGTCTGCCAAAGGAGGTGAAGCTGCGTTTCGAGCCCAGACGATATTCTCAACCATGAGGCTCCTAATTTACAGATTCATTAACAGAAGGGTTGTCCACCTTCACTTTCCTTGTTAGAACAGAATATTTGGAAATTGTAGATACTGAGTCAAACATTCTCTGTTTAACGTCCATTCTAAAAAGATAAAGACCTCTCTAGCACACATATACTAAGTTCAATGTGGTTATAAAAGAATAACTGGGTTTGACCTTTTACAAATTTATTTTAATCACCCATCTCTTCTGACAACTGCAAGTAAAAGTTGATTATATTTCTCTCCACATTTCTTTCAACAGTGCATTACTGATTATGAATTAAGGTGTTTGACAAGAGCTCTATATAATTTCTTAAATGATTAGGTCATAGAGAAAGTCTAGTCTCCTAAAATAAATATTTAGAAAAGTCATTATATTCATCAGGATAAGAACTCATGGAGATAATCTAGTTATGACTCAGGAAATGAAATCTGTATGCAATTACTACACATACCAGGAACTTTTAAAATGGCAATTGTAAGCTAAAGCAAGTTATCATTAGTTATAGGAAGAGGATTTCATCATTATATATAATTAAATGTTGTGTAATTTATATTAAACCTAATTTTTTTTTTCAGATGGACAAAATATATTTTTAAATGCTTAAGTAAATAAGGATCTAGCTATGTATACAGAGTTCAGTTTTAGCAACTTCATAGTTACGAACAATAAAACAGAAATAAAACTTATTTTTACAATGCCACATAGAATGAAGATATTTTGCTTTATGCAACAAACCATTTGTTGTAACTGCTTTTCATAATCAAGACTGACTTCTTCAGCTTTTTAATCTTTCTGGTGGTACTAATGAGAAAAATGGCCAAAAGTCAGGCACAAAAAGAAACAAGTTACTTGGATGAGTTTCAAACTAATCATCTTCTGAATAATGAAGAGTTCACAGAAATACATCTGATCACTCGGTCACCTCTCAGAAAGGGTCAAACAGCAGGAGGACATGTAATTCAAATGGCTCTTTTTCTGGGACTGAGACAAATCTGGTTTTCCATTTCATCAAAATCTTCATTCTTCCTTCCTTTTTTTTTTTAAAGCAATTAATTAATTCTGGAGCTGACTCCAACAGCTCCCTGTCTTCTGTTCAGCTTGCCAAAATGACATTTGCTTCACTGTCTTCAAATAGCAGTTAACCAACGGAGCCAAAGCAACCTCACAGTCAAGTCAATGGAATAAAGCATTTTAGGCGCGAGTCCAAGTGTCTAAACAGCAAAAGAACTCTCTAAAGCAAAGAGGCTTCCCCAAGGTTGTACCCTAAGCCCTTTCCTCTCTATTCTTTCCATCTCTTGGCTCTGATCTAGTTTTGATATGTTCCAATAGTTCTCATTTTCCTTCCTTTAACTTTCTGATAATTATTGCTGTTTAAAAGCATTTTAGAAGCTAGCTTGATATATTTTAACCATTACTAAGCACAATTCCCACTATTCTTTATAATGCTCAAGACTCTCAAAACTAAGAAATCCTAGGAGATTTCACTACTTAGGTAGAAAGTTGATGAGCAATTTATCTAGTTTATCAGTGCAAGAATAAAGCCCGTTACCTTTTACCTATGACAGATGTTCTGCTTTGAAAGAGGCAGAAGACCATCTGCAGATGTTTTAAACTGATTAAACTTCATTAAAGCTTGGTACTCTCCCACATCTTTCTGTTTCTTTCCTTCATTTAAACACTTCTATGGCTAAGCTCATGCTAAATGTTATCCAAATCCTCAAATCTATTTCAAACGTGACTGACTAAACTCAAATCAAGTGATTGACTTTTAAAATGATACCTTGAATAAAGCTATATGATTTCTATTTAGTCATCTCCCCTTTAACATGAATCACATGAAATGGTTTTACACATAACTCCTTTTATTAACATTCAACATGTTAGCTTTTTCTTTTTGTCCCTTGGAAACATTTTCCCAATGAAATGCTACTGATTATACTTTTAAATGGATTCCTCTAAGTAGTTCTAATTTTAAAGCCATCCTCCTAAACTTCTCTACCTCCCTTTAGCCACCCCAAGTTTAACTGTGGGATAATGGAACAAACTTTGGTAAATTGCACCTCATTTAGAGTTACCTGGATTTAATCTCTGCCTCTGTTGTATGTCACCTTAATGTCATACATGGCAAACTGTGAGGATCTGTGATACCATTTTCTCATTTGCAAAATGAGAAAATTAATACCTACTCTACAGAGTTGTGAGGATGATGCCTGGTAAGTGGTAGGTACTCCTTCCTTTTCTCTACCAGCTCTCTTCCAGAATAACTGAATCTGGTTCTTGGCATTTTAAGTTCATGACTATTCCAAAGAGCACATCCAGCTCTACGTACTTGAAATTTTTAAAAAATAAAAGACCTGTCCAGGGTTATACCATCATTGAAAATAAAAATCAAGGTTTCATCAAGTCCGTAAATGAGCAATGTGTTGACTCACTTCACATGGTTATTTTCACCTCATTATTTCAGTGGAAATTAGAGGGAAAAATCAGGCTTTTATCTCAGAACAACACTGTCCTCAGAACTGCAAATTCATAGAGCTACAGGGAGCTTTAAAGAGGATCTAGTCCACCCCTTCCTGCCCCTCACATTCTACAGATGAAAATATTATGGCCAAGGAGGTTTAATTTACTTCCTCACCTCTCTCATATCCCACTCACAGCTCTATTTTATGGAAGTGATTTGTACCCAGGTTTTCTGTCTCCTAGTCTAATATTACATAGTGGCAGTCCATAATTTCTCACAGTGCAA
The DNA here is from genome assembly GCA_024291935.2 of Okapia johnstoni. NCBI lineage: Eukaryota > Metazoa > Chordata > Mammalia > Artiodactyla > Giraffidae > Okapia > Okapia johnstoni. The sequence continues at coordinate 18,495,720 of CM044305.1, forward strand.
ATCGTGCTTAAAGAACTTCTTTCCTTCAGAACTACTAAAAGGCGAGATTTTAAAGAAAGGAAAATCTTTAATACTACGGGTAGAAAGATGCCTTAAATAAAATCGGACTTTGTAAAACATAACCAAAAGGAATAGTAAGAATTTAAAATCATAAATATTACTTCAAATAAGTTTATAAACATTAAAATAAATTCTAAAACTAATCAAAATATAGCTAATAACACTTGTAAGTTACAATGATGATATACTTTGGCTATATCTGAGATGCTGATTTCCATCTTTCCAGGAAAATACAGATACAAGCCACAAAAAGACAGGGAGCTATGATTGCTGCTGCTAAGTCACTTCAGTCGTGTCCGACTCTGTGCGACCCCATAGATGGCAGCCCACCAGGCTCCCCCGTCCTTGGGATTCTCCAAGCAAGAACACTGGAGTGGGTTGCCATTCCTTCTCCAATGCATGAAAGTGAAAAGTGAAAGTGAAGTCACTCAGTCGTGTCCAACTCTTAGCAACCCCATGGACTTCAGCCTACCAGGCTCCTCTGTCCATAGGATTTTCCAGGCAAGAGTACTGGAGTGGGGTGCCATTTCCGATTACCCAAAAGTAATTTGTTAAGTATCCAGAGAAATGTCGCTCTATAGAAAACAGGACTTCAAGCCAAAAAAATCACTGGTGACCAATGAAGGCATTGCCCCCAGAAATAGTTATATATATGTACTGTGTATACACACACACACACACACACACACACACACACTTACACATACACCACACACACATATACAATTGAAGAAGGAAGGTCACATAAAAAGTTAAACCTGCACAGTGATATTTAAGAATATATTATCTGAATTACACTGTTAACAGTAGTTTTTAAGATTTCTACTTTCTAAAATATCCTTATTAGTATTCTTGGAAAATTCACCTATAGGGAGAGTAGAATCACTGTAGCACCAAACTATCATGAAATAGTTGTATAGTAGGTAAGATGTTCTCCAGTCAGTTTCTTGTTTTTTTTTTTTTTTGGTCTCTCACTTATTAATAGTAATATTATATGCTTTCTTTCTAGAGGCTCATTAAAAGAAAAGGTATCCCTTGGGTTAAATTTAGAATCAATACAATTTTTAATCAAGTGAACTAAATATAGAAGATTATCTTTATTATGACATAATAAAAAATACATCTCATAGATAGATGTTAGCCTAGTTTTAGCGATATCTACCTGCTTACTCACCCTTAAAAGAAAGAAAAGATGTGAATTATAAAGAGTATCGGGTTTATTTAGCTTATATAACCTAAGGGAAGAGAGACCTATTAAAACGAACAAACAAAAGCAAAATAAACAAAACACCCGTTTGCATCAGCAGGTAACACTGCGGTTTTTATTACAAAATTCTTAAATTTCCTGTAAATCTAAGGAACTTTGATGGCGGACTCTGCCCATCTCAATTTTTGCTGCCTTAACCTCTTATAATCAGCTTCCAAAATCATGTTTTCTCCTGGTCCCCTGTTTGCATTTTTTTTCTGTGCTGCCGTCTTGGCATATCCATTTTGGAAAAACTGGTCAACTCAGGCTTCATTTTGTTTGCCTCTCTTCTCTTCCGCATTCAGACCTATACTGTCTGTTGTTGCTGTTTTATGTAACCTTTGTCATTTTTTAGTTATTTAAGGCAGAAGGCAATATGGACTATATTATTTTCATCTTGTCACAATAAGTTGTTAATCTTTTCCTTTTATTTTAATTTGATAATGAAGTAAGCTATTCCAAATAAATTTATAATATCATTTTATCTCTAAACTTAGATGAAAATGAAAATCATCTGGATTATAGAAACAATGTACTCTAAGTCTGATATTTAATGTCTCTACCAATGTTATATGTTAAATGAACCTTCACTGGCTATAAGGCTTTTTTTAAATTCTTAAGGAAAACGTGAATTAGTTTGGTTAATGACAAATTCTTTTATTTTTCATCATCATAAAATACTTACACATATGGAATGTTGGTCATATTGTGGCAGTTAGAACTTTATGGAATTCAGAATTAGTCATTTAATCTCTGGCTGGCTGTGTGGTCCTAGGCTAGGTGTAATGTTTTTAGGTAACCTAAGCTAAAAATACTTTGCCAACAAGGTCTCCATTTCTAGTCAAGGCTATGGTTTTTCCAGTAGTCATGTATGGATGTGAGAGTTGGACTATAAAGAAAGCTGAGTGCTGAAGAATTGATGCTTTTGAACTGTGGTGTTGGAGAAGACTCTTGAGAGTCCCTTGGATGCAAGAAGATCACATCCAGTCATCCTAAAAGGAGATCAGTCCTCTGTGTTCTAGTGGAAAGACTAGTGCTGAAGTTGAAGCTCTAATACTTTGGCCACCTGATGCGAAGAGCTGACTCATTGGAAAAGACCCTGATGCTGGGAAAGATTGAGGGCAGGAGGAGAAGGGATGACAGAGGATGAGATGGTTGGATGGCATCACCGACTCAATGGACATGGGTTTGGGTAAACTCGGAGTTGGTGATGGACAGAGGCCTGGCGTGCTGCAGTTCATGGGACTAGCAAGAGTCGGACATGACTGAGCGACTGAACTGACTGAAGCCAAATATTTCAGGTACTCTCAAGGCTATGCATTAACTGTTTTTTCTGAAAACAAGGCATGCTGTTGTAACAATATATGGGAACAATGTTGTACTCCTGGTGTGTTTTTGTAAATTTATGAAGCCAATTCGTGACATGTGGATGCTGTTCACGTTTTCTCTCCAGTTTCTTTACAGCTATTTTTAAAAGTCCTTTATAAATTATCTCCTCAGATTAAATTGCTTTGGTATATTTTGGGTGGGTAGAGTGATGGGTTACTCTTTAAAAGTATAAACATTAATTCTGTATCCATTCCAGTTTGTTGTTAAGTGTGCTTTTTCCTTCACTCTTATTCTGATTAAAAAGATACATGAATATGAATCACACATCAAGTAAAATCTCTCCAGGATATCAATTCTCATTATAGATACTATGGACTATGGGTGGGGAGGGACTGATAGGATAAAATAATCATCTTTCATATCAGTTTATGGACTTTGCTTTAGAAACGATTATGTATTTGGTTTAAATAAGACATTGCTAGAGCTTCAAGTAAATAAGATAGAATAATAGGGCTAAATATATGGAGAGAAGCATAGTGATACTATGCAAATTAGAAGTTTCTAAAAAATAGACACAGTTTGTTTTTTTGTCATCTTGTTTTAATAATATAAGTCTTGCTAATGAACCTACAAGGAATGCAAATATGGATACATTAGGTACTGTGTTTCATTTAAACTCTGAAAATGGATAGGTTTGGGATTTATATATTCAGTGCTTCTCCTGTATTACCTTGTAACTATACATACATATTGTAATTACTTCATATTTCCTTTCACCTTTCATCTCCCATAATGTGATTGTGATTTCATTAACCAGGCCTATGTAGCTTACTTCTTTTCTAACTCTTGTGTTAAAGCACAGTTATCAGATATAATAGTAGCTTAATTGTTTAAAAATATTCTTTACATGTTGAACTGCCTTAATAGTGTGTACTGACTGCCAGTGTTCTTAAATGTGGATAGATGTACTTTTTTTAGCATGTTAAGTTTAGAAATCACAGAAGTAAAGTGCAAATGTTAAGGATTGAGAAGGACAATATTCAAAACTTACTGCTGTAGGACAGGGAAATTTTTCTAGTATTTTTTGAAAGACAAAACATTGAAATGTTTGATGGGGTATGGAAGGACTTTTGAAGGAAAAAGTGAAATACTCAGGATCTGATTTTTCATTAGGTCTACTGCAAATTGACTTCTTCAAAGTGTATATACATTTTAATGTATATATTTCTTAATATATATGTTTATATATTGTATGGACTTGAATGGGGTTGACTTAATTTTATATGCCCTAATATTAACAGTTCACATAGTCTTTATTTCATCTGAATTGGGTGGTTTAAGTCAAAATATTTTTTTAAAAAAAAATAATTTGGCAAATTCAGTTATTGCCAAATGTTTTTGTTTTCCATTTAATAATAGAGTAACATTTGCCTCAGGGCAGTTGTTCCAGGAGTCTGTAAAATGTACGTAATTTTGGGTTTGGGGACACATGTATAGCCCTACTGAGCACAGAAAATTCATGCAATAATATTATCATTTTCTTCACTCAAATCAAAATAATCATATGAACGTTTCTCTGTGAATACAAAAAAACACAGAGATTTTTTTTTCATACTTTATATATGGAAGTATGCCTAAGTGATTTTGTAAACCATACTTCTAGCTTGTAAAATTTACCACGCTTTTGTATGGCTGTTTTACTCAGTTGGTTTAAGGGTAAACTGTTGAAAACATGACCTACTTTTTTGTTTTGTTGTTGTTGGTTTTTCTTTTATTCTGTTTTAAGGTGAGCAGTTAGAGACCAAGCCCTTACTCCAGATAATGTATAAACATTTTGAAAAGAAAATAATATATACGCTCCCAATGATCAAATGACAATTGAAGACATTATGGATTAAATTAGTCTACAAACAAAGTACTGTATATGCTAGAAGAACAGCAATTTCTCAGAGGCATGTTTATTATGGGTATCACGTTTTAGGTCTTCAATCCATGCTTTCTATGAGACAAGTGTGTCAATTGTTGATGCCTTTTTTTCTTCTTGATATGGGTAGAGACCTGGGTACCTTATACCTAATGTTGGATGGTGAATATAGGTGACTTAAATGCAATGAGAAGATGATGGAATGGAACAATCAATTCAATTATGGCAGAAGAGAGAACATGTGTGCTAACAAGCTATGTGACAAAAACTGACTGATAAGATCAAGGTGTTCTCTGTCTTATATTGCTACTTTTAGTCTTAAAACTTTTATTTGCCTAACCAGAAGGGAGAGTAGAAGGGGACCTTCCTTGTGGACCTCAGTTTTTGGTAAAGATACAAAGAATAACCTGAGGTCTTACCTGTGCAAAAACACAAATTTATTGAAGAAAGAACAGAAAGACAAACCTCCAGGGAGAGATGGGGCCAAGCTCAGGAGAGGCCCTGTGACTGATAATGTACAGGGTTTTCAGACAGGGTTTTACATATTCATCTAGGCAGACTGGCTGAGTTTTTGATTGAAGTTGCAAGTTGAACCAGCAACAGGCTCTATTGTGCATATCTTTCCCATAATTAATTATGTTATAATCAGATAGATGTATGTATTGAATATTTTTGAACCCTTAATAGGCTACCTGGCTGCCTAAAGTCTCTTGAGGACACAAGCTTGTGAATCAAGGGTGCTACAATTGAAGTCCCGTATAGTTATTTTGTAGCATATTGTGAGTTCTCCTGGGTCCTTTCTAGGTGGGGTTTAGAGATAGCTTGAATCTAGGCCACCCTCATTGCTCATGCTAATTAATAAGCCTAAATTTTTATATGGAAGCTCTTAATTCAAAGGTTTTTCAGGTATACCAATAAAATGGTAAGGTAGATAAAAGTAGTTTTTGTTTGTTTTGTTTAAATCTGTTTTGGATAAATATGAGAAAAATAAGCATTTATGTAAAAAAATGAAACATTTAACTATTAAAAGCGTATTCACAGTTCACATTTCTTCTGCACTTTAATTTTTTCCTATAACATGTTCAAATTGTGAATATTTTTCCACGTAATTTTCACTTTGACAAGTATGTTTTTAAAGCACTTTATTCCATAATGTGTCAATAATGGTCTAGCTTTTAACTTGACGGCAGAAAGCTGGTCTTTGGAATGCAAAGAAATAATTTCTTACTCACAATTTCTAAAACTGCTTCCCTCTATCTCTCATTTTCCTATCTTTGCATTTATTGATCTCTTATTATCTATGTTAAATTGTAATTTTAATTTCATATGATTACAAACATGTAGGTAAGTCATATGTGTTTGGAATTGGTTTGATAATAGTCACTTTATAGTCTTGTCACTTAAATAAGGGTAAACAGGAACATTGTTCCTGTAGGTACCTTTACTCTTTGAAGTCTCTTATTAACTTCTTCCCACTTACAGTAGATGGAGGCCAGAAGTGCCCTATGGGAGGAGTTGCAAGAGTCTGGTAACCCCTGCATGAGATAATCCTGTTTAATCTTTGGGATATTCATCTAACTGAGCTATGTGCAGTTCATTGGCTTCCTTGGGAAGCACTGGGAGAATACACTATGCTATATCTGGGCCAGTACCAGATGTGATAGACTATTGAGTGCTCCCTTTTAAGCTTGTACCCACATAGGGATATTTTTTCACAGAAACTTGGGAGAGTGTCTCAGCTACACCACATCAGGGCTCCGCTCGGCCTACTAGATGGGGCAGGTTGGAGGTTACCCAGGGATCCCCAGGAAGTCATTCTAGTGTTAATGATTGGAAACTGGAGATAAAACCCCATAAACTTCCTTGCTCCCTGGGTGGTATAACTATGAGGTTTGTTTTCTACTTTGCTCTCAAAGGGCCCCTGTTAAGATGAGCTTCATTTAGCCGCACTGGTGAACTGCTCAATGGTGTGCACTCTATTAGGCTTCCTTACTAAAACTCCCAACTTTTGCATTTTGTAACACATGCTGCCCACTTAAGCATGGTAACACTTCAATTGATTTTGTTTCCATGCAGACAAGTTTGATAACAGTATATTACATGTCCTGGTGAAAGGGGGATTATGGCAGAACTGTCAGAGCCTGCCTCTGTCATCCTCAGGCCTGACCTTGTCGTGAGTCCCAGGCCCACTGGCTGCCTGCCCTGCCACCTGCAGTTCTTCACCTAAGGAAATTTCAAGGCTGTTGGAAACCCAAACAGTGAAAGAGTTGCCCCCAGGAGCAGCCCTCAAACAGTGACCAAGAGGAGACAAAAAAAGGGGGCAAGAGACAATACAAATTCGAGTAATGAAAAGCAAGCTTGATACATCTTTAAAATAGTCAATAAGTCCCTGAAGAAGAAAACAAACGAAGAATTCTAAGGCAGAACAGGAAGGAAGAGTATTTACCACTACTAAGAATATTAATAAGAACTTGCATCACTGGTTATTTCGGAACTCAGTAAATTTTCTTTGCTTTATCTGCACTAAAAGCCACCTAACATAAATCCCAGAACTGCTGAAAAACATGCTCGTCAAACCCTTGCAACAGCTTGGGACTCTGTTATATAAACTTTGGGAGACTATTAAACTTGAAGTAGAGAGCCTTTTGAAAATACATGTCCTTATCTGTTTTGGCATATTCATCCCCTGTAGAAGAGTTGTGTGATTCAAAGAATATTAAATAGTAAAATTTTTTAAAAAAGAAAAAACACAGCACTTCAAAAGGCTTAAATCTGGAAGCATTTCAAATACGAGGTTTAGGATTACCAGTACACTTTCCTAACCTCCTAATTATTTGAGAATGAGGGCACTTTTATGTATCTCTCTGTTTGGAATCACTGGAAATATCAATTAAACATAATAAAGTAGGAGAATCTCCCTTGGGATGTGAGATCATCTTATATACATGATGGCCTTCTGCTAGGGGTTAGTGATTCTTTAATCAATCCTGAGAGGTTTCCTAAGCCCAAGAAATTTGGTAGAATGATTTAGGGCTCACTTAGAGATGCTACTATCATTAGAACTACATTTATCTTTGAAAAAAAAGATGATCTCTATATATAAGCCATGTTTTTCATAGTGATACCAACAAAATCTCTCAACTTCCACAGAGAACATCCAATTTTATTCCACTTCTGTTCTCGCTACCCTTTCACAGTCTCCCTGTGCACAAAACATTGACAAGGTGTCTCACCAGAGTCACAGCAGCCACATGCAAACCACTTATCACCAGATACCACTGTTGCCATTGGGTGTCATGGCAACCAGAGACATGTACTAGAGCCTCTGATGGGTAATAGTGAGGCTATGATCCTCAAGCATCCTCAGTGAAGCCACAGATGTTCTGGGTACATGTGAGATAAATTTTATTTTCTCCTTTTCTCTAACATGCTGCTAGCGAGATATCAAAAACTGTCACTGAAATTCAATGAATATGGTTTTATTACCTTTTATTAAGAGTCCCATCTCTTTCAAGAACTGGGATATATGTTTTGAGGGAAATAAACTATAGAAATATTCAACTGACAGGGATCATAATGGACTTAACTTTTCTGTTCTTTTGTACATTTTTGTTAAGACAAACTTCTGTTCTTGCCTTCTATTAAGGGTTCTATTAAAATAAAATTGACATGATAAACTGCACATACTTAAAGAACACAATTTGACTAAGTTCTGAAATATATATATATATACCCATGAAACTACCAACAAAATCAAAAAAAGGAACATATCCATCACTTGCAAAAGTGTCTCCATACCTCATTCATAATGCCCCTATTTTCTTTCCACATTCCACCCCTCCACATCCCCAGATGACCATTGATAAACTTTCTATCACTATAGAGGTGTCTGCATTTTCTCAAAATTTATATAAATAGATTTACCCAGTGTCCACTCTTCTCCCTGGCTTCTTATACTCAGTGTAATTATTTTGAAAGTAATCCATATGTTTGTGGATATTATTAGTTTATTCCTTTGTTTTGTGAGTGTTTCATTGTATGAGTATACAACAGTATGTTTATTCATTAACCTGTTGAAGGATGCTTGATGTTATTACAATTGTATTAAAAATAAAGATGCTATGAAGATACATGCACAAGTCTTTGTATGAACAAATGCTTTTATTTTTCTTGAACTCCTTATTGAAATTGAAGAAAGTGGAGAAAACCACTAGACCATTCAGGTATGACCTAAATCAAATCCCTTATGACTACACAGTGGAAGTGAGGAATAGATTTAAGGGACTAGATCTGATAGAGTGCCTGATGAACTATGGATGGAGGTTTGTGACACTGCACAGGAGACAGGAATCAAGATCATCCCCAAGAAAAAGAAATGCAAAAAAGCAAAATGGCTGTCTGAGGAGGCCTTACAAATAGCTGTGAAAAGAAGAGAAGGGGAAAGCAAAGGAGAAAAGGAAAGATATTCCCATCTGAATGCAGAGTTCCAAAGAATAGCAATGAGAGATAAGAAAGCCTTCCTCAGTGATCAGTGCAAAGAAATAGAGGAAAACAATCGAATGGGAAAGACTAGAGATCTTTTCAAGAAAATTAGAGATAGCAAGGGAACATTTTAGGCAAAGATGGGCACAATAAAGGACAGAAATGGTAGGGACCTAACAGAAGCAGAAGATATTAAGAAGAGGTGGCAAGAATACACAGAAGAACTGTACAAAAAAGATCTTCACGACCCAGATAATCACGATGGTGTGATCACTCACCTAGAGCCAGACATCCTGGAATGTGAAGTCAAGCAGGACTTAGGAAGCATCACTACGAACAAAGCTAGTGGAGGTGATGGAATTCCAGTTGAGCTATTTCAAATCCTGAAAGATGACGCTGTGGAAATGCTGCATTCAATAGGCCAGCAAATTTGGAAAACTCAGCAGTGGCCACAGGACTGGAAAAGGTCAGTTTTCATTCCAATCCCAAAGAAAGGCAATGCCAAAAAATGCTCGAACTACCGCACAATTGCACTCATCTCATATGCTAGTAAAGTAATGCTCAAAATTCTCCAAGCCAGGCTTCAGCAATACGTGAACCGTGAACTTCCAGATGTTCATGCTGGTTTTAGAAAAGGCAGGGGAACCAGAGATCAAATTGCCAACATCCAATGGATCATCAAAAAGCAAGAGAATACCAGAAAAACATCTATCTCTGCTTTATTGACTATGCCAAAGCCTTTGACTGTGTGGATCACAATAAACTGTGGAAAATTCTGAAAGAGATGGGAATACCAGACCACCCGACCTGCCTCTTGAGAAACCTGCATGCAGGTCAGGAAGCAACAGTTAGAACTGGACATGGAAAAACAGACTTGTTCCAAATAGAACTGGACATGGAAAAACAGACTTGTTCCAAATAGGAAAAGGAGTATGTCAAGGCTGTATATTGTCACCCTGCTTATTTAACCTATATGCAGAGTACATCATGAGAAACGCTGGGCTGGAGCAAGCACAAGCTGGAATCAAGATTGCTGGGAGAAATATCTATAACCTCTGATATGCAGATGACACCACCCTTATGGCAGAAAGTGAAGAAAAACTAAAGAAAGTGAAAGAGGAGAGTGAAAAGTTGGCTTAAAGCTCAACATTCAGAAAACTAAGATCATGGCATCTGGTCCCATTGCTTCATGGCAGATAGATGGGCAAACAGTGGAAACAGAGGCTGACTTTATTTTTCTGGGCTCCAAAATCACTGCAGATGGTGACTGCAGCCATGAAATTAAAAGATGTTACTCCTTTGAAGGAAAGTTATGACCAACCTAGACAGCATATTAAAAAGCAGAGACATTACCTTGCCAACAAAGGTCCGTATAGTCAAACCTATGGTTTTCCCAATAGTCATGTATGAATGTGGAGAAGGCAATGGCACCCCACTCCAGTACTCTTGCCTGGAAAGTCCCATGGACGGAGGAGCCTGGTGGGCTGCAGTCCATCGGGTCGCGAAGAATCGGACACGACTGAACGACTTCACTTTCACTTTTCACTTTCATGCATTGGAGAAGGAATGGTAACCCACTCCAGTGTTCTTGCCTAGAGAATTCCAGGGACGGGGAAGCCTGGTAGGCTGCCGTCTATGGGGTCGCACAGAGTTGGACACGACTGACGAGACTTAGCAGCAGCAGCAGCATGTGAGAATGTGAGAGTTGGACCATAAAGAAGATTGAACACTAAAGAACTGATTGATTTCATATTGTGGTGCTGGAGAAGACTCTTGAGAGTCCCCTGGTCAGTAAGGAGATCAAAGAAGTCAACCCTAAAGGAAATCAATTCTGAATATTCATTGGACAGACAAGTTCAGAGACACCCCTGTAGGCGCTGTGGAGCGGCTGTGAGGAGATACCCCACGTCCAAGGGCAAAGGAAAAGCCCAGAAACAAGATGGTCGAGGGGCAAAATTTGATTTAGAATCAATCCCATTCACGCCAGAGGACACTCAGAAGGGCTCAAACAAACTTTGTGTGCACCAGGACCAGGGACCCCACAGAGACTGAGGACACAACTGTGTTTGTGCCATCTCCTGTGGTGGGTACGGGTTGGCAGTCGGTATGCCTCAGGGACAGGGGATCTGTGTGTGGGGATGGCATAAGTACCCTTGGAGGAGGTCACCATTTAACCCCACAATAGGGCTACCAGAACTAAAATAGGACGGGGAAAAGGCTCTTGGGAGGGACAACCGAATACTTGTGTACCAGGACCCTGAAGAAAGAAAACAGTGTTTGATCCCAAAAGGAGACTTGCTTGGGGGTGTGTATGGGAGTCTCCAGCAAAAGGCGGGGGCCGTGGTGGCCCTGCTGCAGGGTTGGGGGGCATGGACTGTAGCTGTAATGAATGGGATCTTTTGAGGGGAGGACAATCATTATCTTCATTACCTTTCACCATATTTTGGCCCAGTGTAAATAGCAGGGGTGGGGGGGGGACCAGGCTCCACCCGATCAACAGAATTTGGATTAAATAATTTTTAACTTATCATGGCCCCACCATAAAAACAAGGACCCAGTAATACCCTCAGTCAGTTCTATCCATCGGAAGCTTTATAAGCTCTTATCCTTCCTCCTCAGAGGGCAGACAAACTGAAAGTCACAATACACAGAAGGAAAACTAACACAATCTATTCACATTGGCCACAGGCAGTTGCACAATTCAATGGAAAACTATGAGCCATGACATTTAGGGCCACACAAGACGAAACTGGTCCATGGTGGAGAGTTCTGGACAAAATGTGGTTCCACTGAGAAGGGAATGGCAAACCACTATCAGTACTCCTGCCTTAACGAACCCCATGAACAGTACTGAAAAGTGGCAGCAAAAAAAGACAGGACAACCTAAAGATGAACTCACCCAGGTTAGTGGTTGCCAATATGTCACTGGAGATCGGTGGAAAATAACTCTAGAAAGAAGAAAAGATGGAGCCAAAGAAATAAAAAACACACACAGTTGTGGATGGGACTGGTGTTGGAAGCAAGGTCCGAATGATTGTAGAGGACTATATTGCAATAGGGAACTGAAAATGTTAGGTCATGAATCAGTCAAATTGGAAGTGGTCAAAACAGGAGATGGCAAGAGGTGGAAAATCGGACCCATTTTAGGGGAATCATGTGAACTAAAATGGACAGGAATGGATGGGGAATTTAAAACTCAGATGACCATTATATCTACTACTGTGGGCTAAGAATCCCTTAGAAAGGAAATGGAGTAGCCATCATGGTCAACAAAGAACAGTCTGAATGAAATTGCAGTACTTTGGATTGCAAGCTCCAAAAAAAGACACCAATGATTCCTCTGTTCATTTCCAAGGGCCAAAACCATTCTATGTCACGGTTAATAATCCAAGTCCTATGCACCTGAACAGTAATGCAGAAAGAAGGCTGATAGTAGAACCATTCTCAGAAGACCTACAAGACCCTTCTAGAACTATCACCCAAAAAAGATGTCCTTTTCATTTATAGGGACTGGAAATGCAAAAGAAGGAAGTCAGGAAACACCTGTACTAACAGGCAAATTTGACCCCTCTCTTGGAGTACAGAATGAAGCAGGGCAAAGGCTAATAGAGTTCTGCCGAAGAGAACGCCACATTGTCATATAGCAAACAACCCTCTTCCAACAAACACAAGAGAAGACTCTAACATAATGGACTTCACCGTGATGGTTGATTACAGAAAATCAGATTTGATTATATTCTCTTGCAGATCCCAAAGACAGAGATGCTCTATACAGTCAAGCAAAAACACAAGACCAGGAGCTGACTGTGGCTCATGATCATGAACTCCTTTATTGCCAAATTCAGTCTGAAAGTTGATGAAAGTGGTCGAAAACCACTTGACCACTCAAGATGATGAACCTAAATCAAATCCCCTATGAGGTATACAGTAGAAGATGCGAAATAGATTTAAGGGACTTAGATTCTGATAGAACAGAGTGCTGATATGACTATGGACGGAATTTCAGTGACATTGAACAGGAGACAGGAATCAAGAACCATCCCCAAGAAAAAAAAGAAATGCCAAAAAATCAAAATGGCTGTCTGAAGGAGGCCAGCTATTTAAAAATTGCTGTGAAATGAAGAGAAGTGAAAAGCAAAGGAGAAAAGGAAAAAGATATACCCATTTAAATGCAGAGTTCAACGAACAGCAAGGAGGAGAAGAAGCCTTCCTCAGCATTCAGTTGCCTATGAAATAGAGGGGAATACAATACATTGGGAAAGACTAGGGATTTCCTTCAAGGAAAAATTAGTGATACAAGGGAAAATTTCATGCAAACATTGGCCTAAATAAAGGACAGAAATGGTTTGGATCCTAACAGAAGGAAGAACATATTAAGAAAGAGGTGGCAAGAATACACTGAAGAACTGTACAAAATAAGATCTTCACAACACAGATATCTTTGTAGATGGTGTATCACTCACCTAGAGCCAGACATTCCTGGAATTATGAAGTCAAGTGGGTGAGCCTTAAGGAAGCATTCACCTGATGGAACAAAGATAGTGGAGGTGATGGAATTCCAGTTGAGCTATTTTCAAATCTTTGAATGATGATGGATGTGATAATGCGTGCAAATCAGTAGTGTAAGGCTAATTTAGAAAACTACAGCAGTGGGACACAGGTAGTGGAAAGGTCGTCTTTTCATTCCAGTCCTAAGAAAAGGCAAATGGCCAAAAAATGCTCAAACTACCGGCAACTAATTGCCACTCATCTACACATGGTAGGCAAAGTAATTCTCAAAATTCTCCTGAGCCAGGCTTCAAAAAATATCGTGAACCTATGTACTTCCAGATGCTCAAGCTGGTTTTTAGAAATGGCAGAGGAACCAGAGATCAATTGCCAACATTTGCTGTGGTCATTGAAAGATCAACAGGAGCTCCAGAAAAATACTATTTCTTCTTTGTTGAATATGCCTAAGCCTTTGACTGTGTGGATCACAATAAACTGTGGAAAATTTCTTCAATGAGATGGGAATATCAGACCACCTGACTGCTCTTGAGAATCTGTATGCAATTCTGGAAGCAACACTTAGAACCTGGGACATGGAACTAACGACTGTTCCAAATAGGATAATAAGGATTACGTCAAGGCTATATATTGTCACCTGCTTATTTAACATATATGCCAGAGGTAACAACAGAGAGAAAACGCCGGGCTGGAGGGGATAGCCACAAGCTGGAATCATGATTGCTGGGAGAACAAAAACATAACCTAAAGATAGCCGATGACACTACCCTTATGGAAGAAGTGAAGAAGGAAACCTAAAAGAGCCTCTTGATGAAAGTGAAAGTTGGCTTAAGCTCAACATTCACAAAACTAGATCATGGATCAGGGTTCCCATCACACTTCATGGCACAATAGATGGAGAAAGAGTGGAAACAGTGGCCAGACTTTAATTTGGGGGGGCTCCAAAATCTCTGCGATTGTGACTGCAGCCATGAAATTAAAAGACACTTACTCCTTGGATGAAAAGTTATGACCAAACTAGATATCACATAAAAAAACAGAGACATTCTTTGCCAATTAAGGTCCATCTGTCAAGGAAATGGTTTTTCCAGGGAGTCAATGTATGGAAGTTGGAGTTGGACAAGTGAAGAAAGCTGAGATCCGAAGAATTGATGCTTTCCTGAACTGTGGTGTTGGAGAAGAACTCTAGAGAGTCCTTGAACTCGCAAGGAGATCCAACCAGTCATCTAAAGGATATCGTCCTGGCGTGTTCACTGGAAGGACTGATGTTGCAAGCTGAACTTCTATACTTTGGCCTCCTCATGCGATGGTTTGTGAAGTGTTGAATCATTAGAAAAGGGCCCTAATGCTGGGAAAGTACTGGGGCTAAGAGGAGAAGGGGGAACAGCAGAGGATGAGCTGGCTGGGTGGCCATTACCAACTCGAGGACACTGGGTTTGGGTAGGGGGAACTCGGGGTTGGTTGTAGGGTCAGGGTAGGCCTCGCGTGTTGCAATTCACTGGGTTGCAAAGAGTTCGGACACGATCTGAGGCGACTGAATGAACTGATACTGTATTGGTGTTTTTCTTTCAGGTTTTACTTCTTGTGTATAAAAGGCTCCAGTTTTCATCCTTCTACAATAGAAAACTGATTCCAAATGCATTCTTTTTTAATGGATGAGTAATATTACATTGTGTATATGTTTACTCCACAGATTCCTTCTATCCATTTTGTCTGCTAATGGACACTCTAGGTAGCTTCCATCGTCATTGCTAGTATACACAGTGCGGTTGTTTGTAAACTTGGGGGTACAATGTGACTCTTTCAATTTGAGTTTTCCTCGTTGTGTTATGCCAGCGTGGGAATTGCTGGGTGAGATGGCAGTTCTACTTCAGTTTTTTCAAGGAACTCCTACTTTTCTCCATAGTGGCCTTGTACTAGTTTGCCTTCCACCAACAGAATAAGAGGGTTCCCTTTTCTCCACACCCTCTACTCTCCAGCATTTATTGTTTGTAGGACTTTCGGATAGCAGACATTCTGACGGGAGTGAGTTGGTACCTCATTGTGGTTTTGATTTGCTTTTTCTCTAATCATGAGTGATGTTGAGCATTTTTCATGTGTTTGTTTAGCCATCTGTATGTCTTCTTTGGAGAAATGTCTGTTTAGTTCTTTGGCCCATTTTTTGATTGGGTCGTTTATTTTTTTTTTTACGGGGAATTGAGCTGCAGGAGTTGCTTGTATATTTTTGAGATTAATTGGTTTGTCTGTTGCTTTGTTTTGCTATTATTTTCTCCCATTCTGAAGGCTGTCTTTTTCATCTTGCTTATAGTTTCCTTTGTTGTGCAAAAAGCTTTTAATTTTAATTAGGTCCCATTTGTTTTATTTTTTGCTTTTATTTTCAATTATTCTGGGAGGTGGGTCATGGAGGATCCTGCTGTGCTTTATGTCAGAGAGTGTTTTGCCTATGTTTTCCTCTAGGAGTTTTATAGTTTCTGGTCTTACGTTTAGATCTTTAATTCATTTTGAGTTTATTTTTGTGTATGGTATTAGAAAGTAGTGTTCTAGTTTCGTTCTTTTGCAAGTGGTTGACCAGTTTTTCCCAGCACCACTTATGTTAAAGAGATTGTCTTTTTTCCATTGTATATTCTTGCCTCCTCTGTCGAAGATAAGGTGTCCATAGGTGCGTGGATTTATCTCTGGGCTTTCTATTTTGTTCCATTGATCTATATTTCTGTCTTTATGCCAGTACCATTACTGGCTTGATGACTGTGGCTTTGTAGTAGACCCTGAAGTCAGGCAGGTTGATTCCTCCAGCTCCATTCTTCTTTCTCAAGATTGCTTTGGCTATTCGAGGTTTTTTGTATTTTCATACAAATTGTGAAATTATTTGTTCTAGTTCTGTGAAAAATACCATTGGTAGCTTGATAGGGATTGCATTGAATCTATAGATTGCTTTGGGTAGTATACTCATTTTCACTATATTGATTTTCCAATGATCCGTGAAACATGGTATATTTCTCCATCTATTTGTGTCCTCTTTGATTTCTTTCATCAGTGTTTTATACTTTTCTGCATATAAGGTCTTTTGTTTCTTTAGGGAAGATGTATTCCTAAGTATTTTATTTTTTTCGTTGCAATGGTGAATGATATTGTTTCCTTAATTTCTTCTGTTTTTCTCATTTGTTAGTGTATAGGAATGCAAGGGATTTCTGTGTGTTAATTTTATATCCTGCAACTTTACTATATTTCATTGATTAGCTCTCATAATTTTCTGGTAGAGTCTTTAGGGTTTTCTATGTAGAGGATCACGTCATCTGCAAACAGTGAGAGTTTTACTTCTTCTTTTCCAATCTGGTGTCCTTTTATTTCTTTTTTCTTCTCTGATTGCTGTGGCCCAAAACTTCCAAAACTATGTTGAATAGTACTGGTGAGAGTGGGCACCCTTGCCTTGTTCCTGACATTAGGGGAAATGCTTTCAGTTTTTCACCATTGAGGATAATGTTTGGGTTTAGTCATATATAGCTTTTATTATGTTGAGGTATGTTCCTTCTATTCCTGCTTTCTGGAGGGTTTTTTATCATAAATGGATGTTGAATTTTGTCAAAGGCTTTTTTCTGCATTCTATTGAGATAATCATATGGATTTTTATCTTTCAATTTGTTAATGTGGTGTATTACATTGATTGATTTGTGGATATCAAAGAAATCTTCGCATTCCTGGGATAAAGCCCACTTGGTCATGACGTATGATCTTTTTTAAATATGTTGTTGGATTCTGTTTGCTAGAATTTTGTTAAGGATTTTTGCATCTATGTTTATCAGTGATATTGGCCTGTAGTTTTTTTTGTGGCATCTTTGTCTGGTTTTGGGATCAGGGTGATGGTGGCCTCATAGAAGAGTTTGGAAGTTTACTTTCTCTGCAATTTTCTGCAAGAGTTTGAGTAAGACAGGTGTTTTCTTTTCTCTAAATTTTTGGTAGAATTCAACTGTGAAGCCATCTGGTCCTGGGCTTTTGTTTGTTGGAAGATTTCTGATTACAGTTTTGATTTCTGTGCTTGTGATGGGTCTGTTAAGATGTATTTCTTCTCTGGTTCAGTTTTGGAAAGTTATACTTTTCTAAGAATTTGTCCATTTCTTCCAAAGTTGTCCATTTTATTGGCATATAGCTGTTGGTAGTAGTCTCCAATGATCCTTTGTATTTCTGTGTAGTCTGTTGTAATCTCCCCATTTTCATTTCTAATTTTGTTGATTTGATTCTTCTCCCTTTGTTTCTTGATGAGTCTGCCTAATGGTTTCTCAGTTTTGTTTATCTTCTCGAAGATAGAAAAACCAACTTTTAGTTTTGTTGATTTTTTGCTATGGTCTCTTTTGTTTTTCTTTTGCATTTATTCCTGCCCTAATTTTTTAAGATTTGATTTCTTTCTTATACTAACCCTGGGGTTCTTCATTTCTTCCTTCTCTAGTTGCTTTAGGTGTAGTGTTAGGCTATTTATTTCGATTTTTTCTTGTTTATTGAGGTACGCCTGTATTGCTATGAACTTCCCCTTAGCACTGCTTTTTACTGTGTCCCATAGGTTGTGGGTTGTTGTGCTTTCATTTTCATTTGTTTCTATGCATATTTTGATTTCTTTTTTGATTTCTTCTGTGTTTTGTTGGTTATTCAGAAGCCTGTTGTTTAGCCTATATATGTTGGGAATTTTTAATAGTTTTTTTTTTTTTCATGTTAATTGAGATCTAATCTTACTGCATTGTGGTCAAGAGAAGATGGATTGGAGATGATTTAAATTTTTTGAATTTTACCAAGGCTAGATTTATGGCCCAGGAGGTGATCTATCCTGAGAGAGAAGGTTCCATGTGCACTTGAGGAAAAAGGTGAAATTCATTCTTTGGGGTGGAAATGTCCTATAGATATCAATTAAATCTAGCTGGTCTATTGTATCATTTAAAGTTTGTGTTTCCTTGCTAATTTTCTGTTTAGTTGATCTATCCATAGGTGTGAGTGGGTAGTATAAAGTGTCCCACTATTATTGTGTTATTGTTTAATTTCCCCTTTCATACTTGTTAGCATTTGCCTTTACCTGCTGTGGTGCTCCTATATTGGGTGCATATATATTTATTATTTTTATATCTTTCTTGGATCAATCCTTTGATCATTATGTAGTGTCCTTCTTTGTTTCTTTTCACAGCACTTTATTTTAAAGTCTATTTTATGTGAAAATGAGTATTGCGACTCCTGCTTTCTTTTTGAGTCTCAATTTGCGTGAAATTTTTTCTTCCAGCCCTTCACTTTCAATCTGTATGTGTCCCTTGTTTTTGAGGTGGGTCTCTTGTAGACAGCATATATAGGGATCTTGTTTTTGTATCCATTCAGCCAGTCTTTGTCTTTTGGGTTGGGGCATTCAACCCACATTTGCATTTAAGGTAATTATTGGTAAGTACTGGTCCCGTTGCCATTTACTTTGTTGTTTTGAGTTCATGTTTATACATCCTCTCTGTGTTTCCTGTCTAGAGAAGATCGTTTAGCATTTGTTGAAGATCTGGTTTGGTGGTGCTGAATTCTCTCAGCTTTTGCTTGTCTGTAAAGCTTTTGAAAATTCTCCTTCATATCTGAATGAGATCCTTGCTGGGTACAGTAACCTGGGTTGTAGGTTATTTCTCTTTCATTACTTTAAGTATGTCCTGCCATTCCCTTCTGGCCTGAATAGTTTCTATTGAAAGATCAGCTGTTATCCTTATGGGAATCCCTTGTGTGTTATTTGTTGTTTCTCCCTTGCTGCTTTTAGTATGGGGTCAAAAAATCAGTCAACTTCTTCTGGACACTGAGGCAACTTTATCTGTGCTCCCCTGAAGCCCCTGGCCCACTTTCTTCCCGATCCACTACCATAATGGGGCCATCTAGATGAGCCAAACAATATTAGGTCAGTCAGCCTTTAAGCAGCAACTGGGACCTGTGCTGTTTTCTCACAAACTTTTCTGATCGTGCTGGAGTCTCCCTCACCCCGTCTGGGGAGGGACATACTGAGCAAGGTCCAGGCCTCTGTTTTTCATGAATTATGGAGTCCGCCCTTTCTCTCCCATTAACTGAACAAAATGTAAATCCTAAAGTGTGGGGCTGATGAAAAAAACCTGTGGGTCGAGCTCACAATGCTGTTCCTGTCTTTATCAAGCTCAAAGACCCTCACCTATTTGACACATCAAAGCAGTACCTATTAAAGCTAGTGGTGTTAAGGGAAGGTTAAAAACCCATCATTGAGAATTTAAAAGGAGCAGGGGCCATTAATCCCCTGTAACAGTCCAAACAACACTCCCATTTTGGGTGTAAAAAGTCATATGATAAATGGAGAGCTGTTCAAGATATATGAATAATAAGTGTTTAAGCCTTATACTTTATTGTCCGAAATTCCCTTAATGAGCCAAATATGACTTGAAGAGAATTGAGAGGATTCTTGGGCATTACAGGCTATTGTTGCATTTGGATTCTGGATTATGGGGGAACTTGCCCAGCCTTTATCTAAACTTATAACTGAGACTCAGTAGACCCAAACTGACAAGCTGGTTTTTTGGTCCCCCAGAGACTCAAAGGGCTTTTTAAGGCTCTTCAAAAACTGCTCTCGTACAGGCTCCAACTTTGAGCTTGCCCACAGGATCAGAGTTTAGTTTGTTACTGAAAAAAAGGCTATGGCCACATTTCTTAAGGGTAACTGTTACTATTGTTCTGCTAATGCCTAAAGCTCGTAAATTTACTAAGGGGCAAAATCTTACTGTAGTGACTTCTCATCATATAAGTGGGATCTTAAACTCTAAAGCTCAGAGTGACAATGGCTCCATCTTTAAAGCTGCTATAACTCAAGGGTAGGTGTCAAAAAGCTCTAGGAATAGAATATCACACTGTTCCTGGAGACCCCAATCTTCAGAAAAAGTTGAAAAGGGCGTAATGACATTATTAAAAGTCATCCATGTAAACTAACTCAGGAAAACACAAGACAGTTTGGTTTACACTTCTACCCATAGCTTTAATGAGGGCTCAAACTGCCCCCCTGCAAAAGAAAGGGACTGTCTCTATGACAGACTGTTTCTGTGCACAGAGATATTGTCATAGATCCTGAAGCCTTAAAATTAACTATGTGACTCAGCTTTTAGCTTTTCAACAGAAATTATTGGGAGGTTAAACACCTCACCCAGCCTTTGAGTCAAACAAGCCACTGTGTGAGCTAGGAACCAAGATGGGCCTGAGAATCTATGTGGGCTTGCTTCTGCTGACTCCAACAAAAGTCCTGAGTCTGCCGAGTGACCCTCAAGACAACGCCTTCCTGTCCTGGGCTCATTCCTATGCCACATTCCACAATCAACATAATTGCTGGGTCTGCAGAGTACTCCCCTCCTCACCAATTGAAGACTTCCCATGGTGGGTTTCTTCTGCTTCAAGGAAAGGACTTTCTTCAACTGTGTGATGACATCTAACAATCCTAAAATGGACTGGCATAACATATTGTACCTAAACTGTGGACATAGTGTGACTTTTAATTTTGATTAGGTTTTAACTTGGTTTAATAACTACTTTGCCTTACATCTGTAACTGCAAAACGGGGTTTGTTTCTAGCTGTCTGAAAGCTTTTAAATTAAAAATGGGTGTCCAAGTTCCTGTGAGTGCCACAACCTCCTTCAATTTTTACTTGGGGCCCCTGGATCAGAGACCCTCAATATGAGGATTAGGAGAATATGTTGCCTCAACGATTTAGGGACAATGCCCCTCAACAGCAGGAAGTAGTTATGGAACAAAAGTGATGCCCCTGTCCCTTGGCAACATAATTCTCCTAAAAGAAAAGAGGGGAATGAGAGAGTCAATTCCTAGGTAGGTTGATAAGAAGTTCAGGGTTCCCGAGGAGGAGAAAGGGGTCAGGAGTCCTCGAGAAGGAGAAAGGGATCTGGGCTCTCAAGAAATGGAAATGTAGAAAAGTTTTTCCACATTGCTTTGTCTTAGTCAATACAACAATGTATCTTGCCTGAGGACATGTTTCTCCTTAACAAGAACCTTCTGACTAATCCTGTCATCTTAAAATGTATATTATGGAAGTGGGTCTGGAAAGATCTTTCTATTGTTTGCTCTACTCTTGTTAATTTAAGATGTTTGTTGTGGGAATGGGGTCTGAAAAAAGTATATAAGGCCTTGATAAGACTAGCTAGGGGGGCATTCTCCATTCCCCTTCTGATGTCTATGTCAGAAGCTTTCTCTGTCCCTTTTTCTTACTTTGATAAAACTCTGCTAAACAAAAGCTCTTGAGTGATCAAGACTGGTCCCTGGTCCCTAAGCTAAATCTTCTTCAGAGATCACAAATCTGACATCGTTCACCTTAAGCGGGGCTTCCCTGGTAGCTCAGACGGTAAAGCATCTGCCTACAGTGCGGGAGACCTGGGTTCGATCCCTGGGTCCAGAAGATTCCCTGGAGAAGGAAATGGCAATTCACTCCAGTACTCTTGACTGGAAAATCCCATGGACCGAGGAGCCTGGTAGGCTACAGTCCATGGGGGTCCCAAAGAGTCGGACATGATTGAACGACTTCACTTCATTTCACTTCTTCACCTTAAGCTATCAATAGGCTGTTATGTAACACAGTGTTTTTTATATGGTAACACGTGTCTTTCAAAATGTGAATGTCATAGTATGGAGGAGCAAAACATGCCAAATCAAAATGTCTCTTTTGATATGCAGATTATTTCTAACTGAAAACAATCAAGGCCAAAAGACTCAGAAAGGAACTTGAACTTCTGCCTAATGCCTGAAAGAATTTAGACAAAGGTCCTATTCCCTGAATAGAACTATGACCAGAGATATCCGCAAAGATTATGGGCAAGGTATGATGGGGAAATTTTGGCAGGGCCTAGAGATGAGAGTCCACTCTGTGGCCCGGGGTCTCTGTCTGGCGCAACAATCATTTGTTTACCAACATTTGCTTTTCCATCTCTGTGAGAATTGCCCTCATATCCTTTCAAGTCCCAAACCACTACCATTAACATCTTTTGCTTTGATTCCAGGCTTTGTCCATGTTGGTGAGTTATTCAGTTTTACTGGGTTCTCATGTGTGCTTGCCGCTGCTAAGTCCTTTCCAAGTGTGACCCAAACCACTACCATTAACATCTTTTGCTTTGATTCCAGGCTTTGTCCATGTTGGTGAGTTATTCAGTTTTCCTGGGTGTCTCTCATGTATATGTGATATTAAACTTTTATTTTATCCTAGTAATCTGTCTCGCGTCAATTTAATTCTTAGACCACACACAAAAACCTAGAAGGGCAGAGGGAAATTTCATCCTCCCTCACGTTAGCTACATCTCACGTATTTCTTTCTGAGTTCACAATCCCTCTTAATGAGGTTTTCAGTTAAAACCTGGACAGCTAAGAATGTCATTAATGATTTTACTCATATTGATATAATTACATATTTCATTATGTAACAGAAATTTGTATTTATTTATTTACTTTTGGAGGAGCTAGGAATATACATTTTATTTATTTATTTATTTTTAATACCAAAAACATTTTGTATTGGGGTATAGCCGAATAACAACATTGTGATAGTTTCAGGTGAATACTGAAGGGACTCAGTCACACATATACATGTACAATCATTTTTATATCTTTATTTTTTGAACCATGCTCTCTTTGCAAAATTTAATCTCCAAACATTCTGCAAATCTTTTTGATCTAAAGGTAATTCTGCATATTTTCCATAAGAGATGATATTTACAATGTTTGTTTGCAGTGTAATTATCCTATAATATTTTTAACTTTCCTTTTCAAAATATGGGTTTATGTACTCTAAAACAGATTTTAAAAAATAGTTAATAAACACCAGTATTCCTCCGAACATTGCCTTCTACTTGAACTGGCATTTCATTCTTGGAAATAGAACTTTTCATATTTTGACATATTATTATCTTGTTTCTATAATACACTGTTGCTAAAGGTCTGAATGATCGGCTGGTTCTTACATACTTTTTGAGCCAGTATACAGCAGTACTGGATTGAAAGGAAGTTAATCCTATTATGCTTTATCATGCATTCTGTCACTTTTGCCCTTTTGCCAACTCCTATATTAGGTATTCAGTGCTGAATGTGAACAGGTTCCTATACTTTTATCTGTATCAGAAACCATTTATGCTCCACATTCTGTATCTTTAATTTCTCAGAGTGACAGCACATATTCAGGTTTGGTGTCCCTAACCTGAATATCCATCTCTTAACAAAAACATTCCCAAACTCTTTCACATTTCACGCTAGCTTGAATGTCAAGGTATGGCACTCCTCATATCATTTAAAAGTACACACCTCTCAAGCCATCTGTACCCTGTGTTCTTGAAAAATGCACATACTGGACACGGTTCCAGCCAATCCGCCACCCTGCAGTAAGTTTCTCCTGTTCTGCTGAGCTTTTGAAGAAATTCTCCTAACCTCCCAACATCACAATTAGCTACTGAACAACAATTGACAAGAGGATGTTGGAACCCACCAAAAAATGATACCATATGTCCAAGGAAAAAGGACAAGCTACAAGGAAACACTAGGATGGGCACAATCACACTGAAATCAAATCCCTTACCAGCCGGGTAGGTGACCCACAAATTGGAGAACAATAATACCAAAGAAGTTCTCACACTGTGGCGAAAACTCTAGGCCCCAGATTAGATGTCCCAACATGGGGATCCAGCAAAAGGAATGGGAATCCCCAGGGAATCTTACTTTGAAGGACAGTAGGATTTGATCACAGAACTCCCGCAGGACTGGGAGAAAAAGAGACTCTTGGAGGGCAAAAAGAAAAGCTTATGTGCCCCAGGATCCAGGGAAAAGGAGCAGTGACATCACAAGAGATGGAGCCAAACTTGCCTGTGAGTGTCTGAGGGTCTCCTGCAGAGTTGAAGGGCCACAGTGGCCTGTTGTGAGGACAGGGGAACTGCTAGCAGCATTCCTGGGAGGCATGTGTTGTTGTAAGTCCTTTTGGAAGTCGCCTTTAGTCCTACCATAGAACCTGTAGACTCCAGGACTGAGCAGGTTCAGGAAAAACAAGTAAAAGGGAGGGAGCACACCTGCACTCATCATCAGAAAATTGTATTAAAGATTTACTAAGCATTACCATGCCCACCAGACCAAGAGCCATGTTTCCCCACAGCCAGTCCCTCCCATCAGCAAGCTTCCACAAGCCTCTTAAACTCATACTTCAGAAGGCAGACAGAAGAAGCAAGAACTACAATCCCCAAGTCTCTAGAACAAAAACCACAATCACACAAAGGTAACCTAAATGATCTCGTGGATCACATCCTTGTTCTAACTCAAGTAGCTATGGGCCAGGGCATGGAGGGCCACCCAAGGTGGATGGGTCACATGGAGAGTTCTAACAAAACGTGGTCCACTGGAGAAGAGAATAGCAAACCACTTCCATATCCTTGTTTGGAGAACCCCACGAACAGTACAATACATGTACAAATACGTGAGAAAAGAAGACAAGCAAAGGCAAAGAAGAAAAGAAAAGATATACCAATCTGAATACAGATTTCCAAAGAACAGCAAGAAGAAATATGAAAGTATTCTTAAGTGAACAATGCAAAGAAATAGAGGGAAAAAATAGAATGGGAAACACTAGAGTTCTCTTCAAGAAAATTAAAGGTACAAAAGGAACGTTTCATGCAAACACGGGCACAATAAAGGACAGAAACACTAGGGATTGAACAGAAGCAAAAGATAAAAAGAAGAGGTGGCAAGAATACACAGAATTGTACAAACATGGTCTTAAAGATCCCGGATAACAATGAAGGTGTGATCACTCACCGAGAGCCAGACACCCTGGAGTGTGAAGTCAAGTGGGCCTTAGGAAGCATTTCGATGAACAAAGCTAGTGGAGGTGATGTTATTCTAGCTGAAGTATTTCAAACCCTAAAGATGATGCTGTGAAAGTGCTGCACTCAATACGCCAGCAAATTTGGAAAACTCAGCAGTGGGCACAGGACTGGAAATGGTCAGCTTTCATTCCAACCTCAAAGAAGTGCGATGCCAAGGAATGTTCAAACTATCATATAATTTCGCTCATTTCACAAGGGAAATGCTAGGAAGGGAATGCTCAAAATCCTCCAAACTATGCTTCAACAGAATGTGAACCAAAAACTTCAATCTGTACAAGCTAGATTCAGAAAAGGCAGAGGAACCAGATTACATTGCCAATTTCCATTGGAAAAAGCAAGGGAATTCCAGAAAAACTTCTACTTGCTTGACTATGCTAAAGCCTTTGCCTGTGTGAATCAGAGCAAACTGTGGAAAATTCTTAAAGCCATGGGAATACCAGACCACCTTACCTGCCTTCTGAGAGACCTGCATATAGGGTAAGAAGCAACAGTTAGAAGTGGACAAAGAACAACAGACTGGTTCCAAATGGGGAAAGGAGTAACTCAAGGTTGTATATCGTCACCCTGCTTATTAAAGCTATCTGTTGAGTACAGCACGCACATTTATGGGCTGGATGAAACACAAGCTGAAATCAAATTGCTGGGAGAAATGTCAACACCCTCACATATGCATATGATACCACCCTTATGGCAGAAAGTGAAGTGGAACTAAAGAGACTCTTGATGAGGGTGAACGAGGAGAGTGAAAAAGCTGGCTTAAAATTCAACATTCAAGAAACTAAGATCATGCATCTGGACCCAACACTTCATGGCGAACAGATGGGGAAAAAGTAGAAACAATGGAAGATTTAATTTTCTTCTCCAAAATCACTGTGGATGGTGAATGCAGCCACGACGCTGGTGGTGGTGGTTTAGTCACCAAGTCGTGTCTGACTCTTGCCACCCCCTGGACTGTAGCCTCCCAGGCTCCTCTGTCCATGGGATTCTCCAGGCATGAATACTCAAGTGGGTTGCCACTTCCTTCTCCAGGGGATCTTCCTGACCCAGGAATTGACCCCGGATCTCCTGCACTGCAGGCAGATTCTTGACCAACTGAGCTACGAGGGAAGCCCCAAATTAAAAGACGCCGTGAAATGAAAAGACGCTGATTCCTTGCAAGAAAAGCTATGACAAACTTAGATCACGTAATGAAAAGCAGAGACATCACATTGCCAAAAGAGATGTGTCTAGTCAAAGCTATGTGTTTCCCAGTGGTCAAGTGTAGATGTGAGCGCTGGACCATAAAGAAGGCTGAACGCTGAAAAAATTGATGCATTTGAATTGGGGTGCTGGAGAAGACTCTTGAGAGTCTCCTGGACAGAAAAGCAGATCAAACCAATCATTCCTGAAGGGAATCAACCTTGAATATACACGGGAATATCTGATGCTGAAGTTGAAGCTCCAAAATTTTGGCCACCTGCTGGGAAGAGCTGACTCATTGGAAAAGACCCTGATGTTGAGAAAGGCTGAAGGGGAAGAGAAAAGGAGGCAGCAGAGGATGAGATGGTTGGATGGCATTACTGACTGGATGGACGTGAGTGTGAGCCAACTCCAGGAGATGGGAAAGGTCAGGGAGCCTGGCGTGCTATGGATCATGCGGTCACAGTCAGAGATGACTGAGCAACTGAACCAAAACAACAACACAGAACTGCAAAACAACAAAAGGAAAATGTATTGTAAACAATCGACAATAGTTAATAACACCATATTGATACTAGTTGCTCAGTTTTAACAGATGAACTTGTACCAGTTGAAGCAATCCAAGATGTTAGTAACAGAAGATGCTAAGTGGAGCAAGAGACTGGCTCTATAGGAACTCTGTATACTATCTACTTAATTTTCTGTAATCCTAAATCTGTTCTTCAAAAAAAAAATACAGATGCTCACAAGACAAGATGCTCACCACTCATTATGAAAGAAATGCAAAGCTCCAATGATGTATAACCTCACACTTGCCAGAAAGGCTATCATTAAAAAATCTAGACACAATAAATGATGAAGTAGCATGGAGAAAAGAGAACCCTCCTGAACTTTGAGGGGGAATGTAAATTGATATAGCCACTATGGAGAACAGTAGGGAGATTCCTTTAAAAACTAGAAATAAAACTACCCTATGACTCAGCCATCCCACTACTGGGCATACACACTGAGAAAGCCATACGTGAAAAGATTCCTGGACCGCACTGTTTCTTGCAGCACTATTCACAATAGCTAGGACATGGAAGTAACCACTTCAACTTCCACTGACAGATGAATAGATACAGAACCTGTGGTAGATATATACAAAGGAATATTAGTCAACTATAAAAAGGAACGAATTTAAGTCAGTTGTAGTGACGTGGATGCACCTGGAGTCTGTTATATGGAGTGAAGTCATTCAGAAAGATAACAAAAAATATTACGTATTAATGCATTTATATGGAATCTAGAAAATGGCACTTATGAATCTATTTGCAGGGCAGGAATCGAGACTCATGTAGAGAAAAGACATGTGGACACAGCAAGGGAAGGAGAGGGGGGACAAATTGAGAGTGGCAATGACATATATGCACTACCATGTGTACAAGAGATAGCTAGTGAGGAGATGCTGTATAACAGAGGGAGCTCAGGCTGGTGTTCTGTGACAACCTGGAGGAGTGAGATGGGGGTGGCGTGAGGGATGCTCATGGTGGGGGATATATGTATACTTATAGTTGCTTCATACTGTTGTACAACAGAAACTAACACATCATAAAGCCATTATCCTCCAATTAAAATTTTTCGTAGGATTTCCAGGCCCTCCCAGCAGTCAATATGAAGATCCTGGGTGACATGTGAGGGGTTCCACACCACAGAAGACAGTCTCCCATCCTTCCCTCTCAGCTCATCTTACCGGCAGCAGCCATTTCCTGGAAGCCTCAGGCAGAAGTGTCCAGAGGAGACATACATGCTCTTCTCACCAGGAGTCTTGGCGCTTGACCTCTTCGATGTGAGGCCTTGTCCTCAGGTCAGCAGATGGGACGTCGCCCACCACCTACAGGGGTCAAGGGAAGACACGGAGAGAGGACGGAGCATCACTCAGCACAGAAGACGGGGCCTGGCAGTGCCCTCACTGTCATCCTCAGGAGCTCCAGGAAGGCTGTTCGGCCAGGCCCACAAACAATTCCCGCTGGGGTGTTGTCGGAAGCTAGAGCCTGGGTGGGAGACCCGTAGACTCAGCTCAGTACAGGGAAGGTCTAAGGATCCGCTAAGAGTCAGGAAAAGGTGCACATGCCAATCCTGGTGGAAGCTCCCCCGGAACCCCGCCTGCCCTGGCCTCGCCTCTGCTGTCCACCCGGAACACAGAAGCACATGACAGGAAGTGACGACCACGTACTCACGTGGGGCTGTGAAGCCATCTTTGAGAGCTGCTGCCATCTTTGACAACTGCCATGTATGGTGCCCAGACGGAGGAGTCCCAGGTCTCATCAGGTGTCAAAGTGTGAGGTGACGTGAGTTACACGTGCGGGGACACACGTGCGGCACGACCAAGCCTTTCCCTCTGAAAAGAGGGGGCCGGACAACCCCTGGCCACCCTGCCCTGCTCTCACCTGGAAGATCCGGGCCTAGCATCTTAAGCCCCAGGTCCATCTGCTTCACCTACGTGGTCTCTGAGAGGAAGGCTTCAGTAGTCCGGGGCTGGTGGACTCCAGTTCTGCTCAGCAGAGGGAAAGCCCCGAGCCCTGTAGATAAACGAGGGACCCGCGGGGGGGACTGAGGGTCTCCACACCCCAGAACGGCGGCCACGCAAAACCCCCACCCCCCGTGACTTGACCCCGGAGCATCCGGATGGTATTCGGGCAGCTCTAACAGCTGCATGGCACCCTCATTGCGATCTCGGATGTGGGACACGGAGGGAGGAGGGGACCTCGGTCCGAGGGGTTGGTAGCTGGTCAGTAGAGGGAGGATGTCAGGGCTCGGGAGGAGCCAGGGTGAGGACCATCCTCCCCGACACACGGGCGAATCAGGACCCTCCCCTGTGGTCAGCGCTTCCTCCCGGCCAAACGCAGAGAAGGGAGACTGCGGTCTGAGTGGGGAGGTTGGAGCCTGCTTGCAGAAGGGCGGGTCCCGGGACCCTTCACTGGGAGGCTGAGCGCCCCCTCCTCTCCTCCGGAGTAAACAGGGAAGGTGGCAGCATCAACTTCAGAGCAGAAGAGGGAAGGGGGCGGGTGCTGGAGGGGGTCGTTCCCCATTTTTCATCCTGACTCTGAATGTGACATGCCTCCCCTGCCAGCCCCCACAGGCCCCTCTCAAATGCCCAGGCAGGGCTGTCTGGCTGTGCCCCAGAGCTCACTCTCACTTCCTCCTCAGGGGTGTCAGGGGACAGGCTGACCGGGAGAACAGGAGACTTGTGGGTCCTAGAGCAGTAGACTCAAGGCCCCCTAAGAAGCAGACTTGGTGTAAGCTGGGGACGACTCTCCCTGGTGAAGGTGCTCACGGCATTCTTGGTCCTTCCTCAAGGTGCCCTCGTTGCCTGCCTTCCTAACTGCATGCCCACCTGCGGTCCCTGACCTGTGTCGTCATGCCTCGGAAGCACAAAACCAAGTCCCATGCCCGCGGGAAACGCCACCAGGTCCAGGGGGACACTCAGGAGGCCCAGGCCAGTGCTCCTGCAGTCCCAGGAGAGGAGTGCCCCTCCTCCCCCTCTTGTGTCCCTCAGGGTTCCACCCCGAGCTCCCCTGCTGCTGGTGATTGCCAGGAGCTTCAGGGAGCCATGGCCCCTAGCTCTCCTGACACAGGGCCTTCCTGCGCAGGATCTGATGAAGGTGCCCAGGGCCCAGAGGAGGAAAGGCCAGATGCTGCCCAGGCAGCCCTGGCCGCTCGGAGGTTTCGCAGAGATCCTCTGTCCAGGAAGGCCAGCATGATGATGGAGTTCCTGATGGAGAAGTACACCAACAAGGAGCCCATCACGCAGAATGCCCTACTGAAGGTCGTCAGCAGGAAGTACAGGCAGCACTTCCCTGAGATCCTGAGGAGAGCCTGTGAGCGCGTGGAGGTGTTGTTTGGCCTGGAGCTGAAGGAAGTCGACTGCAGCAGGAACATCTACACCCTCGTCAACAAGTTCGGTCTCACGCTTGACGAAGGTCTGAGTGATGAGGCGGAGGTGCCCAAGTCTGGTCTCCTCATGGCGCTCCTGGGCCTCATCTTTATGAAGGGTAACCGCGCCACCGAGGAGGAGGTCTGGGATTTCCTCAATGTGTTAGGGATCTATGCTGGGAGGAACCACTCCATCTTTGGGGAGCCCAGAAAGCTCATCCACAAAGATCTGGTGGAGAAGGAGTACCTCAACTACCGCCAGGTGCCCAATAGCAATCCTCCGCGCTACGAGTTCCTGTGGGGCCCGAGGGCTTATGCTGAGACCAGTAAGATGAAGGTGTTGGAAGTTCTGGCCAAGATCCAGGATAGAGTCCCGAGTTACTTCCCAGACCTCTATCACGAGGCTCTGAGAGATCAGGTGGAGAGAGCGTTGCTGAGAGGCATTCCCCTGCCTCCAGCTATGGCTGAGGCCAGTGCCGCTTCCAAGACCAAGTCCTACAGCTCCTCCCACAACTAGGGAGGGGGGCAGGGCACTTTGTTCCCTTTGTGTTGGAAGAGAACAGCCCACCGCTTCAACAGCGCAGGGCAGTAGGGGTGGAGGGAACAAAACCCATATATTCTTCACAGTTTTAAGTAGTATGGGAGGTTAGGTGCACTTCTAACACATATGTATGTTTTCCTTTTATCCATATGAATAATATCTAGTCAAAAATAGGTGATTTAGGTAGGTAGGTAGTGGTGTTTTATATTTTTAAATGTTACTACTCTTCATAAGGTTTATTTTGCCTCAGAATCTATAAGTTTATTAATGTCATGGATGTCACATTTACTGCTGTTAGGTTTACGATTAGGAGATTGTTATTTGTAAACGAGTTGAAAAGACTTCAATATTTTTCCTTATGGTCCAGAACGACATAACATAGCATTGGAATAGAATTTTACTTGGAAATGTATAAGAATCCTAGAGATAAATATTTGGGATCACAAAGCTTTCAGAGTAAACGCTGGTTTATTCTTCGTTTGTCTTCTTCTCTGTCCTCTTTCCTTGTAAAAGTTAATAACATGGACTTAGATTTGCTTAGCTTATTCAAACTGTATGACACTAATATCATAATAAAATAGAGTTTTTGCTCATTATTTCCTTTTTCTCCCAAGTTAATTGACCATCTTTTGTTTAGAAGGCTTTCTTATAGTACTGGGTTGGTAAGAAAATGAAGACCAAGCCACTGGCCATGGAATTTTGAGTCTAGCAGCAGGTACCATATAAGGAAGGTGGTGAGATAACTCTAAGGAATAAACAAATCATAAATTAAAAGGGGGGAGGTGTGGAAAAGGAGGTTCCAGATGAGAGCAAGCAAGTCTAAGTTACCTGATTAAGGCGGCATTGGGTCTTGGGAAACTTTCTAGGTCCTCAGGGGGAGGTAATTTTCAGTCCAGATGCATGCTGGGCTAGATGAAGCCATGGGAGTGATGGCAGACACTCATATGATGGTTCTCAGAGGTGAGGCTCTAAACCGGAAATATATCTAAACCATATATTCACCATTATTTGGGGATATCAGAAAACCACAGGGAATCTCAACATAGGGAATGGAAGGGGCCCTGGGCACTTGAGCCAGGGCACATGAAAACTCAAACTACGTGTTTTCATCAAAAGCTGTCCGGAGAGTTTCTGAGAAATAAGGGTGATACCCAATGAAGTGAGATGCCAAGACGTCACTGGACTGTCTCTCTTTTTCTGGGATGGGAGCATCAGAGCTTGCTCTGTTAAACGGGCAGTTCAATTAGGGTATGTTGAGTGTAATTTGGCAAACTTTAAGGGAGGGCTCAATTTTTACTGTCAGTGGTATTAGGGGTGGTTTGGATAAAAAAGCACCTGAGAGGGAAGTTGCTGGTCCTTGAAACAAATGAACTTGTACTTGCATCCATGTGGATAACCCCAAACACATATTAAAACAGGTGCTCAAATAGGGAAATACTGCTTAGTTTTACTTGCTTGGGAGCATTAGTGCTGATGTGGACTTGATTATGGTTTGGAGTTGCATATTCTCTAATATAGGCTGGAAATAAAATTATGTGATGGAAGTTTGTTATCATTTGGGGTCAAAATCATCGTAGTAACTGCCATTCATTCAAAGTATCATACTGTGTACTTGTCTCATACTGTGCCAGGTGACTTACATACATCACACACGTCCGTGGTCCTACACTAGAGACTTCTTCAAACACAATTTGCAGATAAAGAAGGGGGAATAGAGAAGCTCAAATTCAAAGCTCATAAATGACAGGAGCTGGAATGAACCCTGGCACTGAATTCCTCCAGAGCCCATACTGTGCCACTCCTCCAGGATGAGGCCAACCTTGGGTCACTTCTCTTTCTGAACACTAGTCCAAAAGGTATTTCACGTGTTAAATAGCAGAACTTTATACCCCAAACACGGTTTTGGGGGAAAAAAAGCCCCAGAAATAAGTAACAAAAATATGAAAATAAAAGTGAAGTACGAATAGAGGAGGAGACAGAATTCAGGGACAATTTACCTACAAAGCAAATGTCAGTAAACCGCAAAAGATCAGGGACGCACCAAATCATTTAATTCAGCCCCTTCCTTTCAGAGAGTAAATCTGTTAGAATGAAGGTTCTATAAGAGGCTGTGTCTGGTCAGTGACGAGAAGGAAAAGATCAGCGTGTTTTCTTAGCACACCACCTATGCTTGAGCCCCTTCTCGGACCGCACCTTCCCCATCGCTCCTGGGACTCAACCCATTCTCCGCGAGATTTGTTTCAGGCAGACTAAGACTTTTCCAAGACATGGCATTTCCCAAGAAGCCTTTCAAGGAAGAGACAGGAGTCAAGGAAAAGATAGATGAATGAGGACTGAGGACACAAAACCCACATCATAACTGAAGTCACAGAGAGACTGGGCTGTGTCTGCCCTCAGAAGGCCAAGACAGGGCTGCCAGGCTGAGCAACCCCTCACTTCTTCTCAGGGCTTGCAAAGACATGATCTTTGGTCTACATGGGTCACCTTAGGTTGAAAGCAAGAGGAAATCTAGAGTCCCCCAGGAGTCAAGGTGAGGAACCTGAGTGAGGGCATACCCCTACACCAAACAGAGAGGGCCCCAAGAAGCCTGAATCCTGATGTCATCCCTGAAGGCACAGGTAGGAGTAGCCTCATGTGGCATTCCCAGACTTTCCCTCTCTGGCACCACAGGGAGTGAGGACCTTAGTCTGAGGAGAGCTCCCTTACATAAACAAAGACAGGAGCGCCAAACCTGGCCAGGAGTCAAGCTTTGGACTTAGGAAACCCTGTGACCTCACTCTGAGGAAACCCCACAGAACCCTGCCCTTCCTGCCATCCCTGGGATACCTGGTCATTGTTGACATGACATGCCCATTTCCTTCTATGATGTCACAAGGGGGGTTGGGATATGGTCCAAGGGGTATAGCCTAGGGCCAGCAGTGGGTTTATTTCCAGGTTCTCCAGAAACCCACTGAATACCCTGAAGACAAAGGGAACCACATACCCCATAACCACATGATTCATCTCATCCTCTGCGCCTCAGAAGACCAAGGACAGGTATGGACGGATGAGGAGAATCTTACTGCCTCCTAGGGGTCTTACAGTGATACTTGCCGTCCTATAAGAAAGTACAGTAGTATAAGGGGTGGGCCTACGGGGAAGGGAGGATAGAATTTCAGGCCAACCACAGAGGTCAAAGCAAGGATTGAGGGATCATCCACCAATTAAAAGAAGTGATGACAAATCCAGCCCTGTTCCTTATAGCCCTTGAAGAACCAGGGCAGAGCTATCAAGCTGAAGTTCTACCAACATTTATTTAAATCAGGTGTGTAGGAGGTGAAACCCTTAGTATGAAGGTGTAGATACCATTCCAAGAAAGGGGTGGGGACACCAGGCCCTATGGGGAGCCAACTGAAGTACTCTTAATGAGTGTTGAGGACTCCAGAGGCCAGGACAGAAAACATCCCACTGAGCACTCAGTATAAGGTGATAAGTACTGCCTGGGGTGATAAGCTGAGGACCCCTTCACTTCTCAGAAATCCCAGGGAGATTTGTGATGCCAACTACAGAACAGCAGAGGGAATGGGTCCTATGACTGGCCACCAGTTGGGTGGCGGTCTTGAATGTGAAATAACAGATGCCTCTGTGCAGGAGAATACCAGCCCCTTCTGTCACCCCAGCGTGCCTGAGGCAGGGGTAGCAGGATGCAGCCTAAAGATCACTCTAATTTCCGTCAATATGTCTCCCAAAGGACAGGCTGATTAGAAGAATAGGAACCCTGGGGGTTTTCAGAACAGCGCCCTCCAAAAAACCACAAATGTAGCCTTCCTTATATCCAAGGTGGTATTTCCCTGCTGTGGCTGCACAATCAACCTTCATCATCCTTCGGGCGCTTTTCACCTACCCTCCTACTCACACTTCTAATCATTGTCTGCCAGCCGAGTCATCATGCCTCGGGGCCAGAATCAAAGCTCTACATCCATGAGAAACGCCACCAGCCCCGAGGTGAGCCCCAGAGTCACAAGGGAGTTCATGCTGCAGTAATGGAAGAGCTTCCCTCTACCTCTTCTCTTTTAGAAGATAATTCACAGAGCTCATCAGCTCCTGGGTCAAAGAGCACTTCCCAGGGGTCTTCGGAAGCCCCATCTACTACCAGCACTTTTTCAAGTACTTCTGACACAACGTCTGATGATGATATTAGTCAAGATGAGGAAGATTCATGTTCCTCCTATGTCTCATCTTCTACCGAGAACACCTACAGTGATACTCTGAACAGCATGACAAATTTGTTGGAGCAGTTCCTTCTGTATAAGTACAAAATGAGGCAGCCCATTATGAAGGAAGACATGCTAATAATCATCCACCCAAGATACCATGACCGATTTGCCAAGATTCTCAAGAGAGCCTCTGAACACATCGAGGCTGTCTTTGCAGTTGACTTGAAGGAAGCGGACTCAACCATCCACTCCTATGACCTTGTGAGCAAACTGAACCTGCCCAACAAAGGCAGGGTGTGGGATGGTAGGGGCTTTACCTAAGACCCGTCTCTTGATGACACTACTGGGTGTGATCTTCGTGAAGGGCAACTGTGCCACTGAGGAAAAGATCTGGAAATTCTTGAATATGATGCACGTATATGCTGGGAGAAAACACTTCATCTATGGAGAGCCCAGCAAGCTCATCACCAACGACTTAGTGACGATGAAGTACCTGGAGTACCGCCAGGTTACCAACAGCGATCCTCCACGTTACCAGTTCCTGTGGGGCCCAAGAGCCCAGGCTGAAACCAGCAAAATGAAAGCCTTGGAATTTCTGGCAAAAGTCAATGATATGGTCCCCAGTGCCTTCTCATTACAATATGAATAAGCTTTGCGAGATGAGGAAGAGAGAGCTCGAGCCACAGTTCCAGCCAGGCCTGGCACCACTGTCACTTCCAGGCATGATCCATGGCCAGGTCCAGCAGCTTCTCCCACCCCTACTGAAGTCCAAGACTTTTAAAAAATCATCCAGAGAAGAAAATGTGACATGGTATGGACCTAACAGACAGAAGATATTAACAATTGAATCAAGCATTGTACAAAAAAAGATCTTCACGACCCAGAAAAAAATCACGATGGTGTGATCACTTTTTCAGCAGGCTTGAACAAAGACTGTCACTTCCAGTTGAGCTATTTGAAATCCTTGACAAATTTATACTCAGCAGTGGATATGTTTATTCCAATTGCCAAAAAAAATGCTCAAAAAAATCTCCAGTAAAGTAATGCTCAAAATTCTCCAAGCCAGGCTTCAGCAATCTTAACAAATGGGACCTCTTTGCTGGATCATCGAAAAAGACAAGAGAGTTCCAGAAAAAACATCTATTTCTTGCTTTATTGACTATGCCAAAGCATTTGATTTTAGTGGAAAATTCTGAAAGAAATACCAACCATCTGACCTGTCTCTTGAGAAACAGAGGTAAAATTGCTGGGATAATGGAATGAAAAAAATTTCAAAACATGATCAAGCTTGACTTTTCTCTATCTTTTCTGTCTTCTGTTTTGAAATATTAACAAATTTAAGGACTTGAATATGTTTTCATGGCATCTGGTCCCATTATGAATGCAGGAGGAATTAATCCAGGAAGAACAAATAAAGACCTCTCCTTGGAAGGAACTGTTACTCTGGCCAACCCTAGATAGCATATTAAAAGCAGAGACATTACTTTCTTGGCTTAGCATGTATGGATTGAGAGTTGCAAGAAGGCTCGCTGCTCTTGGTGAAAGGTCTCTATGCTAGTTCTGGTGAGGCTAAGATCAATACATAGCCTTTGCCCACAGAACTTTAGAAACAAGGAGCTGCAATCATATAAGGACGGTGGTGAGATAGCCTTTATGAATGACGGGAAAATGAAAAGACAATCCAGGAAGAAATCTCTACCTGGGCAACGCAGTGATCTGTAAGGCTTTCCACAACAAAACCCCACAGAATGGGTGGCTGAAACAACTGAAATTTCTTTTCCCAGAGTTCTAGAGGCTGCAAGTGGAAGATGAGGCCTGGTTTCCCCTTAGGCCTGTCTCCTTGGCTGGCAGGCGGCCATCCTCTTCACTTGCCATTCCTTTTGAGTGCATATATCCCTCGTGCCTCCTTTAGCATCCCAATCCCTTCTTAGGGCCACGTTGGGGTATGGCCCACCCTAATGACTTCATTTTAACTCAACCATCTTGTTAAAGACCTTATCTCTAAGTACAGTTGCATTGTGAAGTACTCTGAGTTTTGCCTTCAATATGCATTTCTGGAGGGGACACAATTTGGCCCCTAACAGAGAGAAATCTAAGGTGTCTCTGCTCTTATCTCAGTGCAGGAGATTCCAGTGCACAGACTGGTATTCTATGCACATTGTCTCTGGGGAGTTTCTGAGATACAAGGGTGAACTCTCTTGAGGGGTGTAGGGAAGGAGGAAATTCCTCCCTCTACCCCTTTTGAATTCTTGTGGTTAGATTACTAATAAACTTGACACAAGTCAGGGTAACAGGAGAAAAAGAGACAAATTGCAATTCATGTGCACAGAAGTGTCATAGAAATGGGGACCTAAGGAGTGGGCAAAATAGGCAGCTTCTTTATTTTGTAGACAACAAAACAATTTGTGAGATATCGACAGGACAAATAAACTTCGGTTTTAGGTTCTCAATTAGTAAGGAATCTAAACAGAATCTGTACCCAGGGTAGTAAATTGAAGACTTAACAAGGCTTGTGTATACAGGCTTCTCTGCTTGAAGTGCCTATTTCTAGTCAGAAGGGTTTCCTTCTGCCTCCAGATGCAGGCAGTACATCCTTCATATGAGATTTCCTGCTCTCAGGGACACAGAAATGGTGGGGGGTGGGGGCGGAATGTCCCTCCTCTGTTGGCTGTTTCTTAATTTGAATTCAAAATAATCAATGCACCATTGTGGTATATTTCGGGGAGGACTGCTCTAAGCCTTAACAGTTCCCTCCTCTGAAACTTGCCTGCAAGTCTTACGTGGTAAAAGCTGAACTGGTCACTGTGGAGAGAGAGAATGAATTAGTGGAGTCCTCCATTTCATAGTAGCAGTTGCATATTTTGAGAACAGGTCAGTTCATTTAAAGAGTGGTATCTCATTTCAATAGGTGGTGATGCAGATGGGCTCCCAAAGCTAGGTCTATGGTGCAAGCAGTATCAGGTAGTTATTAATAAGAGGCATTTCTATGGAAACGAAAGAAAAACAGATGTTAATGACTGGAGCTGGTTATGACCAGTTTCTGAGCCCAGGGCGTAGTCAGTCATGAAGTTTCCTAGGTGTCAGAATCGAAGCATCTATTGCAGTTTGAAATGTCTCTATCACAGTTAGCAATATCTCTGGGTGTTCATGTTACCTTTCTGAGTGGCTCATACAGCAATAGGTATGAAGTCTGTTTAAACATGAGCTGTTGGGACAATTTCTCTGGTCTTTGCATCAAGTCATCTAGCTTCACGTTGCAGGACTCCAGGAAAATGGCAAAGTTAGTTCTCAGTGATTCAAGTCAAAAGAATGGGAGAGTGAGCAGATCAAGATGGCAGAGGAGTATCGCTCAGAGCTCATCGTCTCCCCACAGATAACATCAAAAGGATGGGAGAAATTGGGAATTTTAGTAAGAAAGTTGCAACTAGATACTGGTGGACACTAGAAAAATTCAGGATCCAACTCAGTTTGCAGGTAAATAATAAAACTTCAAGGAAACATAACACCACTAGAACTTAATACCCACACATGTGTAGTACACTTTCTATTGAAACATTTGTTTCTCTCTAACCTCTCCCTCATTTCTACCAGACAGGAAAACTAAGACCTAATTCCTTTGCAAAGTAAGTCTACATTCAATAAACTTGGCCTGATTACTTATCAAGTACAGCAAGAATAACGATTTTCCATATAGGCGCTTTTAAATCTGCTTTGCTGGAAGGGTTCGAAAGGAGTCTCCAGAAGGAAACTTTAATAGCCTCTTGAGGCTAGGAAGCCACAGAAAAGACTGGTTGTCAAACCTAGAGATCTGGATGAATTCCTCTCTTCCTGAAGTCCCCAAAACATCCTATGGTTCCTGAGCCTGCCAGAAGTGATCTTCCTTACTCATCTGGTAAGGCTGATGGGAATTCTGTCAGCAAGGCCCCAGGCTGTTTTTCCAACGGGTTTTATGGCTCCCTATGGTTACCCTTAGTTTCCTCAAGTTATCTGCTGATATCCAAGTCGACCTCTGTCAAATATGACATTCCAGTGAAAGTCTCGGTAGTGTAATCAATGTTTCTAATTGTGTCCCGCTATAGGAACACATTCTTACTGAACTTTTGAAAACTAACGATTTTCCTAAGAAAATAAGAACACTGAGAGTTCCAAATTTCTGGAGTGATATGGTAGGGAGAGAAAAATTAATGTTTCAATTCTAATGACAAAAGGTGCAATTTCTCAAATTGCTGTGTTAAAAAATTTCCTCGTATCTAGAAACTGAAAGATTTTTAAAAGAAAGTAATCTTTCAAAAATATCAGGAAAAGTATCCTCATATTGGTAGTTCGTTAAGCCCCATGTTCCTGATTCTTCTATTTATTGCTTGAGTTCAGTTTTTGTATTGTTTCTGTCAATCCTCCCTGAAGTTTGCGGGTCGTAGGGACAACGATAATTTCAAGAAGCCTGCAAGGTTTTGGTTAAAGCTCATATAATTTGCCCAGGGAAATGTGTGCCTGGATCACACTTGATAAACCAAGCAGAGAACACATTTTCTCCCACTCTCTTTGCCACTGTAAGGGAATCAGCCTTGCAGCAAGGGAAGGCTTCAACTCATCCAGAAAATATAGGAATGACAAGAATATTTTGATGACTCATCAGTTCTGTTCAGTCTCGGTCGTGTCTGACTCTGCAACCCCATGGACTGCAGCATGCCAGACTTCCCTGTCCATCACCAATTCCAAGAGCTTGCTCAAACTCATGTCCATTGAGTAGGTGATGTCGTCCAACCATTTCATCTTCTGTCATCCCCTTCTCTTCCTGCCATCAATCTTTCCCAGCATCAGGGTCTTTTCCAATGAGTCAGTTCTTCACATCAGGTGGCCAAAGTATTGGAGCTTCAGCTTCAGCATCAGTCCTTCCAATGAATATTCAGAACTGATATCCTTTAGAATGGACTGGTTAGATCTCCTTGCAGTCCAAAGGACTCTCACGAATCTTCCCCAGGAGGAACAAGATGGCAAGAGGAGTTGGTGGACGTGGAATACATCTCTCTCCACAGATACATTAGGAATATACCTTCAGACACAGAAGTGCATGCAGAATACCACCTGAGAGTGGACAGGAGTACCTGACCAGCAGAAAAGTATATATAGACCCATGCAAAACTCAAGATCAAGCCCTGAGCCTTTGGAGTGGAAGCACTGGCTCCACGACCCTAGACTACCAGAGAACTAACCCTAGGGGTATCAAATAGTGAGAACTCAAAGGAAGTCACTGTAATACAAGACCCAGGATCACCAAACCACAGGATCACCAAACCACAGGATCACCAAACCACAGGCATCCCTGTGCAGGACGCCTCATCTTAACAACAAAGAAAACAAAAATGCAAACCCAATCATCTGCAGACAGGATTACCACCTTACTCAGCCTTGCCCATCAGAGGAAAAAACAAACAAACAAAAACTCAGCACAAATCTCACCCTATAAGAAGCTTACACAAACCACTGGACCAACCTTAGACGGCAGAAACAAAAAGGAAGAAAGAATTCAACCCTGAAGCCTGGGAAAAGGAGACCTCAAACACGATAATTAAAATAATAATAATAATGAAAAGTCAGAGAAATACTACACAAATGAAGGAACAAACCAGAAGCACAGAAGTCCAAATAAATGAAAAGCAAATAGGCAAACCACCTGCAAAAGAATTCAGAATAATGATGGTAAAGATGATCAAAAACCTTGAAAGCAAAATGGAGAAAATGCAAGAATCAATTAACAAAGACCTAGAAGAATTAAAAAATAAACATGCAGAGACAAACCACATAATCACTGAAACTAAAAATACCCCAGAAGGAATCAATAGCAGAATATCTGAAGCAGAAGAATGAATCCGTGAGCAGGAAGATAAAATGGTGGAAATAACTTCTGAAGAGAGAATAAACTAAAAAGAATGAAAATAACTGAGGATATTCTCAGAGACCTCTGGGACAATAACAAACACACCAACATTTGAATAATAGGGGTCCCAGAGGAAGAAGAGAAAAAGAAAGGGTATGAAGAAAAGTTTTGAAGAGATTATAGTTCAAAATTCCCCCAACATGAAAAAGGAAATAGTCAAGTCCAAGAGGCACAAAGAGTCCCATACAGGATAACCCCAAGGAGATAAACCCAAGGATAAACACACAAAGACATACTAATCAAACTAACAAAGACTAAACACAAAGAAAGAATATTAAAAGCATCAAGGGAAAATCAACAAGTAACATACGAGGGAAACCCCATATGCTTAACAGCTGATCTTTCAGCAGAAACTCTGCAGGCCAGAATGGAATGGCAGGATATATTTAGAGTGCTGAAAGGGAAAAATCTACAACCAAGATTACTGTACCCGGCAAGGATCTCATTCAAAATTGATGGAGAAATCAAAAGCTTTTCAGACAAGCAACAGTTAAGAGAATTCAGTACCACAAAACCAGCTTTAAAACAAATGTTAAACGGACGAATATAGTCAAGAAATACAAGAGAAGGAGAAAGATCTACAAAATCAACCCAAACTAATTCAGAAAATGGCAATAGGAACATATATATAAATAATTCCTTTAAATGTAAATGGACTAAATGCTCCAACCAAAAGACACAGACACAGACAGGCTGAATGGATACAAAAAGAAGACCCACATACATGCTGTCTAAAAGAAACCCACTTTAGACCTCAAGACACATATAGACTGAAAGTGAGAGGATGGAAAAGTACATTTCATGCAAATGGGAAGCAAAAGAAAGCTGGAGTAGCAATCCTCATATCAGACAAAATAGACCTTAAAATAAAGAAGATTACAAGAGATAAGGAAGGACACTACATAACAATCAAGGGATCAATCCGAGAGCAAGACATAATAATTGTAAATATCTATGCACCCAACATAGGAGCACCTCAACACATAAGACAAACACTAAAAGACATAAGAGGAGAAACGGACAGTAACACAATCATAGTAGGAGACTTGAACACCGCACTCACACCAATGGACAGATCATCAAAGCAGAAAATTAATAAGGAAACACAAGTCTTAAGTGACACATTAGATGAGATGGATCTCATTGATATCTTCAGGACATTCCATCCGAATGCAGAAGAATACACCTTCTTCTCAAGTGCACATGGAACATTCTCCAGGATACACCACATCTTGGGTCACAGATCAAACCTCAGTAAATTTAAGAAAATTGAAATCATATCAAACATCTTCTCCGACCACAATGCTATGAGACTAGATATCAATTACAAGAAAAAACACTGTAAGAAACACAAACACGTGGAGATGACACAACACATTTCTAAAAAACCAACAAGTTGCTTCTTTTCGGCCGGAACCACCATCATCCAGTAATTCGCCAAAATGACCAACCCAAAGGGAAAGAGGAGGGGCACCCGCTACATGTTCTCTAGGCCTTTTAGAAAACTTGGAGTTGTTCCTTTGGCCACATACATGCGAATCTACAAGAAGGGTGATATTGTAGATATCAAGGGGATGGGTACTATTCAAAAAGGAATGCCCCATAAATGTTACCGTGGCAAAACTGGGAGAGTCTACAGTGCTACCCAGCATGCTGTTGGCCTCATTGTAAACAAACAAGTTAAGGGCAAGATTCTTGCCAAGAGAATTAATGTGTGTATCAAGCATATTAAGCACGCTAAGAGCCGAGAGAGCTTCCTGAAACCTGTGAAGGAAAATGATCAGAAAAAGAAGGAAGCCAAAGAGAAAGGGACATAAATCAAAGCAAGACCCTCTATGACTCACCTCCTAGAGTAAGGGAAATAAAAACGAAAGTAAACAAGTGGGACCTGATTAAACTGAAAGCTTTTGCCCAGCAAAGGAAACTCTAAGCAAGGTGAACAGACAACCTTGGGAATGGGAGAAAATAATAGGAAACGAAACAACTGACAAAGCATTAATTTCCAAAATATACAAGCAGCACATACACCTCAACACCAGGAAAACAAACAACCCAATCAAAAAGTGGGAAGAAGACCTAAACAGACAATTCTTCAGAGAAGACATATAGATTGCTAACAAACACATGAAAAGATGCTCAACATCGCTCATTATTAGAGAAATGCAAATCAAAACCACAAAGAGATATCACCTCACACAAGTCAGAATGGCCATCATCATAATGTCTACAAACAATAAATGCTGGCGAGGGTGTGGAGAAAAGGGAAGGCCCTTGCACTGTTGGTGGGAATGTAAATTGATACAGCCACTATGGAAGATGGTATGGAGAGTCCTTAAAAAACTAGGAATAATTGGTGGAAATGTAAATTGATACAGCCACTATGGAAGATGGTATGGAGACTCCTTAAAACATTAGGAATAAAACCACCATATGACCAGCAATCCCACTCCTAGACATACACCCTGAGGAAACCAGGGTTGAAAAAGACACATGTACCCCATTGTTCATTGCAGCACTATTGACAATAGCTAGAACATGGAAGCAACCTAGATGTCCATTGACAGATGAATGGGTAAAGAAGTGGTGGTACATATACACAATGGAATATTACTCAGCCATGAAAAGGAACACATTTGAGTCAGTTTTGATGAGGTGGATGAACCTGGAACCTATCAAACCGAGTGAAGTGAGTCAGAAAGAGAAAGATAAATATCATATTCTAACACACATATACAGAATCTAGAAAAATGGTTCTGAAAAATCTCTTTACAGGGCAGCAGTGGAGAAACAGACATAGAGAACAGACTTATGGACATGGGGAGAGGGGAGGAGAGGGTGAGATATATGAAAGAGTAACATCATAAACTTATATTCTCACAT
This sequence comes from Okapia johnstoni, assembly GCA_024291935.2. Classification (NCBI taxonomy): domain Eukaryota; kingdom Metazoa; phylum Chordata; class Mammalia; order Artiodactyla; family Giraffidae; genus Okapia; species Okapia johnstoni. The sequence goes on from CM044305.1 coordinate 18,539,783, forward strand.
GTAAAATAGCCAATGGGAATTTGCTGTATGGCTCAGGAAACTCAAACGGGCTCTGTATCAGCCTAGAGGGGTGGGATGGGGAGGGAGATGGGAGGGAGGTTCAGGAGGGAGGGGGTATAGGTATACCTACGGCTGATTCATGTTGAGGTTTGAGAGAAACCAACAACATTCTATAAAACAATTATCCTTCAATAAGAAAATAAATTAAAAATAAAAAAAGAATGTTCTCCAACCAACAGTTCAAAAGCATCAATTCTTCTGTGTTCAGCTTTCTTTATGGTCCAACTCTCACAGCCATACATGATTACTGGAAATGCCATAGCTTGGACTAGACGGATTTTTGCTGATAAAATCCAACGCCCATTCATCATAAAAATTCTCAGCAAACTAGATATAGACAGGCATTTCCTCAGCTTCATATAAAACATCTAAAAAGAAATACAGGTAAAACATCATACTTCCTAGTGAGAAGACAGATGCTGTCACACTAAGGTGAGGAACAAGGTGAGGATATCCCTTCTCACCATGCCTATTCAACACTGTACTGAAAGCCCTAGCCAATGCAATGAGATAAGAGAAGGAAGCAAAAGATACACATATTTGGAAGAAAAAAATGGAATTATAATCCTCAACAACCAGAAAACTCCAGGCATTAATAAGCCAGGAGTATAAATGAATAAGGTTAATATATTATCAATATATAATTACTATATAATTAATATATTAATAAGGTTAATATATAAAAGTCAATTGTTTTCCAAGAAAGAGATGGAACTTGCAATTAAAAACCTGACCAACATTTACACTAGCACCAAAATATATTAGAAATAATTCTTTAAAAAGTATGTATAAGATTTACATGACAAAAACTCATAAACTGCACTGAAAAAAATTAAAGAAGATTTAAATAAATAGACATTCCATGTTCATAGATGGGGAGATGCTATATTGTTGAGATGTCACTTATTTCCAACTTAATCTAGATACTTAATGCAATTCTGTTCAACATTCCAGCAAGTTAGCTTATAGATAGCAGCAAACAATTTAAAGTTTGTGTAAAAAATGAAATGATCCATAATACCAACTGAAGTCAATATTGAAGAAGATCAAAGTCAGAGAATTGATATTCCTGGATTTCAAAACTTACTTTAAACCTACAATAATCAAGACTGTATGCTATTAACAGAATACTAGACAGATCAATGGCACAGAACAGACAATCTAGAAACAGACAGCCCAAACACTCAACCGACCCTTAACAAAGGAGCAAAGGCAATTCAATGGAAAAGGACAGTCTTTTAAACTTACAGTCCTGGGATAACTAGACAACCATATATAAGAAAAATGAATCCACATACAAACTCTAAACCTTTCAAAATAATTAAAAGGGATCACAGACCTAAATGAAAAACTCACAATTTAAAAAAAATTGCAGGGACATCCCTGGCAGTCCAGTGTTTAAGACTCAACACTTCCACTGCAGGGGAAACAGGTTTGATTGCTGGTCGGGGACTAGGATTCCACATGCCATACGGAATAGGCCAAAAAATCTAGAAGATAACACGGGGGCAAAACTTGAGTTTGGTAATGAGATTTTAGGCACAACACCAAAAGCACAATCCATGAAAGAAAATCATAAGCTGAACTTCGTTAATATTAAAAACTTCTATCTGCAAAATATACTATTAAGAGAATGAAAAAGAAAGGCCACAAACTGGGAAATATAATTCTAAGACATATCTCATAATAAACATGTAACAAAAATATACAATGAACTCTTAAAACTCAACAATAAGAAAACAAATAAGTCAATCTAAAAGTGGTTAAAAGAGTTGAACAGACATCTCACCAAAGAATATACACAGATGGAACCAGCCTATGAAAAGATGGTCTACATCACATGTCTTCAGGGAATTTCAGATTAATACAACAATGACATACCTAGAGCCTTTTATACAGAGTGAAACAAGTTAGAAAGAGAAACTCATTGTATATTAACGCATACATATACGGAATCTACAAAATGGTACTTATAAACTGGTAATTCTGGGAAAGGCCAATCTTTAGCAGTGATTTATAGTGCATCTGAATCTCCCCTGCTCACGACACTATGTTCGTGGAGCAGGTAATGTCTTGATTTGTGAAGCATTACAGAACAAGAATGGAGACACAGACGTAGAGAATAGACATGTGGACGCATTGGGGGAAAGAGACAGTGAGACTAATTGAGAGAGTGTCATGGACAAATATACACTACCATGTGGACAACAGGCATCTGGGGGAAGTTGCTGCATGACACAAGGAATCAGCTCTGTGACGACCTTGAGGGGTGAGGTTGGGGGTGGGAGGGAGGTTCATGATGGAGGGGATATATGTATACATATAGCTGCTTCATACAAGAGAACCTGACATAACATTTAATTATCTTCCAATTAGAAATAATTGTGAAAAAAATCTATGAATTCAAAATCTAGAAAAAACATCTGGAGAAGTACACATAGCCACTAGAGTTATATACAACTATGCCAAATGAATAAAAGTCAGAAGTAATGAAATACAAAAGATCACAGTAACAATTTGATTGTTGAATTAAAAATCTTAGAAAACAGGACAGGAAATATTCAAACATATAAGGAACTTCAAAAATCTGGTATAAACAAAGGTCACCACAGCAAAATCAAGAGATTGGTCTGGAAGAATCAACAATTACTTCCAGCAAGTAACAGAAAATACACCATAAACATAAGCAACCATAGAAACAATTTACCTACAGAGAAACCTTAGAAAAATGTATATAGTCTTCATAGAGGCAACAAGAAGAATTTCCTGAGAGTCTTAGGAAAAAGAAGGCGAACAGATATTGTAAGACTGTCAATTTTCTGTAACTCCTTTACAGATTTAGTATCACATTCAGAATAGCTGAGACCACAATGAAACATGGTCTGCTGTTTCTTATACCCAGAAGTAACCATGGAAATCTTATGGAAGGAATAAAGAAAACTATTAACAAAAGTAAAAACATAAAATTAAATAATCCTTGATGGACAATAAGTCTCCACTGAACTTGACCCTATGTGTGCCCAGGTGGGGGAGTACTCAGAGACTGGCATAGATGCACAGCCTGCAAGGGAAGCAGACAACAGGACTCCAGGCAAGAATACTAGAGTGGGTTGCCATGCCTTCCTCCAGGGGGTCTTCCCAACCCACGGATGTGCCTGCAGGGTCTGAGACCAGGGTTAGTGGTGGACAATGGCCCTATACCAGAAAGGGAAGGATTTCCAGGCCCTGTCAGCAGTCAATATGAATGAAGATTCTGTCTGAAATGTGAGGGGTTCCACACCACAGAAGACAGTCTCCCATCCTTCCCTCTCAGCTCATCTTACCTGGAGCAGCCATTTCCAGGAAGCCTCAGGTAGAAACGGCGAGATAAGATGTATGTGCACTTCATACCAGGAGACTCGGGGGTTCACATCTTCGAGGTGAGGCCTTGGCCTCACGTCAGCAGATGGGACGCAGCCCAGCACCTACAGGGGTTAAGGGAAGGCATGGAGAATGACAGAGCATCGCTTACTACAGAAGAGGGAGCCCAAGAGAGCCCTCGCTGTCGGTCTCATGGGCTCCAGGAAGGCTGTTAGGCTTGGGCTCCCCAATTCTTCCTGCTGGGGTGCTGACCGAAGTGAGAGGCATGGAGTGAGCCAGCTGACAGACCAGGAAAGGGGCGTCCCAGGACCCCTTAAGAGTCAAGGGAAAGTCCACGTGCCAATCCTGTGAGATTGGGTTCCTCCGGAACCCCGCCTGTCCAGGTCCCGCCCCTGCTGTCCTCCTGGAGCCCAGATGCGCATGACAGGAAGTGACGTCACCCTAAGCACACTGGAGGTGCGACGCCATCCTTGAACGTGCCGCCATCTCTGAGAGCTGCCGTTGACGGTGGCCAGAGGGAGCAGTCCCAAGTCTCATTGGGTGTCCAGATCGGAGGTGACGTGAGTTACAAGTGCAGGGACACGTCGCTGCACTCCGAATCCCTTCTTCCTCCAAAAAGAGGGGCCACACAACCTCCGGCCACCCTACCGCTGCACTCAGAGCAGAGGCTCCAGCCTAGCTCTTAGGCCCGAAGACCATGCACTAACCCCTAGCTGGTCTCGGGAAAGAATGCCCCAATCAGGCTCTGCTGGACCCCAGCTCCACTCAGTAGAGGGAGAGCCACGAGCCCTGTGGAGTGAAGGAGGGACCCTCGGGGGGACTGAGGGTCTCCTTACAGCAGAACGGCAGCCATACGTCACCCCCCACTCACCGCGATTTGGCCGCGGATCATCCGGGCAGCAGCCGGGCGTCTCTAAAGGCTGAGGGGCTCCCTCACTGCGACCTCGGACGCAGGACACTCGGGGAAGAGGGGCCCTTGGTCTGAGGGGCTGGCAGCCGGTCAGTACAGGGTGGATGTCAGGGTTCGGGTAGAGTCAGGATGAGGACCCTCCTCCCCGACAAACGGGCGACTCAGGACCCTCCCCTGCGGTCAGCGCTTCCTCCCGGCCAAACATCGGGAAGGGGGGGCGGCGGTCTGAGAGGGGAGCATGGAGCCTGGTTGTGAAGGGGCAGCCATGAGATAGCAAAAGGGAAGGTCCAGGACCCTTCAGTGGGGTGCTGAGTACGCCCTCCTCTCCTCGTCTGGGGTGACAGGGAAGGTGGCAGCGTCAGTTTCAGACAGGAGAGGGAAGGGGCTGGGTGCGGGAGAGGGGGCGTTGGATATGGGGGAGCCTCACACCAGTTTTCGTCCTGACTCTGAAGGTCAGCTGAGAGGACCTGCCTCCCCTGCCAGCCCCCACTGCCCACCCTTCTAACGCCCAGGCAGGACTGTCTGCTGCACCCCAGGGCTCACTCTCACTGGCTACTCAGCGGTCTCAGGGGACAGGCTGACCAGGAGAACAGGAGCCGTCTGGGTTCTAGAGCAATGGCCACAAGGACCCCTCAGGGGCGGCTTCCATTCCAGCCAGGGAGGACTCGCCTTGCTGAAGGTGCTCACAGCGTCTCCTTGTCCCTCTTCCAGGTGCCCTCCTTGCCTGCCTTCCTGCCCGCACTCCCACCTGCGGTCCCTGACCTGTTGACACCATGCCTCGGAAGCACAAGAACAAGTCCCATGCCCGCAAGAAACACCACCAGGTCCCGGGGGACACTCAGGAGGCCCAGGCCAGTGCTGCTGCAGCCCCAGGGGAGGAGTGCCCCTCCTCGCCCTCTTCTGCCCCTCAGGGTTCTCCCCCGAGCTCCCCTGATGCTGCCGATCGCCAGGAGCTTCAGGGGGCCATGGCCCCTAGCCCTCCTGACGCAGGGCCTTCCTGCACAGGATCTGATGAAGGCGCCCGGGGCCCAGAGGAGGAAAGTGCAGGTGCCTCCCAGGCAGCGCCGGCCGTGCAGAGCACTCGCATAGACCCTCTGGCCAGGAGGGCCAGGATGCTGGTGGACTTCCTGCTGGACAAGTACACCAAGAAGGAGCCCATCACGCAGAAGGCCATGATGAAAGTCGTCAGCAGGAAGTACAAGCCGCACTACCCCGAGATCTTCAGGTGGGCCTGTGAGCGCGTGGAGCTGGTGTTTGGCCTGGAGCTGAAGGAAGTCGACCGCGTCAAGAACATCTACACCCTCAACAGCAAGCTCAACCTCGGGGGCGACGAAGGTCCGAGTGATGAGGGGGGCATGCCCAAGTCCGGTCTCCTCATGTTGCTCCTGGGGGTCATCTTCATGAATGGTAACCGGGCCACCGAGGAGGAGGTCTGGGAATTCCTCCATATCGTGGGGGTCTATGCTGGGAGGAGGCACTGGATCTTTGGGGAGCCCAGAAGGCTCATCACCAAAGATCTGGTGCAGAAGGAGTACCTGAAGTACCGCCAGGTGCCCAATAGTGATCCTCCGCGCTATGAGTTCCTGTGGGGCCCGAGAGCTTGTGCGGAGACCAGTAAGATGAAGGTGCTGGAGGTTCTGGCCAAGGTCTACCGAACGGTCCCTAGTTCCTTCCCAGACCTCTATGACGAGGCTCTGAGAGATCAGGCGGAGAGAGCAGGGCAGAGAGGCGCGGCCAGGGCTCCTACCACGGCTGAGGCCAGAGCCCCTGCAGCTCCTCCCACATCTAGGGAGGGGGGCAGGGCACTTTGTTCCCTTTGTGTTGGAAGAGAGCAGGCAAGCTCCTAAATCGTGCAGAGTTGTAGGGTGGAAGAAACAAAACCCATATGTTCTTACAGTTTTAAATGGTAAGCGAGTTTAGGTGCAGTTCATTTTAACAAAATATATATCTGTTGTCTTTTATCCATATGAGAAATACCTAATGAAAGATGATTCAAAGCAGATAGGTAAAGAGATGAGGGAGATGTTTAGTATTTTCAAATGTTATTACTTTTTATAAGGTTTATTGTGCTTTAGAGTTCAAAGGTATGAATCATATAACTCATAGTTTCTTGCTGTTTTAATGCTTTAAAAGTTTGGGTATTTGTAAAACACACTGAAAGTACTGAATATGTTGTTCACAATCCAAAGAAGATAACATGACATTAGAAGAGAATTTTTCTTAAACAGTAGTCAAGCTTGTAAAGAGTGCAGGGCAGTAGGGGTGGAGGAAATAAAATTTAGATCTCATTTATCTTTCTGTTTCACACGAGTAACATCTACATATTATGTATTTCATTTTTTTCAAATAGTTTTACTTCTAAGAGTTTGTTTTTCTTCAGAGCATTAATTTGGTAATGATACTGCTGTTATATTTATTGCTGTTTTAAAAGTTTTAAAGGTACAGTTTTGGTAGATATAAAAGATATTGATGAACCATCTATATTGTCTTTATGATCTGGAAGTAGGTAACATAGCACTGCAAGAGATTTTCATGGTAATGTGAAAGACAGCCAAAGAAAATATTGAGAAACAAAAAGAAAATGGAGAAAAAAATAAGAGTTAAAATGTCTTTAAGTCGTGGTTTACCTTCTTTCTTTTAAACTTTTTTTAGTAAAAATAAAAAATACTTTGACTTATTTAGCTCATTTAAGAATATTTGTTTCTTTTGTACTAATTCACTACATAGTCTCTGCTCTCTCCTGGATTAAAAATAAACTCAGATGGGAAGGTGGTAGTTGAGGGGTTCATAGTAATCATAACTTCCATTTATTACAAACCAATACTTCTTAATCCGTATGCCACTGCTTTATATGTAGTACATGCATTCCAGCATTCATGCAGGATCGGATTTAACAGACTCCATTTATGGATGGATAACTTGCAAATTTCTCAAGTTCACAAACTGATGAAGTAACCTTCCTAGGACTAGTCCCCCGATCTGGATTAGTGCAGAGCCCACAATGTGCCACTTCTCCCAGCCAAAGCCAGACACCATGTCTTTTCATTCATTTTTCCTGTGCTGCTGCTGCTGCTTCTACGTCGCTCCAGTCGTGTCCGACTCTGTGCGACCCCATAGATGGCAGCCCAGCCGTCTCCGCCGTCCCCGGGATTCTCCAGGCAAGAATACTGGAGTGGGTTGCCATTTCCTTCTCCAGTGCATGAAAGGGAAAAGTGAAAGTGAAGTCACTCAGTCGTGTCCGACTCCTAGTGACCCCATGGACTGTAGCCTACCAGGCTCCTCCGTCCATGGGAGTTTCCAGCCAAGAGTACTGGAGTGGGGTGCCATTGCCTTCTCCACATTTTTCCTCTAAACACTCCAAAAAATGTATCTCGTTGGATACATGGGGCCCTGTCCCAAAGCACTGGTTTGGAATAAAGTTAAAATAATGTTCCTAAATGATGGGTATGAATGAAGACACAACTACTCAGGGACAATGTGGTCATGAACACGTGCAATGTCAGATACCCTGAAAAGATCAATATTCCCTCATTTATCTTTCCCGATTCTCAGGGACAAAAAAGCCTTAGCTTAAGGGCCGTGTCCTCAGGTCAGTGGACGGAGGAGTCCCAGCCTCTGATAGTTATCAAGGGGAAGATTTTAGAACACTAGGAGTCCCACAAACGATATCCTGCTTCTTGCCTTGTGTGGCCATGGGGAGAGCAGTCTGTCTGAGGCGCGCCTTTCCTTCCTGCAAGGCAAGGGTGGAGGGGTTCTCAGGGAGTTGAGTGCCTTGGTCTTGCGGCAGCAGCTCCAATTCTGCCCAAGTAGCAGATCCTAACAGGCCTTCATAGGATTTACAGTGAGTACACTGGGTGCTGAGGAGTGGACCCCCCCATAGCAAGGGGGACAACACGGAGGAACAGGTAAGGATAGCCAGGGAATAGCTCTCTCACCTCCCCTTCTGTTGTCTCAAGAAGGCGAAAGCCTTGGCCACGGGCTAGCTGATTCAGCCAGCAGAGACAGTGGATTCCCATATGCTACCGGAAGTCAAGGTAAGAAACCTGATCTAAGACTGGGGGGCCACTGATTCCAGAAGAGTGGAGCCCGATAATGTTCTCCTCCTCGGAAGGCCCCCAAAGCTTTGCACACATCTGGTTCATCCTGTCTTCCAATCCAGAACTTGCAAGAAAGTAATGCCTTTGTTCTGAGGAGCACAGCCTCAGATGAGGGGAGGGTGCAGTCCTGGGTCTGGTCAGGAGTGAGGATGAGGTCCCTGAATGGGGAGCAAGAGGACCACTCAGCCCAGGACAGGGGAGACTAGGGGGCCCACCCCTGATGTCAGCCCTACGAGACCCAGGACAAAGCTTTCTGGCTGACGTGCTTCTCTTTCCACTGGAGTGGTCCCAGGGAGGTGAGAGCATTGGGCTACTAGGAGAAGCCTCACTTCAGTACAGAGTGGAAAACTAGTGACTCCAAATGAGGATAAAGGGACTGCGCCTAGAACACAGCCCTGTCCCTCTACACCTCCCATTGGCAAATTTGGGAATGTGGGCCTGATGCACCCCACACATTTCCTTTTAGACCATCTCAGGAGGTGAGGCGCTGGGGCTCAGGGGTCAACCTCAGGAGGAATTCCAGGTCATGCCAAGAGTCAAGTAGAGGACCATGAGGACTAAGGGAACCACTCACACTATAAAAGTGGGGACACCACAGAATCCCTCCCGTAGGGACAGCCATGAGTGACCACAGGAAGATATGCCCACGAGGCAGCCCTCATATCATCCGAGGTGGTCTCAGGGAATTTAAGGCTGTAGCATGAGAGGACAGGTCTTGTTAGGAGATAGGAAGTCAGTGTGAGGACCTGGAGAAAGGATAGTAACAGTGAAGAGAGGGAGGAAATACAGGTCTTCCCAGGAGCCTGACTGAGGACTGGTGCAGCCAGCCATCAGAAGGCCTCAATTTCCAGTCACAGCTTTCTTTACTGAGAGACCACAGCTAGATGTGGTAAGTTAGGCAACCCTCACTTTCTTCTGTTTGGTCTCAGAGAGTTGTGGGCCTTACTCTGAGCACATGTCCTCAGGTAAAGAGAGAGGAGCTGCAAGACCTCCCAGGAGTTCCCAGACGACACCTGGTCACTTCTCCAGAGGAGCTTCAGGTAACCCTTGATGTGGCAGGGAGGACAGTTATTTCATACGTGGGTCAGCTACTCTGTGCAGACTGATTTCCCTGGGCCCTTGTCCTTCCAATCCTCCATGATAATGGGAATCGAAGGAAGGCCCCAAACCAAGAGTCCTGCCCCTCCCCTCAAGTCCTTGCTAGGAAAGTTTACCTTTGATGTGTTTGCTCATGCATGACTGCCCCTCCCCCTTGTTGGGAAGAAAACTGCTCACTAAATTCCAGACAGTAGTCCAAGCTAGAGACCTTCATGGAGAAGGCGCCCACCAAGAGAAAGGACAGCTCTTGGCTGGGGGAGCCTGCCTCATATGACAGGGGTAGAATAGCATAGGATACAGGCTCTGTCCCAGGTGACTCTGTGAAAAAGAATCCACCTGCAATGTGGGAGACAAAGGTTCAATCCCAGGGTCTGGAACATATCCTGGAGGAGGAAATGGCTACCCATTCCAGTATTCCTGCCTGGAGAATCCCATGGACAGAGAGCCTGGAGTGCTGCAGTTCATGGGGTTGCAAAGAGTCAGACATGAATGAGGGCCTGAGCACAGACAGAGAGGTAGATCTAGAAGTCTAGGAGGGGAATAGAGATAGAGAAACCTAGGAACCATTGGTAGGCGTTGTAAGTTAACATTGCTCAAGAAAGCTATCAGAATGTAGTGGAAGGAAGCAGGTTTGCTCAAATATAAAGCCATAAATGATACATGAGATGTCCCCCAGGCCTTTAGGTAAAAGAAGAATGTCCCCACCTTCTATTGATGTGAAGAAGTGCTCCGATAATCCAAGTTTGACCTCATAAGGTCAGACACTCTCCTGCTCCAAACAAATTGGGAGTGAGTGATGTAAGCCTGACCTCTACTCAAAGAAGAAAATCTTTCCCTCTCCTCCACTTTCCCTTGACTATAAAATGTCGCCCACTTAATCCTCCAGGCAGAGCTCCATCACCTGCCTGCTTGCATCTCTTACAGGCATCCTATATAAAAAAAATCTATTTCTTGCCTAACAATTTGCCTCTTGCTGAATTCCTTGTGCGCTGAGACACAAAGAACCTGAGCCACAGTAAGTCCAGGTACCAGGTGAGTGATTCTAATTAGAAGACCATGGTTCAAGTCCCAAACTGGATTTTGGGGGTTGGAGTCCTGGCCACGTGGATTTTAGTCACCATCTGATGTGATAGGTTTCAAGTAGAGGAGGTCTCCATGCCACCCCATCTAAATTTTTTAAACTATGGGCTGTTAAACTGGCTCATAGGCCTAGAATGAAAGTCACTTTCTTCTGCATTTCTCTGCACCTAGACTCCCAATATCTTTGCCTTTGGGTGTACAAATCCAGACACTGTATGCCATGAATGCCTCAACTTTGTGTTTATAAAATTCAAGCTGAGTGTGTCTACAGGACAGGGAGAGAATGGACAAAGAAAGAAAAGAAAAGAAATGGAGCTAAAAATATTCTGGCTATCTTCAGAAACGGGGCTTTCCTGGTGGCTCAGATGGTAAAGAAGCTACCTGAAATGTAGTAGACCCAGGTTCGATCCCTGGGTTGGGAAGTTCCCCTGAGAAGGGAATGGCAACCCATTCTAGTATTCCTGCCCAGAGAATCCCACAGATAGGGGATCCTGGAGGGCTACAGTCCATGGGGTCACAATGAGTCAGACATGAGAGACAAACAACCAAAGCAATCTCCTAACACCTCTTCTACTTCACCACTTCTTGCTGCAACTAGTGAGGCCCGTGGGTCCTAGAGCCTGTGCTCTGCAGTAGGAGAAGCCACCACAATGAGAAGCCAGTGCATCGCAATGAAGTGTAGCCCCTGCTCCTCGAAACTGGAGATTTGCATGCAGCAACGAAGGCCCAGTGCAACCAAAATTAAATACATAAATAATTTCTTTAAAAAAATACTCATGGAAGCCACAACGGCCCCTGGGGTGAGAAATGAACCCCATTCTGCCCAGCATGATCACAGGTGAGGGATGCCACAGCCATGGAAAGGCCATGAGGGACTTCAGTGACCCCTCAAGCCCCTTATGAGCATTCGTCATTTCCTTTTCAGATAGGTAACTGACTGTCCATCGCTGAAGGCTTGCCCTTAGGATAGAAGGCAGGTCCCATATGTCCAAGTCTTCCTTACCTTAGGGAAAAACTCTGAACTTTGAAAGACTTCCCAAGTAGACTCTGCTGGCTTGGTAATGCTTAATTTTCCACAAAAGCCCTTCCCCTTCTCCCAATGATACTAAGCATCAGCCAGCCACTGAGCCCTGTTCACAGGAACTCTTACTGGGGAAAAGAAGGAGCCTCCTGGGCCACAGACCTCTTCTTCACTATATTCAGCATTGAACACCACTGACTTTGCCCCCCATCAACAATGCTTTGCCCTCTAACCTGGGGCTTTAGAACTCCTTAAACTCTGCCCACCTCGGGAAGTCATAGGGCCCACCAGACTTCCGATAAGAATAAATGCTGGAGAGGGTGCAGAGAAAATGGAACCCTCTTACACTGTTGCGAGGAATGCAAACTACTACAGCCACTATGGAGAACAGTATGGAGATTGCTTAAAAATCTGGAAAGAGAACTGCTATACAACCCAGCAATCCCACTGCTGGGCATACACACTGAGGAAACCAGAACCGAAACAGACACGTGTACCAGAATGTTCATCACAGCACTGTTTACAATAGCCAGGACATGGAAGCAACCTAGATATCCATCGGCAGACGAATGTATAAGAGAGCTCTGGTACATATACACAATGGAATATCACTCAGCTATTAAAAGGAATGCATTTGAATCATTTCTAATGAGGTGGATGAAACTGGAGCCTATTATACAGAGTGAAGTAAGTCAGAAAGAAAAACACCAATACAGTATATTAATGCATAGAGATGGAATTTAGAAAGATGGTAACAATGACCCTATATGTGAGACAGCAAAAGAGACACAAAGAGAAAGAACAGACTTTCGGACCCTGTGGGAGAAGGCGAGGGTGGGCTGATTTGAGAGAATAACATTGAAACTTGTATAATACTATATGTGAAATAGGTCGCCAGTCCAAGTCCGATGCAGACAGGGTGCTCAGGGCCAGTTCACTGGGATGACCCTGAGGGATGGGATGGGGAGGGAGGTGGGAGGGGGTTCAGGATGGGGGACAATGTACACTCATGGGTGATTCATGTCAATGTATGGGAAAAACCACTACAATATTGTAAAGTAATTAGCCTCCAATTAAAATAAACAAATTAATTTTTTTAAAGTATCAGAGTTCCCCTCTCCATGCAGGATCTCAGTTGGATAAAACAAGATTAAGGAAAGTTCTAAGATGACCCGAAAAAATATCTAGACCAGTTTAGACATCTGTGACTTTTGAGTTAACCCAGAAGGACATTTATATCATCCTTGCTCAGACACTCTCTCAGGAAGAAAGGACAACTATATACAGAGTCAGCACTCCGCCTGGAGACAGCTATCACATGACAAACTCCCAACCATTTCCCATGGGAACCATGGCTGTTCCCTGTTCAGAATCCCATTGGGAGTATAATACTTGAGCCAGGTTGGCAGCCAGGGATGGTTTGTCTTTTTCTTCCCCTCCTGAACACTGGTGGTCAGAGCACACCCAGACAGCCTCCCTGTTCTGACCAAGGACCACCACTAGGTTTCCAGCCATGTCAGGACCAAGCAAGACAAAACTGCCAGCACAGGGTGGCACAGGTGCACCGAGACCTAAAAGGTGACTAATGTAACCCAGGGTTCATGATGCCGTATTTACAAAAACTAGCACTGTGGTTTCTGTCTTCCCTCCCACTCTGTGGGTTTTGCTTGGGTACTTATGGGTAACTGCCTGCACATTAGGAGACAATTTATACAACCTAAAGCTATCCATCCACTTGTCAGTCAAATGACATAGGGCACGCATGCTACCCCATTGCAGAACCACTTCTGGTTTCCAGACAGGCTGCTCTCATCCTTTCTTGGGAGTGTATTTTTGCTCTGCTTCATAAAACTCGTGCTACTTAAAACTGCTCCATGTGTCTCCACTGAATTCTTTCTCTTCGGGAGGGTAAAAACTGAGGAAATTGCCATTCCGCTGGTGACAATATGGATCACAGATTTACTACTGTTTATCAGGTTTGAGTTAAAGGTTTGATATTTTATAAAACAAATTTAGAAACCTTTCATTTTTTGTGTGATCTAGAACAAGAAATCTTCCTGCAATGAAGGAGACCCCTGTTTGATTCCTGGGCCAGGAAGATCCACTAGAAAAGGGATAGCCTGGTCACTGCCATATTCTTGGGCTTCCCTGGTGGCTCAGCTGGTAAAGAATCTGCCTGCCATGGGGGAGACCTCGGTTCGATCCCTGGGTTGGGAAGATTCCCTGGAGAAGGGAAAGGCTACCCACTCTAGTATTCTGGGCTGGAGAATTCCATGGACTGTATAGTCCATCGAGTCACAAAGAGTCGGACAGGACAGATTTTCATTTTCACTTTCAGAAAAAGAAAACACAGCAGTGGAAGAGGGATTTTATTGCAAATGTGAATAGACTTTGCAGTAAAACAACTTGGGTCAAGTAAAAAAGAAAAGAAAAAGTAGTGATAAGTTTTTGTTTTTGTTGAATTTGTGAGTACTTCTCTTTTGTAAAATTAATAGTATTTCCTTAGATTATTCAAGATTGAGGCAGAAATTAATTAGATGCTTTATCTCAGTATAAATATATTTATAAATATAAATAAAACATCAATGCAACTTATTTAATCTCTGTAAAATTTGAAAAGCTAAAAGTTAGTTAAAATCCAATGTTTTTTTGGTCCAGTATAGGATACAGTTGGTGTACTTTTCCCAATACTTTCCACTAACTACAGCTAAACACTCTGGACGTTACATATAAAAGAAACATAAGACTCTAAAATGTCGTAAAGAGAAAGCAGCCTAGCTAGATTCCTCAGAAACCAAGAAATCACCTAACAGTAAGTTCTCTGGGTTTTCTTCCTGCTTATTATATCCTGTACCGACTGCTGGAGAAGCCAGTAACCCAGAAATGCCAATAGGCAGCGATAAAAACAGCAGCAAGGAAAACTTGTACTCTCTAGCCAAAGGACCAAGAAAAGGGCAGCCTGACAGAACAGAAAACTTTTAGACAATAACCACCCAGATCTAGAGTAACACCACAAAGAAAAAAACTGTAGGCCCATCATCCACCACCTCCACCAACAAAGGCTTAATAGGAAGCCTAGATTTTGATGCTTGCCTAGCAGTAACACGATGCTCCTTTTCCCCAACTGGAGTAGTGGTAGAGAACTCTGAGTGGGGAGCTAGGACTTTCATCCCTGCTGGATAATAGTAAACCTCATCCTCCTCCAACTGGGGAAGCACACAGGGAGCAATAACAAGGCATTGTGCTCCCTCCTAGCAAGGGGTGGGTATCAGTGAAAGCCTAATGGGAAGCCTGAACTTCCACCCCTGCCTAGGACGTCAAAAGAGGCCAAGTGGGAAATGTGGACTTCTACTCTCATATGGCAATAATGAGGTAGCATGCTTGTTCACTTTGCCTGCTTGGAGTCAAAGGAGGCCTGCTAAAACACAAAATTTAATTAAGAACCAAACTCTCGATCCTCCATGACCCACCTCCCAGAATATTGGAAATAAAAGCAAAAATAAACAAATGGGACCTAATTAAAATTAAAAGCTTTTGCACAACAAAAGAAACTATAAGCAAGGTGAAAAGACAGCCTTCAGAATGGGAGAAAATAATAGGAAATGAAGCAACAGACAAACAATTAATCTCAAAAATATACAAGCAACTCCTGCAGCTGAATTCCAGAAAAATAAACGACCCAATCAAAAAATGGGCCAAAGAACTAAACAGACACTTCTCCAAAGAAGACATACAGATGGCTAACAAACACATGAAAAGATGCTCAACATCACTCATTATTAGAGAAATGCAAATCAAAACCACAATGAGGTACCATTTCACACCAGTCAGAATGGCTGCTATCCAAAAGTCTACAAGCAATAAATGCTGGAGAGGGTGTGGAAAAAAGGGAACACTCTTACACTGTTGGTGGGAATGCAAACTAGTACAGCCACTATGGAGAACAGTGTGGAGATTCCTTAAAAAACTGGGACTAGAACTGCCATATGACCCAGCAATCCCACTGCTGGGCATACACACCGAGGAAACCAGAATTGAAAGAGATGCGTGTACCCCAATGTTCATCGCAGCACTGTTTACAATAGCCAGGACATGGAAGCAACCTAGATGTCCATCAGCAGATGAATGGATAAGAAAGCTGTGGTACATATACACAATGGAATATTACTCAGCCATTAAAAAGAATACATTTGAATCGGTTCTATTGAGATGGGTGAAACTGGAGCCCATTATACAGAGTGAAGTAAGCCAGAAAGAAAAACACCAATACAGTACACTAATGCATATATATGGAATTTGAAAGATGGTAACGATAACCCTATATGTGAGACAGAAAAAGAGACACAGATGCATAGAACAGTCTTATGGACTCTGAGGGAGAAGGTGAGGGTGGGACGTTCTGAGAAAATAGCATTGAAACATGTATATTACCATATGTGAAACAGAACACCATTCCATGTTCAATGCATGAGACAAATGCTCAGGGCTGGGGCAATGGGATGACCCAGAGGGATGGGATGGGGAGGGAGGTGGGAGGGGGGTTCAGGATGGGGAACACATGTAAATCCATGGCTGATTCATGTCAATGTATGGCAAAAACCACTACAATATTGTAAAGTAATTAGCCCCCAACTAAAATAAATAAATTTATTTAAAAAAATAGAAAAAAAAAGAACCAAACTCTCGTAAAATGACACCCAACATGTCCATGATACACCAAGAACAAGAAATATTTCAACTTGAATGACAATAAGACAACCAGCAGACACCAACACTGAATGACAGAGATGTCAGAGTTACATAATAAAGGTTTAAAGTAGCCATCATAAAAATATAACTATGAACATGCTTGAAACAAATCATAAAAGAGAAAAATCTCAGCAAAGAAATAAAAGACATATGAGGAAGAGCCAAAGAAAACTTTTAGAGTTAAAAAAGAAAACACACACACAATAATCTATAAGGAAAAACTCACTGGATGACTTTAAAAACAGAATGGAAATGACAGAAGAAAGAATTAGTGAACTTGATCATAGTGCTTTGCAGGTTTACTATATCCTTCTACTTCTCTGTATATTCATTCTATTATTTTTGAGTTTGATATTGAAACTCCAAATAAAAATCATAAATTACCTACTTAAAAAATAATTGAACTATCTAGTAGAACTATATGTAACTCTGTTCTGTATTTACCAGGTCTCCTGTAAATGTGTTATTATATTTTCATAATTAAAAAAAATTTTAAGTTGAAAAAAGAATTGGTGAGCTTGAATAAACGATCCTATTGGAACAATAGAGAGAAAAGAGACTGAAAATAAATGAACAGAGTCTCAGGGACTTGTAGGAGTATAAAAAAGATCTAATATTTTGATCAATGGTGTCCTAGAAGGAGTGGCAAAGAAGGTGGGACAGAAAAATTATTCAAATAAACAGTGGCAGAAATTTTCCCAAATTTAAGAAAATACATAAATCTATATATAGATTTTTGGAGAAGGAAATGGCAACCCATTCCAGTACTCTTGCCAGGAAAACTCCATGGATGGCGGAGCCTGGTAGGCTACAGTCCATGGGGTTGCAAAGAGCTGGACACAACTGAGTGACTTCACTTTCTTTCGTTCTATAATTTCTTTTGGAGAAGGAAATGGCAACCCACTCCAGTGTTCTTGCCTGGAGAATTCCATGGACAGAGGAGCCTGGTGGGGCTACAGTCTATGGGGTTGCAAAGAGTCAGACACAACTAAGCAACTAACACATATATAGATTTAAGAATCTGAGTGAATCCTAAACAGGATAAGCCCAAACAAAACCATGCTTAGGCACATAATAATCAAACTCCTGAAAACTAAAGACAAAGGAAAAAATATTGAAAGCAGAAAGACAGAAACAATACCCAAAGAGAAAAACTATTTAAATTACAACAGATTTCTCACCAGAAACCATGCAGGGGAGGAGAGCATGCATGTGACTATAATGGGGTAGAACAAAAAATCTTTGTCACAATGGAATAGTTCTATATCTTGATTCTGGGGGTGGTTACACAAATATACACATGTGATGAAAGGCATAGAACCATATACATCCATTGTATCAACATCCACTTCCTGGTTTTGATATTTTACTACAGTTATGAAGAAGTAAATGATGGGAGAAATGGTGAGAGATACACAAATCATGACTTATTATTCTTCTTTATGAAAGTGAAAGTCACTCACTTCTGTCCAACTCTTTGCAACCCCATGGAATTCTCAGGGCCAGAATACTGGAGTGGGTAGCCTTTCACTTCTCCAGGGGATCTTCCCAACCCAGGGATTGAACGAAGGTCTCCCGCATTGCAGGCGGATTCTTTACCAGCTGAGCCACAAGGGAAACCCAAGAATACTAGAGTGGGTAGCCTATCCCTTCTCCAGTGGATCTTCTCAACCCAAGAATTGAACCGGGGTCTCCTGCATTGCAAGTGGATTCTTTACCAAATGAGCTATCAGGGAAGACCTTGTTTATAATTATTCTTGTTTATAATTGTTATACATTCCTCATGGGTTGATGCTTTTATCATAAAATGTCTTTCTTTGTCTCTAGTAACAATTTCTGGCATAAAATCCACTTTGTCTGGTGTTAGTATAGCCACTATACTAACATTAACATTGGTATGACAAAAATATATGAGTTTTTAACAGCAAAAATGTTAAAGTGTATTGTGGGGTTTCTAACATATATTGAAAATATATGACAACAATAACACAAATGATGAGATGGATATAGATAGAATTATATTGCTGTAAGTTTCTTACATCATATATGAAGTGGTATAATATTAACTTAAGATAGACTGCAATAGGTTAAGGTTGCATATTGAATCCACAGTGTACCCACTTTAAAAAAAAGTACAAAGAGGTATGGTTTTAAAAAGCCAATTGAGAGACTAGAATGGAATACTAAAAAATAAAAGTATTTTTAAAAACTTAGAGGAGACAGGAAAAGAGAAACGAATGAACAATGGAGGAGATACACAGACAAACATCAAGATGATAAATTTAAACCCAAACATATTAAAAATTACATCAAATAAAAATGAACTAAAGACTCCAATTAGACCTGGGTGTTCATTGGAAGGACTGATGTTGAAGCTGAAACTCCAATGCTTTGGCTACCTCATGCGAAGAGTTGACTCATTGGAAAAGACCCTAATGCTGGGAAGGACTAGGGGCAGGAGGAGAAGGGACGACAGAGGATGAGATGGTTGGATGGCATCACGGACTCGATGGACATGGGTTTGGGTAGACTCCGGGAGTTGGTGATGGACAGGGAGGCCTGGCGTGCTGCGATTCATGGGGTCGCAAAGAGTCGGACACGACTGAGCGACTGAACTGAACTGTCAGACTAGATTTGTTTAAAAAGAAGGATCCACCTATATGGTATTTGTAAGAAATACTTAAACATAAAGACACAAATAGTAAAAAAATAAAAAAAACACTAGGAAAAGATAGAGCACCCAAACACTAAGCTATATTAAACCCAGACAAAGTGAATTTCAAGACAAAGAGTTCTGCTAAAGGTAAAAAGGTTCACTTCACAATGATAAAAAGGATATTCATCAAGGAGACACAATTTTAAATTGCTATGCATTTAATAACAGAACTTCAAAATATATGAAGCAAACACTAACCAAACTAAGAGGAGAGAAAATATAAATTACCAATGTCAGCTACATAATCATAGTTGCAGTTTTAACACCTCTCTCTCTATGACTCTTTATCTCTCTGTCTCTAAGTACCTCTCAGTAATAGACACAATGAAGGAAATAAGTAACGGCATACAAGACTTCACCAATACTATCAACCAAATAGATCTAATTAACATATCTAGTATATACAACACTGCATTCAACAAATGCAGATAATTCAATGGCAGAGGTAACATTCACCATGATATGCTGTGTGACAAAGCCAGTCTTAATATGCCTTTCATTAGATAAAATCCAATATAATTTATTTTCTGAATTAATTTTAAAATGAGTAACAAAGAGATAGAAAAGAATCTGCAAATATTTGGAAATTAAGCCACAACTTCTAAAGAAGCCATGGGTGAAAAATAATCACACAAAATTAGAAAATATTTTGAACTATATGATAATGAAAACGCAACATATCCAAATTTGTAGTATCTATCTAAAGCAGTATTTAGAAACTTATAGCTTTAAAATGCTTATATTAGGGAAAAAAGAAAATGTCCACCCTAGGATGCTAGACTTAAAAAGGAGCAAACAAAACCCAAAGTAAGTTTAAGACAGAAACTAATAAAAATAAAAAGGGAAATAAATAAAACAGAAAACAGAAAAACAAAAGCTAAATATTGGCTGTCTAAATGGTTAATAAAATTGATAAACCTCTAGGTGGGCTAATGAAGAAAAATGAGAGAAAATATAAATTACCAATGTCAGAGATGAAAGTGAGAACATTACTGCAGATACTACTACAAGCATTACAAGGTAATAAGGGAATATTTGCCTTTTCACACTGTTCATGGGATTCTCAGGAACCATATTCAAAGCTATGGTTTTTCCAGTAGTCCTGTACAGATGTGAGAGTTGTACCATAAAGAAGTCTAAGCACTGAAGAATAGATGTTTTTGAATTGTGGTGGTTAAGAAGACTCTTAAGAGTCACTTGGCTAGCAAGGAGATCAAACCAGGCAATCCTAAAGGAGATTAACCCTAAATATTCGTTGGAAGGACTGATGCTGAAGCTGAAGCTCCAATACTTTGGCCACCTGATGCAAAGAGCTGACTCACTGGAAAAGACCATGATGCTGGGAAAGATTGAAGGCAGTAGGAGAAGGGGGCAACAGAGGATGAGATGGTTGGATGGCATCACTGACTCAATGGACATGAAAGTAAGAAAATGTTAGTTGCTTAGTGTATCTGATTCTTTGTGACACCACAGACTGTAGCCTGCCAGGCTCCTCTGTCCACGGGATTTCCCAGGCAAGAATACTGGAACAGGTTGCCATTTCCTTCTCCAGGGGATCTTCCTGATTCAGGGATCGAACTTGAGTCTCCGGCACTACAGGCAGATTCTCTACCATCTGAGCCACCAGGGAAGCCCCAGTGGACATGAGTTTGAGCAAACTCCCAGAGACAGGGGAGGACAGCAGAGCCTGGCATGCTGCAGTCCACTGAGTCTCAAAGAATCAGACACGACTGAGAACTGAACAACAAGGGACTATTTGAATAACTTTATGAGCTATTTCAAATCCTCAAAGATGATGCTGTGAAAGTGCTGCACTCGATATGCCAGCAAATCTGGAAAACTCAGCAGTGGCCACAGGACTGGAAGAGGTCAGTTTTCATTCCAATGCCAAAGAAAGGCAATGCCAAAGAATGCTCAAACTACTGCACAATTGCACTCATCTCACATGCTAGTAAAGTAATGCTCAAAATTCTCCAAGCCAGGCTTCAGCAATATGTGAACCGTGAACTTCCAGATGTTCAAGCTGGTTTTAGAAAAGGCAGAAGAAGCAGAGATCAAATTGCCAACATCCACTGGATCATCTAAAAAGCAAGTGAATGCCAGAAAAACATCTATTTCTGCTTTATTGACTATGCCAAAGCCTTTGGCTATGTGGATCACAACAAACTGTGGAAAATTCTGAAAGAGATGGGAATACCAGACCATCTGACCTGTCTCTTGAGAAACCTGTATGCAGGTCAGGAAGCAACAGTTAGAACTGAACATGGAACAACAGACTGGTTCCAAATAGGAAAAGGAGTACGTCACGGCTGTATATTGTCACCCTGCTTATTTAACTTATATGCAGAGTACATCATGAGAAACACTGAGCTGGAAGAAACACAAGCTTCAATCAAGATTGCTGGAAGAAATATCAATAACCTCAGATATGCAGATGACACCACCCTTATGGCAGAAAGTGAAGAAGAACTAAAGAGCCTCTTGATGAAAGTAAAAGAAGAGAGTGAAAAAGTTGGCTTAAAGCTCAACGTTCACAAAACTAACATCATGGCATCTGGTCCCATCACTTCATGGGAAGTAGATGGGGAAACAGGGGAAACAGTGTCAGACTTTATTTTTTGGGGCTCCAAAATCACTGTTGATGGTGATTGCAGCCATGAAATTAAAAGACACTTACTCCTTGGAAAGAAGGTTATGGCCAACCTTGATGGCATATTTAAAAGCAGAGACATTACTTTGCCAACAAAGGTCTGTCTAGTCAAGGCTATGGTTTCTCCAGTAGTCATGTATGGATGTGAGAGTTGGACAGTGAAGAAAGCTGAGTGCGGAAGAATTGATGCTTTTGAACTGTTGTGCTGGAGAAGACTCTTGAGAGTCCCTTGGACTGCAAGAAGATCCAGCCAGTCCATCCTAAAGGAGATCAGTCCTGGCTGTTCATTGGAAGGACTGATGTTGAAGCTGAAACTCCAATACTTTGGCCACCTCATGCGAAGAGTTGACTCATTGGAAAAGACCCTAATGCTGGGAAGGATTAGGGGAAGGAGGAGAAGGGGACGACAGAGGATGAGATGGTTGGATGGCATCACTGACTCGATGGACATGGGTTTGGGTAAACTCTGGGAGTTGGTGATGGACAGGGAGGCCTGGCGTGCTGCGATTCATGGGGTCGCAAAGAGTCAGACACGACTGAGTGACTGAACTGAAATGATGCCAATAAATTTGACAACATAGATGAACAAAATTCCTTGAAAAAGAAAATAACAAGATTTATCATTTATAAAGCCTAACGAATTGAAAACCTGAATAGCCTTATATCTTTTAAAGAAACTACGAACTTTCCTACAAAGGAAAACTGAAAGCAAGTTTGGCTTCACCTGTGGATCCCATCAAATATTTAAGAAAGAATTACAGCAGTCCTCCACAAAATCAGAAGTAATGTCCGATGCTGTAAAATTCAGTATTGCATAGGAACCTGGAATGTTAGGTCCATGAATCAAGGCAAATTGGAAGTGGTCAAACAGAAGATAGCAAGAGTGAACACTGACATTTTAGGAATCAGTTCCATCACTTCACGGCAAATAGATGGGGAAACAGTGACAGACTTCATTTTGGGGGGCTCTATCTTCAGTCACCAATACGTTGACCATCTGATGGGAAGAACTGACTCATTAGGAAAGACCCTGATGCTGGGTAAGAATGAAGGCAGGAGGCGAAGGGGACAACAGAAGACCTGATGGTTGGATGGCATCACTGACTCAATGGACATGAGTTTGAGAAAGCTCTAAGAGATGGTGAAGGACAGGGAGGCCTGGTGTGCTGCAATCCATAGGGTCGCAAAGAGCTGGACAAGACTGAACGACTGAACAACAAGAAGAAATGATAGAAGAATGCCTGATCAGCTTGTGGATCTTCTTCTATTGGTTGGTGGTGGAACAGAATTATGTTCTGGGAATCTCAATTATCATCCTTCTGGTTCCAACCAGTCTGGGGTCTACATACTTGTGATTAGCATGGAGTCACCACTCCACGGCAGAGTCACCATTCTCCATGGGGTGAGGAGTCTTACTTTTTGCAGAACAACTCAGATATATGCATCGTCTATATCCCTTTCAGTTCAGTTCAGTTCAGTCGATCACTCGTGTCCGACTCTTTGCGACCCCATAGACTGCATGGGGTCCACTGCCAGGATTCCCTGTCCATCACCAACTCCCAGAGCTTACTCAAACTCATGTCTATCGAGTTGGTGATGCCATACAACCATCTCATCCTCTGTCATCCTCTTCTCCTCCCACTTTCAATCTTTCCCAGCATCGGGGTCTTTCCCAATGAGTTGGTTCTTCGCATCAGGTGGCCAGCGTATCAGAGTTTCAGCTTCAGCATCACTCCTTCCAATGAATATTCAGGACTGATTTCCTTTAGGATGGACTGATTCTATCTCCTTGCAGTCCAAGGGACTCTCAAGAGTCTTCTACAACACCACAGTTCAAAAGCATCAGTTCTTCAGCACTCAATTTTCTTTATAGTCCAACTCTCACATCCACACATTACTACTGGAAAAACCATAGCTTTGACTAGAGGGACGTTTGTTGGCAAAGTAATGTCTCTCCTTTTTAATATGCTGTCTAGGTTGGTCATAACCTTCCTTCCAAGGAGTAAGTGTCTTTTAATTTCATGGCTGCAGTCACCATCTGTAGTGATTTTGGAGCCCCCAAAAATAAAGTCTGTCACTGTTTCCATTGTTTCTCCATCTATTTGCCATGAAGTGAAGGGACTGGATGCCATGACCTTCATTTTCTGAATGTTGAGTTTTAAGCCAACTTTTTCACTCTCCTCTTTCACTTTCGTCACGAGGCTCTTTAGTTCTTCTTCACTTTCTGCCATAAGGGTGGTGTCATCTGCATATCTGAGGCTATTGATATTTCTCCCGGCAATCTTGATTCCAGCTTGTGTTTCATCCAGCCAGACATTTCACATGATGTACTCTGCATATATGTTAAACAAACAGGGTAACAATACATAGCCTTGACGTACTCCTTTCCCAATTTGGAACCAGTCTGTTGTTCCATGTCTAGTTCTAACTGTATAACAGTTCTTCTAACTATATCCCTTTAGGAGGAACGAAAGTGAAAGTGTTAGTTGCTCAGTCATGCCCGACTCTTTGTGATCCCATTGATTGCAGCCCACCAGGCTCTTCTGTCCATGGGATTTTCCAGGCAAGGAATACTGGAGTGGTTTGCCATATTTCCTTCTCCACGGGATCTTCCTGACCCAGAGATCGAACTCAGGTCTCCTGCATTGCAGGCAGATTCTCTACCAACTGAGCTACCAGGGAAACCCCATTCAGGAGGACCTAGGAGTCTCATAACTCTATTGTTCTAATCACTCACTCCTTGAGTCTGCTCTTTGGAACTCAGCAAAGACCTAGGGGACTGAACCTTTTTTTCTACAAATAAGAGATGGGGCACAAAGGAGCTTTTGTACCCAAGAAGGCCGTACAGATTCATACTTGATTTCAATCCCCTCTTTTCTTTGACATTCTTCAATACTGAGGAGAACAGGGATGAGGTAAAAAAGGAAATAAAGTTTTGAATAAAGAGATTAATCATAAATTATGCAATGGAACTCAGTTTTAGGAGGAACTTCTTTCATTAAGAGGAAGAGACTTTCAATTTGATTTATAAGACTAGAATAATCCTGATACCAAAATCTGTATATAGAGTATAGTTGACTACATTTGCTTCAGGCCACTGCTTGTCTATAAATTTTAAACTGATGTGGATAAAGCCAACACAGACTCAATGAAGCCAACATAATTTCTTTTTCCAATCCAGTCAGCAATGCTTTAAAAGTAATCATAAAGCTGTTGGTCTTGACATTTGGCTCCACCAGAAAACAATGCCATTGGGAGCAACCGTGATACCACTTTACAACTTTCCCATAATTAGTAATCATATTTTAAATAAATAATTTCTCCCAAACAACAGAATCACCAGAAAGCTTTATCCATGCCAAAGATCCAGAAATTAGTATAAAAATTAGTGAGTTTTTCTTACACTTTTATAGAAATCATACTCAAGTAATCAAACCAGCTTATCCAAAATGACTGTTACATGCAAACCAAGCCAAAAAGTCAGCTTGGCACCAGAAATAGTTACAGGGATTTCCTATGTATTTCTTTTAAGTTGTATGGGAGGAATTTCAACACAAGCTTCCTTTACAAATAAACATCAAAGCTTGGCCCTTAGCACTGACCACATTTCAACCAATAGCTACCATGAGTATCACCTCACAAGTGGACACTCACAGTGCTATGAGGCAAATTGTGTTTTGACAATATAACAAAAAAAGATTTCACAAAGGCCTTCTGTCTTTGCATTGACAACAGGTTGATAGTATAGGCACAAACAGTGCATAGTTCAATGAACTGTTTGTGGTTGACTGGTGTTTTTGGTAATATAATGAAATATAATATAAAGAAATGTGGTTTTTACCACTTTTCCTTACACAAGTTTTAAGCACAACCATGTAAGAGGTATACAGAAAGCCAGCTAGAAGGTGTCTGTCAAAAAGCAAAAAGGTAGCTGTACATTCGTATGTGTGTTTATTTCAGCAGAGCTATTTCCCTTTTAGGTTCTGTAATTTTTTTTTTAATTCAAAGACAAAGAATGATATTACCTAGAATTCTAGCCTTGGAACAGGAAGTTCTCTGGAATTTCTTTTGCAAAATGCTTTTATAAGAAGTTATCTTATTACAAATTACATTAGGGCTTCCCTGGTAGCTCAGTAGTATGGTAAAGAATCTGCCTGCCAATGAAGGAGACATAGGTTTGATCCCCGGTCTGGGAAGATCCTTCCCTGGTGGCTCAGAGGGTAAAGCGTCTGCCTACAATGCGCGAGACCCAGGTTTGATCCCTGGGTCAGGAAGATCCCCTGGAGAAGGAAATGGCAACCTACTCCAGTACTCTTGCCTGGAAAATCCCATGGACGGAGAAGCCTGGCAGGCTACAGTCCATGGGGTTGCAAAGAGTCAGACATGACTGAGCGACTTCACTTTTCTTTCTTTCTGGACGGAGAAGCCTGGCAGGCTACAGTCCATGGGGTTGCAAAGAGTCAGACATGACTGAGCGACTTCACTTTTCTTTCTTTCTGGGAAGATCCCACATGATGTGGAGCAACTAAGCCCATGGGCCACAACTACTGAGCCTGTGCTCTAGAGGCCGCATGCTGCAATTATCGAACCCCACCCACCTACAGCCTGTGCTGTACAACAAGAAAAGCTACTGCATATGATTAAAAAGCCTGCAGGGACTTACCTGGTGGTCCACGGGCTAAGACTCCGTGCTTACAATGCAGGGGGCTTGGGTTCAATCCCTGGTCAGGGACCTAGATCCCACATGCCACAACTAAAGATCCTGCATGCAGCAACTAAGATCTGCCACAAACAAATAATCTTTTGTAAAATATATTTTTAAAAAAAATAGTAAAAAAAAAAAAAAAACTGCAGCCACTAAAAAGCATGCTTCACAAGGAGGTATCTTTCTTTTTTTGAGTGTATATATATGCTGTGTTGCATGATATACCCCCCATACTTCATGTTTACCCAGAACCTGTAAATGTGACTTTCTATCATTCCCGCCTTGAATCACATCTAAAATGTATTCTTTGAGCAAGTTTCCATTTCTGAAGCAAGTTCAAGTTGCTTTACAAGTTCTGAAGTTCTTTTCCTTGTACCCCAGAGTATCTTAACACTCATAGCAAAAAAAAAAAATTTAAAGTGTGACAAAAATCTCATAGATTATAATTAAAATTTACCTCAATGTTTGACAAATACTGCAAAGATAGTACCAAAGATTTTTTAAAACCCTGTTAAGAGCAAAGTTACTTATTTCTCCAAGTTCAAATTTAATATAAGTTTCATCCTTGGGATAAAACGTTTAATCTTCCTCAGGGTATTGAGTTGGCCATAAAGTTCATTTGGGGTTTTCTCTAACATCTTAGGAAAAACCTCGAATGAACTTTTTGGCCAACCCCATACAAGACAAGCTAAACTGTCATAAAAAGCAGGACTGTGAGGGAGAATGAAATGTGCCTTTTAATGAGAATATGGAATTTATAAAGGAAAGCTAAGCCTTCACTCCACCTTAAAGAAGGGTTGCTGCTGCTGCTGCTAATTCGCTTCAGTCGTGTCCGACCCTTCGCGACCCCATGGACTGCAGCCTACCAGGCTCCTCTGTCCATGGGATTTTCCAGGCAAGTGTACTGGAGTGGGTTGCCTTGCCTTCTCTGAAAGAAGGGTTAGGGTAAGGGTATAAGAAAAAAGGGGAGTCGACATATTCCTGTTCTTGAAACTAAAATGAGGAGACAAAATAATTGTTGTTGAAGTTGGAAAAATACCAGCAGATGATATTAACAAGATGCCTATTGCCCTGGCTGCCCTATCTGTCTTATTTGGTGTCATTACATTTGGGAAGAGGGCCCTCCCTAAACATCTTTTCTATTTCTCATTTTCTTCCCATCAGGAGAAATTCTAAGAACTTTTCAAAAAGAACAAGAAGTTGAAAGAAGAGAGATCTAATAGCGTCATAGTATGACCAGGTAGAAAGTGGGCAAAGTCTGCTCCCTTGAAGATCCCAGAACTTGGAATATACCAATGTCACCAGAGCCGGAGAAAGGACTGAGAGAAGAGAGATGGGGTCTATTTACTTTCTGTGAACCAATGCAACATGGGACAAAGAAGAAGATCTGAGGGAAGAGGCATGAGGTTGTCAGTCAGAAGAGGTAGGTGAAATTCCCAAAGGACCAACAAAGCCTAGGAGACTAGGAGAGGTTCTTAGGATTAAGCTCCCCTCCAACAGGCCTGTTAGGGACACAATGAGTTCATGCCAAGCGTACAAATGCCATAGATCTACTGAGGTGACACACAAAAAGGACTACCACTCTTCCTACTACTGAAAGTGCTGCTGCTCACGCTTGGGGAAAGCAGCTGTGACCAAAATAAAGAAGACAGTCAACTTGTCATAAACAATCACATAAGAAAGAATCTGTTTTTCCCCGTCCCTCCTCTCTCAAGTCCTGTACCAGAGGGACAAGCACAGAAAAGATGGCAGAAGTGTGCGTCTCTGTATTCATTATATACTAGAAAAATAAATATTATTTGAAGAAAAGAATGAAGCTACATCTAAATATACCAAATTCTTAACTGCTTTCATACTATTTACTTCCTCATCCCCACTACAGAAACTGTGGCCTGGGAGAGTATTCATCAGAATAAAGCAAAACATACCTCCTAATGTTTTATATGGTTCTTGAATGACTAAAATCCTTTGGCATCAAGAATTACACATTACAAAGAATAAAGTAGACAAGAGTGGGAAGCATAAAACATTGTTAATACAGAGAATAATAAATGAGTAAAGGTCATCTCAATAGATGTAGAAAAATATTTGACAAATTTCAACATCTATTCATGGTTTAGGGAAAAAAAAAACAGCAAACTAGGAATGAAAGGAATCATCCTCAATCTAAATTAAAGGGCACCTACCAAAAAACCTGCAACTACTATCATACTTAATGGTGAATGGCAGGAGCTCCAGAATACATTAAGAGCTCTCAAAACTCATCAATAAAAAATAAACAACTTAATAAAAACTGGGCATATGATATGAAAATCACTTTACCAAAAAAGATATATGGATACTGAATAGACATGAAAAATATTCAACATCATTAGTCATTAGGAAAATGCAAATCAAAAGCACAGCGATATAAAATTACAAATCCATGACAAAGGTTAAAATTAAGAAAACTAACTCTACCAAGTGCTGACAAGGTAATAGAGTAACTGGTATTCTCCTACATTGCTGATGGGAATGCAAAATGGCACAGCCATTGTGGATCATTCAGTATGTAGCCTTTTGAGGCTGCCTTCTTTCACTTATCTTTCACTTATAAATGCATTTGAGATTCATTCATGTTGTTGCTTGTATCTATAGTTAGTTGCTTCTTTTTAACTGGTAGAAAATTGCTTTAAAATGTTGTGTTAGTTTATACTGTACAACAACGCGAATCAGTCTTAACTATACATATATCCCTTCCCTCCTGAGCCTCTCTTACCTCCCTGCATCCCACCCCTCTAGGTCATCACAGAGCACCAGGCTGGGCTCCGTGCAATATACAACAACTTCCCACTATTTTACACGTGCTAGTGTATACATGTCAATGCTACTTTCTCAGTTCATCCCATCCTCACCTTCCGCCACTGTGTCCACAAGTTCATTCTCTACTACGTTCATCAGTACCATTTTTCTAGATTCCATATATATGCATTAATATAGGATACTCGATTTTCTCTTTCTGAGTTACTTCACTCTGTATAAGAGGTTCTAGGTTCATCTACCTCATGTAGTTAGTTGCTTTTTATTGTCAAAGAGTATTCCATTTGATGGATATATCAGTTTTTTAAATCCCATTTGAGGCAATTATGAATGAGGCTGCCTATAAACATTCACATACAGGTTTTTATGTTAACATAAATTTTGATTTCTTGAGGGTGAATACTTAAGAGTGACACTGCAGAGTCACATAGTAAATGTATATTTAACTTCAGAAGAAATGCCAAACTGTTTTCCATAGTAGCTATGCCAAAATGGCTCAACTACAGGAACAAAAATGGACCAGTGGTTGCCAGAGGCCGAGTTACAGGGAAGGGCTGGCCACAAGTGGTCACAAGGGAATTAATGTGACTGATGTAATTATTCTATAACTTGAAAGTGGTACTTGTTACAGGACTGCACATGTTCATCCATTCTTTTATAACTATACACTAAGAAGAGTGAGTTGTACATGTGTAAATCATATCTCAACAAACCTGAATGAAAACCATTTATATAGAAGGAATGCATAGAAATCCTAAGACATCCTATGCCATATTTAAACCAAAGATTTGAGATAGCAGATGGCTTCCCATTGCCTTCAGGATTTAAAAAATCTAACTCCCTCAGTTGGATGTATGTGGCTTTTAACCATCTGGCCACTGCCTGCTTCTAGGAGGTCAGCATTAGTTTCGTGTGGGCCTCATCTCAACAAGGACTATCCAGATTTGGGCATTTCCATCGTTTTTTGAGCTTGTTTTCAGCACTTCCCAGCCATTTCATTGACTTCAAAAGTCATGATCTTCCTGCTTTAATACCTAGATTCTACCAAGCCTTCTCATCTTACCGTGGCAATGCAGCTCACCGACAGACCATTTGGCGGGTCCCAGAACCTCCCTATGAACAAGCAGCCAAAAGAAGGGGTCTTTTCTTCCCTGCCTTGCTTCAGAAGACTGAACGAGGCAGAAACATAGGTATATATGTGCCAGAACATGTTTCCTGTAACATTTCAGTGATGGTCTTCACAGATAACCAATCTCTTTTATTCTCTGTTGATTCAAATACAGCATAGCTTGACATCCTTGTTGCTAGAGAATGCAATAACTATGATGAACAGTCACAAAACTAGGAGCAGTGGGGAGCCTGGATGCAGCACTCTCAGGCTCTCACGGAGCACTATTTGCAAATTGGATCCACTAAAGGTTAGTCACAGCATAGAGAGAAGGAACTTTACTGTCATGTCCTTGTTTGGACCCTGGATTCTAATAATCACTATCAGCAGTTTGAACATCTCATTCTGTTTCTAGAAAAACAGGCTATGCACCCCTGATTTTACCAGAGGAAATTTTTTAGAGTAAGAGAAACAATGATCAGGCAGATTCTGTGAAAATAATTTTATATATGTGTTCAAAGTACTTCTTGCCAGTATTAAAAATAGCAAAGATGGCTCAAAGTGAAATGAAGATAAGCCTATCAGAGACATATGGTTTCAGAAAAGCAGTCCATGACAACCACTGCAAATGCTCAGGGGTCTTTCTCAACTATTTTAGACTTCAGAGTAATCCATGTCCATGATAAAATGAGATCTCTGCTTAAGAATGATTATCACTGCACATGATTAAAATTTTTTTTAAATGTTCCTTTTTAAAAAAAAAATCTAAACCAAACTATCCCATTAAGCAACTGAGCTTTACTTTCCTTCCTTGGATTCTGGGACTCTGCCTTCTCCTCATTCTTTTCCTATATTTACAGGCAACATCTCATCCATTTTCTTAACTGAGCATTGGGCACGTCCCTCCGAGCCTCCACCCTGGTGGAATCACCCTGTAAAAGCAGTTTGGAGAGCTCAACTCTGCACTCAGCCCCTCGAACATCACATCTACTCCTCTGATTTTTACTGGATTGGTCAAAACATTTTTTTTAATTTATTCATTTTAGTTGGAAGCTAAGTAGGGAAAACCACGAGACCATTCAGGTATGACCTAAATCAAATCCCTTATGATTATACAGTGGAAGTGACAAATAGATTTAAGGGACTAGATCTGATAGACAAAGTGCCTGATGAACTATGGACAGAGGTTCGTGACACTGTACAGGAGACAGGGATCAAGAACATACCCATGGAAAAGAAATGCAAAAAAGCAAAATGGCTGTCTGAGGAGGCCTTACAAATATCTGGGAAAAGAAGAGAAGCAAAAAGCAAAGGGGAAAAGGAAAGATATTCC
This sequence comes from Okapia johnstoni, assembly GCA_024291935.2. NCBI lineage: Eukaryota > Metazoa > Chordata > Mammalia > Artiodactyla > Giraffidae > Okapia > Okapia johnstoni. Next base: position 18,571,469 of record CM044305.1, read on the forward strand.
CATCTGAAGCAGAGTTCCCAAGAATAGCAAGGAGAGATAAGAAAGGCTTCCTCAGCGATCAATGCAAAGAAATAGAGGAAAACAACAGACTGGGAAAGACTAGAGACCTCTTCAAGAAAATTAGAGATACCAAGGGAACATTTCATGGAAAGATGGGCTCGATAAAGAACAGAAATGGTATGGACCTACAGAAGTAGAAGATATTAAGAAGAGGTGGCAAGAATACACAGAAGAATTGGACAAAAAAGATCTTCACGACCCAGATAATCACGATGGTGTGATCACTCACCTAGAGCCAAACATCCTGGAATGTGAAGTCGAGTGGGCATTAGAAAGCATCACTATGAACAAAGCTAGTGGAGGTGATGGAATTCCAGTTGAGCTATTTCAAATCCTGAAAGACGATGCTGTGAAAGTGCTGCACTCAATATGCCAGCAAATCTGGAAAACTCAGCAGTAGCCACAGGACTGGAAAAGGTCAGTTTTCATTCCAATGCCAAAGAAAGGCAATGCCAAAGAATGCTCAAACTACCGCACAATTTCACTCATCTCACATGCTAGTAAAGTAATGCTCAAAATTCTCCAAGCCAGGCTTCAGCAATATGTGAACCGTGAACTTCCAGATGTTCAAGCTGGTTTTAGAAAAGGCAGAAGAAGCAGAGATCAAATTGCCAACATCCACTGGATCATCGAAAAAGCAAGCGAGTGCCAGAAAAACATCTATTTCTGCTTTATTGACTATGCCAAAGCCTTTGACTGTGTGGATCACAATAAATGTGGAAAATTCTGAAAGAGATAGGAATACCAGAACATATGATCTATCTCTTGAAAAACCTGTATGCAGGTCAGGAAGCAACAGTTAGAACTGGACATGGAACAACAGACTGGTTCCAAATAGGAAAAGGATTACGTCAAGGCTGTATATTGTCACCCTGCTTATTTAACTTATGTACAGAGTACATCATGAGAAACGCTGGGCTGGAAGAAACACAAGCTGGAATCAAGATTTCTGGGAGAAATATCAATAACCTCAGATATGCAGATGACACAACACTTATGGCAGAAAGTGAAGAAGAACTAAAGAGCCTCTTGATGAAGGTGAAAGAGGAGAGTGGGAAAAGTTGGCTTAAAGCTCAACATTCACAAAACTAAGATCAGGGCATCTGGTCCCATCACTTCATGGGAAATAGATGGGGAAACAGTGCAAACAGTGTCAGACTTTATTTTTGGGGGCTCCAAAATCACTGCAGATGGTGATTGCAGCCATGAAATTAAAAGACGCTTACTCCTTGGAAGGAAGGTTATGACCAACCTAGACAGCATATTTAAAAGCAGAGACATTACTTTGCCAACAAAAGTCCGTCTAGTCAAGGCTATGGTTTTTCCAGTGGTCACGTATGGATGTGAGAGTTGGACGGTGAAGAAAGCTGAGCGCCGTAGAATTGATGCTTTTGAACTGTGGTGTTGGAGAAGACTCTTGAGAGTCCCTTGGACTGCAAGGAGATCCAATCAATCCATCCTAAAAGAGATCAATCCTGGGTGTTCATTGGAAGACTGATGTTGAAGCTGAAACTCCAATCCTTTGGCCACCTCATGAGAAGAGTTGACTCATTGGAAAAGACCCTAATGCTGGGTAGGATTAGGGGCGGGAGGAGAAGGGGACGACAGAGAATGAGATGGTTGGATGGCATCACCGACTCAATGGACATGGGTTTGGGTAGACTCCGGCAGTTGGTGATGGACAGGGAGGCCTGGCGTGCTCCAATTCATGGGGTCGCAAAGAGTCGGACATGACTGAGCGACTGAACTGAACTGAACTGAACTGAATTCTTCAAATCCATGAACATAGTATATTTCTCCATCTATTTGTGTCCTCTTTGATTTCTTTCATCAGTGTTTTATAGTTTTCTATATATAGGTCTTTTGTTTCTTTAGGTAGATATATTCCTAAGTAGTTTATTCTTTTTGTTGCAATGGTGAATGGAATTGTTTCCTTAATTTCTCTTTCTGTTTTCTCATTGTTAGTGTATAGGAATGCAAGGGATTTCTGTGTGTTAATTTTATATCCTGCAACTTTACTATATTCATTGATTAGCTGTAGGAATTTTCTGGTAGAGTCTTTAGAGTTTTCTATGTAGAGCATCATGTCATCTGCAAACAGTGAGAGTTTTACTTCTTCTTTTCCAATCTGGATTCCTTTTATTTATTTTTCTGTTCTGATTGCTGTGGCCAAAACGTCCAAAACTATGTTGAATAGTAGTGGTGAGAGTGCACACCCTTGTCTTGTTCCTGACTTTAGAGGAAATGCTTTCAATTTTTCACCATAGAGGATAATGTTTGCTGTGGGTTTGCCATATATAGTTTTTATTATGTTGAGGTATGTTCCTTCTATTCCTGCTTTCTGGAGAGTTTTTATCATAAATGGATGTTGAATTTTGTCAAAGGCTTTTTCTGCATCTATAGGTCAAAGATTCATTCAGGTTTTTCTGTAACATTTTATGGAAAAACCTAAATGAATCTTATGACCAACTTAATAACTACTTCCTGATTTCCAAACATGAGGCTCTACTCCAGACTTATTTTCTGAGCTCCAGAGTTATCTAGTAGTCTAGTTGTCAGTTAGTGGTGCCACAAACTCAATGATTCCAAAAGTAAACTCATCCTCTCTCCCCAACCATTTCCCCAACATATTCTCTTATGTATACTCTATATCTTAGCAATCATTTCTCAAACATTGTCTTGCCAATTCTACCTCCTAATTATCTCTTGAATGTGCTTTTTTCTGTTCATTCTCACCACTCTAACCTTAGTCCAGACTGTTATTAGTCTCTTGTGTAGGCTCTTTCCGTAGCAACTAGTCACTTTTCCTCACACACACACACACAATTTCACCCCTCCCTTCCACTGCATTCCTTACATCCTGACCAAAAAGGTTTTTCCAAAATACAAACCCAACCATATTTCTTTAAGTAAAATTCTCTAGAGGCTTTCACTGTCTACAGGGTAAAACCCAATTTCCTCAAACATTTTACAAATTGACTCCTATCTACCTGCCATCTCTTTTATCTCCTAATCAACCTTCAAAACCATACTCAGATGTCAACTTATCTATGAAGCTCTCCCAACCAGTCACTCTCCCCACAGTCAACTTAGGCCCTCTTTCCTCTGTGTCATGTACTTATTACCCTAATTGCTAAAATAAATTATAATTAATTGTGTATAGGTGCTACTCATCTAAAAAGATGAGCTCTATGAGGAAAGATTATTTATTATTCATATCTATCTACTTAGTACTTGTTCTTAATCACCAGATAGTGAATGGATGAATGATTAAAGTGAAGAAGAAATCAATTAGTAAACCATCAATTGTTGTTGATTTTTCTAAACATTCCAACTAGACTTCTTAATTGTCTTGAATGAAAAAGCTCCTGCTAGCCATGATTATTTGAGCAATTGAAACGGCTATGTTGGCATCTATTGGGACAATAACTATAAAAGAAAAATAAAACCTTTTTACATATCTGGTGCTCTGAGTAATAACCTTGAAAACAGGCCATGAAATTTTCCCATTAAAAAATCCCAATAATGAGGTATTTGCCATAGTAATAAAATTCTGGTAAACACCGTGACCATTTATTTAGGAGAAGAATGAATTTGCAGCCTCAAGTGCTAGAGTCTAATGGAAAAGGAGCCAACACAGCCAAAAAGAAGATCACTGCCACAATAAAGAGGACTCAAAACTTTATCACCCTGGAATATTCCAGGTCAACTTCAAGATGGATCATTCTGTGACATTTTAATAGGTGCAAATTCAATATGGTGGTGGGTACCTTTCACACAAAGTGAGATCTCCTGTAATTGGACCACTATAGAGCTCTTTTTTTTAAGTAAATATTTGGATTGAGTATCTTTATATTTCCATACAAATGCATAGATACTGAAAATACACAGATGAGATAATAGCAAATTTGATCTGTTCAGATAAAAAGGAGAATCAAACAGAGACAATGACTACCATTGTTTTGCAGAGTAAGTTCAATTTATCCTTTCTGTTGTTAGTCCTAATCAGTAGCAATAAGGATAACACCAGCAGTCTGGGAAATCTCTAACAAGCCAGGGGCCCCTGCTCAGTTACATGTGACTTACACTCTGACCCTTACTAACCTGAAAAACAGAAGAATTTGTATGAATCTTTTAAATAACACAGAGATGATGGAAAACCTAAGCCACATTTTGGTCACTGCCCCACAGAGTTGATAAAGTCACTCAAGACTGACGTGTACCTGAAATTGTAAAGCAATAAAATATTTGTCAAAACCAAGCCTTTTCTGCTTGGCTCAAATTCTGTTATTTGATGTCTTCCTACAGCTCCATCACATTTTGCCAATTTTTATTTTCAAAATCAGTGGCAACCAAGTGTTTCAGTCAGGGTCAAAATGGGCTGGCACACTCAAATGAGGTTAATTTGAAGAGGATTTATTTTAAAGGGACCTCTTTTTTTAAAGGTGGGGGCAAGATGCTGGGGAACCACAAGTAGCCAGGGTTAATAACACAGGGCCAACTACATATAACCCCTAGGCCCAAGAGAGGAGGGAAGGGGACAGTCTTCAGAAAGCAAAAGGATAGAGTTGTGTGAAGAGCTGACCTCAGGAGAGTTCCTCAGCCAAGCCCCAAAGGTCGACCTTGAAAGGAGGGAGCCAGAAAAGAATATGTGAGCTCATCTCTCTCTGATCTTCTGCTGAGGACAAACCGTGGGTGAAACCTACCCTGGAAGCCAAAGTAACATAAAATCCTTGATGAGTCCACACAGGTCACATCCCCAGGCAAACATGAAAGGAAACTAGCATTGTCTACATATAGAAGCCGCCAACTGTATGCGACTTATTACTTAATTATAAAAACAAATGGGCTGGGGTAAAGGAGGTTGAAGATGGCAACGAGGTCAAAAAGCGGAAAAATACTCATCATACAGGAAATTAAACCACGTTTCTACTGGGGCAAGACCTCATCAACACAATATCTCCAGTAAATCCAGAAGACACAGTCTATGGAGCAGTGACCCCTCAGACCACTGACTCAAAATCTGCTTTTTTGAACTGGATCCAGGTTACGATAGCACAATGAAAAGTTTAAAAGCACAGCTTCAAGGATGCCCTAGTGTTACTCAAGGGAAATAAGAGCAGCTTGAAGTTAATGAGGTCTTTCCCTCATAGCTCAGTTGGTAAAAATCCACCTGCCAATGCAGGAGACCCGGTTTGATTCCTGGGTCGGAAGATCTGCTGGAGAAGGGATAGGCTACCCACTCCAGTATTCTGGGCTTCCCTTGTGGCTCAGCTGGTAAAGAATCTGCCTGCAATGCGGGAGACCTGGGTTCAATCTTGGGTTGGAAGATCCCCTGGAGAAGGAAAAGCTAACCCACTCCAGTATTCTGGCCTGGAGAGAACCACAGGGTTACAAAGAGTCAGACACGACTGAGCAACTTTCACTTACACTTTCACTTTGAAGTATAAAGCTAGTGGGATTTCACAGGGAAAGGTTCATGGAGGACCCATACTTTTTTTAAATTAAATTAGTTTATTTATCTATTTTTAACTTTACAATATTGTATTGTTTTGCCATACTTTAAAGATAATAAAAATATTATTTAATGTAAAACCTGGCTTTACTTAACATAAAGTCAGAAAGCAAACACCGGTAACCATAACTGAAGCTATAGCATTCAATAAGTAATACAGTCAAACTCGATGCTAAATAATGGTTCCACTAATACAAAGTTCCTCATCCTCAATAAAACAAAGTCTTATGCTACATAAAATCTCTAAAAGGTACTGTAAAGAAAGAAAAAATCCAGGCTGATTATAATTGGAAAGCTGCTTGCTTCAGTCTGGGGATTTGTGGTCCTTCTCTTCTTAATCATTTTTTCCTTTCTATTTGGGGCCAACCCTGGCACTTATGGGTAATTTCAGTAAAATACTTTTTGATTGATTGAATCCCACAGATTTTTAAAATCGTGTGCTAAACTGTAATAATAGATCAGCAGCAAACACTAGTTGTTAGACTTCTACTTAAGAACAACCACCATCTAGTGTCTCCCAATAAGAGGGTATCCCCTCCATTCCAGGCCATGATTGCCTAGCAGTAAAAGAAAATCTAACGGCTAAAGCAATGAATATTGCTATTCCAAAAGAAATAGCTAAAGGAAGGGATAAAGAAACCTTCCTCAGTGATCAATGCAAAGAAATAGAGGAAAACAATAGAATGGGAAAGACTAGAGATCTCTTCAAGAAAATTAGAGATATCAAGGGAATATTTCATGCAAAAATGGGCACAATAAAGGACAGAAATGGTATGGACCTTCTAACAGAAAGAAGAAGAAGATCTTAATAAAAGAGTTGGCAAGAATAACAAAGAACTATATGAAAAATATCTTCATGACCAAGATAACCACGATGGTGCGATCACCACCTAGAGCCGACATTCCTGCAAGTGGGCCTTAGAAAGCATCACTACAAACAAAGCTAGTGGAGGTGATGGAATTCCAGTTGAGCTATTTCAAATCCTAAAAGATGATGCTGTGAAAGTGCTGCACTCAATATGCCAGCAAATTTGAAAACTCAGCAGTGGCTACAGGACTGGAAAAGTTCAGTTTTCATTCCAATCCCAAAGAAAGGCAATGCCAAAGAAATTCAAACTACTGCACAATTGCACTCATCTCACACATTAGCAAAGTAATGCTCAAAATTCTCCAAGCCAGGCTTCAACAGTACATGAACCATGAACTTCCAGGTGTTCAAGCTGGATTTAGAAATGGCAGAGGAACCAGAGATCAAATTGCCAACATCCGCTGGATCATTGAAAAAGCAAGAGAGTTCTAGAAAAACATCTACTTTTGCTTTTTACTATGCCAAAGCCTTTGACTGTGTGGATCACAACAAACTGTGGAAAATTCTTAAAGAGATGGGAATACCAGACCACCTGACCTGCCTCCTGAGAAATCTGTATGCAGGTCAAGAAGCAACAGTTAGAACTGGACATGGAACAACAGACTGGTCCAAATCGGGAAAGGAGTATATCAAGGCTGTATATTGTCACCCTGCTTATTTAACTTATATGCAGAGTACATCATGTGAAATGCCAGGCTGGATGAAGCACAAGCTGGAATCAAGATTTCTGGGAGAAATATCAACAACCTCAGATATGCAGATGATACCATCCTTATGGCAGAAAGTGAAGAACTAAAAAGCCTCTTGATGAAAGTGAAAGAGGAGAGTGAAAAAGTTGGCTTAAAACTCAACATTCAAAAAACTAAGATCATGGCATCCAGTCCCATCATCACTTCATGGCAAATAGATGGGGAAACAATGAAACATGACAGACTTTTATTTTCTGGGGCTCCAAAATCACTGCAGATGGTGACTGCAGCCATGAAATTAAAAGACGCTTGCTCCTTGGAAGAAAGATTATGACAAACCTAGACAGCATATTAAAAAGCAGAGACATTACTTTGCTGACAAAGGTCCATATAGTCAAAGCTATGGTTTTTCTAGTAGTCATGTATGGATGTGAGAGTTGAACCATAAAGAAGGCTGAGTGCCGAAGAATTGATGCTTTTGAACTGTGGTGTTGGAGAAGACTCTTGAGAGTCCCTTGGACTGCAAGGAGATCCAACCAGTCCATCCTAAAGGAAATCAGTCCTGAATATTCATTGGAAGGACTGATGCTGAAGCTGAAACTCCAATACTTTGGCCACCTGATGCAAAGAACTGACTCATTAGAAAAGACCCTGATGCTGGGAAAGATTGAAGGCAGGAGGAAAAGGGGACAACAGAGGATGAGATGGTTGGATGGCATCACCGACTCGATGGACATGAGTTTGAGCAAGTTCTGGGAGTTGGTGATGGACAGGGAAGCCTGGTATGCTGCAGTCCATGGAGTTGCAAAGTCAGACACAACTGAAGTGACTGAGAAGGAAAGCAAATGGAGGAAAACAATTCCGCTTCAATAAGTGGTTCTGGGAAAACCCACATGTTAATGAGAAGAATGAAAAATTGAACACTCCCTAAACATCAAACACAAAAATAAACTCAAAATCAATTAAAGACCTGCAATATAAAGGCCAGACAGTATAAAACTCATTAGAGGAAAACATAAGCAAAAAGCACTCTTTGACAGAAATTGCCCGCGCAGGATACTTTTTGCCCCATCTCCTAGAATAATGAAAAACAAAACAAAACAAACAATAGGAACCTAATTAAACCTAAGACGGTTTTTTGTGCAACAAAGGAAACCATAAAACAAACCAAAAAGAACAACCCTCAGAATGGAAGAAAATATTTGCAAATGAAGCAACTGACAAGGGATTAATCTCCAAAATATAAATACCTCGTTAAACTACCTATTGCAAAAAACAAACCACACTATAAATCAAGCAAAAAAATGGGTCAGATCTAGACATTTCTCCAAAGACATACAGATGGCCAAAAAACATTGTAAAGATTATCAACATCACTAATTATTAGAGAAATGCAAATCAAAACTACAACGAAGTATCACCTCACACCTGGTCAGAATGACCATCATCAAAAAAGTCTACAAACAATAAATGCTGGACAGGGTATGGGGGAAAAGGAACCCTCTTGTGCACTGTGTGGGAATGTAAATTGGTACAAGCCACTATGGAAAACAGTATGGAGGTTCCTTAAAAACTACAAAGAGAACTACTACATGACCCAGCAATCTCACTCCTAAGCGTATATCCAGAGAAAACTATAATTTGAAAAGAACATATGCACCCCAGATTCATTGCAGCACTATTTACAATAGCCAAAACAAAAGCAACCTAAATGTCCATTCAACAGATGAATGGATAAAGAAGATGTGGTACATATATACAATGAGTATTACTCAGCCATAAAAAAGAACAAATAATGCCATCTGCAACAACATGGATGGACCTAGAGATTGTCAAACTGAGTGAAATATAAGTCAGATGAGAAAGACACTTATCATATATTCTTATATGTGGAATCTAAGAGAACAAATGAACTTATTTACAAAACAGAAAGAGAGTTACAGATGTAGAAACAAACTTATAGTTACCAGGGGATAGAAAGGAGGAAGGGATAAATTGGGAGATTGGGATTGACATATACACACTACTATATATAAAATAGATAACTAATAAGGACTTACTGTATAGCACAGGGAACTCTACTCAATACTTCTGTAATGACCTATATGGGAAAAGAATCTTAAAAAAGAGTGGATATATGTATATGTGTAACTGATTCACTTTGCTGTACACCTAAAATAACACAATATTGTAAATCAACCATACTCCAATAAAAAATAAAAATTTTAAGCTAGCCCACTGTGCCACATCTATCTTCCTTACAGCCTAAGAAGTCTTAGAATTATTTCAGTCTGCTTTCCCCATGAAACAGTTCCTATCTTGAAACAGAGGAGTGGTTTTACCAGATCAGCTCTCCCCTCAACGTCCTGCACAGCCTGGCCCATAACCTCTTATCTATCTCACTTCTTACAAACACACGTGCCTAACTATCTGTTTTTCCAACATTCAGAACCTGTGTGCCAATGCCTGAGGGCTTTCTTGGGACACAAAAGCCCACCTTGCTGCTCACATAGCAGGCCAGACTTAGCATCAACCTGACTCCCAAAAGGCCCAACAGATGACTAATTGGGAGTCAGTGTATAAACATCCCAGCTCCCTGGCCCCACAGGAGGGAGGCTCTTTTTGCAAAGATTTTTCTCACGACATTAAGCACAATCACTCCATACTGCCTTCTCTTGTCTTTCTCACTTCCCTACTATCCCATAACCATCTTTCTTCACCTCCAGAGAACTAAGCTTGTACCTGAATCTTTGCCTTGAAGGTCTACTTCTAGGGGAAATTCAAACTGACATTCTCTAAAGAAAGAACTTCACTGAGGTAATGATTGACATATAAAATCTGTACATATTTCATGTATACTACTTGATTAGAGTTTGGGAGTAAGTTATACACGGTGAAGACTCCCTGGTTGCTCAGTGGTAAAGAATATGCCTGCCAATGCAGAGACCGCAGAAGACATGGTTTGATCCCTGGGTCAGGAAGATCCCTGGAGAAGGCATAATAACCCACTCCAGTATTCTTGCCTGGAGAATTCCATGGACAGAGGAGCTTGGCAGGCTACAGTCCATAGAGTCACAAAGAGTGGACCAACGACGTGACTGAGCACACACACACTGGTGAAACACTACCAAGACCTCCATAGACCTCATTTACCTGTCAGACTTGACTCTTATCACTTTTTATTATTTTATTGTTTTGTAAACACTACTCAGATCCTGCTATATGAGAAAGTTGTTAGTTTACAATACGTATTGTTAGCTATAGCACCAGAACCTACTCACTTGCATAACTGAGACCTATAACCTTTGATCAACCATCTCCCATTTCTCCCTCACCGCCAACCCTGACAAGTACCATTTTACTCTTTGCAGCTATGATTCTTGACTACTTTATACTCTACAGATAAGTGCGATTGCATAGTATTTAATATTATTCAGCCCTTTTTTAAAAAAGAAATTCTGACATCTGTGACAACATAGATGGACTTGGAGAACATTATCACAAATGAAATAAGCCACACAGAAAGACATTCTACTGTACCATATCCCATTGAAACCACTGGCCAGAAGACAGGTAGCAAAGAAAATGTGCAATGCCTGGCTTGTCACTTGCCAACCCCTCCAACCTAATGCTGTAATCTCCTCCTCACTCAAATTTCACATGATACTTTCTCTAGAGCAGAGGCCTTTGTTTTGTTCACTGCATTAATCACCAACAGCGTAGAACTCTGCCCCACAAAGAGCAAGGCACTCCTAATAATATTTGCTGACTACCATGATGTTGTCAGATGTCTTAAATCTAGCTCTGAGTTTGGAGAAAGTCATCTTATCGTTACCAGAGATTATATGTTCACATATTAAATTCTTTTCTTTTTAACTCTCATCTTCCATTATAAAAATATTTTGGCAGACCAGATTTACAGGTCCAGTCACAAACATGTGTGACCATATAAATGCCGCATTACAGATTTGTGCATTAGAAGGTATACAAACATAAAGATTCTTATTGGCCCAAAGGTTCACGTTTTGCCAATAACACTTAATAAATCCAATGACTAGAAAAGGATAAATATGAAGTTTTTTAATTTATCTAAAGCTATATATTTAAAAATGTCTTTTCCACCCTTTTTCTTCTACAAAAAAAATGCAATTTTCAATTGACTGTGTCCTTCAAATTAAATGTGTCATTCAAGTTTTGTTCTATTCAACTGATCACATAAACACAGTAGAATGTTCGTGGATTTTTTTCCAATCAAAAGATGTTGTATAGATTAGTAAAGGAAAATGTCTCGAAGTAAACTATGGAAGTTAGACCACAAATAGGTTGAATAAATTAAGGTAAATCTTATCTCATTCTGAACACCCATAAGACATGCTAGATTTCAGTGGACCTTTATCAGGGAAAGTGAGTAAATGAGAATCATGCAGGGCCGAGGAGAGATGGCCTCCAAAGTGTGACATATGCTCAATGACCACAGTCCAAGAGCTCCTTTACACCCAAATAGGCACTGATAACCAGGGGGTTTTAATACACTTGTAAAGGTCTGGCACAGAGTTCCTTTCTGGCTTGAGGAAAAGGCAGTAAGCTGGTTTAGCAGAAGAGAGGAAAGATCTAACACATTGGGCAAAAGGAATGTGCAATAGATAGGGTGCAGGCCGGGTTCAGTAACCCCTAGTTAAGTTGACCAGATACATGGCAGAGCCTCAGCCTTAAGGGGGCTTCCCAGGTGGCCTAGTGGTAAAGAATCCACTTGCAATGCAGGAGACACGGGTTCGATCCCTGGGTCGGGAAGATCCCCTGGAGAAGGAAATGGCAACCCACTCCAGTATTTTTGCCTGGGAAATCCCATGGACAGAGGAGCCTGCGGGCTACAGTCCATGGGATCACAAAAGAGACACGACTGGGCAACTAAACAACAACAACAACAGGCTCTAAGAGGAACTGAACCACAGCAAACCAGATAATGAGGAGATGCATCCACATTCAAGACTGGGACAACAAAATTATGATACCCTGAAATTAGTGGTCAGCAAGAAGGTTTTGAAAATCAGAAACAGAGAGATTAATGTCAAAGACCCTCTGATCGAGGATGAAGATTAAGATTGGGATTCATCTTTACGCAGTGACTAAGAGGACAAGGCCAAAAGCCATCAGGGTAGTCAGCTGGACAGAGCCTAGAGGGAGATCGGCTACATTCACCCAACAAATCCTAAAAGATGTTCCATATTCCATCTAAAATTAGTATTCAAAAAGGAGTAGGATTGACAGTGTGGGAGGGTGAGAAGGGGAGAGCATGAGGCGTTGGAGAATATTATCTTGATCTTATCTTGTTAAAACAATCCTTGACGATAAAGACTTTTCAGACACACTGAGTTTCAAAACTGTGTTCCTGAACACAGAAGCATTTTTATTCATATCTACTCACAGATCTGAACTGATAAAATATGACACCTTCCAAATTGCTGTTTGAGCCTGATCTGACTACAAATCAAAGACTCAAGCTGCCACATGATAACTGCCTTAATATGAATGATCATTAGCTTGGATCTTATTCCAGGATCACATCCTCCATCACTAAAGAGTGTTCAAGGCTATTTCCTCTATTTCATATGAATCCTATGAATCAAGCTCATGGCCAGCTCCTGGCAAAATGTGAAGGAGGTAACTACTGACTAACTGGGAGGCACAATAATTCGAATATTTAGGAAAATGAAAGGGGGAAAAAATTGCCAGTGACACCAGATTCATAACAACAAGAGAGTCATCCCACCCTTTCCACAATCCACACCCCAACCAAGAAAGTATCAGCTAGAATTTTTCAAGTTCAAATGTATTGCTGACTTCTTATTTTCCTTTAGTGAAAAAGGGGGATATATCTAAAAGCACATTTTTTTTTAATTTTAGTTGGGGGCTAAATTATTTTCATTACAATATTGTGATGTTTTTGCATACATTGACATGAATCAGCCCTTGGGTTTACATGTGTTTTTCCCCATCCTGAAGCCCCCCTCCCACCTCCTTCCCCATGCATCCCGCCAGGTCATCCGCCATTGCCCCCGCCCTCATCATTTGTCCTCATGCTCAACCTGGAAGTGTTCTGTTCACATATGATAATATACATGTTTCAATGTATTCTCTCAGAACGTCACCCCACCTTTCTCCCTCAGACCAGTCCAATAAGACGTTTCCTATGCTTCTGTGTCTCTCTGTCTCACATATAGAGTTATCATTACCACTTTCAATCCCTATATATAACATAAGTATACTGTATTGTTTTTCTATTCTTTCTGGCTTTACTTCACTCTGTATTTTGGGCTCCAGTTTCATCCATCTCAATACAACTGATTCAAATGTATTCTTTTTAATGCTGAGTAATATCCCATATGTACCACAGCTTTCTTATCCATTCATCTGCTGATGGACATTTAGATTGCTTCAATGTCCTGGCTATTACAAACAGTGTACATGCGACATTTTTAAATAGTATGATATAAATTGTTTTTTTTTTATACAATTTTCCCTTAATGTGTATACCCTTTACTCTCTAAATGCGCAATATCTATAACATATGATCATTTCCATCTAGTTCAGCTTAGTATTGCTCATGTGTAAACACGTATAGAAAAATGTAATGCTAACCACTTAGGTTTATTCACATTAAGACCAGGACCCCAGCACAAATTAAAAATTCTCATGAAAATTTTTAACTATGGAAGCTTCCCTGGTGGTCCAGTGGTTAAGAATCCACCTGTCAATGCAGGGGACACAGGTTCAATCCCTGTTCTGGGAAGATTCCACATGCCACAGAGCACTAACTAAGCCCATGCACCACAACTACTGAGCCCACACTCTAGACCCACAAGCTGACAACTACTGAAGCCTGTGCCTAGAGCCTGTGCTCCCAAACCAAGAGAAGCCACTGCAATGAGAAGCCTATGCAACCACAATTAGAAGAGTAGTCCCCACTCACCACAACTAAAGAAAGCCTACACAGCAACAAAGACCCAGCACAGCCAATAAACAAATAATTCAAATATGAACATAAGAGCAACTTAAGTATTGAACAAGGTGGATCTCAAACCATGTATTCATCTTCACTCAGTCCACAATGTGGCTAATGATCTTCGCCACAGACCACAGGAATGCCTGTGGACCAGTTGGGCACCTGACAGGGGAAGCACAGTAGATACTGCAGTGATCAGTGATTCCAGAGGGTATGAGACTGCTCAGGCAGGCTTATCAAGTACTCCAGAAACAGTACAACCATAAGAAATGGCTATGACAGCATTTCCCAACCTGTCCCTATCCCTTCTCTCCCACAATAAATAGAAACCCAGATTTTAAGCTAGAGTCCTAGTCACCCCATTTTTAAAACAATTTTCATGCTACTCAACTCTGTAACCTGATATGTGTCTCCATGCACCTATGTTCCAGCAAATGAAGAGTTGGTTCATCTTCAGTCATGTCTGATTCTTTGAGACCCCATGGACTGCAGCATGCCAGGCTTCCCTGTCCTTCACCATCTCCAGGGTTTGCTCAAACTCATGTCCACTGAGTCGGTGATGCCATCCAACCATCTCATCCTCTGTTGCCCCCTTCTCCTCCTGCCCTCAATCTTTCCCAGCATCAGGGTCTTTTCCAATGAGTTGGCTCTTTGCATCAGGTGGCCAAAGTATTGGAGCTTCAGTTTCAGCATCAGTCCTTCCAATGAATATTCAGGGTTGATTTCCTTTAGATTGACTGGTTGATCTTCCTATGAAAGGAAGTAAAAATCTACATCCTTCTGTAATTTTCATTAATGGCAATAATATGGCCCTCTACTCTCATTTTATACACCCTTCATGCTGGCTGGAATTCAGAATGCTAGGAGACTCATCTTGGATCATGTGGACGAGGGCAACATTCTAAGAATGGCAGAGTAAAAAGATGGAGGGTGCCTGGGCTCCTGATGACTTCTCAGTAGAGTAGTACCATAACTGCTGAGATTTTACTTTAAGAAATAAATTAACCTCTATCTTGCTTAAGGTACCATTCATTTTCATCTCTGTTAGAGCTGAGATTTTATGCTATTACAGATATACAGCAAATAATTTCTTACTAATAAAATCTTAAGGATGGAAGATTGCAAGTTACTTATTTTGTTTTAAATTAGGGCAGTTGTCCTACTATAACACTACTCACACTAACTTCTATTCCAAAATGTTTATAGAGCAGGAAAAAAGGAGTATAATTGTACACAGCATGTCACAAATTTCAAGAAGTCCACAGTGTACCCACAGGATGTGTCCAACATGTGGATGCCATATGTTATATGTACTATGGGTTAAAAACTGCTAGACTGGAACAGGAACCTAAGAAAACCATGGGTGCAGGTTTAATATCCATGTGGATTATTTGCCTTTATACTCAGATTGTACCCCTCATCTCAATGACAGAATCAACTAATTCATATTATAAGGCAAAACCAGCAAGAAAGCTGGACGCAAAATAATCTCCACTCATGGAAGAATCACATAGTGCACAAGCCCTACTAGTGGGAGGGCAGCTTAATGACAGCCAAAGGGCACAACAGAGGTATAATGCGCTAAACAACAAAAAGCATGTTCTTTAGAGAACAAGCTTATGGTTGCAGGGGGGGAAGGATGGGGGAAAGGCATAGTTAGAGAGTTTATGATGGACATGTACACACTGCTATACTTAAAATCGATTATCAACAAGGACCTACTGTATAGCACAATGTTATGCAGCGGCCTGGATGGGAGGGGAGTTTAGGGGAGAATGGATACGTGCATATTACATGGCTGGGTCCCTTCAATGTTCATCTGAAACTATCACAACATTGTTTGTTAATCAACTATACCCTAATACAAAATACAAAGTTTAATAATGAAATAAAAGGCATATTTTATTTATAAAAATGTCAAGAAATAAAAATAAGTATATAATAGCTTATATTTGCCAGAACACAAATAAACAAGCATTCCCCTACAATATTGGTAGAATGTATGTTTGTTCCAAAGGAAAAAAAATCAAACAAGTGTACAAAGATGTAATGTGCTAGGTTGTTCCTCATAGTGCAATTTATAATTATGAAAACTTCAGAAGCGGCCCTAAGATGGAGGAGGAATAGGACAGGGAGACCACTTTCACCCCAACAAATTCATTGAAAGAACATTTGAGCGCTGAGAAAATTCCACAAAACAACTTCTGAATTCTGGCAGAGGACATCAGACACCCAGAAAGGCAGCCCATGTCTTCAAAAGGAGGTAGGACAAAATATTAAAGATAAAAAGAGAGACAAAAGAGGTAGGGATGGAGATCCGTCCCTGGAAGGGAGTCTTAAAAGAGGAGAAGTTTCCAAACACCAGGAAACACTCTCACTGGCGGGTTTGTGGGGAGTTTTGGAATCTCAGAGGGCAAAATAACCGGGAGGAAAAATAAATAAATAAATAAATAAATAAATAAATAAATAAATAAATAAATAAATAAAACACAGATTGTGTGCCAAACAGCAATTCCCAGCACTCGCATCTGCCACCAGCAAGTGGGGGCTGAAGAGGGAGGTGCAGGCTGCATTGCTTAGGGTAAGGACTGGGCCTGAATGCCCTGAGGGCAATCTGAGGGAACTAACGTGAGACAGCAACCCAAATTGTGGGATAGCCAGAGAGAGAAAAAAAAAAAGAGAGAGAGAGAGACAGAGAGAAATATCCGGCGAAAAGACCTAACCTACGGCACTGCCAGGCTGGCTCACAGAACAAAGAACGGAGCTAATACCAGAGGAGAGCTAGCTGGCTGCGGACTGGCCCATCCCCCACCAGAGACAGGGAGGCAGTTGGGGGGCAGCCAGAGCCAGAAAGGGGCAATCTCGGCCCCAGAGAGGCATCCTCTACAAACTGAAAGCAGGCTCCAGGTTGCTAACCAAGACTTCTTGGGATTTTGGACGGTTGACATCTGCCAGGAGGGTTGCAGCCAGAGATCAGCTTCCCCACAAGAGACACACAGCACACCTGAGACGGGCACACCTGAGACGGGCACGCCTGCTGCCACCCAGGAAACCAAGCAGCTGGGACCAGTGAGGTGATAAGTTGTACTCCCCACCTGGGGAGACTGCACTTGCCAAGCACCTGGTCACCTGAGCTGCTCAGACCTGGGAAGGGCACAAAATGCAGGACCAACCGAGTCTGCACCTTTGTGGAGTACCCAAGAACCTGAACCTGAGCGGCTTAGACATGGGAAGTGCACACAACCCAGGGCCCACCTCAGACAGTTCCCCGGCAGAGCAACATAGAGCCTGAGAAGTGTAGACTGGGAAAGCGCACACGCTGTGAGCAGGAGCAAACCAGTGCGGCCAAGACACTGTGAGCACTCCCCATACACGCCAGTGATATTTGTTTGCAGTATTCCTCCCTCCCCACAGCACGACTGAACAAGTGAGACTAAATAAGTGACTACCTTTGCCCCCTTGTGTCAGGGCGCAAATTAGACACTGAAGAGACCAGCAAACAGAAGAAGCTAAAATAAACAGAGGGAACCGCTTTAGAAGTGACAGGTGCAACAGATTAAATCCCTTTGGTTAGCATTGACTACATTGGAAGGGGCCTATAGATCTTGAGAATGTAAGCCAGATCAAGGAACTATCTGAAACGGAACTGACGCCATACTGCCTGCAACAGCTCCAGAGAAAATCCTAGATATATTTTCACTATTATCATTTTTTAAATTTTTTGTAATTTTTTTTATTTTTAAGTCCTCCTTTAATTTTCATTTTTATAACCTACTATTACCTTGCAAAAAAACAAAGACCCTATTTTTAAAGCTGACTTCATATATATATTTTATAATTTTTGTGACTTTGTTTCATTTTTTTAATATTGTATTTTTGAGAATCTAACCTCTACTCTAGATTTTTAATCTTTGCTTTTTGGTATTTGTTATCAATTTTGTACCTTTAAGAACTCAATCTTCAGGACCCATTTTTACTTGGGAGTGTGATTACTGGCTTGATTGCTCTATTCCCTTTTTGACTCTCCTTTTTCTCTACCAGGTCACCTCTATTTCCTCCCTCCCCCTTCTCTTCTCTACCCAACTGTGTGAATTACTTTGTGTGTTCCGGACTGTAGAGAAATTTAGGGAACTGATTAATGGCTGGATCTGTCTCTCTCCTTTTGATTCCTCCTTTTCTCCTCCTGGTGACCTCTGTCTCCTTCCTCCCTCTTCTGGTCTCTCTGTAACTCTATGAACCTTTCTGAGTGTTGCAGACTGTGGAGAGCACATAGGGAATTGATTACTGGCTAGCTTGCTCGGTCCCCTTTTGATTCCCCCTTTTCTCCTGCTGGTCACCTCTATCTCCCTCCTGCCTCTTGCTTCTCCATGTAACTCTGTGAACCTCTCCAGGTGTCCCTCTCTGTAGAGAAGCTTTTCATCATTAACCTAGATGTTTTATCATGGTGCTGTATAGATGGAGAAGCCTTGAGGCTACTGTAAGAATAAGATTGAAAACCAGAGGCAGAAGGCTTCGGTCCAAAACCTGAGAATACAAGAGAACTCCTGACTCCAGGGAACATTAATTGATAAGAGCTCATCCAAAAGCGTCCATACCTACACTGAAACCAACCAACACCCAAGACAAAGTAGTTCCACAGCAAGACTTACCACATATATTCTCCAGCAATGCAGGAACATAGCCCTGAGCGTCAATACACAGGCTGCACAAAGTCACACCAAACCCACAGACATCTCAAAATTCACTACTGGACACTTCACTGTACTCCAGAGAGAAGAAATACTGCTCCACCCACCAGAACACCAACGCAAGCTTCCCAAACCAGGAAACCTTGATAAGCTACCCATCCAACCACACCCACAGTGAGGAACCTCCACAATAAAGAAGAATCACAAACTGCCAAAACAGAAAGGCCACCCCAAACACAGCACTCTGAACAAGATGAAAGGGCAGAGAAATAGCCAGCAGGTAAAGGAACGTGATAAATGCCCAACAAACCAAACAAAAGAGGAAGAGATAGGGAGTCTACCTGAAAAAGAATTCAGAATAATAATAGTAAAAATAATCCAAAATCTTGAAAAAAAAATGGAGTTACAGATAAATAGCCTGGAGACAAGGATGGAGAAGATGCAATAAATGTTTAACAAGGACCTAGAACAAATAAAAAAGAGTCATTTAATAAAGAATAATGCAATAAATGAGATCAAAAACACTCTGGAGGGAACCAACAGTAGAATAACATAGGCAGAGGATAGGATAAGTGAGGTAGAAGATAGAATGGTAGAAATAAATGAAGCAGAGAGGAAAAAAGAAAAAACAATCAAAAGAAATGAGGACAACCTCAGGGACCTCTGGGAAATTGTTAAACGCCCCAACATTCGAATCATAGGAGCCCCAGAAGAAGAAGACAAAAAGAAAGGCCATGATAAAATACTTGAGGAGATAATAGTTGAAAACTTCCCTAAAATGGGGAAGGAAATAGTCACCCAAGTCCAAGAAACCCAGAGAGTCTCAAACAGGATAAACCCAAGGCAAAACACAGAAAGACACATATTACTCAAATTAAAAAAGATCAAACACAAAGAACAAATACTAAAAGCAGCAAGAGAAACACAACAAATAACACACAAGGGTATTTCAATAAGGATAACAGCTGAACTTTCCACAGAAACTCTTCAGGCAAGAAAGGAATGGCAGGACATAGAGTGATGAAAGAGAAAAACCTACAACCCAGATTACTGTACCCAGCAAGAGTCTCACTGAAATATGAAGGAGAAATCAAAAGCTTTACAGACAAGCAAAAGCTCAGAGAATTCAGAACCATCAAACCAGCTCTTCAACAAATGCTAAAGGAATTTATCTAGACAGGAAACACAGAAAGAGTGTATAAACTAGAACCCAAAACAACAAAGTAAATGGCAATGGGATCATGCTAATCAATAATTACCTTAAATGTAAATGGGTTGAATGCCCCAACCAAAAGACAAAGACTGGCTGAATGGATACAAAAACAAGACCCCTATATATGTTGTCTACAAGAGACCCACCTCAAAACAAGGGACATATACAGACTGAAAGAGAAGGACTGGAAAAAGATATTCCATGCAAATAGAGACCAAAAGAAAGCAGGAGTAGCAATACTCATATGAGATAAAATAGACTTTATAATAAAGGCTGTGAAAAGAGACAAAGAAGGATACTGCATAATGATCAAAGGATCAATCCAAGAAGAAGATATAACAATTATATATATATATATGCACACTACATAGGACCACCGCAATATGTAAGGCAAATGCTAACAAGTATGAAAGGGGAAATTAACAATAACACAGTAATAGTGGGAGACTTTACTACCCCACTCACACCTATGGATAGATCAACTAAACAGAAAATTAACAAGGAAACACAAACTTTAAATGGCACAATGGACCAGTTAGACCTAATTGATATATACAGGTCATTTCAACACAAAACAATGAATTCCACCTTTTTCTCAAGTGCATACAGAACCTTCTCTTGGATAGACCAAATCCTGGGCCATAAATCTAGCCTTGGTAAAATTAAAAAAACTGAAATCATTCCAATCATCTTTTCTGACCACAATGCAGTAAGATTAGATGTCAATTACAGGAAAAAAAACATTAAAAATTTCAACATATGGAGGCTAAACAACACGCTTCTGAATAACCAACAAGTCAAAGAGAAGTCAGAAGAGAAATCAAAATGTGCATACAAATGAATGAAAATGAAAACACAACAATCCAAAACCTACAGGACACTGTAAAAGCAGTGCTAAGGCGAAGGTTCATAGCAATACAGGCTCACCTCAAGAAACAAGAAAAAAGTCAAATAAACAACCTAACTCTACACCTAAAGCAACTAGGAAAGGAAGTAATGAAGAACCCCAGAGTTAGTAGAAGGAAAGAAATCTTAAAAATTAGGGCAGCTGCAGCTGCTGCTAAGTCACTTCAGTTGTGTCTGATTCTGTGCGACCCCAGAGACGGCAGCCCACCAGGCTTCCCAGTACCCGGGATTCTCCAGGCAAGAACACTGGAGTAGGTTGCTATTTCCTTCTCCAATGCATGAAAGTGAAAAACGAAAGTAAAATCGCTCAGTCGTGTCTGACTCTTCATGACCCCATGGACTGCAGCCTACCAGGCTCCTCCGACCATGGGATTTTCCAGGTGAGAGTACTGGAGTGGGGTGAAATAAATGCAAAAGAAACAAAAGAGACCATAGCAAAAATCAACAAAGCTAAAAGCTGTTTCTTTGAGAAGATAAATAAAATTGACAAATGATTAGCCAGACTCATCAAGAAACACAGGGAGAAGAATCAAATCAACAAAATTAGAAATGAAAATGGAGAAATCACAACAGACAACACAGAAATAAAAAGGATCATAAGAGACTTTTATCAGCAACTATATGCCAATTAAATGGACAACTTGGAAGAAATGGACAAATTCTTAGAAAAGTATAACTTTCCAAAACTGAACCAGGAAGAAATAGAAAATCTTAACAGACCCATCACAAGCACAGAATTTGAAACGGTAATCAGAAATCTTCCAGCAAACAAAAGCGCAGGACCAGATGGCTTCACACGTGAATTCTACCAAAATTTAGAGAGGAGCTAAAACCTATATTACTCAAACTCTTCGAGAAAATTAGAGAGGAAGGTAAACCTCCAAACTCATTCTATGAGGCCACCATCACCCTATTCCCAAAACCAGACAAAGATGCCACAAAAAAAGGAAACTACAGGCCAATATCACTGATGAACATAGATGCAAAAATCCTTAACAAGATTATAGCAAACAGAATCCAACAACATACTAAAAAGATCATACATCATGACCAAGTGGGCTTTATCCCAGGAATGCAAGGATTCTTTAATATCCACAAATCAATCAATGTAATACACCACATTAACAAATTGAAAGATAAACACCATATGATTATCTCAATAGATGCAGAGAAAGCCTTTGACAAAATGCAACATCCACTTATGATAAAAACTCTCCAAAAAGCAGGAATAGAAGGAACATACCTCAACATAATAAAAGCTATATATGTCAAACCACAGCAAACATTATCCTCAATGGTGAAAAATTGAAAGCATTTCCCTAAAGTCAGGAAAAAGACAAGGGAACGCACTCTCACCACTACTATTGAACATAGTTTTGGAATTTTCAGCCACAGCAATCAGAGCAGAAAAAGAAATAAAAGGAATCCAGATTGGAAAAGAAGAAGTAAAACTCTTACTGTTTGCAGATGACATGATGCTCTACATAGAAAACCCTAAAGACTACACTACAAAATTCCTACAGCTAATCAATGAATATAGTAAAGTTGCAGGATATAAAATTAACACACAGAAATCCCTTGCATTCCTATACACTAACAATGAGAAAACAGAAAGAGAAATTAAGGAAACAATTCCATTCACCATTGCAACAAAAAGAATAAACTACTTAGGAATATATCTACCTAAAGAAACAAAAGACCTATATATAGAAAACTATAAAACACTGATGAAAGAAATCAAAGAGGAAACAAATAGATGGAAAATATACCATCTTCATGGATTGGAAGAATTAATACAGTTAAAATGTGAATACTACCCAAAGCAATCTATAGATTCCATGCAATCTCTATCAAGCTACCAATTGTATTTTTCACAGAACTAGAACAAATAATTTCACAATTTGTATGGAAATCCAAAAAAACCTCAAATAGCCAAAGCAATCTTGAGAAAGAATGGAACTGGAGGAATCACCTTGCCTGAGGTACGGCTCCACTACAAAGCTACAGTCATCAAGACAGTATGGTACTGGCACAAGAACAGAAATATAGATCAATGGAACAAAATAGAAAGCCCATAAATAAATCCACGCACCTATGGACACCTTATCTTCGACAAAGGAGGCAAGAGTATACAATGGAGAAAAGACAATCTCTTTAACAAGTGGTGCTGGGAAAACTGGTCAACCACTTGTAAAAGAATGAAACTAGAACACTTTCTAACACCATACACAAAAATAAACTCAAAATGAATTAAAGATCTAAATGTAAGACCAGAAACTATACAACTCCTAGAGGAAAACATAGGCAAAATACTCTCCGACATAAATCACAGCAGGATCCTCCATGACCCACCTCCCAGAATATTGGAAATAAAAGCAAAAATAAACAAATGGGACCTAATTAAACTTAAAAGCTTTTGCACAACAAAGGAAACTATAAGCAAGGTATCAGAATGGAAGAAAATAATAGCAAACCAAGCAACGGACAAAGAATTAATCTCAAAAATATACAAGCAACTCCTGCAGCTGAATTCCAGAAAAACAAATGACCCAATCAAAAAAATGGGCCAAAGAACTAAACAGACATTTCTCCAAAGAAGACACACAGATGGCTAACAAACACATGAAAAGATGCTCAACATCACTCATTATCAGAGAAATGCAAATCAAAACCACAATGAGATACCATCTCATGCCCGTCAGAATGGCTGCTATCCAAAAGTCTACAAACAATAAATGCTGGAGAGGATGTGGAGAAAAGGGAACCCTCTTACACTGTTGGTGGGAATGCAAACTAGTACAGCAACTATGGAGAACAGTGTGGAGATTCCTTAAAAAACTGGGACTAGAACTGCCATATGACCCAGCAATCCCACTGCTGGGCATACACACCAAGGAAACCAGAACTGAAAGAGACACGTGTACCCCAATGTTCATCGCAGCACTGTTTATAGTAGCCAGGACATGGAAGCAACCTAGATGCTCATCAACAGACGAATGGATAAGGAAGCTGTGGTACACATACACAATGGAATCTTACTCAGCCATTAAAAATGAATACATTTGAATCTGTTCTAATGAGGTGGATGAAACTGGAGCCTATTATACAGAGTGAAGTAAGCCAGAAAAAAAACATCAATACAGTATACTAATGCATATGTATGAAATTTAGAAAGATGGTAACAATAACCC
Source organism: Okapia johnstoni (assembly GCA_024291935.2). Lineage (NCBI taxonomy): Eukaryota > Metazoa > Chordata > Mammalia > Artiodactyla > Giraffidae > Okapia > Okapia johnstoni. Next base: position 18,595,602 of record CM044305.1, read on the forward strand.
TATTTGTGACACAGCAAAAGAGACACAGATGTATAGAACAGTCTTTTGGACTCTGTGGAAGAAGGCGGGTGTGGAATGATTTGAGAGAACAGCATTGAAACATGTAAAGAACAGATCTGAATCTGAAACCAGACTCCACCTCACAGCTCTTAGATAATGAACAAACTAAGAACTTCTTTAAACCTAAGTTCTCTCACCTGTAAAAACAAACTAAGAATTACCTAAAAAGGTAATTATGGTTTCCTCAGTGTGTATGCCCAGCAGTGGGATTGCTGGGTCATATGGCAGTTCTAGTCCCAGTTTTTTAAGGAATCTCCACACTGTTCTCCATAGTTGCTGTACTAGTTTGCATTCCCACCAACAGTGTAAGAGGGTTCCCTTTTCTCCACACCCTCTCCAGCATTTATTGCTTGTAGTCTTTTGGATAGCAGCCATCCTGACTGGTGTGAAATGGTACCTCATTGTGGTTTTGATTTGCATTTCTCTGATAATGAGTGATGTTGAGCATCTTTTCATGTGTTTGTTAGCCATCTGTATGTCTTCTTTGGAGAAATGTCTGTTTAATTCTTTGGCCCATTTTTTGATTGGGTCGTTTATTTTTCTGGAATTCAGCTGCAGGAGTTGCTTGTATATTTTTGAGATTACTTGTTTGTCTGTTGCTTCGTTTGCTATTATTTGCTCCCATTCTGAAGGCTGTCTTTTCACCTTGCTTATAGTTTCCTCTGTTGTGCAAAAGCTTTTAATTTTAATTAGGTTCCATTTGTTTATTTTTGCTTTTATTTCCAATATTCTGGGAGGTGGGTCATGGAGGATCCTGCTGTGATTTATGTCGGAGAGTGTTTTGCCTGTGTTTTCCTCCAGGAGTTTTATAGTTTCTGGTCTTACATTTAGATCTTTAATCCATTTTGAGTTTATTTTTGTGTATGGTGTTAGGAAGTGTTCTAGTTTCATTCTTTTACAAGTGGTTGACCAGTTTTCCCAGCACTACTTGTTAAAGAGATTGTCTTTTCTCCATTGTATATTCTTGCCTCATTGTCGAAGATAAGGTGTCCATAGGTGCGTGGGTTTATCTCTGGGCTTTCTATTTTGTTCCATTGATCTATATTTCTATCTTTGTGCCAGTACCATACTGTCTTGATGACTGTGGCTTTGTAGTAGAGCCCGAGGAAACCAGAATTGAAAGAGACGCGTGTACCCCAATGTTCATTGCAGCACTGTTTACAATAGCCAGGACACGGAAGCAACCTAGATGTCCATCAGCAGACGAATGGATAAGGAAGCTGTGGTACATATACACAATGGAATATTACTCAGCCATTAAAAAAAATACATTTGAATCGGTTCTACTGAGATGGATGAAACTGGAGCCCATTATACAGAGTGAAGTAAGCCAGAAAGAAAAATACCAATATACTATACTAATGCATATATATGGAATTTGAAAGATGGTAATGATAATCCTATATGCGAGACAGAATAAGAGACACAGATGCATAGAACAGTCTTATGGACTCTGAGGGAGAAGGTGAGGGTGGGACGTTCTGGGACAATAGCATTGAAACATGTATATTATCATATGTGAAACAGAACACCATTCCGGGTTCAATGCATGAGACAAATGCTCAGGGCTGGGCAATGGGATGACCCAGAGGGATGGGATGGGGAGGGAGGTGGGAGGGGGGTTCAGGATGGGGAACACATATAAATCCATGGCTGATTCATGTCAATGTATGGCAAAAACCACTACAATATTGTAAAGTAATTAGCCCCCAACTAAAATAAATAAATTTATTTTAAAAAAAAGGTAATTATGAAGGTTTAGTATGGTCATATATGAGTTTTTCCAAACTTCTGAAGGACACTAATGATTTCAAATGCTCAAATACAATATTTCCTTGGGAAATTCCGTATCCATATTTGGATATTAAAGATTCTACCAAGCCTCCCTTAAATAAACCAGTTTACCTTCATTTAATCTAGCCTTTCCTGAATTCATCTGACCATGAAAATATATTTTACAGTATATCTATGAACCTACTTAATGGACACACTCTGGTACCCAGAATTCAATGACTGCTTTTGTCCTTTTTTCCATCTATAAAGGACTAAGACTGGATTTTTATGATGCCAGAAATAGTGAACTAGATTGGCTAGAAGACAGTTTGTAATTAAGAACCTAAAAGAATAATGAAAAAGAGGAGAAGTCGGACTGGAAGTAACACTGACAAATGCTACCACAAGTTATTTCCCAACACAGCAATGAGGCATTTCATAGCTGAAAGGAAAAAAGAATGATGTCATCCCATATTAACAAAAAATCATGGTTTCTAATACTAAATGTAATGTGTAATCAAAAAATGAAGTTTACATGTGAATAATATGATGATTAATCCTATTACATGCCAAGATCCTTACAGATAAAAGCAAGCCAATTTCAATTTATGGTTTCATAATGCATTAGCATTGTCTGGGGGCCTGTCCAATAGGAGATAGAAAGGTCCATCTTCAATATAATTAATTTGTTTACTTATAAGTTGAATAATCAGATCCTACAGATATTCTTTAGGAGTCAGCATGAAAACTTCCCAGAAGAAATTAAGAAATAACACATGATGAAAGCAACACTGATATGGGCAACACCATGAAAATTCAAAAGCATTTTAAGTTTATACCATCATTATCTTTAACTTAGCACAACTAATATAATGAATGGATAACTGGAGAAGGTAAAAGGTGCTTTGCATATGATTCATAAATGTTAGAGGGAAATAAATACTCTCTCAAAATATCTTATAACCCTGTCCCTTCCTCATCTTCAATACATTGTTAATGTTAGAAAACAGTTACCATATGCTAACTGGTACTGAGAAAGTGGTGGATAAAGGGGAAATTTTCTAAGAATTTGTAAAGACAGTAGCTACCAGCAGACTTGCAGCTCAGATTTTACATCAGCAGTTCTGAGCCTTGGATGTTCACTGAAAATACTGGAGTGGATAGCTTTTCCCTTGTCCAGCGGATCTTCCCGACCCAGGAATTGAATCAGGGTCTCCTGCATTGCAGGCATATTTTTTACCAACTGAGCTGTCAGGGAAGCCCACTGAAATCACTGAGTATCTTTAAAAAGTGCTGCCTGGATTCTACTTCTGCAGATTGTGGTTTAAACGATCTATATAGTTCAGCTTGGACACAAGGAATTTTTTAAGTTCCATTAGACAATTTTACACATAGCCAGGCTGGAGAACCACTGTTTGAAAGAAGGCACATCATTCCTGGGGCTTCCCAGGTATCTCAGTGGTAGAGAATCTGCCTGCCAGTGCAGGAGACCCCGGTTCAGTCCCTGGGTTGGGAAGATCCCCTGGAGAAGGGAGTGGCAACCCACTCCAGTACTCTTGCCTGGGCAACTCCCTGGACAGAGGAGCCTGGCAGGCTTCAGTCCATGGGATCACAAAAGAGTCTGACACGACTGAGCAACTAAACAACAACAACATTCCTAGGTTGCAAAGAAGTCCCATACCTTTTTCAAGAACAATGACCACTACACAGACAAAACTAAGAAAGCACCAAGAAAATGAGATACTTCTTATTCTTAATTAAGAAGAAATAAGAGACTGTAGAAACAGACCTCAAAGACTTTGAATATAGAAATGAATTCTGACCCAGACCTGAAACAACTATGCTTATTAAGTTTAATGAAATACAACACAAGCCTGAAAATAACTTTACTGGAAACCACAAAAGGTTTCCAAGGAGATTTGAAAATGCAGCCAAAGAACTTATAGAAATAACAACTAAAATCTAAAATTTAAAACTCAATGGATTAGTTTAACAGCAGATTACACATACAGCAAAAGAGAAAGCTGATAAAAAGAAATACAGTTCAGAAGAAAGAATCCAAAATTCAGCACAGAAATACAGAAACAGAGAAAATTAATCAAAGCATTTGAGAGACTCTATGTGGAATGTGCCTGGTGGCTCAGATGGTAAAGAGTCTGCCTGCAATGCAGGAGACCTAGGTTTGATCCCTGGGACAGGAAGATCCCCTGGAGAAGGAAATGGCAACCCACTCCAGTATTCATGCCCAGGAAATCCCATGGGCAGAGGAGCCTGGTGGGCTATAGTCCATGGGGTTGCAAAGAGTCAGACATGACTGAGCGACTAACACTTTCACTTCACTTTCATGTGGAGTGTAGAGTGAAAAGGTTTCAGATATGTCAAACCTCTGAATATCTAAAACAGAAAAACATGTATCACCAGTATTAATACTTACATGATCTGTAACATCATGCCTTAACTCAAACCTCCTTTTCTAAACACTTAAGTTTAAAAGAGCACACGTGCATAAAATTCAGAAGTTTGAACAAAGTGTCATTTTTTGAGAGGACAACATGATTTTCCAAGACTAACATTTTGAGACTTCATCTTTGGTTTATTCTTACCATCTCTGCAATTCCACAGGAGGTGTTTACACATATATATTTTGACCTTGATTCTATCAGCTGCTAATTTTAATGTTCATGTATCAGTTGTCATGTGTAAAGCAGCAACGAGCTTTAATTTTCTGTATTTCATAGCTGAGTAGCCTCCATTCTTTCCTTAGAAATAGACAAAATATTTTGAGTCTATGAGATTTACAAGTACATCTAAATTTTGCCAAGTTCCAAATAATGGTAGTATAACTGTAAGTACACTCTCTTTTAGCTCGTCATCATTTATAATGAACAGTTTTCTCTAAATCAGTATTTTTTTAAGCTGCAGATTAAGACCTATTAGTGAACTCTAAAACTGATTTAGCATATCAAAAGGAGCATGTTAAAAGAATTAAACCAGAACAGAAAAGTGGAAAATATCAGAGTACACTTAAGAGTAAGAATTGTTTCTTAAAATTTATTTTCATGTGTACAAGTTATTTACATATATAATGTATATTTATTTCATATATACCATCTCTATATATACATACATGAACATATATGTTTGAGTGTACCAAGTTAAAATACAAAATTATTTTTTAACTGTGGGTTGTGGTCAAAAAGTTTCAAAGCCACCAGTGTAAATAATCTCGCAGGTATGCCACACAGCAAAATATACATATAATTCCTACCCTAAAATATCTTAAAGAACCTTGAGAGAGCAAGTGTATTAATCTCAGCTCTGTTGTAAAACAGGCATCTCAAAAATCTTAAGATTGCAACAACGAACATGTATTTTTTGCTCATATCATATGTTGTCACCTGCAGGTGTGCTGCTACAATTCCGTATGTGATTTCAATTCTGGGGTCCAGACTGCAGGTTTGATGCACAAATGTGGCACACATCAGGTCCAGTAACAGTCCACTACCTAGATTATATCACATGTCCGAGCTCAGAGTCAATGTCAGTTCAGTTAAGTTCAGTTCAGTAGCTCAGTCATGTCCAACTCTTTGCAACCCCATGAATCACAGGACACCAGGCCTCCCTGTCCATCACCAACTCCCGGAGTCCACCGAAACCCATATCCATTGAGTCAGTGATGCCATCCAGCCATCTCATCCTCTGTCGTCCCCTTCTCCTCCTGCCCGCAATCCTTCCCAGCATTAGGGTCTTTTCCAATGAGTCAACTCTTCGCATGAGGTGGCCAAAGGATTGGAGTTTCAGCTTCAACATCAGTCCTTCCAATGAATATTCAGGACTGATCTCCATTAGGATGGACTGTTTGGATCTCCTTCCAGTCCAAGAGACTTGAAAGAGTCTTCTCCAACACCACAGTTCAAAAGCATCAATTCTTCGGCACTCAGCTTTCTTTATAGTCCAACTCTCACATTCATACATGACCACTGGAAAAACCATAGCCTTGACTAGATGGACCATTGTTGACAAAGCAATGTCTCTGCTTTTTAATATGCTGTCTAGGTTGGTCATAACTTTCCTTCCAAGGAGTAAGCGTCTTTTAATTTCATGGCTGCAATCACCATCTGCAGTGATGTTGGAGCCCAGAAAAATAAAGTCTGACACTGTTTCCACTTTTTCCCCATCTATTTGCCATGAAGTGATGGGACCGGATGTCATGATCTTAGTTTTCTGAATGTTGAGTTTGAAGCCAATATTTTCACTCTCCTCTTTCACTTTCATCAAGAGCCTCTTTAGTTCTTCTTCACTTTCTGCCATAAGGGTGGTGTCATCTGCATATCTGAGGTTATTGATATTTCTCCCAGCAATCTTGATTCCAGCTTGTGCTTCCTACAGCCCAGCGTTTCTCGTGATGTGCTCTGCATATAAGTTAAATAAGCAGGATGACAATATACAGCCTTGATGTACTCCTTTTCCTATTTGGAACCAGTCTGTTGTTCCATGTTCAGTTCTAACTGTTGCTTCCTGACCTGCATACAGGTTTCTCAAGAGGCAGGTCAGATGGTCTGGTATTCCCATCTCTTTCAGAATTTTCCACAGCTTATTGTGATCCACACAGTCAAAGGCTTTGGCATAGTCAATAAAGCAGAAATAGATGTTTTTCTGGAACTCTCTTGCTTTTTTGATGATCCAGCGGATGTTGGCAATTTGATCTCTGGTTCCTCTGCCTTTTCTAAATCCAGCTTGAACATCTGGAAGTTCTCGGTTCACGTATTGCTGAAGCCTGGCTTGGAGAATTTTGAGCATTACTTTACTAGCATGTGAGACGAGTGCAATTGTGCGATAGTTCGAGCATTCTTTGGCATTGCCTTTCTTTGGGATTGGAATGAAAACTGAATTTTTCCAGTCCTGTGGCCACTGCTGAGTTTTCCAAATTTGCTGGCATATCAAGTGCAGCACTTTCACAGCATCATCTTTCAGGATTTGAAATAGCTCAACTGGAATTCCATCACCTCCACTAGCTTTGTTCATAGTGATGCTTTCTAAGGCCCACTGGACTTCACATTCCAGGATGTCTGGCTCTAGGTGAGTGATCACATCATCATGATTATCTGGGTCATGAAGATCTTTTTTGTACAATTCTTCTGTGTATTCTTGCCACCTCTTGTTAATATCTTCTGCTTCTGTTAGGTCCATACCATTTCTGCTCTTTATCGAGCCCATCTTTGCCTGAAATGTTTCCTTGGTATCTCTAATTTTCTTGAAGAGGTCTCTAGTCTTTCCCATTCTGTTGTTTTCCTCTATTTCTTTGCATTGATTGCTGAGGAAGGCTTTCTTCTCTCTCCTTGCTATTCTTTGGAACTCTGCATTCAGATGGGAATATCTTTCCTTTTCTCCTTTGCTTTTTGCTTCTCTTATTTTCCCAGATATTTGTAAGGCCTCCTCAGACAGCCATTTTGCTTTTTTGCATTTCTTTTCCATAGGGATGTTCTTGATCCCTGTCTCTTGTACAATGTCACAAACCTCTGTCCATAGTTCATCAGGCACTCTGTCTATCAGATCTAGTCCCTTAAATCTATTTGTCACTTCCACTGTATAATCATAAGGGATTTGATTTAGGTCATACCTGAATGGTCTAGTGGTTTTCCCTAGACCTAGATTCAATGTAGTAGTATTATAAAGTCTGCCTTCAAGGTGACACAGCAACTCAAATGGCAACAAGCAAAGACAAATTTCTCATCAGTAAGGGAGCTAGTATTTGGGAACAATCATACAATCTATCAGAGCAATTCACTTCTCTCCTTCCCCTAATCCCTTTGTATGATAAAGGAAAAGAGAGTATTTCTTGTCCCCAAAGCAGGAAAGAGGCCAAGGTCATGGCTTATGTGAGCTGTGGCATGGTTAGTTTCCTCTGGATTCTGGTCAGGTATGTCTCACTTAATTGGGGCTATTATCCTACAAATGGACTAGGATTTTGAAGTATAACTAGAATAGGACAAATCCTCCATGTACAGGAAAAAATCACCAAGACAACATATAATGAAGACAACAACGATTACCTAGAAATCAATAAAACTTCAGAAATGAAAAACTGTTACCCAAAAAGGGGTTAAGACTGATCTTCTTCCAAAGCGCACCAATGCATTATACAAACCAAGGGCAGATAACACTAATAACACTATGAGAAACTGGATTTTTTTATGGTGTATGTTAAAAGTACTCATTATCTGTTCTGTTCTCTTGTGGAAGTTTACATAAGTAAATGTTATTATCATTTCTTAAGATCAAACTACTGAAGATTATGCATTCCAGTGTTTCTCCCTTAACTCTAAAATAGTTTAGAATTCCAGTCATGAATTGAAGAAACAGCCACTAATAAATCTCATGAATGCTTATGACTCTCCGGGAACCGAACCTTTAAAAGAGTGACAAATCAGGTATTCATAAGCGAATATTATTTTAAAATTTCTAACTAGTATGAATCACTTCAAGCCAAATTACAGCAGAAATGCCCTATCCATATTAAATTCTAAACTATGCACTTAAATGGCCAATAATTTATTATTTGAGAGAACATGAACAAGACCCCAATCAATTTACATGAGACAGTCCAAGCAAACACAAAACTGCGGCCAAGTTCCAACTGTTTCATCCTGATAATTTTGTAAAAAAAAAAAAAAAAAATTCAGTGGAAAATAAGATGGTTGTTTATGTAACTTCAGTTCAGTTCAGTCACTCAGTCATGTCCGATCCTTTGCCACCCCATGGACTGCAGCATGCCAGGCTTCCCTGTCCATCACCAACTCCCGGAGCCCACTCAAACTCATGTCCATCGCATCAGTGAGCCATCCAACCATCTCATCCTTTGTAGTCCCCTTCTCCTCCCACCTTCAATCTTTCTCAGCATCAGGGTCTTTGCAAATGAGTTGGTTCTTCGCATCAGATGACCACCGTACTGGAGTTTCAGCTTCAGCATCAGTCCTTCCAATGAATATTCAGGACTGATTTCCTTTAGGATTGACTGGTTGGATCTCCTTGCTGTCCAAGGGACTCTCAAGAGTCTTCTCCAACACCACAGTTCAAAAGCATCAATTCTTTGGCACTCAGCTTTCTTTATAGTCCAACTCTCACATCCATATATGACTACTGGGAAAACCATAGCTTTGACTATGTGGACCTTTGACAACAAAGTAATGTCTCTCATTTTTAATACGCTGTCTAGGTTGGTCATAGCTTTTCTTCCAAGGAGCAAGTGTCTTTTAATTTCATGGCTGCAGTCACCGTCTGCAGTGATTTTGAAGCCCCCCAAAATAACGTTTGTCACTGTTTTCACTGTTTCCCCATCTATTTGCCATGAGGTGATGGATCCAGATGCCATGATCTTAGTTTTCTGAATTTTGAGTTTTAAGCCAGCTTCTTCACTCTCCTCTTTCACTTTCATCAAGAGACTCTTTAGTTCTTCTTTGCTTTCTGCCATTTAAGGGTGGTGTCATCTGCATATCTGCTGCTGCTGCTAAGTCGCTTCGGTCATGTTCGACTCTGTGCAACCCCACAGACAGCAGCCCACCAGGCTTTACTGGAGTGGGTTGCCATTTCCTTCTCCAGTGCATGAAAGGAAAAAGTGAAAGTGAAGTTGCTCAGTCATGTCTGACTCTTAGCGACCCGATGGACTGTAGCCTACCAGGCTCCTCCGTCCATGGGATTTTCCAGGCAAGAATACTGGAGTGGGGTGCCATTGCCTTCTCCCTGCATATCTCAGGTTATTGATATTTCTCCCAGCAATCTTCATTCCAGCTTGTGCTTCATCCAGCCCAGCATTTCGCATTATGTACTCTGCATATAAGTTAAATAAGCAGGGTGACAATATACAGCCTTGATGTACTCCTTTCCCGATTTGTAACCAATCTGTTTTTTCATATCCAGTTCTAACTGTTGCTTCTTGAGCTGTATACAGATTTCTCAGGAGGCAGGTCAGGTGGTCTGGTATTCCCATCTCTTTAAGAATTTTCCACAATTTGTTGTGATCCACACAGTCAAAAGCTTTGGTGTAGTCAATAAAGCAAAAATAGATGTTTTTCCGGAGTGCTCTTGCTTTTTCATAACTTAGCTATAAATAAAATTATAGTGTGTGTGTGTGTGTGTGTGTGTGTGTGAACTCTAGGCCACATGGTACCTCTTCTTGAATACCTTTGGGCAATACACAAGCACATATGTCTATGTAGCAATAGTCCTGCACAAAAACTATCCTTACAGTCTTCAGTGGTCTCTACATTATTTATCAAATGGAATTAACAATCATTCAATACATACTTCATCCCCAGTGAACCCTCACCTCAGTAGTCACAACCTAAAAGGAAAGCCTGAGAAGGGACCACGTGGCACTTTACCTTGCTTTGGCCCAAGGAAGACTTTCATTATGTGACATATTACTCTCATTTCACTGAGACATCAAGGGAGGTAAATGTGAAGGAAGTCCCTCCAAACATCTCGAAGGAGGCCATACCAAGAGTCACCTAAATTCTGGGTAGAACACAAGATGTAATGTCACTATTTTCACATAAGGTGACTGAAACAGCTATTGATGGTGACAGCATCCAAATACTACAGTAAAGAAGAAAAGAGGCTTCCCAAAGTACCACTGAGACTTGGAATGCTAAAACTGAAGGAAAAATAAGAGTTATTTAATTTGACCCTTTCGTTTTACATATAATGAAGCAGATTTAAAACATTTTCATGACTCTTCCAAGGTCACCCCAGTTAATTTTTTTAGGACAATTGGAGTTGAACCTATGTCTCACAATTCACAGCTCACTGCTCTTTCCACTACAACTCTGAAATTCCAGTTGCAGCACTGATTTCTCAACAAGGGAGCGCTGGACAATTATAGCTAGGATATTAGCAAATAATATTTAATGACAGTGGGCTTCCCTCACAGCTCAGTCGGTAAAGAATCTGCCTGCAATGCAGGAGATCCAGGTTAGATTCCTGGGTTAGGAAGATCCCCTGGAGAAGGAAATGGCAATCCACTCCATTATTCTTGCCTGAAGGATCCCAGGCATGGTGGAGCCTGGTGGGCTGCCGTCTGTGGGGTTGCAAGAGTCGGACACGACTTAGCGTCTAAACCACCACCATTTAATGACAGGGAAAAAGCAACTTTCTTGTGTGATAGAAATATTCTTTATTTGATTGGGATGCAACACGTGTATATATTTGTATGCTCACTGAATGTAAGACGTGTACATTTCACCATAAATTATTTTATTATTAAAATAAAATATATAATAAAAATAATTTATGAAATGCCAAAAATTATTTAATGATATAAGAAAATATGCACAGGATATAGTTAAGCTTCTGTGGGGCTTCCCTCATAGCTCAGTTGGTAAAGAATCCGCTTGCAATGCAGGAGACCCCAGTTCAATTCCTGGGTCAGGAGGATCCCCTGGAGAAGGGAAAGGCTACCCACTCCAGTATTCTAGCCTGGAGAATTTCATGGAATATACAGTTCATGGGGTCACAAAGAGTTGGACACAAATGAGCGACCTTCCCTTTCACTTTCACTTTCCCTTATCCTAGGTCATGAAGAAATCAGAACATGAGGTAAGGATTAAGATATTAAACTTTATTTGGGAGGTGTAACTTGGGCAGTGAGAGTGAAGAAAAAAGGGCTAAGTTAAGGGACAAGATAAGGAAAAATGCAAAACATGCAATGTGGTGCATTACTTAGCATGATTACTGCTTCATAAGGAACCATGAAGACACACAGTAATACACATAGCAGATATATTCACTCAGCAGACCACACTCTAGAAACTTTGCTAGAAGGACCCGTATGTACTTCAGAGCACTCCAGAGGATAAAGAAAAGGGTGAAATTGATCTAACTAGTTCCTTCTTATCTCTCATTTCGTACTTCTATTGCACACACTCCCCACTAACACTGGGCTTCCCTGGTGGCTCAGATGGTAAATTTGCCTGCAATGTGAAGGCCCAGGTTCGATCCCCAGGTTGGAAAGATCCCCTGGCAAAGAGAAAGGTAACCCACTCCAGTATTCTTGCCTGGAGAATTCTGTGAACAGGGGAGCCTGGCAGGCTACAGTCCATGGGATCACAGAGTCAGGAACAACTGAGTGACTATCACTTTCACTTTCCCAGTAATACCAAATGGCCCCTAGGCAGCTGTTCAAGAAACCAGATCCCAGGATTCCCTGGTGGTCCAGTGGTTAATATTCTGTGCTTTCACTACAAGGGACACAGCCTGGATCCCTGGCCAGGGAACCAAAATCCCGCATGCCACATGCCAAAAAAAAAAAAAAAGGAAAAAAGAAACCAGATGCCACAACCCACAGTGATATTTCTTCTCAATTTGAATTTGGAGGGTAACTCAGTGCGGATGGGACACTATCCAAATGGTATGGCCCTCAGGTTTGTAAACACATACAGATTAATGAGTAGGCTACAGAACAATATGCAAACTATTATCCTATTTTTATTAAATAAATAAATCTAGGAGAATATATTCCAAAATTTTAAAAATAATCATCTCTAGGGTGGTGAAGTTAACACTGATTGCTTTTCTACTTTGGTCTTCTCTGTATTTGCTCAGTTTTCCACCCTCCAAAATCTAATACTCATGTCTCCACAGTGTTCCCTTTACTCCCACCTTACTACCTTCAATCCTTCATGCCATGATGATGTTTTTAAGCCTACAGAGGAAAGTTACTTGGATTTAGTCACTAAACTCAGTATGCACAGCAAATATTGCATATAGTAAATATTACTTTTGAAAATCTCTAAAATTATTCAGATTAGTTTACTGCCTATAACAAATGGTATGTTGTGTACTACGCATAAACTGATTTTGAGACCCCCTCAAATTTGAGAACTTCTTAGCTTTATGGAAGGAAAAATCAAAAAATGTATGTGCAGTTGTCTAGACAGTCAAACTATACTGCAGTCAAGATAAAGGTCTCACTCTGGGTGCCCATATGGTTCCCTTCCTCCCTTCAGTCAAGGTTCCACTCAGGTATGATCTCCTGATATACAGGGTGGTTTGCGGCGGGAAGATAAAAAAGAGAGAGAGAGAACTCAGAACTGGAAGATTCCAGAGAAGAGAGAGCAAAATGATCAAGACACAGGTATGAAAAGGAAGAGATTTCCAACACACTGGTATTCCTGTTCTCTTCAAATTATTAAATAAAACCTATTAAAAATTATCACAATCTACTATTTGAAAATGCAGCTTACTTAATGTTTGTATATGCATTGAAATAAAAGAATATATTAACAATGAAAGTAATGGAACCCTCACAAATGCCTCTTTGCTTACTATCATATCTGAAATGGCAACTCACTCCAGTATTCTTGCCTGGGAAATCCCATGGACAGGGGAGCCTGGCAATCTACAGTCCACAGGGTCGCAAAGAGTCGGACACAACTTCAACTAAACAACAACAACAACCTCTGAAATAGCAGCTCTTGGTGACCCCCTATGCTTTTAATTTGTTTCATTTAGAGTAGAGCTCTTTTAACAGCCTGACAGCATATCAAATACATAGCTGCTAATTTGTTTGTTCAATGTCTTCTTCATTAGAATATAAGCTCCATGAGGGCAGAGACTTTGTGTATTTTGTTCACTGCTGTATCCTCAGTGAGCTTAAAAGAATCGTGGCACATAATGGGTACTCAAAAAATATTTGTTAAAGAAAAGTAACAATTAAATCCCTAATCTGCTTTAATATTAAGCCTCTATAATCTTAATATACATTCTCAAATGTGTTTAGTTTGTTGTGTTAAGGAAGCTCCCACACTGTTCCTTCCTCTTTTTCTTCAGACACAGGTATTAGCAAACTCAGGGCACTAATTGCTCAGCTTAGAATTGAATGGCACTAGGGCCATACTTCAAAGATTGCACTCTACTTAAACCACTGTACAGATTTTGCATTTTTCATGATTCATTTCTAAATCACTGAGGTTTTATAGAATTATTACTATTTCTTACAAAATATTTTCTTATTTTATCATTCTAGACTATTGAATTACAGTGGTTCTGTTTGACATACCTTCAATATTCCATATGAAACTTGATTTATGCCACTATATATCTGAGACTGGAAATTTAAGTTTATTGATATATGACTTACAGGACACACTCTATCCAGTAAATTTATTAGTACCTTTAAAACATTATGTTGTATTCTTCTGTAACCTGCTACAATCTGGTCTTAAAAATACATTTTACAAATATATAAAGTCACTTAGTGAGTTTGACCCAACCCATATTTATATTTTGCTTTCTAAAAAAATTTAATAAGCTCTTTTAAAACAATGAATAAGGGATGCTTCTGAGAAAGTGGAAGGATAAATAAACATTTTAATATTCTTCATCCATACTTTATCTCATTCCAAAAACTATTTCAGATAACTTATATATAGACTCTACAAGATGAAAAATATATAAGAACTCAAGGACAAGGAAAAATAAAGAAATAATGGTACTATGTGGCCAGAGAAGTATCCTTTATACCTACAAAGTGCAGAGCAGGAACAGACTATTAACAATTACACTTTATTGTTTTCTCCCTGTCACTGTGACCAAATAAATTTTCTATACTATGAGAAAGGGGAGCAAAGTATTCAATTCCTCCTAAAAAAATTCAATTGAAGAAAGAAAAACAGGGAATTCCCAGGCAATCCAGTGGTTAGGACTTGGCACTTTCACTATCATGGGCCCAGGTTCAAATCCCTGGTTGGGATCTAAGATCCCAGAAGTCTCATGGCTTGGATTAAAAAAGAAAAAGAAAAGAAAACAGAAAGAAAAACAATTAGAAAATGTCTGTTTTGTGTTTGAAATATAACAGAAAAATTTCCTGATTAAACTTGGCCTTCAGATTTCACTAATCAAAGTAGGTTTCAGTCCTAAATGTCCACCAACAGATGAATGGATAAACCAGATGTGATGTATATACAATGGAATATTACTCAGCCATAAAAATGAATGAAATAATGCCATTTGCAGCAACACAGATGAACCTGGAGATTATCACGCTAAGAGAAGTAAGTTAAACAGAGAAAGACAAATATCATATAATATCACTAACGTGTAATCTAAAAAAATGATACAAATGAACTCATTTATAAAGCAAAAACAGACTCACAGACATAGAAAATAAATTATGGTTGTAAAAGGGGAAAGTGGGACAGAGGGGATAAGTTAGGAGTATCAGATTAATAGATACACACTACTTTATATAAAATTGACAAACAAGGACCTACTCTATAGCACAGGGAACTATATTTAGTGTCTTGTAATAACCAATAATGGAAAAGAATATATATAACTGAATCACTTTTCTATACACCTGAAGCTAACAAGATGTTGTAAATAAACTATACTTCAAAAAAAACATAGAGTTCAGCATTCAAAGTAGGGTTTCTATACCCTAGGAGGTACATATGACAACCTATCAACCCATGTAGAGTGAATGGAAACTATTAGAATTTTTACATTTACTTTTTTTATCATCCAGTTTTGGTTCTATAATGTTTATCTTACATATTTGAGACACTTCTTTCAAGTATATGTTCAAAGCACAAGAATATTTTTTAACAAAATTGGGATTAGAATATGTGTGTGTCTATATATATAACATCTGTCACTTACCTTTACTAAGACTCCATCATGAGCATTTTCTCATGCATTAAATATTACTTGAAAAACTAAATTTATTGAATGTATTATATGGATGAACTATAAGTTCCATTAAACTGTAATCTTCAGTTGTTAGAAAACCAGATTGTTTCTAATATTAACTATTTTAAATGAAGTTGTGATGAACATCCTTGCACACAAATACCTTTTTCTCTAGAGGCAAAATTCCTGGGACAAAGGATATTAACATTTTTGACATTTATAATATGGATATTGTGCTATTTTTACAAATACAAAAAATTTTAATGCACAAAAACAGTTACTGATGGTCACTTTGACCTGTTCCCATCACATTTTAACAGCTGGGGCAATAATTTTCAATGTAATATCATTATTTAAAAAAAAAAATCTATGGAGGTTCTGTGGTGGTCCAGCGGTTGTGAATCTGCCTGCCAATTCAGTGGTCATGGGTTCAATCCCTGCTCTGGGAAGATCCCACACGCCATGGAGCAACTAAGCCCATGTGCCACAACTACTGAACCCATGTCTCTAGAATCCCCAAGCTACAACTACTGACCCCACACACCATAACTACTGAAGCTCATGTGCCTAAAGCCTATGTTCAGCAACAAGAGAAGCTACCACAATGAGAAGCTCATGCACTGCAACTAGAGACTACCTCCTGCTTGCTGCAACTAGAGGAAGACTGCATGTAGCAATGAAGATCCAGCACAGCCAAAATAAATAAATAAATATTTTTTTAAAAATTTAAAAAATCTATTCCTCTGACCCTATATTTGTCTCTCCAAATTAATGCCATAATAAAAGATGTCCTCTTAGAAAAATAAACATATTTATGTAGAGCCTCTGTTGTTTGCTGGGGAGAAGTAATGAACAAGGACTACATAAGCTTTCAATTAGATACTCCTTTGTTGCTGAGAGCTGCCACTAATCCCTTCCTCTAAAAACACTGTAGAAAGCAACTACAGAGCTAAAAAGTCCTGGAAAAACACAGAGATTCGATCACAACCATGTCACATGTAGCCATCATATTGCCATCTTGGTCTTTGTTTTGTTGTTGTTGGTTTGCTGCAAAAGGCTTTATTGTTTTCATTTGGTCCAAGGCTTTGGAGAGGGCTTCGGGGTGTTAAAAATCTGCCTCGTGGTTGCAGAGAGGGGCTTCAGGCAGAAGCCCTAACACCACAGGGGCTCCTCAAAGGCCACTGGACTCAGGAGGCTCCTGGTTGTGCTTGCAGATGAGCTTTTCCAAAAAGAGACCCGCCCAGCTCCGTCTGGGGTCCAGCCAGCCTGCGGAGGTTGGTCACGTGGTTGCCCATCTTCCTGATGAGTGTCACCTCCTCATCTAGGAAGTGGCTCTCCAGGAAGTCACAGATGTGGGAGTCTGCGAGGGCAGAGTCCAGGCCATGTAGATCCAAAAAGACCTGGTTCAGGCTCTTCTGCATGAGAAGGGTGGCTTCCATAGCATCCTAGATTTTACCCCACTCATCTTGAGATGCTTCTGCACATCCAGGTGCAGCCACTGCACTGGTTTTGCATTTTCAAGCAAAGCTCTGCACTCTTGCACTTCTCCTTGGCCAATCCACAAAGTGCCCCCACCCCTGCATTCCAGAGCCACGTGATTGCTGTGAAAACAGAAGCCCAGAGAGAGGTAGGTGCAAGGCCCGCAGATGCACAGTGACCAGGAGGTGGACAGGGCCTCCACCTCAGCAGAATCATTCTGATGAAGCTGGGAGCTCATGGTTGATTGGTAATAAGGAGTTAAGCTCAAAAATGGTGTTGGTACTCCTGGTGATCGCAGACAGTTAAGTGGCTGATTCAGAAGGTTGTGACTGGAAAAAAGGTTGAAGGGTGGTCAAAGGCTGGAGCAAGGGGCATTCCTAGGTCTATTCAGTCCAAACATTGTTGAAGCAAGAGACAAATCTGCAGGACCACCAAGCACACTGTGCCCATCTTGTTCTTTGAATAAGATCAACCGGAAATTACAGCACAAAACTTGAGAAAAGTTATAACTATTCTTTTACTTTTTTCTCTAATTATGCCAAGGTGTAGTCCACGTCTTCATCTGGCTAGTAGATGTTATGGGTAGCAAATGAGAGGACACTTAAAATAAGAAGTTTTAATAATCATTATGAAATATGACATACCTTGAAGACTCAGGCGGCTCAGAGTATGATTTAGTTTGGAAGGATCAAGTATTAACTTGAAAGGTTTGTTTGTATAATGTGAAAGGGAGTGTAACCTCGATCATCTTTTTGACCAGAACAGACAAAAACTTCAAAAATTAAAGAGGATAGGTATAATTATGTTGTTTTTTTAAGTTAAAAACAATGCCCAAACTTTTTTTAAAAAAAGTAAAAAAAAAAAAAAATGGAATACCTCTATGGAAAGGGTGGGGAGTAAAGTGAAGGGGACAGAGTTAAAAGTTAGACTTCTCTGTCCATATTTAGTTTTTTAGGTTTGATTTTAGAACCATCTAACAATTCAACACGATTGGAATAGAAAAAATAATCAAATTAAAATAATAAAATTTCAGTGAGAAAGCAATCCCTAAAAATCAGGAGCAAAAATGAGACAAATTAAATGATCTATTGATTTTGCAGCATATTCACAAAGAGAGGAAGAATTATTTCAAGTGAATTTAAATTATATTAATTTAGTTATACACCCCTAGTGGCATATATCCTATGCCCAAAAAGAGACTAAATATTTTAGGTAATCATATTTCTGCTGCTAGTAGTAATGTTGGTATTATTATTTGAAAGCCATTTGTAAAAAAAAAAAAACTAAATAATTATGTTGGAGTCACTGAGAACCTTTTGCATTGGGGGAGGGAAGGATAAGTAAAACTCATGTATTTCTAAACTTATTTTGAAGTATTAATTTAAATGCATAATGTAATTTATCTTAAAATTACATACATATACATATATACATCTCCACTGAATAAAGCCTAGACACAGTGACCACTCTAGTAGTAATGAGCTCCTCTATTGCCCCATTTGTGGTCCCTAAATACCATTTCCCACTAAAAGAGAGCAAAGCACCTTGGAGAATGATTGATTCTATGTCAAGGCAGGAAATGTACAAGGTAAGCCTGGTATCTTGTCACACCAGAAGCCAACAAAGTTATCAAAGACTGCCTAGAGTCATGTCGAAAGGACCCAGGATCATTAATAATAACATGAAATGCCTTCCATCATTCCCTTTTCTCTCTCAGAGTAACATAACTCATGCGTCAGTTCAGTTCAGTTCAGTTCAGTCACTCAGTCGTGTCCGACTCTTTCCGACCCCATGAACTGCAGCAGACCAGGCCTCCCTGTCCATCACCAACTCCCAGAGCCTACCCAAACTCATGTCCATTGAGTCAGTGATGCCATCCAACCATTTCATCCTCTGTCATCCCCTTCTCCTGCCCTCAATCTTTTCCAGCATCAGCGTCATTTCAAATGAGTCAGCTCTTCGTATCAGGTGGCCAGAGTATGGAGAAGAGTAAACACATAAAAGATCAGCTTAACATTTCAGCTTTGGGGTCAACTGAAATGGCCATAGTTTTTTATATATGCCATGATTCCACCCTGAAAGCTGCAGACAGTAGAAAGTTAAAATACAGGATTTGTTTGGGGGTAGGAGTTGGATAGGATGAAGACAGAACTTCCAGTTAACATTACCCAGAAACCCATCTTTTCACTCCAAATAAATAGATTTCCTGAAAGAAAACTACTTTCCTATCCCACTGAGAATAAAAGAAGAAATAAAAGAGCTATTGCACTGAATGCAATGCTCAGCCAAAGGAACAGACATGAGCATGACAAAAAGAAAACTAGCAGCACACGAGAGAAAAGACAAAGAAAGGAAGAATGCAAAACGTGATGTCCTGAGAGACCAGAGCCAGTTTCACCATAAGGAAGCAAGCAAATGGGCAGTAAATGTTGTACAAAACAGAAGAGACCAATTAAAAGAAAAATAAGAAATAAATGGGGTCACAGCCGGGCTTCCCAGGTGGCCCAGTGATAAAGAATCTGCCTGCCAATGCAGTAGACGCAAGAGAGGCAGGTTCAGACCCTGGACTGAGAGCATTCCCTGGCAACCCACTCCAGTATTCTTGCTGGGATAATCCCATGGACAGTGGAGCCTGGCAGGCTACAGTCCTCGGGGTTTCAAAGAGTCAGACACAACTGAAGCAATTGAACAGGCATGCACGCACAGGGTCACAGCCACTCAGATCTTGGGAAAGATTGAAGTATTTAGAAAACTCTCCTTTGAACATGTTTGCATATTGTGGATTGCAAGATCATTTTTAACCAGGTTAATATGTTTCATAAAAATGCTTAATAAGTTTTCATTATATGAGCTGTAGACAGTATTAAGATTTTCTCAAATAATACCTTCTGTTGCAGAAGTAAGCACCCAGCAAGATTTTGACTGTATAAATCATGAGGGGCACTAATAACCCCATATTCACTAACTCATAATCAACCAGACACTTAGGATTTCTGATTATGTACCTACATCCTTCCCTACTCAATAATTAGAGGAAGATACTAAGCCAGACTTCCTGGCTGAGACAAACCACCAAAATTGGGGTTCTAATTAAGATTCAGCAACACAATAAAATATCACACAATCTTAAAAATGATAATTATACTGACAAGTTGGGAAATGGTGAAACATTATAGAACATTACATTCCAACAGCAGAATACAAAGTATGATTATATTTCTACATTAAAAACTACAACTATTTAATGACAGGTCATCTGTGTATAAACTAATTTGCAAAAACAGAAGATGAGCCAGGATGGTAGAAGTGTCAATGATTTCATCTTTGTGCAACTTACTCCACAGTTTTTATTATTAAAATAGTGGAAAGAGGCAAAGAGTAACTGGAAAGTTTTAAGACTTTAAATAACATGAATATACTAATTTTTAAGGAGCTCAGAGAGTAATAAAGTTACTCTCCATGGGAGAAACCCAGAAAGCACATCTGCTCAGAGCTTTGCCTGACCCCAGACCCTACTTTCTTAGTGGAAGGCCAGGTTCTCATCAGTCTCCAGTACAAAATCAGAAACTGACATTTATGATGCTTGAACCGCTAACACTTGCTTTTAGATTCAGACCATCTAGAAGTACAAATGAGTATCAGAGTCAAGTGTGGAATCTCCTCTCCTAGTAATAACCAGGGAACAGGCTCGCACTTTTAGTATCTTCAAACATTAATCTATGTATCACTCTTTTTAATTCACTGATTCCTAAGGTGTCAATGTTCATTCTTTCTATCTCCTGCTTGACCATGTCCAGTATACCTTGATTCATGAACCTAACATTCCAGGTTCCTATGTGACACTGTTCTTTAGAGCATCAGACTTTACTTTTACCACCAGACACGTCCACAACTGAGCGTCGCTTCAGCTTTGGCCCAGTCTCTTCATTCTTTCTGGAGCTATTTCTCCACTCTTCCCCAGTAGCATATTGGACACCTACCAATCTGGAGGGTGGTGGGGGCTCATCTTCCAGCATCATATTGTTTTGCCTTTTCATACTATTCATGGGGTTCTCACGGCAAGAATATTGGAGTGGGTTGCCATTTCCTCCTCCAGTGGACCACATTTTGTCAGAACTCTTCACAATGACCCATCCATCTTATGTGGTCCTCTACGGCATGGCTCATAGCTAACTGGGTTACAAAAGCCCCTTCACCATGACAAGGCTGTGATCCATGAAGGATATCACTCTAATAACATCTAGATCAGTGATATCCAGCAGAAATATAATGTGAACTGCAAGTTTAATTTTAAACTTTCTAGTAGCCACATTTTGAAAAGTAAAGAGGTGAAATTAATTTTAATAATACATTTTATCAAACCAAATATATCCAAAATATTATTTAAACATAAAATTTAACATTTCATCTAAACATAAAATCAAATATTTAAAATTATCCAGATATTTTACATTCTTATTTCCATACAAAGTCATTTAAATCAGCATTTTACACTCATAGCACATCTGAATTCAGAGTAGACACAAAGCCGTATGTGACTAGTGGCTACATTAGACAGTGCAGTTCTAGAACTATAGATAATAAATTTATTAAGTGACTTTTTTAACCAAAGAATCTGCTTCTGGCAAAGTTAGAGCAAATTTGGGGAATTTCTACTTATCCCTGAAATGCAATGACAGTTTAATAACAGCAGTGAAAATGAACCTCCAGACTAGCAAAGACTATTATTATGACTGCATGTTTGCAGTTTCAGTGGCTTTCTTCTTGTGAGTTTTGTTGTGGTGGTGACAGTCACCGTAAAACTACTGATTATTTATGTACTATTCTTCTATCATTTTGTTAAATTGGTTTTATATTCAAGCACCTTAAAAGCCTGCCAAATTGAAACTACATTTTTCACCTATTACTACAGTCTACTTATTTAAAACCAGCTGCATTTAAATGATTTCTGTTTTATTTTCATCACAAATACAGATAATTTCAGGCTATTCCTATTTTAGCATAATTGCTTTTTCACTTTATGTTTTCCTTTCATTATATCTTATTATAGATTCATTCAGTTAATAAATAGTTACTGAGCATCTACTCTGTAACCACTTTTGTAGGTACTAGGAAAACCATGAGAACAAAGAAAAGTACACTGTCCTGTATGGTACTGGCACAAAAACAGAAATATAGACCAATGGAATAAGATAGAAATCCCAGAGATAAACCCATACACCTATGGGCACCTTATCTCTGACAAAGGAGGCAAGAATATACAATGGGGAAAAGATAATCTCTTAAATAAGTGGTGCTGAGAAAAAGTGGAGAAGGAAATGGCAACCCACTCCAGTATTCTTGCCTAGAGAATTCTGTGGACAGAGGAGCCTGGTGGGCTGCTGTCCATAGGGTCACATAGAGTCGGACACAACTGAAACAACTTAGCATGCACGCATGTGTTGGAGAAGGAAATGGCAACCCACTCCAGTATTCTTGCCTGGAGAATCCCAGTGACGGAAGAGCCTGGTGGGCTGCTGTCTATGGGGTCACACAGAGTCAGACACGACTGAAGTGACTTAGCAGCAGCAGCAGCTGGGAAAAAGGGACAGCTACATGTAAAAGAACGAAATTAGAACACTTTCTAACACCATACACAAAGATAAACTCAAAACAGATTAAAGATCTAAATGTCTTTAGGTCTTGGAGGAAAACATAGGCAGAACACTATATGACATAAGTCACAGCAAGATCCTCTATGACCCACCTTCCAGAGTAATGGAAATAAAAAGAAAAATAAACAAGTAGGATGTAATTAAACTTAAAAGATTTTGCACAGCAAAGGAAACTATAAACAAGGTGAAAAGACAACACTCAGAATGGGAGAAAATAATAGCAAACGAAACCACTGACAAAAGATTAATTTCCAAAATATACAAGCAGCTCCTAAAACTGAATACAAGAAAAACAAACAACCCAATCAAAAGGTGGGCAAAAGACCTAAACAGACATTTCTCCAAAGACATACAAATAGCTAATAAACACATGAAAAGATGCTCAACATCACTCATTAGTAGAGAAATGCAAATCAAAACTACAATAAGATATCACCTCACACCGGTCAGAACAGCCATCATCAAATAATCCATAAACAATAAATGCTGGAGATGGTGTGGAGAAAAGGGAACACTTTCACACTGTTGGTGGGAATGTAAATTGATATAGCCACTATGGAAGACAGTATAGAGATTTCTCAAAAAAAAACTGGGAGTAGAACTACCATACGATCCAACAATCCCACTACTAGGCATATACCCTAAGGAAACCAAAATTGAAAAAGGCACATGTACCCCAATGTTCACTTCAGCACTCTTTACAATAGCTAGGACAAGGAAGCAACCTAGATGCCCATCATCAGATGAATGGATAAAGAAACTGCAGTACATATATCAAATGGAATGTTACTTAGCCATAAAAAGGAATGCATTTGAGTCAGTTCTACTGAGATGGATGAACCTAGAGCCTATTATACAGAATTAAGTAACTCAGAAAGAGAAAAACAAGTATATGTTAATGCATATATATGGACTCATTTGAAAAGACTCTGATGCTAGGAAAGATTGAAAGTGGGAGGAGAAGGGGATGATAGAGGATGAGATGGTTGGATGGCATCACTGACTCAATGGACATGAGTTTGAGTAAATTCTGGGAGTTGGTGATGGACAGGGAGGCCTGGTGTGCTGCAGTCCATGGGGTTGCAAAGAGTCAGACATGACTGAGCGACTGAACTGAACTGACTGATGGAATCCTGAAAGATGGTACTGATGAACCTATTTACAAGGCAATACGGAGATGCAGACATAGCAAACAGACTTATGGACATGGGCAGCGGGGAGGAAGGAGGGGGTGGGACGAATGGAGAGAGCAACATGGAAGCATATACACTACAATGAGTGAAATAGATAACCAATGGGAATTTGCTGTATGACTCAGGGAACTCAAACCAGGACTCTGTTCAATCTCTAAGTCATGTCCAACTCTTTGCAACTCCATGGACAACAGCACACCAGGCTTCCCTCTCACTATCTCTGGGAGTTTGCTCAAACTCATGTCCATTGACTTGGCGATGCCATCCAACCATCTCACCCTCTGTCACCCCCTTCTCCTCCTGCCTTCAGTCTTTCCCAGCATCAAGGTCTTTTCCAGTGAGTCAGCTCTTCACATCAGGTGGCAAAAGTATTGGAGCTTCAGCTTCAACATCAGTACTTCCAATGAACATTCAAGGTTAATTTCCTTTAGGATTGACTGGTTGGATCTCCTTGCAGTCCAAGAGACTCGCAAGAGTCTTCTCCAGCATCACAGTTCAAAAGCAGCAATTCTTTGGCACTCAATCTTCTTTATGATCCAACCTTCACATCCATACATGATTACCGTGCAAAGGGATTTGAGTAACTTAATGAAACTGTGAGTCATGCCCTGCAGGGCCACCCAAGGCAGACAGGTCATTGTAGAGAGTTCTGACAAAATGTGATCCACTGGAGGAGGGAAATAGCTCAACTGGAATTCCATCACCTCCACTAGCTTTGTTCATAGTGATGCTTTCTAAGGCCCACTTGACTTCATATTCCAGGATGTCTGGCTCTAGGTGAGTGATCACACCATCATGATTATCTGGGTCATGAAGATCTTTTTTGTACATTTCTTCTGTATTCTTACTCCAGTTGAGCTATTTCAAATCCTGAAAGGTGATGCTGTGAAAGTGCTGCACACAATATGCCAGCAAATATGGAAAACTCAGCAGTGGCCACAGGACTGGAAAAGGTCAGTTTTCATTCCAATCCCAAAGAAAGGCAATGCCAAAGAATGCTCAAACTACTGCACAATTGCACTCATCTCACACGCTAGTAAAGTAATGCTCAAAATTCTCCAAGCCAGGCTTCAGCAATACGTGAACCGAGAACTTCCAGATGTTCAAGCTGGTTTTAGAAAAGGCAGAGGAACCAGAGATCAAATTGCCAACATCCACGGGATCATCGAAAAAGCAAGAGAGTTCCAGAAAAACATCTATTTCTGCTTTATTGACTATGCCAAAGCCTTTGACTGTGTGGATCACAAGAAACTGTGGAAAATTCTGAAAGAGATGGGAATACCAGACCATCTGACCTGTCTCTTGAGAAACCTGTATGCAGGTCAGGAAGCAACAGTTAGAACTGGACATGGAACAACAGACTGGTTCCAAATAGGAAAAGGAGTACGTCAAGGCTGTATATTGTCACCCTGCTTATTAAACTTATATGCAGAGTACATCATGAGAAACGCTGGGCTAGAAGAAACACAAGCTGGAATCAAGATTGCCGGGAGAAATATCAATAACCTCAGATATGCAGATGACACCACCCTTATGGCAGAAAGTGAAGAAGAACTAAAGAGCCTCTTGATGAAAGTAAAAGAGGAGAATGAAAAAAGTTGGCTTTAAAGCTCAACGTTCGGAAAACTAAGATCATGGCATCTGGTCCCATCACTTCATGGGAAATAGATAGGGAAACAGTGGAAACAGTGTCAGACTTTATTTTGGGGGGCTCCAAAATCACTGCTGATGGTGATTGCAGCCATGAAATTAAAAGACGCTTACTCCTTGGAAGGAAGGTTATGACCAACCTAGATAGCATACTGAAAAGCAGAGACATTACTCTGCCAACAAAGGTCTGTCTAGTCAAGGCTATGCTTTTTCCAGTAGTCATGTATGGATGTGAGAGTTGGACAGTGAAGAAAGCTGAGCACCAAAGAATTGATGCTTTTGAACTGTGGTGTTGGAGAAGACTCTTGAGAGTCCCTTGGACTGCAGGGAGATCCAGCCAGTCCATCCTAAAGCAGATCAGTCCTGGGTGTTCATTGGAAGGACTGATGTTGAAGCTGAAACTCCAATCCTTTGGCCACCTCATGCGAAGAGTTGACTCATTGGAAAAGGCCCTAATGCTGGGAAGGATTGGGGGCAGGAGGAGAAGGGGACAACAGAGGCTGAGATGGCTGGATGGCATCACCGACTCGATGGACATGGGTTTGGGTAGACTCCGGGAGTTGGTGATGGACAGGGAGGCCTGGCATGCTGCGATTCATGGGGTCGCAAAGAGTCGGACACGACTGAGTGACTGAACTGAACTGAACTGGAGGAGGGAATGCAAACCACTTCAGTATTCTTGCTGTGAGAACTCCATGAACAGTATGATAAAGTAAAGTGGAAGCTTCTATCCAAGAATCATTAGAAAAGCTGGGGAAATATTGTTATTTTGTTTTTTAAAGGCAATGAAAATAAGCTACACAGTGAAAACTTTGGCAAAAGGGGGAGGTAGAGTGGGAAGAGAAGAGTCAAACAAAGAAGGAAACTATAGCAGTGAACAAAGAAGATGAACGAGAGAATGGGGAAGTAGTAATACTATAGGAGACAATGGCTGAGTATTTTCCAAAGTTAAGAGAGACATTAAGCCACAGACTCTAGGAGCACTATTAATCCTTAGCTGACAAATACAAAGAAAATCACCTGTAATGATTAACTTTGTCAACTTATCTAGGCCATGATACCCAGTTTCTGACAAAACATCAGCCTAGATGTTGCTGTTTTTTCACATGTGGTTAACATTTAAATCAGTAGATTCTGAATAAAGTAGATTTTCATTCATTGTATGGGAGAGCCTCATCCAGTCAGTTGAAATCTTAAGAGAAAAGAGTAAGGTTCCCCAAGGAAGAAGCAACTTTCCCTTCACAATGCCTTTACACTTGAGCTACAACACCAAACTCTTCCCTGGCTCTCCAGCCTGCTGGCCGGTCCTGAAGATTTTCAACTTGCCAGCACCCACAATATATGAATCAAATCCTTAAACTCCAGACAGATTTAGATAGACAGACACATGCATACAAACATCATATTAATACACTGGGATAAGATACATATATCTATAGATAAATAAGATAGAGATATGCATATTTACACAGAGATTGATCTGTATCTACAGATATATTGAATAGATGTAAGATAGATGATATAGATAGATAGCTATAGGTATGTATCTAGGTACATATATACATATTATCGGTTCTGTTTCTGTGTAGAACCCTAACACAACACCCTAGGCACATCATAGAAAACTATGATGCATACACACATACATACACACATTCATCTTATAATACTGGTTCTGTTTCTGTGTAGAACCCTAATACAACACCCTAGGCACATCATAGAAAACTTGTTAAAACTAGAGGGAAAAATAAGGGCATAAACTAGCGTATAGAAATCAAACAACCAACACACTCTTCAAAATTAATATGTGATAACTCAGTCTACTGGATATCAACTTACTCTGTAACTACCAAAATTAAGACATCATGGTATTGGCACAAGGACCGAAAAATAGAACAATGGAACAGAACTGAGAGCCCAGAAAAAACTCTCACACATATAAAGACCCTTGATTTATGACAAAGGTAGTACTACAGAGCAGAGAAGAAAGGGTAGTATTTTCAATAAATGGTTCCGAGTCAAATTAGTATCTACATGGAACATATAAGAAACTTGACTCCACTCTCAAACAATATACAAAGATAAACTCAGAAATCTAGTTAATCTAAATGTGAAATTTAAAAAAACAGTAAGTCTTCTAGAAGATATGATTCTTCATGATCCAGGCATTATGCAATAATATTTTTAAACCAGACATTAAAAATAACCATTAATAAGTGATATTGCATTAAAATTCAGAACAACTTTTCATCAAAAGACACCAGCAAAAGAGTGAAAAGGCAAACCTCAGACTTGGAAAAGATACTTTTAATACATATAACAAACAAAGGGCTTATATCTAGACTACAAAAAGGATTTGTGTGAGTTAATAAGTAAAAGATAGACATGTTAGTCTGGGTCCTCTCAGGAACAGATGCCAAAATGGGATTAAGTGTGCAAAGACTTTAAGGGAAGTGCCTGTGAACGAAATTTAATTTAATGCACAAGGCAGTGTTTTAACATTTTCAACCCTAGGAAGGGCATGGAAATTTTTCAAACTATTCACTTTTGTATATTTCTGCAGAGAAGTAACAGACATCTAAAGAGAAAAAAAAATTATATTAAAATGAAACTCTGTAATAGAAGTAGAATGGAATTAGGAGCTCATGGAGAAAAGTGAATGATGGAAAACTCAGTTTTAACTTGAAAAAGGCATAGAAAAAAAGAAGCTAGAAGGGACTGAGTACCTAGAACTGACTAAATTACATTTTCTGCTATAAATCAAGTTCAAGATAGAGACTAATTTCAGTTCCCACTCTACCTTCAAGTTTGTGGCCACTGAAAATTTAGACTCTACATATATAATTGAGCATATTAATAAATAATAATCAAAATTGGAAAAATCAGTGTACTATACTATATGTTTTCCCTTTTAGAATTAAAGGTCCACAGTTCTTAATTTAAAAATTAAAGCTACTATAATTATGATAATATAGCATTAATAAATTATATTTTAAATATTTTAGGCTTCAAATTTATATCTAGGCAGGTGCTTGTACACCCTACAGAATCTACTTCATTCTCTGTAGTAATTGATGCTCCACAAAGGAAAAAGGAAACTAGAGAAACACAGCATGAGCCTATTCAGGGCTGAGCATGACTATGAAATGGAAGTACAACAGAATAACTAAAGAGGTTGTAAGCATAGAATGAAGGGACTCTTCCTTAAGTGAAAATGTAATCATCTCAAGTACTTACAATGCACTGCACAGCTGTTTATTTATATAAGAACATGTAAACACATACATCCATCTAATTAAAAGCAGATTATACATCCAGTGTTTTGAAACTGAAATGTATTAAGTACTGCTCTAGCTAAGAGTCTCTTGACCACACAAAATGTACAATATGACATGATTTGGGGAGGCTTGATTTTGCTTTGCTTCTTTTACAGAAACATAAAAGTTATTTGGAAACAGCATATATGGAATCATGCTATATCCTTCATAACATTAATCCAGAAGACCTGAGGGAATATTTGAGAAATATATAATTTGATATTACAGAAACAAGCAAGGGCTTTGGATTCCAAAATAACTGAGTTCAAATCATAGCTCTCCAACTGAACAATTGTAGGGCCTTGGACAAGCCACATAACGATCTTTTTTTCCTTCTGTAAAACTGAAGAGGCCAATATCTAACATCATAGAATGTTGGAATAGGACTCTCCATATGTGAGGTGTCAAAATGTAGATGTAAGAACACAGACATGCAACCAGACTCCTTCACCGACCCCAATCCTACAGAGTTACTAAGGGAAATAGTCCACCACTCCTTTATGGGTTAGATTTTGTTACATAACAAACCATTTCACATCTTAGTGTTTAAAACTAACATTTTATTATGCTTCTGTGAACTGTCCTGGCAGTTCTTCTGGTCTGGGCCAGCTTGACTGGGTGAGATGATCTAGACTGGCCTCAGTCACATGTCTGGCTGTTGACTTTGGGGTAATAAGAAGATTTTTTCACATAACTGTCATCCCCCAGCAGGCCAGCCTAAATTTATTCCCACAGTGGCAATCACAAAGTTCCCAAGAGTAGCGAGAGAAGTCAAATTCCACTGTGCAAGCACTTTTTAAACCTCCACTCGTATCCTATTTATTACTGTCCCTTTGGCCAAAGAAAGTCACATGGCCAAGCTACCACAACTCTTTAATTTCTCAGAAAGATAACAGATATAAAAAGGGGTTTGAGAATAAAGCACCTAACTGCTAGTTAGAGCTCAAAAAGTCCATGTTAAATAATGAATAAATAAATGAAAGAAAAACTGAGAGGGTGATGGTGCCATTAATCAAAATAGGAGGTTTAGGAAGAGAAACAGATTTGGGATAATTAATGGGAAAGAGTGAATTCCATTTCAAACACACAGAACCTTGAGGTATTCATGACACATTCACATAAAGATAGCCAATAGACAATTGGATACCCATTTCTGGAAAGCTGTGAAAGGATTTTCTGGAGGCCTGCCCTTTATTATTATCCTTTATTTACAATTGTATTTTACGTGGCAGTGCACTTGAAATATTAAATTTCTTCAAATCTAAGATGTATTTTACACATTCTAACAGTTCAACCGAGATGTGTGTTGCGTCCATGTGCACAGTTAATATGATAGCATTCCTTTCTTTATGAAAAGCTGATGTTAAATCAATACAGCACCTTCAAACTTATGGCATCTTAAAATCAAGGAACTATGATTAACAATAAACTCTGGATGTGCTGTGTCCAGAAATAGATTTTAACCCATTAGATAAGGTGATTTGTGGTCCAGACCCAATTAAACACTTTCTCTTCATCTTTCTGCAAAACCTATTCCACTTTCACTCTTACCCATCCTGGAAAAAGCCACCACCATCCATACTACAGATAAACTTAGAAATGACAGACAATATTGACTCCTTCTCCTTCCTAATCTACAATATTTAGCCCATTGCCATAGCCCATTAAACCTACCTCCAAAATATGACTCAAACACATCTCTAGACTAGCACCACCCTCAATCAAGCAACCATCATGCTCCTGGACTATTCTGGTAGCCTCTGAGCTGGTCTCCTTGCTTCCACTCTGGCCTTCCTGCTATCCACTTTCCACAAGACAGCCAAAGGAATTTTTAATGTAAGCTACATCTTATTATTCCCAAATTAAAATTCTTCAAATCCTCAATCCACTTAGAATAAAATCCAAGATGACATCCATAGCCTTCCATGAATTTCAAGCTTGTGCCAACCTTTTTAACCTCATCTTGCATCACTTTCCACTTTGTTCCTTTAAAACTCACCTATTTTCAGTTTTCCCAATTTTTTTAAGCTCTTTCCCTCTTCAGAACCTTAATCCATACTATTCTCTCTGCCTGGCCTACTCTTCTCCCTGCTCTTCCCCTAGTTTATCCCTTTCATGCCTCAGCTTAAGTGTCATGTCTTCAAGGAACCTGTTCCTGACCTTCCCACCCAAAGTAAACTATATTTACCTCCATTATTTACTCAAACTCCATTCTTTCTATTTGAGGCAATTAGCATCATTTCTAAGACTGGAAGTTCACTACCCAATAATTAATATTCTGTTCAGGGCATAGTAGACACTTAATAAATATTCCTGAAAGAATAAACAAAGAAATAACCAAAACATCCTCATACAAGGAAGCAAAATTGCTGGTCACACATAAAAACAGTAGCATATGACTGAAGAAACTAGAAAACAGGGTGCTTGGGTGAATAGTGGACAGCTGTAGATCCTATAAACAGAACAAGAAACAATTTTCAGTTTAAAAGTTACAGCAGCAGGCACAATATTGGTAAGAAGCAAAACTTTTTAATTTCTTTAGCAATACAAAGATTACAACATTTAAAACCTAAATGTGGGTCAAATCCAGAGCATTTCCCACAAATGCCAAGAGCCTTGATACAAGTAGGCATCTTTTCAAGGCTGACGGCTATGTGGCAACAACAGCAAAAGATACAGGGGAAGATCACAGGAACCCAAGTGCAGGAGGGGCTACTGGCTGGCCCCCAGCATCCATTCTTCCTGTCTTTTATGTAATATGGTTTTTTCAGTCGTGGCCATGACTGATACAGGCAAAGTCCCAGAAGCAGAGGGAAGAAAGCTGTGCATCGTGGCACAAGGAAAGGTTGCAGGGAGGTGCCATGTCTGTGGTGCTGCCAGTGCATAATCTAGAACCTTGTACCTTGAGTGGCTGTTCCACATTACACATTTAAGTGAATGGGGAAGGTCTCTTTTCTGGAAAGAGGGGGATGGGGTGCAGTGAGGAATGGAATCAAGAGACTCAGGCTCTGGCTAGCTTCTTACTATCTGTGGAACCTGAGATAACAGAAGGCTCATTGTGCCTCATGTTCTCCCAAGTGAAAATAGTGGGCACGAGGACTTCATGGAAATACCCCAGAAACCTGCTCAAGACTCCCAGAGTGATCAAGAGTTGTGTCATGGCTGTAATCTTGTCAGATAGAGATTCCGCTCAACTGTGGAGTCACAGTTCTCTTTCAAGCCCACCCAAAAGGACCCCTGAGTCAGTCAAGAGTAATTCTGGTTATACTGTAATTGATTGTGTGATGTAGGCAAGTTCCATTCCCACCCTCTCCATCACTCACTCTTTTCATCAGGCTCCTCTGTTCTTGGGATTCTCTAGGCAAGAATACTAGAATGGGTCCCATGCCCTCCTCCAGTGACTCATTTTTTTACCTTCCCAACCCAGGGATCAAACCCACACTCTTATGTTTCCTGCATTGGCAGAGTGATCTTTACCACAAGCGCCACCTGTGGAAGCCCTTGCTATGATAATGCATTAAAATAAGAAGGAAAGGGCTTCCCTTGTGGCTCAGCTGGTAAAGAATCTGCCTGCTCAGCGGGAGACCTGGTTTGATTCCTGGTTGGGAAGATCCCCTGGAGAAGGGAAAGGCTACCCACTCCAGTATTTTTTGAGGCCTGGAGAATTCAGGAGTCCACAAAGAGTTGGAGGTAGACAGCTGCAACTTTTACATTTACACATTTGCTAAACAAAGCCTACCATTTTAAAAACTGTACAATATATTTTTCATTTCTAGGGATTAAACTAAGGTTCAACATCATTTCATATCTATGATTCAATTAAATAAACAATGAAATACACATACAATGGATTATGTTCCAAGGCAACTCATATAGGCTGTTAAATTTTTTTAAAAAGAATGAAATAAGACTTACTTTTCAGTCTTAAGTGGCTTGCTATAATTACATATGAATGGAACAAGAATGTCCAACTAGCTCCAAATTCTTTCTAAATACCCTGTCCATTGTATTGCTGCCAATGATCATTTTTCCTAATAATATAAGCATTAACCAATATTGACTCTTAAGACAATTTAGTCCATTCCTCCCCAACACAAAGCAAAGTTACGACTCTTACGCCTTTCAAAGAAGTTGAGCCTTTCCACCATTGGCTATCATAGTACTCATCACCTGATCACTTTTCTTGTTGGGTGGGCCAATAATTTTGGGCCAATGAGGTGTCAACCAAACTGCCTGGTATCTCTTTGAGGCTGAAGGACAGTTGAAGCAACACTTTTTCGATCACTCTTTGCCCCTGAACAGGGACTATACTTTCTGGATCCTTGAGAGACTGCAAAGAACAGAGGCCCTCACTCCCTTCACCTTGTCGACCCACTCACAACAATGTATGATAGTAAATAAATATTCTATCTTTAAGACAATTAAGATTTGGTGGGGGGTTTTTATTTGTTACTGCAATATAACCTAGGCTGTCCTGAACTGATGACGACTTAACCCATATAGCAAATCATGTATTACTTGAATTATGTTTCCATTAACATCCCTAAGCTATAGCAGTATATACATCAGCCCAGTTCATGTTTTTCATAGAGCTCCATGGTATAGAAACCCATAGGAAATTTTTGATCAGAGCAGTAAATCCAAAGCATTGTGATTATAGCATAAGTAATCCCTTCAGATTCTCATAACCAGGAGTTATAAACTGAACATAACACAGGCCCAAAGGCCAGGCTGGTTCAGTTTATACAAGCAAGATATTGCAAAAAGGCAAAGTGGGCTACGCGCACCACGTTACAGCCCTTCCAGTTACAGACTTACAAGAAACCTACACGGCATTGGGGCAAACTCCTAAAGATATAATTTCAAAATACAGTATCCATAGTGTATTTACAACTCCTTATGTAAAAAAGAGAGAAAATCATATTCACTAGAACTTCTCCCCATGGAAAACCCACCTTAACTCAGAAGACACAATGAAAATAATGGGGATGAAAGATAAAACTCAGAATGATTCATATACCAAGAATGTATCAGCATATTGCCTGCATAAAGAAAGGCCTGGGGATGGAGGAAATTGAGGATAGAGGAACCAAGCCGAAATCCTAGAGGGAACAAATGGTGGGGGTGGGCAGAAAAACAGAGAAGAGAGAGGTACAGAGGTTCTCATAGAGGCTCAGGCAGAGAAGATCTAGGGCGCAACAGAAAATAGTCCAAAGGGAATTTCCTGGTGGGAAACTGCATCCTATGGAGTGGAGACTTCACCTTTGTCATCTACAAAATGATTAAAAACAGATTAAAATACAAAAAATTCATAAACACTTTGGTGATATTAAGTTAATAGGGAAAGGCATATGAAGGGGCAAAATCCTGGATTCCAGGCCGAAGTACCACCAGAAAATCCCACAGTTTCCCTGATTAACCACACTTAACATTTCTTGGCATTATGAAATAAAAGCCATCCCTTTGATGGTGACACCATTGTCTGCTTGCACGTATAAACCATAGTCCTAGTAGGAATCCTTGAATATTGTTCCATTTGTAACACAGGTGGGGATGTCAGTGCCACTCTTTGTAAAAGTATCTATGGACAGAGGGACACTTGAGAAGAGGTTAGGGTATCAGGTCTAGTTTTCCTGGCTATGAGATATGGAGATCTCTTTTGTATTTGTGTGTGGCTGTCACTCTGGGAACATTTAGCCAGCTACCCTGATCTTACATTCTGGAATTACTACATCTTATTTTGGAGCCAGATTCTGAATTGAAGATGAATGACCATGCCCTGTGTGGTGGTCTATCCCAGGTGACCATGGTGTGTTGGCAGGTCAGGTCCGTTGAGCTTGAGGATCTTACTCATTTTCATCTTGGGAAGGTCCTTATCCATGTACTTCCACATGGAGCACAAAAACAGGTGTGCATCTTATTGTTCAGTCACTCAGTTGTGTCCAGCTCTTTGCAACCCCATGGACTGCAGCATGCCAGGCTTTCCTGTCTTTCACCATCTCATGGAGCTTGCTCAAACTCATGTTCATTGAGTCAGTGATGCCATCCAACTACCTCGTCCTTTGTGGTCCCCTTCTCCTCCTGCCCTCAATCTCTCCCAGCATCAGGGTGTTTTCTAAGACATGCATCTTGGGTCATGTGCAAATTACTTTTATCTCCAGGGGGGCTGAGACCAAACTGAAAACTCACAGGAGACTGCTCATGAGTGATTCAAAATATAAAAAGGTGCATTTGGGGGGATACTTTTCCAAGGAAAGCACAACGGCCTGCATCTCCACTTTTCTTTGGGGTTAGACAGCTTCCTCACTACAGCCCGTCTGCCTTAAACTTGGCTGATAAGTCAGTGAATCTGACCAAGCATCCCCAGGGACCTCGGTGCAACAAAGTCACCAAAGGCTAAGGTGCTGCCACGGTATCTGCATCTGAGGCAGCTCCCTCTGGAGAGTGACTGGGTAGCTTTTCCTGCATGTCTGAGACACTATTCGAGCCCAGTTGGCTTCTTTCCTAAACAGACCACTTTCACATAACATGGACATTACAGTACAATACCTATTGCATTGGTCTTCTCATTTGACACCAATGCCACAATATGGGAGACACTGTGTAACAATCTTTGTTCTTGTTTTGTTACTTTCTAGATGTACACTAGCACCCACTAACAAGCCAGCCACCACCTCACAAATAGGGTTTATCATGTGGCAGTTCAGACCAGGACCATGAACAAACCCCGAAAACTGCCACTGCCTAATGGACCCAGATGTTTGCCACAAGTTCCATTCTGCATAAATGTCAGGCACTGACAATTTCCGTAAAGATATGCTCCATGGATGACAAGCCCGAGTGGAAAGGTGGTCTGTACAGCCTGATGGGTAGTTTCTAATGCAGGATGTTGATCAACTCCAGTGCTTGTTAGGTAATTGTATGTAATGGGCTGAGCTGGATCCTCATGTAAAACATGATGTGCACCCAATATTGAATGAGGTTATCATATGGCCTGCCCCCTTTCGGTTTCCTGAAGATTTTAAGGCCATTTGTTTTTCAAGAATAGACTTGAGGATTCCTTCTAGACACCAATCACATGATTTCCATGAAGTTATTGGTGGCTTTCCAATAATACTTGCCAGATTAACAACCCAGCTCTGGTTACTGGGATGTTGCTCCATCTCTCTGAGGCAGATGGTAGGCTACCCTTAGTCCTTTAAATCAGAATAATATCATCAGGTAAGGGCACTAAGACCCCTGATGAGGTTTCAGTCTTCCCAAGGCCTCAGTCTATCCTCTGATAAGAAATCATTAGAAGACTAAGGTTGTCATGGAGCTGCAGAGTAAACAAGCATTGTCCTCTCATCAGACAAAAAAGCTTCAGTCTTCAGCTTGCAGTGGCATCTGAAGAAAGCATTGGCATGTCTACCACTGCATACCCTTCAGCCTATGCACTAGACTCTCTGACACCATGGTATCTGCAAGGGTAAGGAAGACTACTACTACAGTGTACTTAGAGTAATCCACAGTGAGGAGTCAAGAACCACTGGCTAGACACAGGATGATTATTGAACAGTCTAGATTATTTAAGCACCTTCATCGCTAATAGTTCCTTAAAACTATTGAGAACCTCATTTAATCAGCCCCAAATCCCACTGTTCTAATTGTGGCAATTATCCATTGGGAGCATTCCTTACAATTCAAGAGAAGAGTTATACATTCTTAACATAGTTCTTTCTAGAATCCATTCAGCAGTATCAGTTATAGCATCTTGTGTACACTGGCCCAAAACAACCTTCCCGTAAACTCACATCAGTCCACAGTGCAATCTTAGACTCAATTACACATCCAAAGTAAACTTTTGACTGAGCCTGTGTAGGGTTGTAGGCACCTAGGCACCACAGTGAAAATGTGAAAAATGTGACAATTTCAAGTGCCATCAAGTTCCCAAAACACTTTGACCAGTGCTTTATGCCTTCAGTTCCAATTAGAGAAGGAGAACCTACAACCTTGCGTTAGACCTGTTTGTCCTTGAAAACAGAGCAGTCTGAGTAGAAAGGTGGTGCTGAATGTGTTAGATGAATGTCAGGCAGAATAGCAGAGATATCAGAATAAGGCCTAAGTCCTCTTGACCCTTCTCCCATTAAGAGCAATGCAGTCATGGCCAAACTGGCTTGCAACATGGGGTCGGTCATAGAGAATGAGATGATCACCCACTGTCCTCCAGATAATTGGCAAGGTCCCTCATCTGCTAGTCAAGAAGGAAATCTCTATAATCTCACTGGGCTTTTACCCAAATCCATCCTTAACATCACTTCTTTCCAACTCACTTTAGGAACAGACCTTAGCACATTTTGACACAACCAACTACCTCCCATCACCAAATACATTATCAATGAGGCTGGCTACTGTCCCTCAGATCCTGTTCCATCCTTGGACACACAACCTTCTGAGTCTCTCCTGTATTTTTGCAAAAGGATTTTGTGTCCTTATCAGCCTCCAGGAGGAGGGAGTTTAAAATTGATAAAGTCAATTTGGCAAAATCAAAAACCCATGTAGTGTTGCGCCTTGTAGAGAGAGAATTTTACATAGTAGACACAACTTTTTATGTAGTAGACACAACTCCTGTCTCAGGAGCACGGGACATGCAAATGCATAGAAAACAGAAGCTGTTCTCTAAATACTTGGGAAATTCTGTGTGTGAAATCACATGGCCCTCAATTTGGTTAGAAATTGTAAGTCTCCCTCTGGTAGGCAGTCAAGGCCATAGAGAATGACACCTTCCACTTCCAATCAACTATACATCATGAACAGTGAAAACTCTGGACATCAGAGGAATTTTTTCTGATACACTACAAACATTCAAAATTCAAAAATATGATAAATTTCAATGCCAGTGACACATTATTACAGAGTGGAAATGGTAAGTAGCTTGCAGATATCTTAGTGAGATAGTAACTTTTAATTTTTTACCTTTTCACTGTAACTTCTCTCAGCTGCATTCAGACACATTTTTCAGAAACACAGATCATAGATATTGTCACACAGACACTACAACACAAGCTTATAATAGGACATCTACTTTCTTCAGTTAGAAGCCCAAGGGAAAGAGAGGAAGAAACAGAGGGGGAACAACTGACACCCAGAAGGCCAGGTTGCTCATACTTTAGTTCACTCCATGGTACAAAGACACTTTTCTCAAGAACCAGGCACCACTCAGCCAGGTTATTTCAATCCTAACTCTTGCTCAACCAAACCCTCCCAGCTTTATTCAAGAAGCAGCACACATAGATACAAGAGAATCTATCTTACTGCCAACCTAGCCCACACACCTTGGAAAAGGTTGGACGGTGGGAGGACCCTGATGCTCTGCCCTCACCCACCCTATAGACAAGGGTGTGCTGCCAGCTCCAAGAGAGCTGGGCCTCTCAGAAACTGGCCTGCACTGCTCTATGAGCCAGGAAGGTCGTTATTCCTCCTAAGCCACTGCTGCTCTGACACCAGGTCAGGAGAGTTTCATCTCAACCATTGACTCGGCCAGGGTATTCTCAGGTGCCATGGATACACAGAGGCCTTATCCATCCTAACGTGGAATATACATACAGTCCCCTAGTGGGGGGACTCTGTCACCCCTTTCATCGACCACGCAGGTGATACTATGTGCTAATAGATGCAGGGGAATCTAATTAGGCACTAACCAGGCCAGTGTGGCCTCTTGTCTAAAGGCGGGGCGGGTTGGGGGGGGGGGGCTTTGTAATTTTATTAACCACACATTCAGTGCCAAAGTTGTCACTGAAAGCACCAAGACCAAGACCACATAAAAGGCTCAACTTATTTAAAACACAAAAATACAAAAAGCTTTTTTTTTTATATTTTGACACTTCAGTACTTAAAAGGATAGCAAAAATAAGAAGGAAGCAAATTCTAGCTCTCCATGATCCACGCCCTACCCACAAAAAAACGACTAACAGGGTAACCAAAGTGGATGAATGACCTCAATGCAGGTCGCAGGACACCAACTTGGGGAGGAGATATCTCTAGACTGCAGCGGCAGATACGTGAATGCATGGCTTGCAAGTGAACTGTGCTTCTGCCACGTGCAGAGAAGTACTGTGGTTTCCATGACCAACATGAGAACCCAATGAAAGTGAGAGTATTGAGATTTCCTTAGAAGAAAACACACAGAGGAGAGGCATAGGAGGGGTGGAACCACCACCAAAGTGTGAGTCTAAACAACTGAGGGGCTCAAGGGGACATGAGCAGCAGTTCAGAAGAAAGGCACAGGGCAGCATCCCGCAGCCTGAGGTGCCTGGAGGAAGTTCAGAATGTGCCCATGAGTGCAGCCCCTCAGGTTCAGCATTGTTCAGTTGGTGGCAAACTGCACCCCATAAGCAAAAGGCTGTGTTCTCCGCAGTCGACATGGAGACCTGCAGAAAAGCGTGTGCGGGCACCCCTCCACTCTTGTGAGACACAGGAAGGCTACCTGAGTTCTGATCCAAGCAAATGACAAGCAGCTTCAGAAAGCTGGTCTTATCACCCCTGGTGCTGGGAAACCTAGGAACCAGTGTCTGACTCAAGCAAGTGAATGCCACACCTGGGGCTGGAGCTGCCCCAAGACCACACAGAGGAGCGGGTCTGGGAGAGCAGACAGACATGGCCTCACGGTGCCCAACACGCAAACCTGGGCACCTACCAGGCCTGTGGCCAAGACTGGGGCAGCTGTAAGCCCGTCGTGTCACATCAGAACAAAAAAACTGAGTGAGAAATGGGAAACTTTTGTTTGCCAAAATAGAGGACCACCCATGCTTGCAAGCTGGGACTAACCAGCCTCCTGAGCTACTGTGTGTTCAAAAGGCAATGAATGCCAAGTCTTTTTAAGGGGCCTATAAATACACCAGGAAAGCCACACGCCTATACACCCAGGTGTGAATGCTAAGGGATAGATTTGCACTGGAGCTGATAATGCGATATAAAAATCCTTTCTGAGAACAACCCAGGATAGAGCACAAGCAGGTCAAAATACTGCATGAATTCTGACAAGTCACAGAACAATGGAATGAAGGGACACTGGCTTTTCCTCATCCTGAAATGTTTAGAGTGGGTAAGAAACAGCCACCATTCCTCCAGTTAAGAGTGCAGTGAGAGAAGGTGCTCCAGATCAAACATGGCCCTGCCGGCCTGCCTTGTAAAAGATTTTGAAAGCAAAATGATGTCAGTATAAATGTTTGGAGAAGCTCCAAAGGCCAATATGATAAATACCAAGAACCCCATATTCTCAGGTGAGTACTTCAACATCTTACCAAGTTCTTAGCAAACTGGTTTGGCTGGCACAGACGCGTCGACATCCTCAGGAAATGAAAAGTGAAGTGGAAGAAGGAAGAAAGATATTTTGGACAGAACTGACAGAGTGTTAAGCATTTCCTACCTGCCTATAATCCATGTTTCCTTCCTTTTTATTCAACCTTATAATTATACTTTCTATTTTAATGAGAGCTATCTGCAAGGGAACTGCCACATTTAGAGCCCAGTCTGACTTTCTTGAGTGTGTGCTCCACTGGGAGCTGAGCATGGCTTTTCCACTTCATGTTTTTTCTTTAACAATCCAAACCATCCTTCAGTGGTACTTGCTGTCTGGAAATGACATGGGGTATGAATAGTCAATAAACTGTCTCATGGAAGTCCCCATTACTGAGTAGTTTTTGTCATAAAAGTGGCATCATTTATTTGATGAGATCTCACTGGCACATGCATGAAAAAGGAAAAACACGTACAGTCCACTTAGCACTCCTTGTATAGATGCCCCATCTGGTGTGCATGGGGTTGTTGGGTAATAGTCATCAAAGGGATCCACCACAGTCCACGCCAATGGAAATCCTCCAGGAGTGCAGGGCCCTGGCCTGCACACTCTCCATGGGAAGTGGAAATCACCTTCTACTCAACTGTGCAGCTGGCGCTCTGGGCACATTTGCCAGGCTTCCTTGGCCTCATGTGCTGGAATCACAAGGAATTGATTTGGGGACAGGGCCTAATTTGTATATGAATTACCATTGTTTGTGCAAAGTTTATCTGGGTGGGCGTGGTCTTAATCTGGGCAGTGCACATTTGATGAGCTTGTTGATTCCACTGATTTTCATCTTCAAGCTGTCCTTATCTATGTGATGGGGCATGAGAAGGAAGCACACATCTTTGTGCAGTCTGCTGATAGTGTTCACTATGACAGAGGCTGAGACTGGAACTGGGCATCCCCCTGCCAGGCACCAGTGCCACTGTCCACACATGGGCACATACCCAAGAACCAGTCACAAATGGATGATGTACATTTGGGGAAGGAGGATGTGCTCAGACAAGCACCACAGCCCAGGCCCACCCCCTGAGCAGCATTCACTCTTGTTCATGAACACGCGCAAGCAGTATTCTCTGGGGTCATGTGACTTTCACTTCCAAGCACACCCCACTTGCCAATAACTCAGTGGATGTGACCAGGAAGCCCGTGGAGGCAGACAAGGTGACACACACATGGCATCTAACCCAGCCCCATCTGGTGGGTGGATGGGTACTTTTTCTCAGTATCTCTTAGACACCATCACTGCCTGCTTTATTTCTTTGTGGATGTACTACTTTCACTTTAAAATGGATGTTTCTTGGGCAATCCTTATATTGTTTGCATTCTCATTTGCATCACATCACATTGTCATGAATTTAAATTGTAACAGCTTGCTCTTGCTTTGTGCCTCTCTCAATGTCTACCCACTTGCACTAAAAAGGCAGCACTAGTCTGTCAAATAGGATGTATCAAGTGGGTAGTTTGAAGGCACCACCAGGAACCAATTCCACAGGGTGCCATTGCCTGATTGTTTCACACAGGTTCTAGTCTGTGTAAAAATCATACTAGAAAAAAGTGACTAAAAATTTACATGTTCTCAAAAAATGCTCTGCCAGTTGACTCTGCTGTGTGGGAAGGTGGTCCATACAGTTGGTTGGAGAGTTTCTTGGGTATGTTGTTGGCCAACATGCCTGCCTTTAGAATAATCTTATGTCATGTGCCAGGAAACATCCCCATATGGAATATGAATTGCATGCAGGAGGAAACAAGGCTATCATGTGCACTACCAGACTTCATTTCTAGATATATTAAGGACATCTGCCTCATTTGAAAGAAACCAAGGATTATTCTCTGGGTATAAACCCACATGTTTTGCTAGAGTTAGACATATGTGGGAAATCAATGGCAGTGTTTATGTCATCTTAGGGCAAATGATGAACATGGGTTTTAATCTGAGTCCAGTGAGGTAAACTGGCTCTGATCCCAAGGAGGAAGAGGGCTCTCAGGAAAGCAGTGGCATGTACACCACCATGTACATGGCCTCCAGTCTATAGAATGAACCCTGAGATTGTTATGATTTCTGGAAATTCAGGTTCAAGGAGGATTACTGCCCCTTGTGTGGCACAGTGGATATATGTAAGTCTCATGATGGCAAATATGCTTGGAATCTCTGATCATGGTAGGATCTGAAGAAAGCATTAATACATCTACCACTGCACACCAGGTCCTTCAGTCTGGACAGTGGACTCCATGACTGTTATGATGTCTGGAAGACCAGGGCGGGTACAAGGAGGATGGCTGCCTCCCTGCTCTTGTGGTATGACACAGCGAGATGTCACGTACCATTGGCTTGTTTCACTGGTCATTCAAGGCTACTGAAGGGTGGGATTGCCTTTCAAGCACCTCTGCCTACATTAGTTTTTTGATCAGTGTAGGAACTTCCTTTCACCAGGATACCCCATAACCCAGTATCCCTACTTTGCTTACTTTTACTTCCTCAGCTGTGCCAAGAAATCCTGGGGGACTCCAAGTTGTCTACTTGTCCCACTGCCATGGTTCTATTGTGGCATGTCCCCACTGGGAATGTCCCTTACACAGCTCTTCCTGCAGTATACTCAGCATTACCAGTTATAACATCTTATGTGTGTACTGACCTGAAAGGGTGCAACTATAAACACATATCAGTCCATTATCCAGGGTGAAGAGTATTTCTAAATCCAGTCAAAGTAAAATTTTGACTTCACTTTGGGACAAAGCACAGTGACTTGTGACCAACTGTCCAACAGGGTTGTAAAGGTTTGGTAACCTGGGTGCCCTCGTTTTATACATTTTAACCAGTGCCTGAAACCTCTGATTCCAGTGAGAGAGGGGCCTTGACTGTATCAGAGGCCACTTTGTTTTCAAAAGAACAAAGGTCTAGCTAGAAAGGTGGTACTGAAAGATTTAGATCAACAAAAGTCTAAACAGATGAGATTTCAGGAGATTTTAATCAAAACACCTGCTTCTGTAAACATTTTTCAACAAGTAGCAGAAGCTACCAGATCTGTAATATCTGCCTTCACACGATGCTGGGATGAAGTCCTACAGGGTCATACCCACATGACATGCACCTTGTCTTCCTGGATAGCTCAGAACTCATTCTCTTTACTCCTTGCTTCCCCCTTTCTGATTGTGTCTAGTTTTCTCTGGATCTTCTGTTTTCACTCATTATGCTGAGTGAGATCTATAAATAATACAGTGGCTCTTGAACTGAGGAAGGACCCCAATCATTGAAGGAGATGAAGGAGAGCTGGGCAAGGAGAATCCTCATCCCATTTCCACATATTCATCTTCCATCTGTCTGGTTTCTGAAATTATATCTGCCTATGAATGGCCATGGAGAATTTGCAGAATCTCTTCCCTCCCTTTTCACAAGAGACTTGACCTATATTGATCCATAGGGTCTCACAGTGATTTTCCAAAAGAGCATTGGCAACTTGGCAGCCTCTAGGTGAGGTGGCTAAAAACACCATAGAGTAAATTTTTCTAAGAAGTTGGGATCCAAATGGCCCAGGTCATGGGGAGTGCAATCCAGGTCAACATGGAGACAGGATCCCTAAATGCTACCACTCCACATGCTTCCAGGCAGGGTGCCTAGTGACCCAAAATGCAATCCATGGAAGACAGAGAATAAATGCAGGGACCTGATATGTGCCATGCTGAAGGATGAGATGTACCATCAGCCTAGAAGAGAAAGAAAGAATACACGAAGAACTGTACAAAAAAGATCTAAATTAACTGGATTACTATGATGGTGTGGTCAGCCACCCAGAGCCAGACATTCTGGAGAGTGAAGTCAAGTGGGTCTTAGGAAGCACTGCTGTTAATAAAACTAGTGGATGCAACAGAATTCCAGTAGAACTATTCAAAACCCTAAAGGAAGATGCCATCAAAGTGTTACATTCAATATGGGAGCAAATCTGGAAGACCCAGCAGCGGCCACAGGACTGGAAAAGGCCAATCCTCATCCCAATTCCCAAGAAGGGTAGCACTAAAGAATGTGCTAATCATCTGACAACTGCACTCATCTCCCATGCTAGTAAGGTCATACTTAAAATCTTGCATGCTAGGCTTCAGCATAATGTGAAACAAGAACTTCCAGATGTCCAAGCTGGGTTTAGAAAAGGTAGAGGAAACAGAGATCATATTGCTACATTCGCTGGATCATAGAGAAAGCTAGGAAATTCCAGAAAAACATTTACCTCTGTTTCTTCAACCACATCAAAGCCTTTGACTGTGTGGATCATAATAAAACTATAGAAAGCTCTTAAAGAGATGGGAATATCAGACCATCTTAACTGTCTCCTGAGAAACCTACTATATGCAGGTCAAAAAGCAACAGTTAGAACCCTGTATAGTACAACTGATTGGTTCAAGATTGAAAAAGGAGTACAACAGGGCTGTCTGCTGTCACCCTGATTTTTTTAATCTATACCCTGAGCACATCATAAGAAATGCCAGGCTGGATGAGCTACAAGCTGGAATCAAGATAGGCGGGAGAAACATCAACAAC
This sequence comes from Okapia johnstoni, assembly GCA_024291935.2. Classification (NCBI taxonomy): domain Eukaryota; kingdom Metazoa; phylum Chordata; class Mammalia; order Artiodactyla; family Giraffidae; genus Okapia; species Okapia johnstoni. The sequence goes on from CM044305.1 coordinate 18,640,271, forward strand.
CTCAGATACGCAGATGATGCCACTCTAATGGCAGAAATTGAAGAGGAACTAAAGAGCCTCTTAATGAGGATGAAGAATGAGAGTGAAAGAGCTGCCTTAAAACTAAATATTAAAAAAACTAAGATCATGGCATCCAGCCCCATTACTTCATGGCAAATAGAAGGGGAAAAGGTGGAAGTAGTGACAGATTTCCTCTTCTTGGGCTGTAAATCACTGCAGATGGTGACTGCAGCCATGAAATCAGAAGACAGTTGCTTCTTGGCAGGCAAGCTATGACAAACCTAGACAGTGTGTGAAAAGCAGAGACGTTACTCTGCCAACAGAGGTCCAGATAGTAAAGGCTATGGTCTTCCCAGTGGTCACGTACGGTTGTAAGAGCTGGACTGTAAAGAAGGCAGAACGCCAAAGAATTGATACCTTCGAAATGTGGTGCTAGAAAATACTCCTGAGAGGCCCTTGGACATCAAGGAGATCAAACCAGTCAATCTAACGGAAATCAACCCTGAATATTCACTGGAAGGACTGATGCTCCAGTATTTTGGTCACCTGATGCGAATAGCCTACTCATTGGAAAAGACCCTGATGCTGGGAAAGATTGAAGGCAGGAGGAGAAGGGGACAACAGAGGGTGAGATGGTTAGATGGCATCACCAACTTGATGGACATGAGTTTGAGCAAACTCTGGGAGATAGTGAAAGATGGGGAAGCCTGGCACGCTCCAGTCCATGGGGTCGCAAAGAGTCAGACACAACTTAGCAACTGAACAACGAACATGCTGGGTCTCACCTATGCTTTTCCAAAAACATAAACATCCACAAGAGGAAGAAGTTTAAAATCCATGGAGTCAATCTGCCAAAAGAAGTTGGTATGAATTCCTAGTGTAGCATTTGTTCCTAGAGAGACAAACAGGCAATTTTTGCAGCAGTTTTGAAGAAGCAACAACTGTTCTCTCAGGAATATAGGATCTTGGAGTGTGTGAAGGACAGCAATTGTTTTTTTTCTTTTGTTTTGTTTTTGACTACACATGGGATTCTGTGTGTGAATCCATTTAAATAATTTCCAGTATTATATCTGACAAATATGCCCTCAAATCTGTTGTGACCTGTACATCTTCCCTCTGGTGGGCATTCAAGGACATTGAGAATGACACTGGTAACCTGCCAATCAACAAGACATCATTATACACTGAAAACTTTGGACATCCGAGGAACCATCCTCTGATACCACAGAACACTCAACAGTTCAACATGCAACACAATCCAATTACACATTAGTACATGCTGCATACAATGAATTGGCTGGCAGGCTTCTTAAGAACAAAATCACTTTTAACTTTCTATCTTTTCACTAGTAGTTCTATAGCTCCATTCAGACACTTTTCACAGAAAAACAAATCATGTATAAATTTTACATACATACAACATACCAGGTTATAGAAGAGCATCTACTCTCCTTGGACGTCCAGGAGATAGGGTAGGGAAAGTAGGGGGCGCAACTGGTAATCTCCGGCTTGCACATACTATCAGCCACTCTTTGGCCACAACAGATGGACTTTTAATAGCTAAGCACCAGTTGAACAGGTGATTCCAACTTACAGCCTGCTGCCTAAATCTCCAAATATTTTTCCAACAGACAGCATCCACTATTGGGTCCAAGAGAAATCTATTTTAACCCTATCCTGGCCCACACATCCTGACCATGGTTGGACAAGGGGAGGACCATTACGATCACACCTTACACACCATGTAGATAGGAATGTGCTACCAGCTCCTGGGAGCCACACTCCTCATAACTCGGCCTGTACTGTTCATACCTTGGCCAGATCCAGAGGAGCCCTGAGCTCTCCTAATCTGTTTTTGCTGTGCTGTTAGCTCAATGGAGCCTCATGTCACCCACAGGCTCAGCCGGGATCATCATAGGGACCACTGATGCCTGATGCCCGATTCCTTGTCCATTCTTACATGGAGCAAACTGTCTGCTAGTGTAGGGACCCTCTTATCCCTCTCATAGCCACTTAAGTGAGAGGATGTGATCCCAGATTCTGGGGAATCTATCTTAGCCATTTACCTGACCAGCATGGCCTCCCGTCTAATACAAGAGAATCATAACTTTGTCAGACACACAATCGGTACCACATTCAGGATCTCACTCACAGAGACACGCAAAGCCACAGAAGAGTCACACTTACTCCACTAAAAACATTTTTAAAGGTCCTTTTATATTCTGACACTTTAATATTCACAAACACAACAAAAGAGAATGAGGTAAAATTCCAACTCCCCGTAATCCTTAAGCCATACAACAACAACAATAAAAACACACAGTAAGAAAATGAACAGAAGGACCTTAGTACAAGTTGTAGCATACCCACTTGTGGAGGGCTTCCTTATACACTACAACTAGGTGGTTTTCCACTCTACCACTCTGTACCCAAATGAGGGCAGGGCAGACATTCCCGTGGGAAATTGCCAAGGGAAGATGAGAAAACTGCCACATGAGGGTAAGAGCTAGAATCGCTGATTCAAGAGCAAGAGCTTCAGAAGGCTTCACTGGTGTTCTCTGGTGACACAGCTTTGGAATCTAATCATGGAGAGAGAAAAACTGGGGCTGCTCCACCAGTAGGGACAAAGCGGGCTGGCATGGGAATGAACTGGAGATGAGAGTGTCCCACGTCACAGCTATGGTGCTCAATTGACAGCATTCTGTGTAGGCCTATGGTGTCTCTTCAGTATCGTCAAGAGAACTCTGTGGCCTTAGCAGCCTCTAGGAGAAATGGGTCAAAATCTCATGGAGTCAATCGATCCTAAGTAGGTGGAGCTGTGAGTAGCCTGTGCTTGTGAGAGTTCAAGAGCTCCAGCCAAGGGCCAACATGAAGACAGGTCACTCAAGGAGCAGTCACTGACAACGGCACGGGCGTGGCCTGGGGTTTCCCAGCTTGGTGGTGAGGCTGCACGTGTGGAGCACTGACATGTCACTACACAGAAGACAGAAGGAGCATGCTGTGAAGAATTGGTATTCACCACAATAAAGTGCTAGCCCACACTGGTTTGGCAATCTGGGCTGTGGCAAGTCTTTTATGATGCTTTAACCAGTAAATAGAGGAAAACAACACAATGGGAAAGACTAGAGATCTCTTCAAGAAAATTAGAGATACCAAGGGAACATTTCATGCAAAGATGGGCTCGATAAAGGACAGAAATGGTATGGACATAACAGAAGCAGTAGATATTAACAAGAGGTGGCAAGAATACACAGAAGAACTGTACAAAAAAGATCTTCATGACACAGATAATCACGATGGTGTGATCACTCACCTAGAGCCAGACATCCTGGAATGTGAGGTCAAGCGGGCCTTATAAAGCAAACAAAGCTAGTGGAGGTGATGGAATTCCAGTTGAGATATTTCAAATCCTGAAAGATGATGCTGTGAAAGTGCTGCACTCAATATGCCAGCAAATATGGAAAACTCAGCAGTGGCCACAGGACTGGAAAAGGTCAGTTTTCATTCCAATCCCAAAGAAAGGCAATGCCAAAGAATGCTCGAACTATCACACAATTGCACTCATCTCACATGCTAGTAAAGTAATGCTCACAATTCTCCAAGCCAGGCTTTAGCAATACGTGAACCGTGAACTTTCAGATGTTCAAGCTGGTTTTAGAAAAGGCAGAGGAACCAGAGATCAAATTGCCAACATCTGCTGGATCATCAAAAAAGCAAGAGAGTTCCAGAAAAACATCTATTTCTGCTTTATTGACTATGGCAAAGCCTTTGACTGTGTGGATCACAAGAAACTGTGAAAATTCTTAAAGAGATGGGAATACCAGACCACCTGACCTGCCTCTTGAGAAATCTGTATGCATGTCAGGAAGCAACAGTTAGAACTGGACATGGAACAACAGACTGGTTCCAAATAGGAAAAGGAGTATGTCAAGGCTGTATATTGTCACCCTGCTTATTTAACATCTATGCAGAGTACATCATGAGAAACGCTGGGCTGGAAGAAACACAAGCTGGAATCAAGATTGCTGGGAGAAATATCAATAACATCAGATATGCAGATGACACCACCCTTATGGCAGAAAGCGAAGAAGAACTAAAGAGCCTCTTGATGAAAGTGATTTTGGGCTCCAAAATCAATGCTGATGGTGATTGCAGCCATGAAATTAAAAGACGCTTACTCCTTGGAAGGAAAGTTATGACCAATCTAGACAGCATATTAAAAAGCAGAGACATCACTTTGCCAACAAAGGTCCGTCTAGTCAAGGCTATGGTTTTTCCAGTGGTCATGTATGGATGTGAGAGTTGGACTGTGAAGAAAGCTGAGCGCTGAAGAATTGATGCTTTTGAACTGTGGTGTTGGAGAAGACTCTTGAGAGTCCCTTGGACTGCAAGGAGAACCAACCAGTCCATCCTAAAGGAGATCAGCCCTGGGTGTTCATTGGAAGGACTGATGTTGAAGCTGAAACACCATTACTTTGGCCACCTCATGTGAAGAGTTGACTCATTGGAAAAGACCCTAGTGCTGGGAAGGATTGGGGGCAGGAGGAGAAGGGGATGACAGAGGATGAGATGGCTAGATGGCATCACCAACTCGATGGACGTGGGTTTGGGTAGACTCTGGGAGTTGGTGATGGACAGGGAGGCCTGGCGTGCTGCAATTCATGGGGTCGCAAAGAGTCAGACACAACTGATCGACTGAACTGAACTGAACTGAACCAGTACATGAACTTGCCAGGTCTTTTTAGAGAGAGGGGGGCCTTAATTTCAACCACAGTCTCCTTTGCTCTTGGATAGAAGGTCTGTCTAGAAAGGTAGTTTGAAAGCTTCAGCTTAACAAAAGTCCAAATAGCCAAGCTGTCAGATTTTGGAGAAGGCAATGGCACCCCACTCCAGTACTCTTGCCTGGAAAATCCCATGGACGGAGGAGCCTGGTAGGCTGCTGTCCATGGGGTCACGAAGAGTCGGACACGACTGAGTGACTTCACTTTCATTTTTCACTTTCATGCATTGGAGAAGGCAATGGCACCCCACTCCAGGACTCTTGCCCGGAAAATCCCATGGACGGAGGAGCCTGGTAGGCTGCAGTCCATGGGGTTGCTAAGGGTCAGACATGACTGAGCGACTTCACTTTCATTTTTCACTCTCATGCATTGGATAAGGAAATGGCAACCCACTCCAGCGTTCTTGCCTGGAGAATCCCAGGGACGGCAGAGCCTTGTGGGCTTCCGTCTATGGGGTCGCACAGAGTTGGACATGACTGAAGTGACTTAGCAGAAGCAGCAGCAGGAGATTTTATTATCACATTTGCTGCCTAAAGCTACAAAGATTTTCAACAGGTTGCCTACACTATCAAATCTGGAAAACCTATCTTCAGAGGATGCTGAGATGAAGGTATACTTGATTATACACACAATAATGTGCCCTATCTTCCTGGCTCTCTCTCAATTCACCCCCTTTCTCCTGTCTTCCTCCTTTTCTGTTTTCATCAAATATTCCCAGAATCTCCCCATTCTCACTCATTAGGTTTACTGATATCTATAAAGAATGCAAGGGTTCTAGCAACCAAGATAAGATCTCAACCATTTAAGGAGATTTTTAGGGAAGCTGGACAGGGAGAATACTAATTGAATCCATTTCCACATACTCATCCTCTTCACATACGCTTTCTTCCTAAATTAGTTCTGAGAGCAATGACCATGGAACACTTCTAGAAGCTCAGCCATCCCTTTCCAGCATCAACTTGTCCTATAAGAAAGGCAAGGTCTCACAAGTATTTTTCAAAAGGACATTCTAACTTAGCTGACTTCTAACTAGAGAAGGAGGCAACAGCATCATGGGAACAATTTGTCTAAGAAGCTGGGACCACACTGTCCTGTCCAAGGGGAGGTTGGACCCAGAGCCAGCACTAAGACAGGAACTGTGTCTGGTGATCTAAGGTGCCACCACCCCCTCACCTGCAAACTTGGGATGGGGATTCCTCACCTGATACCAGCTGGCATTAGTCCATTTCCTACTAGAATTATGAAAAGGAGATATCCTACAATATTGTAAAGTAATTAGCCCCCAACTAAAATAAATAAATTTATTTTTTAAAAAATAAAAAAAAAAGAAAAGGAGATATCCTTGGCAGTCCACTGGTTAAGATTCTGTGCTTCCAGTGCAACGTACATGGTTTCAATCCCTGGTCTGGGAACTAAGATCCCACATGCCTCATGGTGTAGCCAAAAAACATTTTTAAAAAAGAATTATGAAAAGCTGAGGTAGAGGAAGGGGGAAAAAACTTTGAGGGAATTATCCATGTAGTAGGCCTTTTCTTCCCCAACCAGAATCTAGGCCTTCTCCCCACATCCTCAATCCCATTAAACATTCAATTTAAATGAGAGGTACCTCCTGGAGGAATGCCACATTTAGACCTCAAACTGACTTTCTTAAGTGTGTGATCCACTGGGAGCTGAGCATCTATTGTCCATTCTTTTTTTTTCCTTAAGAATTCAAGCCATCTTTCAATGGCATCTGCTGCCTGGTGATGACACAGAAAACAAATACTCCATCGAATGTCACATGATTAGTCCACTGTTGAGTATGTTTTACTATAAAGGGGACCCCAATGTCTGACTGCATATGGTCAATGAATCCAAATAAAACCATAATTCAACCATAAGTCCCTGCATAAAATTCCCCCATCTCCTGTGCACATACAAAAAGTTGGCAGAAACATTGTCAGAAAAGGGGCTGACTGCAGTCTGTGCCCAGTGGTAATCTTGAAAGGAGAGTATAAAAATTCAGGTCCAGTACCTCTGTGTATGGGACCTGGAGATGCTCTTTCCATTTGACCGTACAGCTGGTACTCCGGCACACTTCCAGACTTACTTGGCCTCATGTGCTGGAATTGCAGGGTCGTGTTTTGGGGCCAGGTCTCAATTTGTAGGTGGATTACCATTTCTAGTGCATACTCTATCCAGGTGACCAGGGTGCCAACCTGGATGGGAAGCATCTGATCAGCTTGTTTACTCCAACCAATTTCATTCTCAAAGTGATTCACGCACATCACATACAGCACAAATAAGAGATAAACATCCTGTGAGACTGGCTGATGATATCTGCTACCACAGAAACTAAGATTTGACCATCCAGTCACCATGCTGTCAGGTGCATGTCCACACTGTCAGCCCATGGGCTCCTGCCCAGAAGTTAGTCACATATAACAAGGTACGTTTGGGGAGCTATTTTCCTGGGCGAGCCCCACAGCCTGCAGGCCATGCAGGCAAGCTCTACCAGTTGAGCAGACTGCCCTTTTCCAGGCTCAGGAGCAAGTGGTTTTCTTTGGGGTTGTACAGTTTCCACAGCCCACCGTGGTCTACCTGCCTTTAGTTTAGTGGATACATCCATGTATCATACCAGGCATCCTCAGGAGCCTGGGTGTACAGAAGCCATCAGAAAAGTGGGGTGCTGGCACCAGCTCTGCATCTCAGTCACTCACATTTAAAGAGATTTCTGGACACTTTTTCCTGACCCTCCAAGGTACCATGAATGTGTGGCTTTACTTCTTCTACAGATAGACCACTTTCCCATAAAAACAGGTATTTCTTGAGCAATACCCATTCTGTTGGAGTTCTCATTTGGGACTCATTTCTTCATGAGAGGTGAGCTATGGCATATCAACTCCTGCTCATGCAGTGTCACTCTCTCAGTGTCCATCAGAACGTACTAACAAGTCTGTCAAATGGGGTATATCTAGTAATGGTGTCAGGGAAGTACCACAAACAAATCCCAGAGAGGGGCATTCCCTAGTAGCCACATCTTTTGCCACAGGTTCCAGTCCACATAAATGTCAGTCTCTGACACCTTCTCTCAAAACACACTGCACAAGTGATTTGCCCAGATACAAAGGTTGGTCTGTATACCATTTAAGGGTTTCTACAACAAACTGTTTCAAAATGGCTTCATGTAATTTTTATAATGGAAGGAACAGGATCCCTATATGGGATATGCGTGTGTGCTTAGTCACTCAGTTGTTTCCAACTCTTTGCAACCCCATGGACTATAGCCTGCCAGGCTCCTCTGTACATGGAATTCTCCAGGCAAGAATACTGGGGTGGGTTGCCATTTCCTTCTCCAAGGGATATTCCCAATCCAGGGATAGAACATACGTCTCCTGCATTGCAAGCAGATTCTTTACCATTTGAGCCATCAGAGAAACCCATATGGGGCATGAAGTTCATCTAAAACTGATCAGTTTATCATATGCTCTACCCAACTTGGTATTTCAGAGGTTTTCAGGCCATCAGTTTTTCTTGAATAAGCTCAGAGAGAATGTTATCTGGGTACCAGTGTATACGGTTCCCCAGAACTATATCTAGGTGACTAGCCACTGATTCTTCTCTCAGAGTTAAACTTCCCACACTGGTTACCCAGATACTAGATTGTCCATATAATGAAGGCAATACATTGGCTTTAGCCCTTCTATCAGAATAAATATCATCATTTAACCATACCAGGACTGCTCTGGTAAGAATTCAGTTTTTTGTAGGTCTCAACCAATCAACGGTAAGAAATCATGAAGTGCCCCAGGGTACCTTGTGACAGACTGGAAAACATATATTACATTCTGAGCTCCGTAAAGGCAAGTTGCCCCTGATCATCCAACTGCAATGTAATTTGCAAAAAGCATTAAAATGGCCAGTGCTATATACGATTGGCACAGTGAACTCTGTGACCATCATAATAACTGGAACTACAGGAGCAAGAAGAACTGCTGCGGAATTGTGCTCGTAGTGATCCACATTGTGGCATGAGATACTACTGGCTTTTCTCATGGGTCACACAGGGTTATTATCATGTGGTATGTTCTCTTTAAGCACCTCTCTCTCCATTAGTTTCTTGATCAGTGTGTATAGACCTCCTTTCACCACTCTACCCCCAAGGCTTTACTGATATCTTGTGGCTGAACTGGGGAAACTGGTGGGCTCCACACTGTCCATTCATCCCACTACCATTGTCCTAATCGTGGCATTTTCCCTATTGGGAACATCCCTTGCAATCAAGAGAACAACTATGTAGATTTAACATACATCTTCCCACAATACACTCAGCAGTAACAGCTATAATATCTTGTGTGTGCATTGGTCTGTAAGGGCCCACCCTTAAACTCATATCAGTCCATGCCTAATCTGAGAGTTATTTCCTCAAAGTAAATTTTGACAGTGTCCATGGGAACTTCAAGGCACCACAGTGATTTATGCCCCTGTGTGCATAATGACTGAAAGCAAACTGAAAAACAGGAGTACAGTTAAGTCCCCAACACACTCTGACTTGTGGATAAAGCCTCTGATTCCAGTTAGATAAGGTCTGGGGTTTCAGTCCTTACTCTAGACCTGTTTGTTCTTGAAAGAAGAAGGGTCTAGGTAGAAAGTTGGTGCTGATTTTGTTAAACAACCATGTGAACAAGACAAATCTAGGTGAGGTTTTCAATTGCTCTTCCTGTCAATACCCAGAGGCCCGTGATTAGACAGGCCTGGCACGTGGAGTTGGTTGTTAGGTGAACGAGTGATTTCCACTCCTTTCCTTCCAGCACAGCCGGTAGGGCTCCCTCATCTACTACCTGAGGAGGAAGTCTCTACCATCTCACTGGGAATTTTCCCAAACCAATCCTTCAGGTCCCTGCCTTCCTGCTCTGTGTAGGAGAGAGCTCAGTACCATATAATGGATCACCCTTGAACAATGGGGAGGATTTTATCGGTAGTCATAGCCATACAGAAGCAGTTTCAATTTCCCAGGAACACAAGTGAGTGGACAATAACTAAGGAATATTTTTCTTAGATTTATGGGGTTCTCCATGTTTTACATCTAACTCAAATCACTTACATGATACAGCAGGGGTCTCAGGAAACAGGTGAAGAATCACACACCCCTCAGTCACTAAAGAATTTAGCAAAACGATCTTTGACTGCACACCAATGCTGTGGACACTATGATGTTAGTTATTCTGCTGACCTATTTTGAAAGGGTAGAGGATGGGCCAAAAAGTCCCACATCTGAAAAGACTGTGGAATGGATTCGAATTTGCCTCACGATGACCTTGAAAGGGAGACAGGAAGGTGAGTGGGACACAGCAAGGTGATCTGTACATTCAGGTGAGCTATGCTTCAGGTTTTTCGCTATGTGATCTCAGGAATGTTTACAAAGTCATCAGGGCAAAAATGCAGAGCCAATGCCCTACACACAGATAACACCAAGGAGCTTATCCACCTGGGACACCTGTGAGTCATAAGATCACTAAATTCTTGGAGGAAGCCTGGACTGTTCTTTACCCACCATGTGTTTCTCTGTAATACTCAGACTTGTATGACTGGAGACCCACAATGGGTTATAAGATGAGGAATGATGCAATGGAATGAACGTATGTGTACCTCTACCCTCTCCCCAAATCTGTAAGTTGAAACTCTAACCTCTGATGTGATGGTATTTGGAAATGGAGGTTTTAGAAAGAAATTAGGTTTAGATAAGATCAGGAAGGAGCTGCCTCATGGGATTTGTGCCCTCTGAAAAAGAGGAAGAGATACCACAGCTCACTCTGCACCATGTGAGGACACAGTGAGATGGCAGAGGAGCCTCACCAGGAACCAAATCTGCCAGAACCTTGATTTTTAACTTCCCAGCCTCTATAAGCATGAGAAATAAATTTTGTTGTTGAAGCCACCCATTCTATGATATTTTGTTATAGCAGCCCAAGCCAACTAAGATGAATAGATGGATGATCTTAGTAGAGCAGCTTCAGGAGGCTTCACTCATGATCCTGGGGTTCAAAGGACAGAGGAACAAGTGTGTGACTCACACAGGAAATAAGCTGGAGCTGGGGCTGCCCTTGCCAGGAGGTTCAATAAGAAGGCTGACTTTGGCACACCGTTTATCTCCACCTCCTACAGAAGAGAGGTTTTTGTTCTCCATGGTGGACATGTGGACCCTGAGACAGGAAATGTGATAGGATGTTTCTCTACCCTCATAAGGAAGGGATGGCATATAATGCAGATCACCAGAAAGCTTTTCTTATGTCCTGTGGAGTTTTTGAAACTCAGGGATAGTGTCTGAACTACACAAGTAAAGTCAAGAACCTGGGTCTGGAGCAGCCGCTGCCTGGTCCAGTCTTATTTGGCCAGTGCCCAAATCTATCCTTTAATACCCTTACTTCCTGGTCCTGGAGGAGCAGACCTCCCTTCATCTCCGCGTAATTGGCCATCTCTGATCAGGAGGGAGTATTTTATCTGTGGTCATGGCCACCCGTCAGATGGAAGCAGGCTCAATTTACTGGTGAAACAGATATGTGGGCAACATCTATGAAATGCTTTTCTTAGACTCATGGGCTTCCCTCCCTTTAAAGCATCTACTCAAGTCAGCAGAGATCCCAGAGACAAAAGCCAAGGATCACATGCCTCCTTATCACCAAAGGACTGAACAATATGGTCCATGTGGACACTACAGTGTTTTCTATTCTGTAGCTATGATCAGGGACATGGCAGGGGTTAGGCAGCAGAAAGGGCCAGATCTAAAAAGATTGTAGAGCAGAAGAGAAAATGGCCCATTAACAACCTTTCAAAGGAGATAGGAAGACGATTGGGACACCGCCTCAGAGGAATTTCCCACAGGCCTCCCATCCTCTTACATTCCAGGATTATCTCCAGGGATTTTGTTGTACTCAGATGAGCTGTACTTTAAGTTTGCCCTTGTATGGCCCACATGGATATGTGCAAGATCACAAGGGCAAATTCAGAGCTGATGTCCGACCCATGGATAATGCTGCGGGGCTCATTCTCCTGGGACACCCCTAAGTCCTAAGATCACCCTATTCTGCAAGGAAGCTGGTTCCAGCTGTCACGCAAAACGTGCTTCTGTATAGAACTCTGACTTACATAACTAGACACCCACAGTGGACATGAGGGGTTGGACGACAGACAAAAAAGCAAGAGCTTCATTCAATAAGCTTCACTTGTTTATGAATGCTTCATAATAAGCATTGTTCATTTCACTCCAGTGAGAGGAATACGGGGACTAGGATCTGACTCATGGAGGAAGAGAAGTTAGGGGGCCAAGTCCTGTGTCCTGTAGTAGAAACCCTTACAGCAGTCTGCATGTGTCCTTCAGAAAATACAGACTCCATATCACTACACAGTTACCTACTTCAATGAGCATCCCTGAAGTTTTGAATGATGCAACTAGAATTTTAAGCTACTCAAAGGCAGAAATATGTCTCTTTGATCAATGTGGCCTTCCAAATAATAGTACCTGAGATATAACAGGCATTCAAAAGTGTTCCCAAGATTAAGTAGTTAAGATAATATGCATTTTCAATGTCTTAATTTCTATGATCATGAATAAGACACAGCATGAAAACCTAGAAACATATAAAAAATAAATGCAATAGTGCCACAGTTCTGGACTGTGGGACATGAGACAGAGGAAGACCCTTGGGGAGGAATGTGGTTCCTGGGGCTCCCTGAAGAAGGTCTCTCATGTGCTCCCACAAGCCCTTAGGCAGGCCAACCTCTTCTGTGAGGGTATCTGTGATTTCTAGCAGTATACAGGCTCCATCACCAGGGGAGATCATCAGATATCTGACGAGACCAGGGCGCATGATTCAAAAACATAAACAACATCCGGATATGCACCCACTGGGCAAAAACTGGGGCCACAATGAGTGAAGGTGCTGGGGAAAGCCACATTCCTGAAAGCCTGTATTGAGTAAGACACTGAACGTACACCCTCTCAGGGAAGACCTCAGAGAAAGCTCCTAAGGCCAAGACAAAAAAAAGACAAACAGTCCCAGAACCTAAAGTGAGTGTTAAGCTACCTTGTAAGGAAATAAGTCCACATGAATTCAGTTCAGTTCAATTCAGTTGCTCAGTCGTGTCCAACTCTTTGCGACCCCATGGACTGCAGCACACCAGGCCTCCCTGTCCATCACCAACTCTTGGAATTTACTCAAACTCATGTCCATTGAGTCAGTGATGCCATCCAAACATCTCATCCTCTGTCGTCCCCCTCTCCTCCCGCCTTCAATATTTCCCAGCATCAGGGTCTTTTCAAATGAGTCAGTTCTCATTTGGCCAAAGTATTGGAGTTTCAGCTTCAACATCAGTCCTTCCAATGAATATTCAGGACTGATTTCCTTTAGGATGGACTGGTTGGATCTCCTTGGCAGTCCAAGGGACTCTCAAGAGTCTTATCCAACACCACAGTTCAAAAGCATCAATTCTTTGGCACTCACCTTTCTTTATAGCCCAACTCTCACATCCATACATGACTACTGGAAAAACCACAGCTTTGACTAGACGGACCTTTGTTGGCAAAGTAATGTCTCTGCTTTTTAATATGCTGTCTAGGTTGGTCATAACTTTTCTCCCAAGAAGCAAGCGTCTTTTAATTTCATGGCTGCAGTCACCATCTGCAATGATTTTGGAGCCCAAGAAAATAAAGTCTGTCACTGTATGAAGATGCAGATGCCATGATCTTAGTTTTCTGAATGTTGAGCTTTAAGCCAACTTTTTCACTCTCCTCTTTCACTTTCATCAAGAGGCTCTTTAGCTCTTCTTCGCTTTCTGCCACATGAATTACCTATCACTCAAGTCAGGTATATGAAATGGTCTAGTTGGGAAGAGGAAAGAAATTTTAGAAAGAGTTGTCAGCATGCTGGAAATTTCCTCCACACTCATGCGGGAAGAGCAAGCAACATTTACTGCTTGCCGCAAGGCCATTGACAGAGTGCTTCGGAGAGACTGACTAATATTCATGTAGGTTAAGAGGAACTGGGCAAGCTGATAAGAACAAAGGCTCTGGACCCAGAAGACCCACACTGGGGAGCTGTCTCTGACACTTTCTAGCACAGTGTTCTTCCCTAAGCTGAATCCCCTGATCACTAAACTAGGTGGGTAAGTTAAACTACACCCTTTCTGGGTCTCTCTAAGGTCCTGGGGTTCACATCAGCCATTCCAGCATTGAGACCTTCCACATCGTTATCTTCTGGACCTCTGGGATGCTCATTCCTGACCTTTGACTCTGCCCTCTAACCAGAGGGCTCAGTTGCCCCATGGCATATGGGGTCTTCCTGGACCAGGGATCAAACTCGTGTCTCCTATATTGGAAGGCATGACACCAACACAGTCTTCAAGGCTTCAAAATTACCCTCTTAGGCAAGTGTTCCCCAATGACTTACTCACTCACTCTGAACCCACTGGAGAATAAATCCTATATTCTTGCTATGGACCCTCACAGTAGTCCACAGTTTTCTTTCATAAAAAAGCATTTTAGTTTTATAATTATATAATATTCCCATAAATTATTAACAATACCCCCAAAATTTGTTCTTTAAAAGAAACATATCTCTTTTGTTAGTGCTGCCTCCTAATAATAGTGCCTGGTACAAAATAAGTACCAAAAAGTATTCTGAAAATTACATACTGAATATAAGACTGAGTCTTGGTAGATTAATGTGTATGATTGTGATCAGGACAGAACAATCAAATATAAAGACACAATATAAAGAACAAATGGTTCAGGAATTCCTGGTTGTCCAGTGGTTATGACTCAGTGCACTCACTGCTGGGGCCTAGGTTTGGTTCTTGGTCGGGGAACTAAGAAGATCCTGCAAGGTGAGCGACCGTGGTCAAAAAAAAAAGAATAAATGGATAAGTGAGAAAATAGCCCACTGTGGACCAGGTAATGGAGAAAGGTTTGGAGACATATGGAGTTCACAGAATAATATTCCCTAAGTGTCTGTCTTCATAGGGATTAAGGTCTGCTCCACAAGTCATATTCCAACTTTGATTTTTTAAGAATGTCATAGAAAAACACATGTGCCTGACCAATAAGGAACACTAGACAGTAGATTCTCACAAGTGGGAGCTCTCACTCTTGCTCTTTCCCCTAAATGTAAATAAAAATTTTGTTTGGAATCTGCCCTTCGCCCTTTGTTCCACCCCTCCCAATCTTGACCACAGATACAAACAACAGACCATCAGAAGTTGTCCATATTCAACTAGAGGCTACTTTCAGAGTTCAAATGGCCCCACAACACACAAGTTTAAGACAAACACTTGTGAATCCCAGCTTCATGAGCCTTACCCCACATTCTTTTGAACTCCTACATTTTTACTGAATCTAACACTTGAATTCTATAATTAACAGAGTCTCAGAACTGTATTAAGATTTTATATTTACCATTTATTTCACCTTCAATATGCAGAAAAGTTATTAAAATACCTCCCATATAAAAGTAAAGCAACTGAGGCACAGAGAGATTTAATGTCTCTCCCAAGGCCACCAGCAAAACAAGCAGAACCTAAAACATCTGACCCCAAAAGCAAGAGGAAGGGAAGGTCTCACATCAGATAGAGTTGTCATCCCATGTCCTAAGCAGATAAAACTCCCCTTTCCCAGTTATTCGGAGAATACAGCAATACACAGGCACCACCACTTTACCTAAAAGAAGTAAAATGCAGAAGGAAATGCACTTATTGTACCTACAATTAATGGTGTAGCAAGGGAAGGAGGTGTGAGGCAGCCATGTTCCTAAGTGTGTACTGAAGAAAATGTAGACAGCAACATGTCCTCAGGGCTTCCCTGGTGGCTGAGCAGTTAAGAACCCACCCTCCAATACAGGGGACACTGGTTCAATCTCTGATCTGGGAAGATCTCACATACCTCAGAGAAACTGAGCCCATGCACCACAACTACTGAGCCCATGCTCTAGAGCCTGTGTTCTGCAACAAGAGAAACCTGCCTGCCACAACTAGAGAGAAGAGCATGCACACCAAAATGATGACTCAGCACAGCCAAAAGAAAAAAGAAAGCAACACGTCCTCTACTATAAGAGATATAGAAGAGACTCCAAAGGACAAAACATTTAATGTCTAATATAACCTTTAAAGTGAAGTGCTGGGCATCACGCCCCAAAATGACCAAAACTGGTTCTGCTGGCATTATGCCATGACCAAATGAAAGGATATAAAATAGTTTAGTTGGAAGAATTATAAAATTTTCAATGAGTTGTCGATGTGGTAGTTACATTTTGCACCATCATGACTCTGGGCCTCCTTACTCTGCTTCTAAAAGACATAATTCAACATTCTATGTAAATGGAGGTTCCCTCCTGGGGAACTGCAACATTTAGAACTCAAACTGAGTTTCTTAAGCATGTGTTCCACTGAAAACTGACCAGCAGTCATCTCTTTTGCTTCTTCAGTTTCTTCTATGAGAATCCAAGCCATCCTTCAGTGGAACCTACTACCTGGCTATTCAACAGAGCATCGACAATCCAGCAAACATCCCAAGATAACTCAAAACGCTGAGAATTTCTTCCTTTAAATCGGGAATCCTTGTCTGACTGTATGCAGTCAATGAATCCCAAAATGAAGCAAAGCCTATTACAGAAATTCCGAGTCTGCTCTGAGAATGGGTTTGACAATGCCATACTCAGAAAAGGTACCTACTATGACCCGTGACCAATGATACACTTGAAAAGAGAGTAGGAACACCAGCTCTAGCATTTCTGGCTATGGGATCCAGAGATCCCTTTTACTCAACTGTGCAGTTGGCACCCTGTACATTTCTAGGATTCCATGGATTCATGTGATGAAAACTTGTTTGGGGCCAGCTCCCAAATTGTACATGGATTACTGTGCAGTGGGCACTGGTCCCAACCTGCACAGGACATGTCTGATGAGCTTGTTGATTCCACTGACTTTCCCTCAAAGGGTCCTTATCCATGGGTATGCATATAACACATGAACAGATGGTAGGCATCTTTAGCATTCTGCTTATAATGTTCACTCCAACAAAGGCTAAAAGTTGATTATCCAGTCTTTCAGCTGCCAGCCACCAGCCCAGGTGGTGGGCTGGACATTACCAGGACATTAACTTCTACCAGCAGTCAGGAAAAATGTAGCAAGATGTATTTGGGAGCTTATTGTCCAGGAAAAGCACTGCACCTCCAAACTCTACTAATTGAGCAGAATTCTCATTGCAGTTACAGCTGTAAATGGTTTTCTTTGGTATTGTGCAGCTACAAGGGTTCACAATACCCACTAGACTTTAATTTAGTGGATAAGCCCATCAACTAGACCCAAGCATCCATAAGAAACTTGGTATCCCAAAGCCACCAAGTAGCCTGAGTGGTGACCTAAATCCGTCCATCTAAGAGGGCCATACCTGGACGGTGACTGGATACATTGTCCTGCAGCTATGAGATACCACCAAAGCCCACAGTTAACTTCTTTCCTTGATGTGCCACTTCCACATAAACATGAAGGCTCATTGGGTTCTATGAGATTCTCATCTTACCAATCCCTTGACAGGGATATGAGCATTTAAAAACCCCTGCTATTGCTTGTTGCTCTCTTGATGTACATCATTACTCACTAACAAGCCAGTTGGTCTTTCAAATGGAGCATGTACAGTTGCAGTGTCAGACTAGCCACAAAAACAAAAGCCCAAGTGGCAACATCACCTTGATCTCCTCAAAGAGAGTGAGCTGCCAATATTAGATTTTATATTTATGACAATTTATATTTATATTTATGACAATTTTATATTTATGCTGCTGGTGGCATTAATAGACCATAAGCTTAATAGCTTCACAGATGGATGAATGTGAACAATGACATACTAGGAAGGGAAGACAAATGCATTGTTTCCTTACCTGAGTGGCTGCTTCTTAATATGTAACTGGCTAATCTAGTACCAATTACTAAGAAGTTGGACCAGCTCTCTAAAGCAGACCATCTGCCGCTCTTATCCCTTCTAATCTAAATAATGTCATCCATGTAATGGTACCAAGACACCTGTGATGAGGTTTCAGCCTTCGGTGCTTTTTGACCTATCTAATAATGAAAACCTTCAGGTCTCATCACATTACCACATTCATGTATAATGTGGTCTGACCCATGAAGCAGACTCCAATCGCATAGGTTCAGTGGTATTTGAAAAAATCATTAGCATCTCCATCACTGCACACAAGAGCCTTCAGTATGCACAATGGAGTTCTAGAATGTAATGATATCAGAACTACAGAGACAAGGAGACTGCTGCCACAAAACTTGTAGTCACCTATTGAAACAATGAGGCATCAAGTACCTTTCACTGTTTTCTCTGGCTACTTATGGATACTGTAGGTAGTACAGCCTCTTTAAGCATATCTACATTAGTTCCTTGGCCAATGTAGAGACCTCCTTTGACACACCTCTCAAATCAGAAGCCTAACTTGCTTTATGGAAACCTCATGGCCGGGCTGGGGGAGCCAGTGGGGGCCCCAAGTTGTCCACCTGTCCCATTACTACTGTTCTACTGTGGTACTTCCCCAGTGGGAACACCTCTACAATGAAGAAAAGAATTACACATACTTAACACAACTCTCCTCCATCCAAGCAGTACTGGTTACAATAACGTGTGTGTGTGTGTGTGTGTGTGTGTGTGTGTGTGTGTGTGTGTGTTGATCAGCTGTGCATGTAGAGCTGGACTGGGCGTGCCTTGCACTTCCACCACGTGCACAAGAAAGGCCCATGTTTTTTCCTGTCCACATGTAGGTTCTAGAGCAGTGAGTGATTTGGAGATGAGCAGTGAAAATCTGATAATAGTCTCTTATGATCGTTTGTATTTCTGTGTTGTCTGTTGTGATCTCTCCATTTCCATTTCTAATTTTGTTGATTTGATTTTTCTCCCTTTGTTTCTTGATGAGTCTGGCTAATGGCTTGTCAATTTTATTTATCTTCTCAAAGAATCAGCTTTTGGCTTTGTCGATTTTTGCTATGGTCTCTTTTCTTTCTTTTGCATTTATTTCTGCCCTAATTTTTAAGATTTCTTTCCTTCTACTAACCCTGGGGTTCTTCATTTCTTTCTTTTCTAGTTGCTTTAGGAGAACAGTGTGGAGATTCCTCAAAAAACTGGAAATAGAACTGCCACATGACCCAGCAATCCCACTGCTGGGCATACACACTGAGGAAACCAGACTTGAAAGAGACACATGTACCCCAATGTTCATCGCAGCACTGTTTATAATAGCCAGGACATGGAAGCCACCTAGATGTCCATCAGCAGACGAATGGATAAGGAAGCTGTGGTACATATACACAATGGAATATTACTCAGCCATTAAAAAGAATACATTCATATCAGTTCTAATGAGGTGGATGAAACTGGAGCCTATTATACAGAGTGAAGTGAGCCAGAAAGAAAAACACCAATACAGTATACTAACGCATATATATGGAATTTAGTAAATCGGTAAAGATAACCCTGTATGTGAGACAGCAAAATAGACACAGATATATAGAACTGTATTTTGGACTCTATTGGAGAGGGCCAGGGCAGGATGATATGGGAGAATGGCATTGAAGCATGTAAATTATCATATGTGAAACGAATCACCAGTCCAGGTTCAATACATGATACAGGGTGCTCGGGGCTGGTGCACTGGGATGACCCAGAGGGATGGGATGGGGAGGGAGGTGGGAGGGGGGTTCTAGAAGGGGAACACATGTACACCCATGGTGGATTCATGTCAATGTATGACAAAACCAATACAATATTGTAAAGTAAAAAATAAAATAAAATAAAAATAAAGTGAGGTATTGGCCAGCTTGCTAAATAATGGACTCAAATGGGTTCTGTCACTGCTAGCCCACTACCCAACACAGAGATATAAAAGAGTTGAGGTAGAAGAGGGAGAAATGCTACAGAGTTGTCAATAGAGCAAATGTTCATGTCGACACTTCGGTTGTTGTTCAGTCACTAAGCTGTGTCTGACTCTCTGTGACACCAGGACTGCAGCACACTGCCACACTTCTGAGGGGAGGACAAATATTATTTTCCCCTAGCTGCAAACTGGTGACAAAAGCTACAGAAAAGCTAACTGATGCCCATGGAGGTTGAGAAACACAGGAACTAGCATCTGGCTCACACAAGTAAAACCAAGTGGGCAGGTATGGATGTCCCTGGGAGAAAAGACAATAAGCATGCCCCTGGGAGTGAGCAGCATTTCCACCATTTACAGAAGAAAGATCTTTGACTTGCTCTTCTCCCTAAGCTCTTCTCTATCTGGGGACTGCACTGGTGGTGGCCAGGGATGGTAACAATGAGCAAGTTGGTCAACTGGGTAATAGATGGAAGATAAAAAGGCAGAAGTGATTTCAAAATATGAGAGAAAAAGAGGCCCCCTGAGAAAACCTACTAATGCAAAGAACTCTGCATAAATGGTGGTAAAGAAATTCACAGAGGAGATGATTCTGCAAGAATAACAAGAAGGTTACTAAAGAAGACAGCTGAAAGCCATCACATCAGTGGCAGGGTCTGTATGCACCCTGACCATCCAGAGAAGGATGAAAGGATACTGGATTACATGCACATTATACCCCATGTTATACTCCTTAATCACTCCCAAGTTATCCCTCTTTTCTCACTTCTTTCCCCTTTGTCTGCTTTCTCTACTTCTCCCCAAGTCTCCCATGTCCCCATTCATTATGACAAGTCATAGCTACACAGAATGCAGCAATTCTCTAACTGAAGACAGGCCCTCAATAATTCAAGGAGACCTTCCTAGGGGTAGTTGGGCAAGGAGAATTACAACAGAATCCATTTCCACACGCTTATTCTATATGAACGGTTTTCTAAGTTAGATCTGTCCACCAGTGAATATCAAGGACATCCAGAAATTTTCTTCCTCCTCAGAATCATCTTGTCCCACCTTGACCTACAGGATCTCATCTATATTTTCCCAATACAACACTGACATTATCACACTCCAGGAAAGGGAGTCGAAAATTTCAAGAAGTAAAATGTCAAAAGCATCTGGGGTCCTAATCACTTAGTCCACATGAGAGCTCGGGTTAAAATCAACATGGAGACGAGAGGCCCTTGGAGGTACTGGCATGCAGTGGTTCAGCCACTGTGGAAACACATTCTAACTGGTCCTCAGTCAAACACACAGTTGATAACCAGCAAGTCTAGTATAGGTATATATCCAAGAGAATTGAAAATATATGTTCACATAAAAATTTATCCTCAAATGTTCAAAGCAGCATTATTCATAATAGCCAAAAGGTGGAAATACCCCTAATATGCATCAGCTGATGAAGAAATAAACAAAATACAGCATATATTTGTAATGAAATATTATTCACCCATAAAAAAGAGTGAAGGCAGAATACAGAGAATTTTTAGAGTAGTAAAAATACTCTGAATGGTATCTTAACAATGAATATATGTCATTATACATTTCTTAAAAGCCATAGAATGTATGACACCAAGAGTGAACCCTAAGATAAATTATGGACCTTGAGAGACTATGATGTGTCAATGTAGGTTCATTTTTGGTAAAAAAAAAAAAAAAATTAAAAAGGTACCACTCTGGTGAGTGATGTTGATAATCAGTTCAGTTCAGTCGCTCAGTCGTGTCTGACTCTTTGCAACCCCATGAATTGCAGCAAGCCAGGCCCCTCTGTCCATCACCAACTCCCAGAGTCTACCCAAACCCATGTCCATCGAGTCAGTGATGCCATCCAACCATCTCATCCTCTGTCGTCCCCTTCTCCTCCTGCCCCCAATCCTACACAGCATTAGGGTCTTTTCCAATGAGTCAACTCTTTGCATGAGGTGGCCAAAGTATTGGAGTTTCAGTTACATGGGGGAAAGTATATGGGAAATCTCTGTACTTTACTCCCAATTATTTTGTAAACCTAAATGCTCTAAAAAAATTAAGTTTTTAAAAAATAAGGAATAAATAACTAACTTGTGCTCCAATATGGACAAACCTTGAAAACATTATGATACATGAAAGAAGTCATTCACAAAAGACCAAATATCATATGATTCCTTTTACAGCATATGTCCACAACAAGCAAATCCTTAGAGTCAAACAGTAGATTAGGGGTTGTCAGGTGATGGGGAGCAGGGGGAACAAAGAGTGACTACCAAGAGGTGGGGGGTATCATTTGGAGGTGATAGAAATATTCTGGAATGAGATAGTGGCAATGGTTGCATAACAATAAATGTACTAAAAACCACTAAACAGTATACTTTAAAATGCTGATGTTTACGTATGTGAATTTTATTTCCAACAAAATCTGCAAAAATAATGATAAAGAAAATTTATCAATGCCATTCTCACTCACTGTTTGTGTGGGTCATGAATCCAGGAACTGCTAAGCTAGGTTCTTCTAGACCAGTACATCCCATGAGGCTGCAGCTGAGATGCCACCATAGCTGCAGTCGTCAGAAGTGACTGGAGTTGGAAGATCTGCTTCCAAGCTGGTGCTGTCACAGGCTGGCAAGGTGGTGCTAGGAAGTCCTGGGAGGCCTCAGTTTCTTCCCACATGAGCCTCTTCAGAGGTCACTGGAATGTCCTCATGACTGTGAATGACTTTCCTAGAATGAGAGAGGGACAATTTTGCTACCTCAGGCAAATGACAAAAAAGTTGCAAAAAAGTTGTATCTCCTATAGGCTGAGGATCACAGGAACTAATGTCTGCCTCACACAAGTAAATTCTAGAGGCTGGGACTAAACTGTCCCTGGCAGAAGAAACAATAAAATGGCAGCCTGAGATGAAACTACACTGCCCACAAATGCAGAGAAATTTGTGTTACCAGGGAACATATGTGGATCCCACAAAAGACAGTGGCGTGAAACTATCATAAAGGGAAAAGAAGCGGGGGAGGGGGCACCCAGGGGCAAAGAAGGATCCCAACACAGGGGTGGGTCACAAAAGCCAAGGGACTGACCGAGAGTCTAAGTGGCTATTCAGAGGGAAAACACTGGATGTGGCAGAGACTGCACTCTGAGGTCCCTTAAGGAACCTGCCAATGTCCCTGGGACAGTCACACAGCAATTTCCTCCATATCACAGAGCCCCAGGTCAGGCTACAAATCTGTCAACCATGAAAGGGTGTACCCTTCCCCCACAATCCTCACACTAAGCCCCATTATAGATCCAAAAGAGTGTGTGGTCAAATTTACATGTAGACATTTATGTTACCAAGGACTAGTTATCTGAGTGTCCTTGGAATTTCAGCTCGATAATAGCAGGACTTTATTTTATTGGACTCCAAAATCACTGGAGATGGTGATTGCAGCCATGAAATTAAAAGACACTTGCTCCTTGGAAGAAAAGCTATGACAAACCTAGATAATATTTTATAAAGCAGAGACATTACTTTGCCAACAAAGGTCCGTCTAGTCAAAGCTATGGTTTTTCCAGTAGTCATGTATGGATGTGAGAGTTGGACTATAAAGAAAGCTGAGCACCAAAGAATTGATGCTTTTGAACTGTGGTGTTGGAGAAGACTCTTGAGAGTCCCTTGGACAGCAAGGAGATCCAACCAGTCCATCCTAAAAGAGATCAGTCCTGAATATTCATTGGAAGGACTGATGCTGAAGCTGAAACTCCAATACTTTGGCCACCTGATGCAAAGAACTGACTCATTTGAAAAGACCCTGATGCTGGGAAAGATTGAAGGTGGGAAAAGAAGGGGACAACAGAGGATGAGATGGTTGGATAGCATTACCAATTCAATGGACATGAGTTTGAACAAGCTCTGGGAGTTGGTGATGGACAAGGAAGCCTGGCATGCTTAGTCCATGAGGTCGCAAAGAGTCGGACACAACTGAGCGACTGAACTGAACTGAATAGCAGGACATGTCTCCTTTGTTATTGCTTTCTCCTAACGACAGTGTCTGGCACAAAGTGGGCACTCAGAAAGAATTCCTGATCCCTACTTCACACCATATACAAAAATTAACTCAAAGAGGATCAAATACTTAAATGTAAAAGCTGTAACTATAATAAAACAGGAAAAAAACATGGGTTTATATCTTTACGACCTTGAATTAGGCAACAGCTTCTTAATATGATGCCAAAACAAAAGCAAGGAAAAAACATAAAGTAGATTTCATCAAAATTAAAACCTTTTGCATCAAAAGACACTATCGAGTAAGTGAGAAGAAAACCCAGAGAATGGGAGAAAATATTTGTAAATCATACATCTGATAAGGGTTCGGTATCCAGGCTATATAAAAATCCTTACAACTCAACAAGAGAAAGAAAATACAACCCAATTATAAAATGAACAAGAGATTTAAATAGACATTTCTCCAAAGGTGATATACATGAAAAGATGTTCAACATCATTAATCAAAAACATGGTACAATACCACTTCACATCGACTAAGATGACTATGACCAAAAAAAGAACCAGTGTTGAAGGTGTGGGGAAACTGGACCCCTCATCCACTGCTGGTGTAAATGTAAAATAGGATGGCTACTGTGGAAAACACTTTGGCAGGTCCTCAAAATGCTAAACATAAAGTTATATGGCCCAGCAACTCCAGTCTTAGATAGATATCCAAGAGAACTGAAAACATAAGTTCACATAAAAACCTGTACATAAATTTCATAGCATCATTATTCATTTTAGTCTAAAAGTATCAACAATCTGAATATCAATTTGTGAGTGGGCAAACAAAATAAGTATAACCATACAATGTAATACCATTCAGCCATAAAAAGGAACAGAATATAATACATGCTAAAACATGGATGAACCTTAAAACTATTAAGCTAAAGTGAAAGAAGTCAGATACAAAAGGACAAATATTGTATCATTACTTATATGAGGTATCCAGAGTAGTCCCATTCAGAGATAGAAAATAGAATGGTGGTTTCCAGGAGCTGAAGGGAGGGTAGAATGAGGAGTTACTGCTTAATGGGTACAGTTTCAGTTCAGGAAGATGAAAAATCCTGGAGAAGATGGTGGTGAGGCGTATACAACAATGTAAATGCACTTAATGTAACTGTGAAGGAGGAAACAGAACAGGCTCTGTCTTGAAAGTAGGACTCCATCTTGGGCCAGACCGTGGACTTTGAGCTGTATGCCCAGTATCTATGGAAATGACAAACCAACTGGAAAACCAGGCCCCGAGAAGGAAGAGCCCTAGGGCTTGCACCTAGACTCTCCGAAGCCTAAAAGAACACCCTAATTATCTGTGTAACCAAATAGAATCATACATTCTATTATGCTTATTGGGGGATGACCACAGGCCTATTGATAATTGTCCACTGTTAACTACCTAGGCTTAAGGCATATGAATCATGAGTTAACTTTGATTGTATCTTTCTCTTTCCTTTGTTCAGACTAGTTTCAGGGAACCTTATACACTTAGGATATATATGGTTTTCACAAAAACTGGTCGGGGTCCTTGGCTAAGAGGAGACTCTGCCTTGGACTGGCGGGTGTAATAATAAACTGCACTCCACTATCTACATTGTCCTTCTGAGTGAGTTTGTTTCCCAGAACGTGTGGCTACAACAACTGAACTACATATACACTTAAAAAGGTTAAAACAGTACTATGCTATGTATATTTCATTACAAGAAAAAATGAATGAAGTACCAATACATGCTACAACAGAGATGAACCCTACAAACATACTTAAATGAAAGAAGCCAGACACAAAAGGACACATGCAAGATTCCATTTATATGAAATGTCCAGAATAGGCAAACCTATACAGGGAGAAAATTAGTCATAGCCAGGACCTAGGGGGAAGGGAGAAATTAACTAACAGGAATGAGGCTTCTTTTTTGGGGTGATGGAAATGTTTTCAAATTAGATAGTGGTGAGCACAAAGTACAACACTGTGGCAATACTAACAACCACTGAATTTATTATGCATTTTTAAAGGATAAATTATATGTTTAGCGAATTTTATCTCAAAAAAATTTTTGGACAGTAAGTCTTCCCCCAGACTGAGGAATGTAAATCCAAGACAGAAACTATCCTTTTTATGACCTTGACTCAGAAGTCATAAAGCATTCCTCCTGTTGTATGCATTGGAAGTGAGTCCCTAAAAAAAAAAAAAGAGTCGCTAAACAAATATCATATAGTAATGCATATATATGGAATCTAGAAAAATGGTACTGATGAATCTATCTGAACCTATCTGCAATGCAGAAATAGACACAGAGAGAACGAACTTGTTGCTATAGGCAGGGGGCGGGGAGGGAGGGAGGAGAGGGTAGGATGAATTGAGAGTGTAACATTGACATATATACACTACCATGTGTAAAATAGATAGCCAGATAGCGGGAAGCTGCTGTGTGACATGGGGCGCTCAGCTCAGTGCTCTGTGATGACCTAGAAGGGTGGGGGGGGGGGATGGGGTGGGACACTCAAGAAGGAGGGGACATAGGTATACTCATAGCTGATTCACACTGTTGTACAGCAGAAACCAACACAACATTGTAAAGCAATTATCCTCCAATTAAAAATAAATAAATGTTTCTGAGACAAAAAAAAAAGAAGGAAATGAGCCCCTAAGTCTGACTGATGTTCCAAGTCAGGTTTTACACTTATATCATGAAACTCCTATCATTTCAGTTTCAAAACATGGGGAAGGTATTAACAACTCCCATCTACAGATGAAACTCAGGCTCCCCAAGGTTAAGTTTATTTCCCCAGGCCACAAGGCCAATAGGTGGCAAAGCTCAGATTGGAACCTAAATACAGCTAAGTCCATTACTTGTGCTCTTAACCTCCATTACTGGTGGTTCTTAACCAGACACATCATTTGTGAAACCATACATGGTTGAGAACCAGCCCCTTCAACATCACTTAAAGCAGCAGTCCCCAACCATTTTGGCACCAGGGACCAGTTTTGTGGAAGATAATTTTTCCATAGACCAGGTGTTGGGGGATGGTTTCAAAATGATTCAAGCACATTACATTTATTGTTCACTTTATTTCTATTACATCAGCTCCACCTCAGATTATCAGGCATTAGATTCCCAAGGTTGGGGACCCCTGATTTAAATCATTATTTCTGGGGCTTGGTTGTACACTCAAATGTCTTTAATCTCCCCAGGTGTTTCTCTATACACAGAACCACCTCACTGTCTGATGGTTTTGTATTATTAACACGGGCAGCTGATGCCAGCTGGATGGTGAGCGCCTTGGGGCAGGGCCCCACCCCAAGCCTCCTTGTGACTGCCACTGTGACAGCACAATGTCTGCCTACAGGTGGCAGGTCATCATTGGACAGGATTCAGAGCAACTGCCACCCAGAATGTTAGCTACCAGGGGATTCCAGTGAGTGGAGCACAGTTTGTGGCTGGGAGCTGGCCTACCTGGCCACTCTCACCAGTGGGCAGGAGGTTCACTGGGGCCCGCTTTGGTGGGCAGCCCTTGTTGCCAACTTGGGCACCTCAGCTCAGGCCATAACAGAGGTGTCAGGGAATAACTATCCCCAAGCTTTCTCTCCCAGTTCCTAAATTAAGAGAGCCAGCTCAAGGCCTAGAATTCACTAAGGCTTTGTGGCTGTTTGTCCAACGATCAGCATGGAACACCGAAGCCGACCTCGGGGCGCTGGTCTGAACCGAGTCCCTGGAACTCAGCCCCGAATTCCCCGGGCCCCAGTCCCCTTCCATGTGGAACAGGAGGCCAGAGGAGAAGAAGAATGGGAGGTTCGAGAGCTACCTCGTCCAAGAACACCTACTCCTATCGACAGGCCACTGCAAAGCGAAGAAGTGACAGACAACGTTATGGGTAAGGACATGCTCCCCACTAACCCCCGCTACCACCCTCAGGAAGAGAGGTTACTTCCTCCTTTGCCCACAGGAAACAGGTCAGGAAACAAAAAGCAGAGCATATAATGGGTGGGACTGGGGAGAGGGATGAGTTTGTTTCCTATTTGCCTCAAAGTGTTGTTTGGAGGGGTAAGAATACAACATGTGAAAGCAACCTTAAACTATGACAGGCTATCAGGAACACTAGATGCTATTTACAAAATCAAGTGTATACAATAGCAAATGCTCAGCTG
This sequence comes from Okapia johnstoni, assembly GCA_024291935.2. NCBI lineage: Eukaryota > Metazoa > Chordata > Mammalia > Artiodactyla > Giraffidae > Okapia > Okapia johnstoni. Next base: position 18,668,123 of record CM044305.1, read on the forward strand.
CTCCAGGTGCCTTGGGAACCCAGGTAGATTTTGACCCCAGGGAGCTGACAGTCTGAGGAAACAGAAACTGCTGGATGGCTTTTGTGGGAATCAGGAAGATGACAAGAGCTCACAGGAAAATAGAGTGGGGACATAAAAGCTACTGATGGCTTACCTCTTTCTGGTGTGCGCATTGTGGGTCTCCCCTCAGTTCTCATCTGCCATCTTAGCTAATAGGTGAGTGATGGGGTTACTTGTCAGAAGATGGAACAATACCATGCCTGGGAGAAAGGGTTTTGTGGGAACTTAGCAAGTCTTGATCTTAAAAGAGTAATACACACCTTGAGACAGTCTCAAATCACCAAATTGTGACTTTTCTGCTTGAGCTTCTTCTTTCCCACTGAAAGATAATTGATCTCAAGATACCGCTTTTCAGGTTAGACCTTTCTTCTCCAAACTCTCCCAGGACTTAAAAGGGCTTACAACTGGAGTCATGGTGCTGGTTCACCCAGCCCACTGCAGGAAAAGGAGAATAAGTATCTGTTGTGAAGTGAAAGTTGCTCAGTAGTGTCTGACTCTTTGCGACCCCGTGGACTATACAGTCCATGGAATTCTCCAGGCCAGAATACTGGAGTGGGTAGCCTTTCCCTTCTCCAGGGGATCTCCCCAACCCAGGGATCGAACTCAAGTCTGCCACATTGCAGGCGGATTCTATACCAGCTGAGCCACCAGGGAAGCCCAAAGTATCTGTTAGAGGTATAAAATCAGCTTCCCAGTTGGCTCAGTGATAAAGAATCTGCCTGGCAATGCAGGAGACATGGGTCCTATCCCTAGGTCGGGAATATTCCCTGGAGAAGGAAATGGCAGCCCATTCCAATATTCTTGCCTGGGACAAGAATTCTGTCCATGGACAGAGGAGCCTAGCAGGCGACAGTCCATAGGGTCACAAAGAGTCTGACACAACTGTGCAACTAAGCGCATGCGAGCACGCGTACACACACACACACACACACACACACCCAAGGCATAAAATTTCAGAGGCAGAAAGGTTACTTTGGGGAGGGGGTGACGGATGGTAGTGAGGCTCCCGTAGGAGAGATGTGCGCAGAAGAATAAGAGGGTCTAAAACAGTGCTGACCAGTCACCTGCTATGTTGGGAGCGCAGTCTCCCTCAAAGCTTTGTGGAAGAGATGGGCCTGGAAAGATGAGGAGAACCTAAAACACTGCTGAGGGCGAACAGGAATGGCTGGGAGAGGGGAGGGTGGTCTAAGAGGGCAGGAGACCCGCCACACAAAATCACAAACTCACAAACTAAGCTGGGCTTCTCTGTGCGGCTTTGCTAAGCACCCTGGGCTTGCCCCCAGGGCGCAGGCACAAATGCCTCCAGGTGAGAGTGGAGAGTGGTGAGGAGGGGCTGACAGACTGTAGGGGCCAAGGGCCTTTAGCACCTAGCCCATTGTTCTTTCTGGGTCCTATAATAGGCAGAACTAGTTTGGAAAGGGTTGTCACAGGGAATAAGGATATAACATGTGAAAGCAACTTAAAACTGACTGGCAGCTGGGAACATTAGGTGTTATTCACAAAATCAAAAGCTTACAATGGCAAATGCTCACCTTGTGCCAGGTGCCTTGGGAAACAAAGCTGAATTCCACATCGATTTTGATCCCAGGGAGCTGACAGTCTAACAGAGGAAAGAGAAACTGTCGGATGGCTTCTATGGGATTCAGAAAGATGACAAGAGCTCGCAGGAGGCTAGAAGGCACGCCGAGGGGCGGGGTGGGGGGGAGCATAAAGAGTGCGGAAGACTCCTGTAAAATGATGGGGTAATTGTCAGACGATGGAACTATACTGCGCTGGAAGAAAGTTTGGTTTGCTGGGAACTTTTCAAGTTAAAAAATAAGACACTTTTGAGGCAGGCTTAAGTCACCAAACTGCCTGTTTGCCTTGCCTGCTGGAGAAGAGTAAATGGTTAGGCCTTTCTTCTCCAAGTTTTCCCAGGATTTACAAACTTACAAGGGCTTCAACTAGGGGCGGAGGTGAGGGGAGTCGTGGTGTTGTTGGCAGACCACTTTAAGGAAAAAACGGTACCTGTTAGAAGTATGAAGTGCAAGCCGTTCAGAGATAAGTTAGTTTCACTTTTTGGGGGGAGGAATGGTGTGCAGTGGTGAGGCTTTTTGGAAGGGGAGAGCTTAAAAGGATGTCTAAAGCGTGTGTGGTGCGGGAGCGCGTGAGACCAGTCACGACCGCTGTCGCTTCTCAGAGTTAGGCAAAAGCGCCGTGCCTGGGCCCGCCGAGGGCGCATGCGGAAACGCCCGCAAGTGAGGATGAGTGGGCGGGGCTGGCGACCTTGGCTGGGCCGGCTCCCGGAGAGCCCGGGAAGCGGGCTGCTGGGGGAGCGGAGGGGCGGGGGAGTGAGGAGGCGGGGCTGGTCTCGCGAGGCCGCTCTTGGGCTTGAACGGGCGTTGAGCCCGCGGTTGTAGCTGCCTGGCGGCGGGAGAAGTATCGTTCGAGCCAAGGGACGTGCAACTACATTCGCGTGGTCATGGAGGCGCCGCCGCCGCCGCCGCCGCCGCCGCCGCTGCTACCCGCAACGACTCTGGCCCCTGGCCGGAGCCGAAAGCTCCTGCTTCTGCCTCTGCTGCTGTTCTTGCTGCGGGCCGAAGCTGTGCGGGGCTTGGAGGCGGAGGAGAGGCCCCGAACCCGCGAAGAGGAGTGCCACTTCTACGCTGGTGGCCAAGTGTACCCGGGAGAGGTGTCCCGGGTTTCGGTCGCCGACCACTCCCTGCACCTCAGCAAAGCCAAAAGTAGGTGGTGCCCCACCACGGCGGGGTGACCGGTGGCACTTCGGAGGTGGGGAGGGCCAGGGGACACGTGTATCCTGGATACGGTGGCTACCCGGGGGCCTGGCTTGGACGGCACCTCCTGGGCTACCTGCGGTCCCGAAGAGGGAGCTTGGTTCTCCTGGCGGGGGGGATGGATGGGGTTCCAGAGGTGTGAAGAAAGGGATGGGTTCCACTGATCAGATTTTGGAGGAAGTAGTGGTTACCCCAAAAGCCGCAGATGAGGGAGAGGGTGGCCCTGGTCCTGGGCTTGCAGGCAACGAGGATGTTGTGCAAACTAGAACACTTCCTCAAACATCGCGAAGTGCCTGCAGCGCATCGCGTCTGTTTTCAAGTGCGATTTCGGAGAAGAAAGCGCTGATAAGTTGAATAACGATTCACAGAAAGTTTGGATCAACAGAAAAGTAGCTAAAGAAAATGCTCAGGAGAGCAAACGTTTCATTTTGTTGTTGTTGCATGTTACAAAGAAAACTATTAAAAGCCACCTTCCCAGAGACCTAGAGTTAATAGGCATCCTTTGTGTTTCTCAGAAATGAAGAGCTTGAGGATGTATTTTGGAGGCTCTTTGTAGGGAAATGCGGAAACGGAGGTTAGAAGTAATGCATTTGGGTTGATGATAAACCTCGTGGCAAATTTGTGTCCTGCCAGTTTGGCTTTTGATTATTTGCATTTCTGTGCAGTGTACACAACTAATGGCCACTTTCAGAAAAGACACGTCAGACTAAGTGGATACTGAGAAAATTGTGGCCTGCTGCATCTGGATGTTAAGATTAGCCAAAAAGAAGTGGGTAGGCGCTAAAGGATAAAGAGTGTCCCTTGCTTGCTTTTAAATAACCTGCTTTTCCTACTGACCATCTGGCATTCTGAAGATGTGTATTTTGCTTTTGTGGTCCAGTTACAGTATGTTCCTTGCCCATTCTCAGTGGAAAAAAAGCAATGCTTCACAGTTATGAATCCCCAGTGTTAAATGGAATGTTGATATGCCTTAGGATGGAGTGGGAGTGATAAATGAGAAAAACTGTTTTGCCTCCTTAAACATCTGCAGTTCTTTCCTACTGCAAGTTATCTTTAGGTTTTTGTTTTTTAAAAAGCTAGTGTTGCACTTTCAAAATCATATTTCCAAGTCTCATTGCTTTTACTTGCCTCGGAAGATATTTTGAAATATGGCAGCCAGTTAAGTGTTTCCTGGTATTACATATATTTCCCATAACATGCCATCCAAGTCTGCTCATGGAAGTAATAAGATTTCCCTCTACCAACAGACCTTTTCAAATTTTAGGTATTTGCTACATTTCATCTAGAATTACAGGTACCTTCACTCAAAACAGAATATTATGGAGCTATTAAGTTCATACTTTCAGATAATTTTTGGTAACATGAAAAATTATTCATGATCTAATGCTTCCTTTTTTCACAAGTGGGATGCAACAAGATCCAAATTTGTGTTTAAAAAGACTAGGAGGAAGGACATCAAAATGTTAACAGTAGTTAAACAGATGGGTTATGGAGAAAGGGAATTTAAATATACTTTATACTGCTCTCCTTTTGCTTTGTTAATTATATGATTTGTATTTGGGACAATTTTTGGTTGTTTTTTTGTAAGAACATTATTTTTTTTTCTTTTTATTTTAATTGGAGGCTAATTACAATATTGTGGTGGTTTTGCCATACATTCACATGAATCAGCCATGGGTGTACATGTGTTCCCCATCCTGACATGCGAGTGGTTGCTTTGGGAATTCCATTTATAGATCTTAGCAAACTGCATTCTCTTTGCTCTATAAACTGATGACAGTTTTTTTAACACTGCAGTTCGTAAATCAAGAACCCCAAATTTCCCTCCCAAAAAAAGAAAAAGAAAGCCATATCTAGGTACAGTCAAGGATATGAAGGCATGCCTTTCCACCACCTTGCCAACATTGTTACCATTTAACAAACCTTTACCAATTTGTTAAGCCTAATAATAATAATAAAGCATTCCATCAGTGTCTATAAAATAAAGAACCCAAAGATCAAGATTTTAAGAGCAAAACTTTTCAGTTTTATTGGTTTTCCCAATATGCTAAAATCACCATGGACTATCATTGTAACACATTATTACAACTATAACCTCACACTTGAGTAGTATTTTTAAGTAATATATATAAAGCATATATAGTTCCATATTCTTCTGCTACCTAATTCTCCCTCCTGGCCTTTACCTAATCAGATCAGGATGTTTTTGTGAGATAGGCTGCTGGCTCAAGATAAGTAATCACCTGTTACGCATTAACTCCACAGAGAAATTAATCTTAAGTGTGTCTCTGTTTTCAGAGTTACCTATAATGCTACTATGCAAAATATAATAAATGCTATTATAAGCCTTACTTTCTAGAAACCTTAGTCAAACTTGGAAGCAAGTGTTGACGTTAATGTATGTAATGGTTCTGAAAGTTTAAGTGCTAACTAAATGTGTTAACAGAATGTCAAGGTACATTATTATCAGAACATGTTGGCTAGAACATGTTGACTTCCAAGCATACCCTAACAAGAGAGCAGCATGAACTACTCAGTTTCCATTAGGTCACTTGTTCAAGAGGGTCTCCTCTTTCAAAGCCTGGAAAATAATCCTATGGTCTAGGATTTTACACTTCTGTCCTGACATATTTGCAGATTTCCTCTTCCTTGAATGTAGCAGTAGGTCCTCCGTGTATATTCAAGAAACCGGACAAACACTTAATACATCTGGAAGACTGCCATTAGGGAATGGAAAATCTAATTATTTGAAATGTGGGAAGCTGATTAACTTGGAGGAACTATAGTGAAGTATCCTGTAGGGGTTAGTGCAGGGATAGAATGTAGGGGGTCTGTGAGCATGAATAGGAAAAAGAATCTTTATTTTCACTAATCTCCAGCTGAAATACAGCAGTTCTTTCCATTATGAACATCAGCAACAAACCATCTTAGCCTCAGCAGTACTCATTTGTAGTTGTTGCCAAGTAGAATCACATATATTTCATACCATTATTATGGATGCTGCAGGTATCCTGAAACATCATTTACACTCATCACAATCTTGAGTAGTTACTAGATCACTGCCAGGTCTTGCAGTTTTAAAGTGTTAAGAAAAAGGACACAAATATTAATATATCACCAGTTTTTTTTTATACTTTTGATGATTGCATTTCAATGTAATTTATTTCCTTTGAAATTCTAAATATTCTAAATATTTTACACATTCAATAACACTGCAGAAGTCCATCTGCATTACCAGACTGCTAAAAGAGGTCCAAAGATTCCCTCCGAAGCCTTGGTTTTTAGTGATGTCCTAAAGATGTCCTTCTGTCATCCCACCAACCTTCTCATTGTTTAAGAACATCATATATTTTTCTTTCTTAGTTTCCAAGCCGGCACCTTATTGGGAAGGAACAGCTGTGATAAATGGAGAATTTAAGGAGCTCAAGTTAACTGATTATCGTGGGAAGTACCTGGTTTTTTTCTTCTACCCGCTTGATTTGTAAGTAATCTATATCATAGGAGCTAGTAATAACCTCAGTCATTATTAATCTTTGCTCAGGAACATCATATAGTTAGAAATTTCTTAGCACTTGTTCCTAAAGGGCAACCTGAGATGAGTTTTTCTCAAGAAGGTAACATCTTGAATATATTTCAGAATCATAACCCATTGACCCCAATGTTGTATACTTATATATGTGTGATTGTGTTAATGTAATGTAATCATTAGACAAAAGCCACAGTTATATTCATTAAACTCTACTTACTAAGGCAAGAAAATGAACTGAGAATATTTCAGAAAGCATTTAAATAGCAAGACTTAGGCCACAAGTCTGTTTCTCTGTTAATGTGAATATTTATAAGGCTTTTTCTCTGGTGATACCATTTAACTTTGGTTTTATTATTTTTGTTCTTTGCTGCATGTTACTTTCCTGTGATTTGAATATTTTCCTGAAAATACTGGATATGTTTAACGAATAACACCTACTAACATTAAGTATGATTATGGAGGGGGTTCTCTTTAACTCTGACAGCACTTTTATAGGTAGAAAGTTGACTCAAAGTAAAGATTCTTGGAGTTTTAGTCACACTGAGGATTTAATTTTGAATTTTTCAAATTCCATGAAAATGAAAAGATACCAAAGAGAGTTATCCCAACTTTGATCTTTTCTGTTTGAATATGTTTTTTGGTTACAAAAAGTAAATAGATTATTCTGTCTGTGCCACTGTATACTAAGTTTCTTTCTCCATTAGGAGTAATCTAGAACTATGTAAATATATTTTAAATTTGTAGGGAGGATATACTTGCTCATATCTTTACGTCTATAGACCGGGGGCAGCAAACTACTGTACAAGGCCAGATAGTAAAAATTTTGGTCTTGAAGTGATCTTCATTGCAACTACTCAACTCTGCCATTATAGCACAAAATAGCTACAGACTATAATAAAGGGGTCTTGTACTCCATTGAAAGTTTATTTACAAAAAACAAGATATGCTAGATTTTGGCCTGTGGGCTAAAGTTTGCTGACTCCTACTCTAATCCAAATAGACTTCTCATAAAAATGTGTACATTGAGACTGAAACAAACCATGAATCTGCATAATATGTAATCTTTTAAATTAGTAAGAACTTCCTTCTTTCTAATCAATTTGTACTATGGCTTGACTAACTAAAACGTGTACTATAACTTAACTTCTAATAGAAACCCGAAGTAGACATTTTAATGTATATAAAATGATAGGCCTTCTAAATTCATATTGCTGTAAAACCAAAAAGCAGCACACATATTAAATATATATGATGCTAAACCTGAATTTTGAAATTAGCCTAACATAGACAAATAAGCTATTTCTCCAGTATTATTTAAAACTCCCTAATGAATAAGACATATCTAATTAGAGCATGATGTTAGCAATGGTCTTCTGGAGCAAGTAGCTAAGAGAGCTTCTGCTGTTTGCATGTAATGCCAGCCAAACTGGACCTGGTTAGAGAAAGAAGAATCTTGGGACATTTGCCACAGTCTGCAAGGAAGAAAATCAGAATTGTAACACTTCGGGTTTCTGCCAAAACTTTTATGTTGGGCCAGTAAGAGAAGGAAATGGCAACCCACTCCAGTCTTCTTGCTTAGAGAATCCCATGCACAGAAGAGCCTGGTGGGCTACAATATGGGGTCACAAAGAGTCAGACATGACTGAGCAACTAACACACACACAGTATATCTCTAGGTAACATTTCTTGGGATAACAGAAAGGAGGACAAGGGCCAATCATTCTTAGCTTTTGGAAGATATTAAAAGTTCTTTTTATAGGCCAGATTTCCAAGGACATAATCTGGATTAGAACTGTCTTCTTGCATATGGCAGTCCTCCACTCGAACAACTGAAACATTTGAAAAGCTTATATTGGACTGTGGTAGGAACCTGTCCCCGAAGTCTATGTTTTTTGAACTTTCTTGACCATGACACACAGCAGGAAGTCCATTTTTCATTGCTGCCCTATACACTTACACATGCATACAAGGTAACATTCAGTCTGTATGCACCAATCTAAAGTTTATCAAGACATAATTGAGAACTCTATATTTTTAAATTAAATGATATTTGATCCAATGGCCATTTTTTAGACTACTCCATCTTGAGTAGTTCATATATAAAATTGTTCTTAATGTGCATTTTTATATACTAAAGTGTTTATAAAAACAAAATCATTTGAAACTAAGTATATGTGTATTTTGAGAATAATGATTTTTTTTTAATTTCAGCACTTTTGTGTGTCCAACTGAAATCATCGCCTTTGGTGATAGAATTGACGAATTCAGATCAATCAACACTGAAGTGGTAGCATGCTCTGTTGATTCACAGTTCACCCATTTGGCCTGGTCAGTATCTTAAACTTAACATTTATAGGGAAAGAGTAGACATACTCTTAAATTATGGGCAGACAACTCTTAACATGACAGGAATATAGTTATTTATCAGACAGTTCAGGAATAAATTTATCTGAGAGCTGATAGTTCAATGAAAGTACAGTAAAAATGTTTAAAGATTTTATAGAACATTTCTAATTTTGGAAAAAGTTAAATTCAAAAGATACAGGGACTTCCCTGGCAGTCCGTTGGTGAAGAATTCACCTTCCAGAGCAGAGGGTGCCGGTTCATTTGCTGGTCAAGGAGCTAAGACTCCACATGCCTCACAGCCAAAAACCCAAAACACAAACAACAGAAACAATATTGTAACAAATTCAATAAAGATTTTTAAAATGGTCTGTACCAAATAATTATTTTTTTAAAGATGTAATATCCACAGCAAAAACCACTGAATTCTATGATTATGATGATAAATTGGATAACCTTAACCTGGAGAAATAAAATTTTTTTATATTTTCTTTCTAAGAAGCAATGATTAAATATTTTTATTAAACATGAAAAGATGTTCCACCTAATTGAAAAAAATTTTCAAGTCAAATGACAAGAGATGCCATGCACATGTTTGTGTGCATATGCAAGGAGTGTGGACTATTTTAATATATGCTGTTAAACTTAACCCTGAAAGGTACATTTTCTGTTAACAGGATTAATACTCCTCGAAGACAAGGGGGACTTGGGTCAATAAGGATTCCACTTCTTTCGGATTTGAACCATCAGATCTCAAAGGACTATGGCGTATATCTGGAAGACTCAGGCCACACTCTTAGGTAACTTTGAGTGGTTGTACATGATGACAAATATAAATATATTTGTAATCCTACTTGAAAGTTAGAAGATACAAGGTTTGATCAAGAAATATTTGTTCTACTTTCAAAAATGTTGTAGATACCATTAAAAATAATTGGTGAGTACCTGACTTAAACTATGTGAGTGTCAAAGACCTGTTAGAACTGGAAAATTCTAGAGGTCTTCAACCCTGTCATTTTACATAAAAACAGATTCAGCATTCCAAGAACTTAGCCAAAGTGACTTTAGTTAATTGCAGAACCCAGACATGAACCCAGGTCCCCAAACTTTCTGTCCATTTCTATCTCTTTTCCAAACTGGCCCGAGTAATAGTTTTTCTAAATACAAGTATCATAGTATTTAGCAAACCTGTGCCTCTGGAGTAGGAAAAATTAAGGATATATTTTACTTAACAGCTCTCATTGAGTTAGCTGAGCTAATAACTGCTGATAGAATTCTTAGAAAAAAAGGCAGCTTCAGCTTGAAATACTTGTAATTTTCTTATAATCATATTGATTTGCTTTACAGTGCTAATAGTTCTTTTAATGTTTTATGTAAAGGTGTCAGTATTTTATAATCTTGCGTTTTTTTAGAACAACTTTATTGAGATATAACTCACATAGCATACAACTCACCCATTTAAAGCATATAATTTAGTAATTTTTAGTATTTCACAGTTGTACAACCATCACCACAATCAATGTTAGAACATTTTCATTGCTCCAAAAAGAAATCTCATACCCATTAGCAGTTACTCCCCATTTCACCCAGTCCCCCTCCCCAGCCCTACACAACCACCAATCTACTTTGTGTCTTAATAGTTGCCTATTCTGGACATTTCATATAGATGGAATCCTACAATATCAGCTCTTTTATGACTAGCCTCTTTCACTTACTGTAATATTTTCAAGGTTCATCCAGATTGAATCAATGTATCCCTGCCAAGTTTCTTTTTGTTTGTCAAGTCTATAATGGTTTCTGCCTAGCGATTATTATTAACTCCCAAAGAATAAATATGCCACTAAAGACTGAGGCACTTTTCAAATTGAGAATTATTTGAACATTAACCAAGTAAATTATCTAATATTAGCAAGCACAGCAAATGTCTTAGTCTCATAGTCTACCAAAGAAGCAGTTCACACAATCAAAAGAGAAAACAGAAGCTACAATTTGCTACCAAAGAACAAGCAGAGTTTGTTTTTATGTGGAGTGTGTGGCTATGATGAGTGTTATGGAGGCAAGGTCAAAATTTCCAATCAGGTTCACTTACTTCAAAACAGACTTGATCACCTTTTATGAGAATTTTCAGTTGTGAAAGTAGTATGTGAAAGAACACAAATATGAATAGTAATTAACAGTTTTACCTAAGTTTGACCAAGTTGATCTGGTCTAAGGAGACTGAGCCCTAGTAGGTTCAGAAGTTGAGTTACTCATTCAAAAAAAATTTTAAAGTATTGTAGAATAAGGCTTTGCTATGCAGTTTCATCATTTACCGTACAGTCCCAAATCTAGTACATGTGAAGATTCAGCTGGTAATACTACAGTACATTTCAAAGACAAAAACAAAATTTTAATGCTACCGTTTAACAGCTATAATCCCAAAATACACAGTAGATAGGTGTGGGTATAGGGGTGTGTGCATGTACATACCAGTCAAGTAGGTAGGTAGTATGTTTTTGGTTCTGTATAACATCCTTCTGTTTGAGCGGTACATGGATTCACAGTAACTAATATTTGTCTTAACTGAGAACAAATGTCCTCAGCTTCCCCATTCTTCTGTTTTACAGAGGTCTCTTCATTATTGATGACAAGGGAATCCTAAGACAGATTACTCTGAATGACCTTCCCGTGGGTAGATCCGTGGATGAGACACTACGTTTGGTTCAGGCATTCCAGTACACTGACAAACACGGAGAAGGTGCCCTTTCCTTCTGTCATAGCCTTTGGATTTTTTAGTTTGAGAGATAGTAGCATAATATGGTTTCTTACCTTAAAAGTAATTTTGATGGTTCCAGAGTCTTCCAACTGTTCTCAAATTATTAGATCTTTTAAGCAAATCAAATTTTAATTATTAATATGAAAGTGCTTTAAACAAAATATCACTAATACATTCTACCTACCGAATAGGATAGAAAAAATATTATTTTCATAGTCCTTTTGGATAATCTCAAAGAAAAGTTTCTGCTACTGTAATTTTTCCTATTATGTTTCTATTAACTTAAAATGTGCCAGCCAATCTGGCCATATCTAGTAATGTAGGTTTTATTTATGTTTTACATTATTTAATTTAGCTTTTTTCTTCAAGGTAATTCAGAAATCTTTGAGGTTATTCAGTAACACACTAGTAATCTATTAGTTCACCATTTCACTCCAAGTTTTTGCAGTAGCCAAATGGTAAACATCAGATTCTTCTTAAAATAAAACGTATGTTATATATTTCTTTCAAAATATAACTCAGTGCCTGGGTCAGGGTGCTAAAACAAACAGTGAACCATGGCATCATGACAAAATACTGCAGGGCACAGAAGGTAAGCTTAAGGGAATGTACATTTGAGGAATTTTGCTGTACCCAGACCTTTCAATTCACCAGATTCCCAAACTTTCCAACTTTACTAGAGGAACACTCAATTTGATTTCTTCTGTTATAAATGTAACTAAACATGACTGAGAAAACTAAAAAATTGCTGTCTGCTGATAAGCTCCAGGACTAAAATTTCTTGTTGCAAGCCAGTAAGCTAACAGAAGTCAAGTGTTCGGTGGCCTAGAAATGTTCTCATTAATATAGGTTCTATTTTCAGTATCATTTGGAAAAAGAAAAGCTGAGAGTTGCTAGAGAGAACTGAACAGTTTTTAAACTGTCTTTTGCCAATTTTTGTTCCTTTCAGTCTGCCCTGCTGGTTGGAAACCTGGTAGTGAAACAGTAAGTCAAGTTCATTTTTCTGTTAAGGGGATGGCTGGGGCCAAAAAGAAGAAGCCAACCCTAGGATAATCTCTGTAACACACCTGCCTTGATTTTGTAAGTGAAGTAAATATTGCTAGGCAGAACTCCTAAAAGAAGTACAGGCATTCTTTGGACTGTAGGGAGAGTAGCTGAAACTGGGAAAGCAAAATATGGGACTTGATGCTCTGGATTTTAAAGCCAAATATTCAGAGAATTATATCATTTAAAAAGCAGAAGGAGGGAAGTGGTAGAGACTTCTTAAAATAAATTCAGGGCAAAGAGAACAGTCACAAGAAAAATTTTTCAGTGTATATATTAAAAGCTTTAGAGAAAATCTGGCTTAACTGACAATGAAGCTAATGATTCTCTCCTTGTCATATGAAGGAAGATGAGACTGAAATTTCAACATTCTTTCATTTAGTGAGGCTATATAGAGTGTTTCTTTTACTTTGCAGTTTGAGATTAAAAGGTTACACCCAAGACTGCCAAAAAATCCATTTGAGCTCTCTGCCCCCTTTTCAGGTTGTAGCATACCATCACTTCTTCAGCAGATTATTTTATAAATGCATTAACATCTGTAGCCATGCTCCCTTAATGTGTTTAATTAGATCAAACCTGAAGATTCCATGAAAGCCTGGTGGCCAAGAGAAGAGCTATAAGTAAGTTTGGGAGTGCTTGAGTACAGATGTTAATTCACTAGCAGATCACCTGCCTTCTAAAATAGCTGAGATTAAAACTATCAGGTAGGACAAATCGTTTTTCCTAAATATATATAATTTGGTATAGGAAAATAATATTTACCTTCTTTAGTCAAGAAATGGGCAACTATTATCAAACTACTGATGATGTACGTTGTCTTCTTTTCTTCAACAGATAATCCCAGATCCAGCCGGAAAACTGAAATATTTCGATAAACTGAACTGAAAATACTTCAGGTCACGATGCTTGAAGCTTCTCAATAAAGCTCACTGTGTATTACCACATTGTGTTACAGTAGTAGTTTCTCAAATATTACAAAAATCCATGTCAGGAGCCAAAGATACTTAGTGTCATTAGACACTGATGCCGAAAGACAAGCAATTCTCTATCTTTCCAAAACATGAAATGTCAGATTGACTCAAACTAGTAACAAGAGTACTAACTGACATTTATGGAGTACATGCCATGTGCCAGGCATTGTTAGGAGTTTAGGTGCATTTTTTTTTCGCTTAACTCCCACAGCAACTCTTTGAGTTCTTATTTCACAGATGAGGAAGCAGCTAGCTTACAAAGGTAGAATCACTCTTTGAACCCAGATAGGCTAAATCTAGTTTTGGGGCCCTTTACATTCCTCTGTGGCTCACCTCTAAGGGCAGCAGGAAAGAATAGGTTGTGAGCCCAGTCACCTTCCAGTGTGTCTGGTAGAGACAGTGGACCCCAGACTCTGCTCTGTACCCAGCATAAAGCCCTTTGGGTTCTCTCTTTTATCTAAGTTTACATTTTCAGCTTGTACCAAAATTATAAGTAAGAAATATTTGTGTTTAGTTTACAATGGGAATTCCCTGGTGGCCTGGTGGGTAGAATTCCAGCCTTTCCCTGCCATGGCCCGAGTTCTATCCCTGGTTGGGAAACTGACATCCTGCAAGCTGCACAGCATGGCCAAAAACAAAAAAAGACATATAGTTTAACAAAAGTTGAGTCTCTAAACATAATGTAACCAGCTATTCACAAATGACCACATATAAAGCTGAACTCCAGTGCTACTTCATCACCTGAATATGGCAATGGCTTTTTTTGTAGCTTTTTTTTTTTTGGTTCCTCCAAGCTCTCAAGCAAGGGGCAGAGTTTAAAATTATATTTCTTCACTTGTTTACTTTTTTATAGTAAGTAAGTTTTAGGGGCCATTGTCATTTAAAGAATACTGTGGGTCTTCAAATTAAAATTATACATGAATGAAGCTGTTTCTATACCTAAAGGATATATGTGTACACTGACTCTGCTTGTATTTGTTTTTTTTTTAATAGAAACTGGAAATTATTTTCTATATTTAGCCTATCATAAGGAATTGATCTATATGTTAAGTATGTGATTTGAACTATGGTTGATTTACAAGTGTCAAAACTTTAAAAACATAACCCCTAATACATGTTAAACACCATTCACAAAGCCCAGATGTGTCAGTGGGCCTGTGGTTTGTGTAGAGATGGAAAAGGCAGGGCAATCCATCATTTCTCTTGGGTGGACAATTTACTATTATAATAAGGGAAGCACAGGAGACCTATTCCCAAACATGCAACTTCATAATCTACAGTCAGTGGTTCTCAACTGGGCACAATCTTCCCAGAGCACAGATTGATGTCTGGAGATGTTTTTGGTTCTCAACTATGAGAGTGCTACTGGCATCTAGTGGGTAGATTCAAGGATGCTGCTACACATCCTACAATGCACAGGACATTATCTGGTCCAAGATGTCAATAGTAGCAAGGTTGGGAAACCATTCTCTAGGGACAGTTGCCAACAGATTAAGGAAAGGAGACCAGTAATAGTTTAGCTACCTATGAAGCAGGACAGACCATGCCACGACAGTAGAAGATTATCCAAAATACTAGGTCAAGAGGTAGCCCAAAGTTTCTATAAAACACTAGGCAAAGTCTTTTCTGTGTATGTGTGTGTATACACACACACACACATACATACACCATATGGGCTTCCCAGGTTGCACTAGTGGTAAAGAACCCACCTGCCAATGCAGGAGATGCAGGTTCAATCCCTGGGTCAGAAAGATCCCCTGGAAGAGGGCATGGCAACCCACTCCAGTATTCTTACCTGTAGAATCCCACAGACTGAGGAACCTGGTGGGCCACAGTCCATGGAGTCAAAGAGTCAGACACGACTGAAGCAACTTACATACAAGCACATACATCATATAGGGCTTCCCAGGTGGCACAATGGTCAAGAATCCACCTGCAATGAGGGAGACCCAGGTTTGATCCCTGGGTTGGGAAGATCCCCTGAAGAAGGGAATGGCTACCCACTCCAGTATTCTTGCCTGGAGGATTCCGTGGACTGAGGAACCTGGCAGGATACAGTCCATGGGAGTCTCAAAAGAGTCAGACACAACTGAGAAATTAACACTTGCACTTTTTTCATACACCACATATATGAACAACATTAACATATATATTTATGAATAACATCTGTAATTCCCTGCTTCTCCCTCAAATCTCTGATCTTCTGTTGGCTATTCCCCAGTTGAGCCTAGCCAGTGTTCTGACCTCTGAAGTGCTCATGGCGGCCTGCCCTTTCAGGAATTTCTTAGTCCCCAGAAACTCAAAGGAATCATTCCTCATTCCCATCATTTCTTCCATATCCAAGGATACATCTAATCCAACATAGTAAAACTTTGCATCTATCAGTAGACTTCCAGGTTCTATATTTTGTTCTAAAATATATTAACCACTATTTTATTAATGATATTTTTGTACCTTACCCTCCCCATGTGATGTTATAGAATGCATTCTTGTATTTTGTTACCTATGAATTATGTCACTAAAATACCTCTGAATAGAGGTATTAACATGAATGTGAAGAAACATATACTGCAGGCAAATAGCTCTGTAAAGGTCTCCATGCCAGTGGTGGTGGGGGTGTATAAATACTAATATGTTTGTGTGTATACATACATATACATACACATGCATACACATATGCATACATATACATACACACTTCTATAAAATCATTAAATTTTTTACTTAGCCTTTAAAAGGAAATAAAATATTTATCGTAGTATAGTATACTACTATGTATTTAGTACAAGATAGCAAAGCAACCTTTTTTTTTATGTATCTCTGGAAAATTTAATTTGGACCGTATTTTCTTTTGCTGAAAACATCAAATATTCCCATACATTTTGGGTTCCACAACTTACAAAAGGGCAGTGGGTTTCCTGCAGTTACATACTGTACCCAACTTTCTATAGAAAGATCAGACATTTTCTAACCTTGCTTTTGAATATTGTCTTTAAAATGCTTCAAAGCAACTTTTAAGAGTTCCACTGTTAACATAATAACACAATTTGTGCGTAATATTGTACACTTTTTTAAAGATTAACCATACTGAGGCTTAAGCTTACAATTTTTTAAATTAACAAATTAAAAAGCCAAGTCAAATATCCAAATTCACCTAAATCATCCATCCATTCACATGGAAATTACTTATGACCTGCATACATGCAAGGTACTTTGCTATGTAATATGAATAAAAAGATATGGCACAATTCCTTCCCTCGAGAAGCCCAGTTTCCCAAATAAAGATGTAAAAAATCAATCAGTGAATAAATAAGTGAATCAGTGAAAAAGCAGAATAAATGCTAAAAATGCTGACACTTGTGTTGGCTCCAAGGCTGGTATGAACAACAAGGGAAGATAGGGATGAGAGAAGGCATCACAGAGGAGGGGAAGTGTAAGCCCATTTCCTCTTCCTCCACTGAAAGCGGAATCCACTGCCAGTATACTGTCCTTATTTAAAAAGGCAGTACATCTGACCCAACCTCGAGAGACTAAGCACTGACTGGTCTCATGATCATCCTCTCTCATGACTGGCTAGAGTTACGGGTCGAATGTGTGGCCAAGGATAAACGAAGGTAAGAATTGACTCTTCAGACTTGGGTTTAACTTCAAGCTCTGGCCATTTGTACAGCTCAGCCAGGACATCAGAAAAACAATTCGCAAGTTCTCTATCAAAGGGAGTTACGTTGCACTGTAACCCAAAGGCCACGAGATGGCGCCCAGCCAACCAAAAGCCCCCTGTCCTGAGGTTTCTGCCCAAGCCCCCCACCCCACCCCCTTTCAGGATAAACTATTCAGAGCAACAACTAACCCAAACAATTTTTGCAACACTGTTTTCTTTTACTTGGCCCGGCAGCACAGCATGTGGGATCTTCGTTTCCTAACAGGGATCAAAGCACCCCCTGCACGGGAAGTGTGAAGTCTGAACCACTGGACCACCAGGGAAGTCGATTTTTGTTTTTTAACCAATTTTAGAAAAAAAAGAGTATCCCTGTGGCTCAGCCAATAAAAGAATCCACCTCCAATGCAGGAGACCGAGGTTTGATCCCTGGGTCAGGAAGATCCCCTGGAAAACGGAATGGCATCCCACTCCAGTATTCTTGCCTGGAGAATTCCATGGACAGAGGAGCCTGGCGGGCTACAGTCCATGGGGTCCCAAAGGGTTGGAAATGACTAAGTGACTAGCACATACAAGAAAAAAAAAGGGGTGGGGGGAAACCCTTAAAATTCAGACCAATTCAAAACTAAGTACAACTCAAGGAAGCATCTTAATCTGTACTGAGTACCCCTCCCATCAATGACCATGACCCAGTTAGAAGTACATTTTACACTGTGACCTAGCACAACCGTGTGTGTGTGCACCATGCACATATACAGCAAGTTTCACATGAACTGTTACTATGTGTGACGCATTCTTTTATTTTTGTAATGTCTTCTACAACCTACTAAATTACATGACCTATTAATGGGTCACTTTTTTTTAACAAATGCATATATATATAATATAGATCAAACCAGTCCATCCTAAAGGAAATCAGTCCTGAATATTCATTGGAAGGACTGATGCTGAAGCTGAAACTCCAATACTTTGGCCACCTGATGCGAAGAGCTGACTCACTGGAAAAGACCCTGATGCTGGGAAAGACTGAAGGTGGGAGGAGAAGGGGACGACAGAGGATAAGATGGTTCGATGGCATCACTGGTGATGGACAGGGAAGCCTTGTGTGCTGCAGTCCATGGGTAGCAAAGAGTTGGACACAACTGAGTGACTGAACTTAACTATGTGTGTATATACAAATAAAAGCAGGATACAATAAATGCCTGGGATATCAATACTTTGTCATATGTAATTTTCCTTCCATTATGGTTTTGTTCATTTGTTTTAGTCACACTATTCCCTCTATTAAAGGTACATTATTTCCATGACACAGAAATAAAAATATCCTACCCTTTCTTTCATTTACTATAATCCTTTCTCTGAGGTATTACTTTATCAATGCCTCTGGCTTACTGAATGGTTTTGAGAAGGTCTTGGTTTATTCTGAAGCTCCATTTTTTTTAGCTTACACATCTTAAATGGAACTTGATTTTTACATTATGTGCAGTACAGGCATTAAAATTTTTCACTAACTGAACAGCCAAATCAAGTGGAGGAAAACAGGCCTAAATCAGGAAACTGGATGAGAAAACTGCCTCTCCTTTTATGGAGAAGGAAACAGAACCCAGAAAGATGAACCCCCCCACCCCCACCCTATCCTCTGAACAGGCTGGTTGCAGACACAGGCAAGAATGCATAGGTATGGACATTTGGGCCAGCATCCCTCATCCCACAGCACACTGCCTGCCTGAAACCCCCCACTGGACCAAAGGACGCCAAATCCACCTCAGATTGATCCCCTTAGACCAAAATAATCCCATGATAAAACGGTTTTATCTAGAAGTAGTGACTCTTTAAGCATCCTTAAATCCGTTTTTGAACTTGCCAAATCCCTATTTTTAATCTCTCTTTACTATTATGTATTTTAAAATAGTTCATTCTTTGTTGCCAAGGAAGGGAGAGAAAACATTCACAGGTCACTTTAGAGAGTCAATCACAACTGTACCAAAAGTTTGTCTCTAAGAGCAAGTTAAATGCCCGGGGGCTCAGGTATCAAGAATCCACCTGCCAATGCATAAGACATGGGTTCGATCGCTTATCTGGGAAGATCTCACATGCCACAAAGCAACTAAGCCCGTGCACCACAACTACTCAGCCTGTACTCTAGAGATCAGGAACCATAACTACTGAAGCCCACACATCCTAGAGCCCATTCTCCTCAACAAGAAAAGTTACCGCAGTGAGAAGCCCATGCACTCCAACTAGAGAGTAGCCTCAGCTCGCTGCAACTAGAGAAAAGCCTGCTCAGCAATGAAGACCCAGCACAGCCAAAAAAATTTAATATTTTTTAAATATCCCAAATAAGTCAACCATCCTCGTCTCTTACGATTGAGGCCCAATGATATTCCAATGCATATTTACATATATAAAAATCACAAGTTAACTCTTATCACACCAGCTGAGAAAATATTATGTGGTAAAGCTTCTAGACATAGTGTGGGTCTACAGCACCTACTCCTACCTCTATACAGTTACAAGATGAGCTGTGGCAAGTTACTTTCCTCTCTCTGTCTCGCTTTCATCTGGAAAAGTGGGTAATAATGGTATTGATCTCGAAAGCTGATTTTAAGGATTAAGTGAGAAAATACATTTTGATGTCATTAGTGCTAAGAATCCAATATGTATTAGCCGTATATAAAAATTTTATTTTATGATGATTACATCTTGTGACTGATATTTCGCCACACCGCACATTAGTATTAATATGTTAATACAAGTTGCCATAGGGTTCTATATAACCAAATAAAGAATCCGTGCATGCATGCTCAGTCGTGTCCGATTATTTGTGATCCCATGGACTGTAGCCCACCAGGCTCCTCTGTCCATGGGATTTCCCAGGCAAGAATACTGGAGTGGGTTGTTAGTTCCTCCTCCAGGGGACATTCCTGATCCAGTGATCAAACCCATGTCTCCAGCTTACCAGGCAGCTTCTTCACCACTCAGCCACTGGGGAGGCCCCTAAAGAACTGGTAATTATTTCCAAATGTTTTCACATTAAAGCATACATCATTGAATTTGAGCCTGAGGCTCTTGTACAGAAATTGAATAACACAAATTTGTATTCTCTGTATCAGAATGGACGCAAATACCTTATAAACTAACCTTCACCAGCTTCCTAATGTATTTCCTTCTGTCTTCCTCTTCACATCTGTAAATGGGGCATAATGCTAGAAGATTGTGTGTATGCATGCTTAGTCGCTCAGTTGTGTCTGACTCTTTGCAAGCCCATGGACACTAGCCCGCCAGGCTCCTCTGTCCATGGGGATTCTTCAGGCGAGAATACTGGAGTGGGTTCTCATGCCCTCCTCCACGGGATCTTTCCAACCCAGGGATCGAACCCAGGTTTCCCACATTGCAGATGGATTCTTTACTGTCTGAGCCACCAGGGAAGCCCAAGAATACTGGAGTGGGTAGCCTATCCCTTCTCCAGAGGATCTTCCCAACCCAGGAATCAAACCAAGGTTCTTTACCAGCTGAGCTACTCAGAATTTTTTTTGAAGTTAAATGCACTGTTATGTGTTAATGTTTTATAAAATATCAGCAGTGACAGCAAGAAATTACACTCCTGCTCAGTTGGTAAGAATCCACCTGCAATGAGGGAGACCCGGGTTCAACCCCTGGGCTGGGAAGATCCCCTGGAAAAGGGAAAGGCTACCCACTCCAGTATTCTGGCCTAGAGAATTCCATGGACTGTATAGTCCATGGCGTCACAAAGAGTCAGACATGACTGAGTGACTTTCACTTTCAAGATAAAAAACTTATAACCAAGACTGGGAATTCCCTGGGGGTTCAGTGGTCCTAGGGGTCCAGTGTTCTTGCCTGGAGAATCCCAGGGATGGTGGAGCCTGGTGGGCTGCCATCTATGGGGTCGCACAGAGTCGGACACGACTGAAGCGACTTAGCAGCCAGTGGTTAGGACTCCCTGTTTTCATTGCTGAGGGCATGGATTCGATATCTGGTCAGGGAACTAAGATCCTGCTAGTCATGTGGCGAGGCCAAAAATCAAAATAACTAAATAAGTAAACATAAAAAAAAAAGCAAGACTGCCAACACTGGAAAGTGATAAAGTCAGTCAGATGTAAAATGCTGCTCTAAATTTGTTTTTAAGATACATGTATATGTATGGCTGAGTCCCTTTGCTGTTCACCTGAAAGTACCAAAACACTGTTAACTGGCTATATCCCAATACAAAATGTCAATGTATGGCAAAAACCACTACAATATTGTAAAGCAATTAGCCTCCAACTAAAATAAATAAATTTAAAAAATTAATTAATTTTAAAAATTATAAAAATAAATAAATTTGTTAAGAAACATAGTACTAATACTTGATTCTCCATGGCAAAACAGGGCATAATATTTTCCCCCTTGGACAATATACATACGCCTTTTCAGGCTACAAAATACAGAGTATAATCACAGCTTTGTAAAAAGCTATTAAAACACCTAATATGTTCCATTTATTCATAGGTATTAACAATGACAACAAAGTCCTTAATCAAATAAGTTTCACAAAAGCTGATTTAAAAAGTTAAACAGCTGTTCTAATGGCCCTACTTTTCAAAGTCTTTTGTAAGTTCATATGCATTATAAACTACCAGAGGAGGGGTATTTGATGCAGTGCCTCCCAATGTTTCTTGTAAATAAAATATTTATAGGAAATTTTAAAAAATCTCATAAATTGTACTAAACTGTTTATAATATAAACATATAAAATGTTTATCAAAGAGCATCTCACCAGAGTTCAAGGACTTCACCCAGGAAAGAGAGCTGGATGCTTGGAATTAGTCAGCCTCATTCCACCCAGCCCTAGACACCATTGCTTTTTGAAACCATTTTTTTTCTTACCAGCGACCTCTCAATCATTCAACTGGTAGCTTCTTTCCAGTGCTCACCTTTGGGAACTTCCATAACACCATGATCACTCTTCACAGAAATGACTTTGAGAGGCAGGATGATGACACAGTTAGGAGCTAGGAATCTGGTTGGTTGCTCATGCAGCCCATAAGACACCGTATAAGAAATTCAACTAGCCTGTTCAGAGAGGCCTGGCTGGCCCCCACCCATTCCAGCAGCCCCAGCTGATGGGCCAGCTGTTCTAGCCCCAGATGAGCTCCCGATTGAATACAGCTGCCTGAGTGATGCCAGTCAACACCACAAAGAGCAGAAGAACCTCCCAGATGAGCCCAGCCATGCCACAGAATCAAATGTGTCTTTGAAAAATGACAAGTCTTTTTCTCTGCCCATACTCATAGAAATGAAAAATAAAATGGTGAATTTCCTGGGGTAGGAGTGGAGGGCAACCTTCAGTTCTTCAGGAATCAAGTTACTGACTCTATTCACAGAGAGGAGAAAGACTTTAAAAATGGCCCCCATCAAAAAAGAGACTTCCCTGGTGGCTCAGACGGTAAAGCATCTGTCTATAATGCAGGAGACCCGGGTTCAAACCCTAGGTCGGGAAGATCTCCTGGAGAAGGAAATGGCAACCCACTCCAGTATTCTTGCCTGGAAAATCCCATGGACGGAGGAGCCTGGTAGGGTACAGTTCATGGGGTCGCAAAGAGTCAGACACGACTGAGCGACTTCACTTTCTTTCTTTCTTTCCCCATCAAAAAAAAAAAAAATCTTTAAAAAAAATAAAAGTAAAGGTTAAAATTCGGCCAAATTCAGGAAAATTGCTAATAAGTTAAATGAATGTATACAACTGCTTGAGAGTTACTTGAAATACATATTCAAAGTCTTGTGCATACTATTTTGACATACAGATCACTTATCAACAATTTTCCAAAGAAAACAACTTAAGAATTAAATGTTTTAGCTTTAGGATATTAACTGCAACATTTCTCACAACAGGAAGAAAACTTCTTGCAAAAGTTCCGTGTACAGCAATAAGTGGTTAAATGCATAATGTACAATCTATATATCAGCATGCAGTGGGTCTCTCAACTTAACTCTGTTTATTTACACATTCAGACAACTCTGCAGGGCTGTCCCTTCTTCCGTCCAGGCAGCTCAGGGACCCCACCAGGTTATAGGCAGATCTGCAAAATGCAGTGCTGAAAGGCCAGGTGAAACTCAGGATGGCAGTATTGATAATATAGCTCAGGGGGCCGGGGACGGGGGAAGGAAGACAGATGCAACCAAGCTTACAATGTGGCACACACTGGGTGCCATGAGTCCAACTGCCCACCTCCAGAGCAGTTGTTTGTTCCCATGACTATTTATGCCAGAAGTACTCATTCATGTAACTGTGGTTTCAATAAACATTACATTAATAGAATTTTTTTTTAAGTACTACAGCCAATTCAGAGGCAGAGAGCCAAGTTTGTGACAGCCATTCTAGAACCCACACTGTTTCTTTCCTGGGAACATCTTTTCAGAGGTGACTTTTTTCCCCTCTGTGCAGCCTGGTTTTTCTCTCTTCTGTATTTGATCAACTTCACATCAAAGAAGAAACTGGGTCTTGGCCACAGACTCATGGGAACACATCCTTGGGTTCCCAGGTGGCTCTGTGGTACTGGGCATAGCCTCCCTTGCTACATTGCCAGAAAGCAGTACCCTGCCCCACACTACCTGGTTATGAATCCCAGCAGCACCATCGACCAGCTGAAGGAGCCTGAGCAGGTTATTAACCTCTCTGTGCTTCAGATTCCTGAGTGCCCGAACCCAATGAGCGTGTTACACAGCCTACCTCATCGTGTCGGTGAAAGAAGCAAATGAGCACTTCACACAGCACCTCTCTAGCACAGGGCAAGTGCTCCATAAGCATAAGCAGCTGTTATTACCATTACTGTTCATATTTTTTCATCAAAGATTCCCAGCCCCTAGCAGAGTGTACTAAAGAGCTGTCAGGTGAGTGGAAGTAGGAACATTTGGTCCTGCATCTCCTGACCTAGACCATCTGTGAACTCCTCTTGGTATGGTTTCCGATCTAAAGTGCCCCACAGATTCTTACAAATACTGTGTCTTCTGTTGAATCCCTTCACTTCAACTTTTCATCTGTCCTCTGCTAACAACAAACCTGGGAAATAGAGTTAAATTACAAAGGAATCACACAGGGTAGATAGGATTTAAAAAACATAGGGGAACTGCAGTACAGGTTAGGTTTAACAAATGCCCTCCAAATGCCTGGGCAGGAAACCATGTAGACTGACAGTTTCAATATGTGTAAAAAAAAGTGTGTGTCCAGCCACATAAAAAGGCATTCTGCACTCATTTCCTGAGCAGACAGGAGGCAACATGGTAGCTTCACAATTTAAATTCTTAAAAGTATTTATTATTCAATAATTCTTTCTCCTTCTGCCCCACCCAGACATTTCTCGTTCCTCTTTTCTGACCATCCTAAAAGCCGAATATATCCTTCATCTCCATGGAAGTTGAGAATAAACACTGAAACCAATACACTCGCTCAGGCCTTCATCCGGCACTGTGTCAATGCAGGGTGCTGGTCTTCAATAAGCGCAGTCTTCCTAGGGCTCGACCACGTAGTCCCTTTTCAAGGTCACTGGTGTACTCATAGATTTGAAATGCCGCTGCCCATCTAAATACAACATGGACTCTGGAACACAAGAGAGAGTGCCCTGGATAAACCTAAGAAAATTACTGTACAAACACAAGCCCACCTGGGAACCCTGGGACAGCAATGGGAATGCAAACTTGACACCAGGCATGCAATGCTGGGCCAGAGAACAGGCTGCATACCCCAGGGAGTGGGCCTCAACTCCAGCCCTTTGGCAGGACCAGTCCTAACCACCAGTGGCCGCTTGCACTGGCACCAGCCCTTCAGACAATGGCCAGGCAGGCAGAACAGTAATGGCCACCTAAGGGCCATGAGGCACCCTGACCTTCAGGGCTGCAGAATCTCAAAAGCACAATCCCTTAAAGACATGCACTCGGGCAGATGGGCGTCAGAGTACTTCTTACAACAATCTGAAAGGAGAAAAATATCTTTGAAAGTTCCCCTTGTTAGGGACAAGCAGTCATTGTCACTTACCTCCATATGTTCTGGGGAAAACCAAGGGCACTTCCTTTTCCGACATGAACGTGAAATGAAAGACATTGGTGGTCATATGCTCTTTATCCTGAAGAGAGGCCACCTCACTGTGAACTCTGACTTGAATGTAATTCCCCTGAGTAAAGCAGACCTAAGTGATTAGGGACATGACAGTTAGTCAGTTGCATCAGGAAGAGGGAAGAAAGCAATCGTAAGACAAATGGTGGCTTTAAAATACAAAAGCCTCTCTTTTAGGCCCAAATAATAAAAGATTATATTTCCCTGTCTCATCACACACCTACCTGCGCAGAAAGAAACAGCAATGATCCCACCTCAACAGGTTTCTGAAACATGATATCATCCACGGCAACTATAAACGGTCGGGAACCACTACCGGGGAAAGATAATACTTGGGGTCAACTGTAAAATTCAGATGATCTCTAGTTTTTCCCTAATAATCTTCTAAAGCAACTTTAAAAGATCAAAGAATAAACCTAGAGGAGGAGGAAATAATCACACCAGTAAGGAATGGTAAGAGATGACACTGTGACCAGATCAGTGCCAAAATCATCTTTTCCCTGCTGCATGTCATCACCCCTTTTTCTCAGCAGGTCTTTAATGTACTAACTGACAGCATCAGAGCAAGAGCCTTCTAAAATAAATATCAGGAGGAAAGAGAGGGTGGGACGAATTGGAAGAGTAGCACTGACATATATATTCTAACACATGTAAAATAATAGCTAGTAAGAAACTGCTTATAACACAAGGAGCTCAGCTTGGTGCTCTGTCATGACCTAGAGGAGGAGAAGGGGAATGGAGTGGGAGGCTTAAGAGGGAGGGGATATATGTATACTTATAGCTAATTCATGTCATTGTACAGCAGAAACCAAGGCAACATTGTAAAGCAATTACATTCCAGTAAAAAATTATAAGTAAAAAACAAACCCATCTGGAACCAGTGTAGCATTTATTTCAAAACACTGTATATTACCAAACCCATTCAGACTGGTCCAAAATGTTTCCCTGAGTGTGGTAGTATAAACAGCTTCTCAGGAGTTAAGACTACCTTAAATCTGACTCACCCAAAGTTACAAGCAGTAGCCCATCCAAGTTCATATGCTTTCCTCATAAGGAAACCACCAAAGATTCGATTGAAAATGTTCCGCTCCTATAGGACATAAGATAAATATTAATAAATACAAGCTTGTGACTATTCAAATCTACAGAATAAGGAATTAACAATGCCAGAGAACAGAGGACAGTTGAAAAGCGGGTCAAATCTTAGATGAGAGTCATGAGTCCTAGTTATCCTGTTTAGAAGATTATTCACTAAGTTCCAATACCTGAGGGTGGCAAATATCCAAGCTCTTGAGTTTTGAATTCTCCATCCACACTGCATTAGGAGGCAAAACTCGACTTCGAAAACTTATGGTCCTGTGCAAATGGAGATTGAGGAAACCCTGTCAATGCCATAGCTCTGCTGCAGAAAAGTTACATATTTACAAACAATATCCAATATGTTCCAGCAAGTGTAGCTCTGGAGAAGGCCTACTTTCCCAACCCAGAATCTCACCATCCTAACTTACTTTGGATCCAGCGTGTTAAGAAACATCTCATGTATGGTTGTCCTCTCCTCGGCAGTGGGGGCCATTTTCAGTAACGACATGGAGCTGAAGGCGACCCTTCTCCCCTTGTTCACTGCAACAGGGGACAATAAGAGGGATCAGAAGGGCCACACTATAGCACAAGGTTCCTGTCCAGGGCTGCCTAGGACCCTATAAACACAGTATTTCCAGATTTTGAGAAGCCCACTGGAAATTGTACATTTATCCCAGAAAAGGCTGCTGAGGCTACATAAAACTTCCCGTGATTTTTTGCTTTCAGATGGAAATCATATCAACTCAGTGTGAGGTCACTTATAATCACCTTGACCTACAGCCCCAACCAGCAGTTATTTCATTAAGAGACAATTCGCATTTCATCAAAAATGAGAAAACAAATTACTTAATATTGTATGATCAATAAAATTATTCAAAGAATGGACTCTTTGGACACTTGACTGGTATGAGGAGTCCATACATACTCTTAAATAATTTCGTCTGCAACAGAGTTAATATGTTTTTTAAATTATATCTTATTATGAACAAATTAACATACATTCTCCCTCTAGAAAGAGCTCTTCTTCCTCTGGGCTTTCAAGAGTGAGTGGATTTACAAAGGCCGGCCTAAAGAGAAAAAAGAAAAAAAAATTAAGACACGCTGTTACCTAAAAAAAAAAAAAAAAAAAAAAAAAAACTGAAGATTTTTCATTTTAGGTAATGCTACTGACAGCTTCACATAAGAGCTCTGGAACAATCAGGGAAGCCTTCTGGACAGACTTATCTTCACACTAGAAAGTTCACATTGTAAAAAAGGATATGGCCACTTGTCCAAATGTTTCACCTGACTCTAATTATGAGGAAATAGCCAAAAACAGGTTGTAAAAATTCTGTAAGACAACTGGCCTGGACTCTTCAAAAATGTTAATGTTTTTTCCAGGCAAGCAACATATTCAATCCCTATCAAATTGCCATGGCATTTTTCACAGAATCAGAACAAAAATATTTTAAACCTGTATGCAAACACAAAAGACTCTGAATAACCACAGCAATCCTGAGCAAGAAAAACGGAGCTGGAGGAATCAAGGTCCTCAACTTCAGACCATACTACAAAGCTACAGTAATCAAAACTATATGGTATAGGCACAAAAACATACATATAGACCAATGGAGCAGTATACAAAGCCCAGAAATAAACCCATGCATTTATGGTTAATTAATCTACCACAAAGGAGGCAAGAATAAATCATCCATGGAGAAAAGACAGTCTCTTCAATAAGTGGTGCTGGGAAAACTGGACAGCTACATGTAAAAAAATGAAATTAGAACATTCTCTAATACCATACATAAAAATAAACTCAAAATGGATTAAAGACCTAAATGTAAGGCAAAGTACTACAGAATTCCTAGAGGAAAATATAGGCAAGATACTCTGACATAAATAGCAGCAATATCTTTTTGGATCTGTCTCCTAGAGTAATGGAAATAAAAACAAACAAAAAAAGAAACAAATGGGACCTAACTACCCTTATGGCAGAAAGTGAAGAAGAACTAAAGAGACTCTTGATGAAAGTGAAAGAGGAGAGTGAAAAAGTTGGCTTAAAGCTCATCATAGCATCCGGTCCCATCACTTTATGGCAAATAGATGGGGAAACAGTGGAAACAGTGGCTGACTTTACTTTGGGGGTCTCCAAAATCACTGCAGATGGTGATTGCAGCCATGAAATTAAAAGACGCTTACTCCTTGGAAGGAAAGTTATGACCAACCTAGACAGCATATTAAAAAGCAGAGACATTACTTTGTCAACAAAGGTCCATCTAGTCAAGGCTATGGTTTTTCCAGTGGTCATGTATGGATGTGAGAGTTGGACTATAAAGAAAGCTGAGTGCTGAAGAATTGATGCTTTGAACTGTGGTGTTGGATAAGACTCTTGAGAGTCCCTTGGACTGCAAGGAGATCCAACCAGTCCATCCTAAAGGAAATCAGTCCTGGGTGTTCACTGGAAGGACTGATGTTGAAGCTGAAACTCCAATATTTTGGCCACCTGATGTGAAGAGCTGACTCATTTGAAAAGACCTTGATGTTGGGAAAGATTGAAGGCAGGAGAAGGGGACAACAGATGATGAGATGGTTAGATGGCATCACCGACTCAATGGACATGAGTTTGAGTAAACTCCAGGAGTTGGTGATGGACAGGGAGGCCTGGCATGCTGTGGTTCATGGGGTTGCAAAGAGTCAGACACAGCTGAGCAACTGAACTGAACTGAATCAAATGTAAAAGCTTTTGCACAGCAAAGGAAACTATAAACAAAATGAAAAGACAACCTACATACTGGGAGAAAATATTCGCAAATGATACAACTGACAAAGGATTAATCTCCAAAATATACAAACAGCTCATATAGCTCAATATCAAAACAAACAATCCAACAAAACATGGGCAGAAGATATAAATAAACATTTCTCCAAAGAAGACACACAGATGGCCAAAAGGCACATGAAAAGATGCAAAACATTGCTAATTATTAGAGAAATGCAAATAAAAACTACAGTGAGGTCATCACCTCACATAGGTCAGAATGGCCATCATCAAAAAGTCTACAAATAGTAAATGCTGGAAAGGGTGTGGAGAAAAGGGAACCCTCCTACACTGTTGGTAGGAATGTAAATTGGTGCAACCATTATGGAAAACAGTATGGAGGTTTCTTAAAAAACTAAAAACAGAGCTACCATATGATCCAATGATCCCACTCCTGGGCATATACCTAAAGAAAACCATAATTCAAAACGATACATTCACCCTAATGTTCACTGCAGCACTATTTACAATAACCAAGGCATGGAAGCAACCTAAGTATCCATCAACAGAGGAATGGATAAAGACGATATGCAAAGAAATAGAGGAAAACAACAGAATGAAATATTATTTAGCCATAAAAAAGAATGAAATAATGCCATCTGAAGCAACGTGGAGAGACCTAGAGATCATCATACTAAGTAAAATAAGCAAAAGACAAGTATCATATGATATCCCTTATATGTGGAATCTAAAAAAATGATACAAATAAACTTGTTTACAAAACAGAAATAGACTCACAAACAGAACACAAACTTATGGTTACCAAAGGGGGAAGTGGGGAGATAAATTGGGAGTTTGGGATTTACATATACACATCACTATATGTAAAATAGATAAGCAGCAAGGACCTACTGTATAATACAAGGAGTTAGAGTCAATATTTAATAATAATCATATGGGAAAAGAATCTGAAAAAGTGTATCTATATATATAGAGAGAGATACATAACTGAATCACTTTGCTGTATACCTGAAACTAACACAGTATTGTACATCAACTATACTTCAGTAAAAAACTTTAAAAAGTCAGTGTCTTAAAAGACAGAAAGTGCCAGGGCGATTGTTTTAAGGGGAATTATTTAAAGAAACATGATAATAACATATAATGTGTGCTTAGTCGCTCAGTTGTGTCTGACTCTTTGTGACCCCATGGACTGTAGCCCACCAGGCCCCTCTGTCCATGGGGATTCTCCAGGCACGAATACTGGCTTGGGTTGCCATACCCTCCTCCAGGGGATCTTTCCAACCCAGGGATCAAATCCAGGTCTCCCGCATTGCAGATATATTCTTTACCATCTGAACCATCAGGGAAGCCCCAACAGTATATAATACATGGTCCTTAATCAGACCCTGACTCAAGAGAAAAGGTTATAAAGAATATTTTAGGGACAACTGGCATGGTTTGAATATGGATCAAATATCAGAAACAATAATTGTATAACTGTTAAATTTCTTGGATATAATAAAGTTGCTGACATTATATAGGAGAATCGCCTTATTCTTAGGAGATACATGTTGAATTATTTATGGGTAAAATAGTCTCAACCTTACTCCGAAACAATTACATGAGGAAAAGTGTATGTATTTGTATTTACTGAGAAAGGGCAAGAGTAAGGTACAAGTGGAAAAATGTTAACTTGAGAACTTAGGTGAAGGGTATATGGGTGCTCATTGCATTATTCTTTCTACATTCCTGGAGGTGTCAAATTTTTCAAAATACACAGAGAAAAGGGATAATCCTTCACTATGGTAGAATCCAAAGGTTGGATGAAACAAAAATGGAAACAAAAGTACTGAAATAGCAGCTTGGAAAATTAGAATGCATCAGCTGGGTGAGAAACTTTAAGTAATGCCTTCAGTGCTGGAAAAGGAGCCCCAGGTCAGCCATTAGGAGCAGCAGGTCAGCTGGAAGTGGCTGGAGGAGATAGAGAAGACAGGTGGATACTTCACTCAGATAAGAGTCACCAAGGGGGTTTTTTCTCTTAACTTGGGTCTCGAAGTCAGTTTTCCATGCAGCAAAAGAGATTTCTCATTGAAGACTCCTAACTCAAATTTCTGAAACAAATCAGACTTCTCATAGGCCTCCAGACTCCATCCTATACAATAGCAATCCTATAACGTTCCCTCCTACCCCACTTCCACACACATAGTTAAATAGTTTTTCCCAGTTTGAATGCCTTGGGTGTAACTGGCACTAGGAACCAAGAATTCAATGTAAGAAAGAAAAGATAGGGAATAAAGCTTTAAAGTATGTATAGCTAAACTTTGCTTGGAAATGACAGTATAAATTTATGAGGTTTTTTTCTTTTTAACATACATTCAAGCTCTGTCCACTAAAAAAGCCTAGAAACAATGACAAACTAATAAAAACATATAGTTCTAGTGCCCAGATTTAATGGT
The DNA here is from genome assembly GCA_024291935.2 of Okapia johnstoni. Classification (NCBI taxonomy): domain Eukaryota; kingdom Metazoa; phylum Chordata; class Mammalia; order Artiodactyla; family Giraffidae; genus Okapia; species Okapia johnstoni. The sequence continues at coordinate 18,699,646 of CM044305.1, forward strand.
GTTTCCCATTAAAAGGAACCTGAGGACTCCTTGGAGAAATAGCTGATAGCAGGCCTGGGGCAGGAAATGTATAGGATAAGTTCAAGGTATCTCATTGTACCAGAGAGCAGAAAGTTATCAAAGACTAGGAAATGTAAAAATAGCTCATCACAGGAGGCAGCTTAAAGGAGTTCCCACTGACCAAAGATGTTCATTCCAAGGAACAGGCAGAACAATGGCTGCAATTTACTGAAACATATGTACTATATTAAAATTCATGAACTCACAGTGATACTTTCTTAAAAAGCAAAAAAGGTAGAAAAACTGTCATCACTAGCTAGTAAATGTGTAAATAAAGGAAATAATGAAACATTGATCCTGATTTTCCTTGACAAACCAAACTGCCCTAGCTGGTAAAGGCAAAGTCTTCTTTACAGATCTCTGGCTAAGAAATACAGAAAGAATGTCAGAATTTGAGAATCATTTTATATCCTCCAATGAAAATGATTAAACTGCTAATCAGCAAGGGAGATTAAAAGCACTGAAGGAAGACTGATGGGAAACTAGCTATCTGTAAGATGTACACGGGAGACATCTTTACTGTACTACACTTGCGGATTATTGTTGATCATAAGAGTATAAACTGAAGTGCATAATGGAAAGATCAGTCTGTTGCTACTTGAACACATACACTAATCTTACCTTTACATATGAGTGGGAAAATCTGACATGATACAGTACAGAGCCAGCATCACCTAGGAAGAGCTCTCAGCAAATACTCTAACTAAGCTTTTACATCTAACATCAATTTACAGAAAGTACGAGGGATAGTGAAACAAGTAAAAAAAAAAATACCACGAAGAAGCAATGAGACAAATCCAGAAAGTGAGACACTGTATAGAACAATGAATCTGGGCTTTCACCCACTTCATGAGAAGGGGTAAAGGACAGGTTGGTGCACACAACCATTCCAGATTAACACAGGCTGAAGAGATTGCACAATTTTATGAATACACTAAAAGCCATTAAACTGTACACTTTCAATCAGTGAATTGTATGATATGTGAATTATATCTCAATAAAGCTGTGAACAAAAAAAGCAGACTTAAGAGACATAAAAATCAAATGCAGTAAGTGGACCTTGTTTGGATCCTGATTTAAATAAATTATTAAAAAGGTAATTGGGGGAAAAGTGAACATGAACTATTAGAATACATTAAATACTTACTATTATTTGTTAGGTGTGCTAGTGGTAATGTAGTTATTCAAGAAAATAACCTCATTTTTAAAGCAATGCCTACACTAAGGTATTTAGAGGTGAAATGTCATTATATCTGGAATTTACTTTAAAATATAAAGAAAATAATATACCTTTTAAAAAGAAGCAAATATGGCAAAATGTCAAAACTCTTAAGTCTAGGTGATGGTATCCAGAAATTTATTAGTCTTCTCTCCAGTTTTCACATATCTCTAGATATTTGAAAAATATATTTAAGGACTTCCCTGTAGCTCAGATGGTAAAGACTCTTGCTGCAATGCAGGAGCCCTGTGTTCAGTCCCTGGGTCCAGAAGATCCTCTGGAGAAGGGAATGGCAATCCACTCCAGTATTCTTGCCTGGAGAATCCCATGGACAGAGTAGCCTAGCAGGCTACAGTCCATGGGGTTGCAAAGAGTTGGACAAAATTGAGTGAAATTTATTAGATCTAGAATAAATTTAGAAATTTAATTAATTAAATCTAGAAACTTATTAAAGTTTTCTCTCCAGTTTTCAGACATCTCCATATATTTGAAAAAAATATATTTTATATTTTTCAAAGAACAGGAAAAAAGAAGAAAAAAATAGGTAAAAAAAAAAAAAAAAAAAACAGTGATTACCCTTTATTTTCAGAATCACGAGCCACCATTACAAATGTCGCATCCAAAACAGGAGAAAATTCATTGCCATGTAACTAGAGAACAAAGAAAAGAAAATACAGATGTAAGAAATGCATTTAGTGGGACAGGGAGGCCTAGCGTGCTGCAATTCATGGGGTCGCAAAGAGACGGACACGACTGAGCAACTGAACTGAACTGTGAAAACCTAGTACAATCTTAACAGATACCAGAGCCTTCAGAAAAGGGTGAAATTAGCAAAAGAGGACGAGTGCATTCATTAATCACCATCTGCTGATATGCCAGAAACATGACTAGGCTCTGGTGGGTGGCAGGGAGTGACAGCAAGATCAAGGAATCTGTGGTCTAGCAGAGAATGGAGACACCTCCAAAACCCAAACAGTGCACAGAGTGAGAAGGCCTGGGATGGGCACAAGCTATGGGCCTTGGAGCTGTATGACTGGGACCCAGGGCAAAGGTCGCAGAGGGACCTTATGCATCACCATCACTTAAGTGTAACCATCTTGCAGAAGGCTGGCTTTCTTCAGGCCTACCTGTCCTCCCAAAGGCACACACAGCCAGGCAGACCTCCCGTTGCTTACCCATACATTCAAAATTTCTGGAAACTTGAGTGTGCCAACTACTAGGATGTGCCTGTTTCCTTAGCCCAGCACAGGGGCTTCCAAGAAGGGATAAGATGAGTGACAATTCTGTGGATTAAGCTAAATATGTACAATGCAGAGTTCATCAAGATTTTAAGGTATTTTTTTACCCCCTAGGAGTCTGTACTTCTGGAGAAGGCAATGGCACCCCACTCCAGTACTCTTGCCTGGAAAATCCCATGGACGGAGGAGGCTGGTAGGCTGCAGTCCATGGGGTAGCAAAGAGTCGGACACGACTGAGCGACTTCACTTTCCCTTTTTACTTTTATGCATTGGAGAAGGAAATGGCAACCCACTCCAGTATTCTTGCCTGGAGAATCCCAGGGATGGCGGAGCCTGGTGGGCTGCCGTCTATGGGGTAGCACAGAGTTGGACACAACTGAAGCGTCTTAGCAGCAGCAGCAGCAGTAGCAGTCTGTACTTCCAGGAAAGTTATATCCTCAAGTCTTAACGTAACCTGGGGTTATAGTTGGTTCCATCCTCAACAAACCTCATCACTAGTCCTCATGACCAATATCCATTCAACCCCTTATGAGCCCTCCCCTTCAACTTTGGGAAGAGTCTCCCCCATATTACTATGTCCCTGTCCTGTTCAAACCTTCCAAGAGTTCCTCCTTTCTCCCAGCATCTGTTCTAAGCCTGCTGGAAAGCCTCTGCTACCGAGCCCAGATTTCTCTCCAGTTGTTCACCAAACATTCCCCTCGTGCCTGCACCTTTTTCTCTAGCCACAGCTAACAACTTGGAGGTCCTGGAATGTCCCATTTTGTCACCTGAGCCCCTCCCCTCCACATCTTTGCCTGATACCTTCCTCAGGGCAGCATTCCTCTAGATACTCCTCCCCATCCCCTACTCCCCAGAGTTGATCATTCCCATCCTTTTTTTGCCACCTAAGTGGAAACAAAGGCCTCTTCTGACAGTGGTTCTCAACATAAGCTAGGAAGATATCACCCCCTAGGGGCATCTGGAAACGGGCAGGGCTGGTGATGGTTGCCATGAGCTGAGGGACATTACTAGCACAGCACAGGTAACACTTCACAATGCAGGGGAAGGTCCTGCAGAACAAAGAATTCTCCCACGTACAATGCTAACAGTGTCCCTGTTGAGAAATGGTGCACAGTACTTAATTTGTGCTTAGTCGCTCAGTCGTGTCCGATCTTTGTGACCCTTTGGACTATAGCTCACCAGGCTCCTCTATCCATGGGATTTTTCAGGCAAGAACACTGGAGTGGATTTGCCGTTTCCTCCTCCGGGGGATCTTCCTGACCCGGGGATTGAACCCACGTCTCCCGTGTCTCCTGCATTGAAGGTGGATTCTTTACCACTGAGCCATCAGGGAAGCCCACTGAATTGAATATACCATAAAGATTTACTTACGTGTCTGTCTTCCTACTGCACCGAGAGCTCCTTGAGGACAAAGACCATTTTTATTCACATTTGTATCCCAGCAACTGGCACAAAGACTGGCAGACAGCAGATACCCAATCAATGATTGTCAATGAATGAACAGAGGCAGCTAACTCTTGAACACTACTAGAGTGTGAACTCCGAGAGTGGAACTTTCTCTGTTTTGCTCACTGCTGTATACCGAGCACAGATGGCACACCCCATATATCACTGCAAAGTCAGTGTTAAATGTTGGCCACCAGGAAGTGGGCTAGATGACTCATTCCCAGATCTCCTTGGGAATGCGCACATAGTCAAACAGAAAAAAACACATACGTATAGAGCTCTGTAGAGCAGAGGATAGCAGGAGCCAGAAGAGAGGGACGTGGGGAAGGAACAGGTACTATGAACTGAAAGGATCAGGGACAGATTGGAGCATGAAGTGACCTGGAAGCAGAGGTGGAATGGGGATATGGGGAGCCACTGCCCAAGAAATCCTGGCAAAAGGAAAATGTACACTAGGATACTCATCCACTCACCTACTGTGTAATGTTCCAGTTTATTATAATCAATGTGCACTAGGGCTAAGCATCATGGATGCAAAACAAACAACTCTATTCTTAGGATGCTCAAGGTCTCCAGTGGTGTGCTCTAAGAAAGTGTGTGAACCAGCCACCAGGTAGGTTGGTGCTGTTTATGGAGCATCTTAGATCCTAACTGGTGTCTCAGATGGTAAAGAATCAGCCTGCAGGAGACCTGGGTTCAATCCCTGGGTCAGGAAGATCCCCCGGAGAAGGAAATGGCAGCCCACTCCAGTATTCCTGCCTGGAGAATTCCATGGACAGAGGAGCCTGGTGGGCTGCAGTCTGTGGGGGTCACAGAGAGTCGGACACAACTGAGTGACTAACACTTTAGATCCTAACTAGTCAAAGGAATTTAAACTTTGAACCACAGATAATGGCCACTGAAGGGTTCTGAGAAGGGAATTGATGTGACTGAAGATCGGCTGTGGAAGATCTATCTGGTAGATACGTGTAAAATTAAGACAGAAGAGACTAAAGGCAGGCAGAAAAATTAAAAGACAGCTAAGATGTTCACACAAGAGGCAGTGAGGGCTTGAATGAAACTCAGAGGCCAGGGGGAAGGGGAAGTGAAGACTCTGGTGAGAAACAGTGGTTGATGAATCTGCAAGACTTAGCAAAAGGTTGCATGGGACAGGGAAACATTAAAGCTTTCACAAAGGTCTGGAGCTGGGAGAAACAGGAGGGTAGGAAAGGGGAAAGCGAAGGAGAATCAGGATTGGAAAGGAAGCTGACACAGTCTGGAACACACTGGACTTGGGCGACAGCAAGAGTACACATGGGAGAGAGATCTATGGGAACCCCAAAAGGGAGGTCTGAAGGTCAAGCCTAGAAGAAATCTGGAACCATCTCCATAGCAATGATGACAAATTAACATAATTGGCAACATTTGATTAGTGGCTACTGTGGTTAACCAAACAGCATCTCAGAGAGGGCAAGACATCTGCCCACAGTCACATGGCTAAAAAACAGCAGAGTTAGGATTTTTTTTTTTGGCCCACACTATGTGGCATGTGGGATCCTAGTCCCCCGACCAGGGATCGAACCCATGCCCCTTGCAGTGGAAGTGTGGAGTCTTAGCCACTAAACTGCCAGGGAAGTCCCAGAGCTGGGATCTGAACCTACATTTTAGCCAAACCAGAGGCAGGGTATCTATTGCCAAGCTCCCTCTCTGGAATAAAAGATCACTTAAGGCAAGAGTTATTCATCAAAATGGCCAATGAGAAATGCAAATTTAAAACAAAAGTGTATTTCTGACACTGATTTTTCACTGGCTCTCTTCCTAATAATTCCTTTATCTCTTTTTCAACCTATTTGTCCAAGATTTCTTAGAAAGCAGGTCTTATGCCAAGAATCCACTGTGAATCAACCATTAGGACTAAGAAAGGAAGTGAACAAATCATAGCACTATCCCCAACAACTTCGTTAGGTTTTAAAAGCAGTATTATTATTATTTAAAAGCAGCAACAAGAGAGTTTTAAAAATTCAACTGTTTACATACAGTATCAAATTTTAAAAGTACCTTTTTGTTTATTTAACTTAAATGCAGAGTACATCATGTGAAATGCTGGGCTGGATGAAGCACAAGCTGGAATCAAGATTGCTGGGAGAAATATCAATAACCTCAGATATGCAGATGACACCACCCTTATGGCAGAAAGTGAAGAAGAACTAAAGAGCCTCTTGAAAGTGAAAGAGAGTGAAAAAGTTGGCTTAAAACTCAACATTCAGAAAACTAAGATCATGGCATCTGGTCCCATCACTTCACAGCAAATAGATGGAGAAAACAATGAAAACACTGACAGACTTTATTTTCTTGGGCTCCAAAATCACTGCAGATGGTGACCGCAGCCATGAAATTAAGACACTTGCTCCTTGGAAGAAAAGCTATGATGAACCTAGACAGCATTTTAAAAAGCAGAGACATTACTCTACCAACAAAGGTCTGTCTAGTCAAAGCTATGGTTTTTCTAGTAGTCATGTACGGATGTGAGAGTTGGACTATAAAGAAAGCTGAGCACCAAAGAATTGATGCTTTTGAACTGTGGTGTTGGTGAAGACTCTTGAGAGTCTCTTGGACTGCAAGGAGATCCAACCAGTCAATTCTAAAGGAAATCAGTCCTGAATATTCATTGGAAGGACTGATGCTCAAGCTGAAACTCCAATACTTTGGCCATCTGATGCAAAGAACTGAGACTGGAAAAAACCCTGATGCTGGGCAAGATTGAAAGCGGGAGGAGAAGGGGACACAGAGGATAAGATGGCTGGATGGCATCACCAACTCGATGGACATGAGTTTGAGTAAGCTTCGGGAGTTGGCAATGGACAGAGAAGCTTGCAGTGCTGCAATCCATGGGGTCGCAAAGAGTTGGACACAACTGAGCGACTGATCTGAACTGATTTTGACAAAATAATTTTAATTACTGCAGAGCAACCTTCAGACTTTTTCCAAAAGGTGAAATGCTTCATAATTTCATAACAGAAAAGAAAAATGTATCTGAATGATAGATCCATCTAATACCCTGATATAACTAAGTTGTTCTTAGATAAGTTTTCACAATGAAATGTTAAACATACTCTGAATTATTTGATTTCTGTACTATTATCTTCAAGGTACCTTTTCTTGACAAATTTCTTCATCTCTTTTTAAAAAAATATTTATTAATTTATTTGGCTGTGCCGAGTCTTAGCAGCATTTGAACTCTTAGTTGCAGCATGTAGGATCTAGTTCCCTGACAAGGGACTAAACCCGGGCCCCCTGCATGAGGAGCACAGAGTCTTAGCCACTAGGCCACCAGGGAAGTCCTTCATTACCTTATAATAGCTGTTCTGACTTGTGCTCATCAGAGAGGCTGTTCCTAGATGCTACAGTAATCTAAGTGACTGTTATGGGTTGAACTGTGTCCCCCAACAAGATATGTTGATGTCCTAACCCTCAGTACAGGTGAAGGTGACTGTATTTAGACAGAGGGTTGTTGCAGATATAATCAGGTAAGATGAGGTCACACTGGAGTAGGTGGGCCCTTACTCCAGTATTATTGATGCCCTTATAAGAATAGAAGAGACATAGAAACACAAGAGGAAAATGCTATGTAATGAAGAAGGAAGACAATGAGTGTTACAACTACAAGCCAAGGAGTGCCAAAAAGCCAGTAAACCACTAGAAGCTAGGAAGAAGCAAAGAAGGCTTCTCCTATACAGGTTTTAGAGGGAGCATAGTCCTGCTGAGACCTTAATTTTGGATTCCTAGCCTTGCAATTGTAAAACAATTAATTTCTGTTGTTTTAAGCCATTTGGTTTGTAGCACTTTGCTACAGCAGTCCTAAGAAACTAACAGTGACCAATTCCATTTATGTTTAACAGAACTCAGATTGTTGTGAAATTCTCTGGGGTAAAACCAGAAACAAGTACTTTAATATGGAGCTATATATGATTTGAAAATAATAAACACTAAGCATAAACACCAAATAATCTGTCTTTGTCCAGGAGGATACTAATACACCATCTGTATGATGTGAACTTGAATTGCTCTTCTATAAGTGGAAAACATAAAACTATACACCTGTCTATGGATAGATAGGTTAAGTAAGCTTTTCTTTCACTGAGGCTAGCTGGCTGTATTAGAAAAAGGGGGCAGACTTTGGGCACAGACACACCTGGAACATATGCATCTTCACTTCCATAGATGTCTTCCCAACCCAACTAACATGGCCACTGAACTTGATGTCCTGTTCTGGGCTCAAACTCTTCTTACGCATATCTACAAAACAGAAAATCAACCTGAGCACAAACCATACTCCAACTTTTCTGTACTGTAAATGGACATATTTCATTTGAAATTTTCATAAATTCCACTATATTTTTTGTCTTGAAAACTAAAAACATTCCTTTTTGACATACTTAAGACATGTGTATGTCTTTCTGAAAAATAAGGCAATGCAAAGAATATAAAAAGTGAAACCAGAATCATGCAAAACCCTTCCACTCGAAGATAATCATAAAAAACATGTTGGTACATTTTCCTATGCATATACATATATATACATAAAAAATTCCTCCATAAAAGGAAAATATTTTCTCTAATATCAATATTTTATAATTACTAAAAATTCTAGTATGCCAAGAAAATAATATCACTTACCAATCTTGTCCACCAGGGCTGTAACTATTGATAAAGGAGACATCTTAGTTGAATGAAGTCTGCTGTGCATGTAGCAAATAAGAACTGTAGGAAAATAGAAGAGAACCCAATAAAGGAAAAAGCAAAATTATTTTTTAATGTTCACAATTCACTCCTTGAAATTCATAAACAGTTTTATCTGGTTTTGAAGATCCAATTCCCCATATCCCACTAGTGGTCATATCCCAGAACCAAAGATTTTGATACATTAATGAGATCTAGAAATCCTATAATCTGACTGTCCGTTGAATTTTAGCTCTGATGAGGAAACTGAAGCCAAAGCCCAGGCCTACCAGGTGGCTTATTATCACTCAACCAAGGTATGGTGCCTAAGTCAGAAAAAAACCCCAACACAGGAGTCTGAAAACATCAAACTTCTTCAAAAAAGAGAAATAAAAGACAAGGACTCACCTACCTGTTTTCCTCTTGACTCTTACCAAATCATGAAGCTTTTATTTGGCTTAGAGCTCTCCCTCCTTCCCCATAATACCCTCGACTCCTACACTACCCCGTGGTGATCTGTGTACTTCCCATATTTTAACAAGTATGTACAGGTGCCAAGAATGACTCTATGTACCTTACAAATATCAACTCATTTAAAATTGAAGTGTACTTCTTCAATAGCATCCCTGCCTACCCTATGACTCATTCAAATTTGTATCATCAACCCTCAGGACTGGGTCTGTGCTCAGTATCTGCTGAGTAACAATAAACTCTTCCATTCATGCACCTGCTAAAGGATGTACTGGGAGGGGGATGAGGAGCGAAAAGCAAGAAACTCCATTTGCAAACCTTTATGGTACCCAGAAAGGGAATTGTGAGTGTCTGACCTACGGCACATTAGTGGAAATGAAGACAAGAGAAAAGTTCCAAGAGCTAAGAAGAAGGCAGGTTTGACAAGACTTGAATTAACTCAGGTATCTAACTTGCATGAGTGAAGACGATGTACCATTCACTGAGAAAAAGGATATATACAGGAAGAACAGAGTGGACTATTTTTAACACACTGAATTCAGGAAGTCCATGGCAGATCCAAATGAAGATGGCCAAAAGAGGACAAACTGGTCTGCAACTCACAAGAGCAGGCCAGGAAACGTACCTTATGTAACTCCCATACTAGAATTGATGCTTTTGAACCATGGTGTTGGAGAAGACTCTTGAGAGTCCCTTGGACAGCAAGAAGATCAAACCAGTCAATCCTAAAGGAAATCAACCCTGAATATTCATTGGGAGGACTGATACTGAAGCTCCAATACTTTGGCCACCTGATACAAAGAGACCCCGATGCTGGGAAAGATTGAGGGCGGAAGGAGAAGAGGACGACAGAGCTTCTCTTGTTGTGGAGCACAGGCTCCAGGTGAATGGGCTCCAGTCATTGTGGCACGTGGGCTCAGTAGTTGTGGTGCACAGGTTTAGTTGCTCGGTGGGATGTGGCTCTCCCCAGACCAGGGATTGAACCTGTGTCCCCTGCATTGGCAGGCGGATTCTTTACCACTGAGCCACCAGGGAAGCCCCCATTTTTGATTGGCTTCTTTATCTTTTTCTTATTCATTTGTAGTAACCCTTTTATATAGTTTATTATTTTCTTCATTCTTCTTTTTGGTTACTTTTTCTTGCAGACATGTGCTAGGGTTTTTGTTGTTGTTGTTAGTAGTGTCTTTGGTCATATGGGAGTTTTTCAATTTAAAGCAGTCAAATTTAGCAATCCATTTTGAACTAAGAGTATTACTAGGTGCAAGCAGGTTTTGAATTTTTATATTTTCATGGTGAATTTTTCCTGTTCTCATGTTTGTGCCTCTTTATACTGGTTTTCATTTAAGTACATTTTAATGAAATAAATACAGCTAATACAGGAGGAGAAGGGGATGACAGAAGATGAGATGGTTGGATGGCATCACCAACTCAATGGGCATGAGTTTGAACAAACTCTGAGAGATGGTGAAGGACAGGAAAGCCTGGTATCCATGGGATCAAACACGACTGAGCAACTCAACAATACTGAGAACAACTGAAGCACTGGGATTCGAGATTTATAGACAAAGTGCATCTATCAACAACAAAAAGGGGCAGAAGACAACACCCTGGAGATCAGCAACATTTAAAGGATCAACAGAGAAAGAGGAAGCTACAAAGGAGACTGGGAAGTAGCAGCTTGAGAGGTGGGAGGAAATATCGGCAACGCCCACAGGTGAGTTTGACATTGTCAGGAGCTGCAAAGGGGTCATGTATGCCGAGAAGCACCTGTGAGATCACGCAGTAAGGCAGCAACAGAGTGCTTGGCATGATCAGCTCAATGACACAGAGGAGCAGAAGCCAGAACACAAAGTTAGCTCTCAAGTGAGAGGGAAAGAAAACTGGAGAGTGCTATAAGGGAAGGGGAATTTACCTATTTTTCATTGTAAGACTCAAGAGCCTTGAATATGTTTAGAAACTGAGGGAAAAGTGAAGTTGAGCAAAGGCTTAAGATACAAGGGAGAAAGTGTATGTGATAAAAGGTGAGTTTCTTGAAGAAAGGGATAGAACGGTATCAAATGAACAAGTAAAAGGGACTAGCCATCTACATGAGGTGATGAAGAAAAACAGAATAGTGGCAGGGGAATTTGTGTATTTAAGCTAAGCATTAGTCACTGAGTCATGTCCAACTCTTTGTGACTCCCCCGGACTGTAGCCCACCCGATTCCTCTATCCATGGAATTCTCCAGGCAAGAATACTGGAGTGGGTAGCCATTCCTTTCTCCAGGGGATCTTCCCACACCAGGTATCAAACCAGTGTCTCCTTCACTGGCAGGCACTGCAGGCAGATTCTTCATCATCTGAGCCACCAGGGAAGCCCATTTATTTAGGGATACCTAATTAAACCAAAGTCAAGTGAGTGTGTTTGTGTGTGTGAGAGAGAGAGACAGAGAAAGATCTTTTTTTAAGAGCCAGTAAGAATTTTTAGGGCTTCCCAGGTGGCACTAGTGGTAAAGAACTCGCCTGCAATGCAGGAGACAGAGGAGACACGGGTTCAGTTCCTGGGTTCAGAAGATCCCCTGGAGAAGGAAATGGCAACCCACTCCAATATTCTCACCTGGAGAATTCCATGGACAGAGGAGCCTGGTGGGCTACTGTCCACAGTGTCACATAGAGTCGGACACAACTGAGCAACTAACATTCACTAACTTACGAATTTTTAAGCAAGTTGATTACTTTCAAGAAAAACGTAGCTAGGTGTAACCCCAACAATGGATTTACGTCTCTATTTTAAAGATTAATAGAGCCTTTCTTTAAATGCTTTCCCAACAGTTCAGTCCAAAGGCCATACAACAGGAGCAAGCAGCACAGCCCCAAATCGAGTGCTGAAACCCAAGTGGGGTCAGGAGGACACACTGGCCCAGCATGCTGCAGCCTGAGCACAATGAGGAGGGTGACCTGCAGAAGGTGACCTGGTACAGAGCAGCACCCCAGCGAGGTGAGGGGAGCGTCCATGAGGATTTTGAGGTGGCAGTCATATGAAACTGGCTATATACAGGGGAACTGATCAAATAACTAACTATATTCTGGATAATGGAACCAGCTGGAGAAGGGAATTACAAATGTGAAAAGGGAGGAATGAAGAATGAACCTGTGGCTGGATGAGAATTGGGACTATCAGTATGAACCCAGGGTTCCAACAGACAGAGATATAGACAGACGGAAAGAAGGAAAAGAGATAGACAGGCAGGCAGGCATAAATGTAAATGAACATGTATGTGCATATATTCCCCAGCTCACATACTAAAAGGGCATTGGAATAGTGATACCCCAGCAACGATGACCACTCCAGCACCCAGATCTTGGTTTCTCCATTAAAAAGATCCAGGGCTCCTCAGAGATTTGGCTGATTCCAGGACTGGAGCACAAACAGTAGAAATGAGCCTAGAAGATCTTGTGCCAAAAAGTGAGGAAGTGCTCCAAGAAAGAAAAAAAACAAAAAAAACCCACAGAAGTCAGCATGAAGGGACTGAAACAGTTCTGGGACAATTTGAACATCAAAACAGATGATAGAAATACATTCTAATCCATTCAGTAACATAGGAATCCCTGAGTCCCTATCGAGTTTAAAATAAATGATAAAAGTCTGATGAGGAATGGGATTTTCACAAGTCCCAACAAGGTACTTATTAATTAAAATGGGGAAGAGTAAGTTTACAGCAAAGAAACCTGGCAGACACCACCTTCACCAAGGAATCAAAGATAACATCACAGGAACAGGACAAATTAGAATTATGCACTACCTGCTAAGATGCAACAGAAACACAGCATCCCTTCTGTGTCACTCCAGTCGAAGATGCATGTCCCAAATCTAATCTTGGGGAAGCATCAAACAAAACCAAATTAAAAGAACTTCCACAAAAGAACTGGTGCATAACCTTCAACAGTATCAAGGTCATGAAAGTCAGGGAAAGACTGACACACTATCTATGACACAACAACTAAATGCAACACATGTTTCAGAAGTGGATCCTCCTGCTATAAAGGACCTCTAGCCAAAGTTGAATGGGGTCTGAGGATTAGACTGTCTAAACGTCAATGTTAATTTCTTGATTTTTAGGGTTACCTTGTAGTTATGAAGGAGAATGTCCTTGTTTGTAGGAAACACATGTGAAAATATTTGGGGGTGATGTGTATCATGTTATCAACATACTCGCACATGATTCAGGAAAGAACAACTTCTTGTACTCTGCCATTTTTCGGTAAATTTAATTAAATAATTATGACAATTCAGAATTAGTAGATGCTATTCTTTTTCTGCTCTTTTAGAATATCTTCATCTGTGCAAGTTAAAGAATAAAAAGACCCTTTCCAGCCAGAGGCATCAATGTATTGATGTAAGTCCCTATTCAAAAATATTAAAATATCAGTACCTCCTACGCTGTCAAGATCCTCAAGAATCCTGCCAAACCTGTGAAATAAAGAAAACTGTGATGAAATGAAAATCATGATGATCACCCTTTAAAAAAAATTAACACATCATGGGGTGATAAATATCTACTAAAATTTATTATGGTGATGGTTGTACAATTCTCTGAATATATTAAAAACCAGAGAATCACACATTTTAAATAAGTGAACAGATCTCAAAGTTATAACAAAGAAAGGAAATAAAATAAAAACAAATGGCACAAGCAAAAATAGTGCTGTGTTACCTTACGGTGTTTTGAACAGTCAAATATTTCTCTCGTAATTCAGGCTGACTGCCCAAAGGCAAGAGAACTTCAATGTAACTGTCTTTCATAGTCCTAGGAGGCAGTCCTTTTTGTGACTTAGCCAGGAAACTATGAAGTAGTTTTCTTTCCTCCATTGCTTTCACATGGTCTCTGAGAAAAAAGGATACAAGCTTCATGAAACACAGGAACCTGCTCCCCCACAACTTCAGTGCTATACAGGCCAGTCAGACACCATGAAAGGAGGAAAGAGCAGGTCTGGACCTACCTCATCTCCTTTTCCTTCCCTCCCTTCCCACCTGCCACTTGGTGAAATTAAAAATTTCTTTTAAAATTTCTCAGCCTAGTAGATAAGAAAAATACACTTAAAAGTGATATAGATATATCCAAATGAACGACACATTCACCCTCATCAAAAAGTGTATTCAAACAATAGAATCTTGGAAACCAAACTAAAAATACAGAAATGGACATAATAAAAAATATATATATATATATATATATATTTAATATATATGTAAATGTGCTAAAGAACAACATGGCCACTGAACTCCATATTCCCATTTCTCACCTGGATAAGTCTCGATTTTTCTGTGCCCCAGCTCTCTCTCTCTGCCTTCAATTTCAGGAAAGAGAGAGAGAGGAGGAAAAATGGAGTATATCCGAAAGAAGTTTGGAAGGCAGACCAAAAGATAAAGAGGAAGATATTATGAAAAGGAGACAGAAAGGGAAGAAAAAGAGACGATTAAGGTGGAAGAGAAGAGACACAAGGGGATAGGGAACTAAAATGTTCACAGTATCATTCATTAAGCTGTCTTTCTAAGCTTACTTATGAAGTATAACTGCCAGAAAAGTGGAGCCTACAAATGGAACCAGGTAAATCCAGAATATGGAACATTCAACAAGACAAATGGCTTGGCCTCTTTCAAGTTAAACTCGTAGGGATAAAAAAGGAGGCTGGGGTAATTATTATTCTACATTAGGGGAGACAAGAGAGTCATAAGCATGCAATTGTTTACTGAATCTTGATTTTTATTAAAAGTTATAAAAAAATAAGTGGGGAACAATGGAGGAATGCTGAATATGGATAAATAATATACTATTAGGAAACTACTGTCAATTTCACCACATGAGAGAACATCTTACTTGCTGGAGATTTACAACTGCTTATTTTGTTACATAGGAAAATATATTTTATTTATTAGAGATGTACTGGAACGTAACTGGAGCTGAAGTGTCATGAACCTATATAGCCAGTATATGTAAATTGGCAAGTTGGGAAAAATGTTCCTAAGTACCCAATTCAGATGGTGGGAACAAAAGGTACTCATTTTTTCCACTTTTCAGTCAATTGAAATTTTTCATACAATGAGATAAAAAGAAGTCATTAGGAAATTTTTATACCAACAATAGATTATTATTACTGTGCTTTCTCTTTATCTCATTTTAGCATCAAAATTCTGTGCACCAAGAGGGATACTACCCTATTTTACAACAAGAAAATACTGAGAGATAAAGACTGTATTGGAGATCTGGTTAATTGTGAACTCATAAGAAGCAATAAAGAAGTCATGCTGCATGAAACAAATGAACCAGGACACTTGGGTTCAAGTTCCAAACCCCAGTACGCGATCGTTCAGTGTCTGAGTTTCAGTCTCATCATGTGCAAAAAAGGAACAGAAACATTTGACATAAGCATGTCCTAAGTTTCACTGACAATCAGTGAGGTAATATACCTGAATGCGCTTTGAAAAATGTAGAGTACATGTAAATTACATGATTTTATGACAACAAATCATCAACTGATGAGTATGTTGGAATGTTGATCTTCTCCCCCAAGTGAAAAAACCTCTCAATCCTTTTCCTAACAATGGGTTTCCCCCATTCCTACAATGTGAGCATCATCTGAGCCTGGCATCCCACTCCAGGGATAGAAGGACGAATGAACACAGAGTGCATACCTCCAGTTTGTGGATGCTCCTACTATCTCCCGCAACTTATCTCGAACTGAAACAAAAATAAAGAGGTCATTCCATGAAACTAAGAATGTGAGAACTGGATTATGGCAATGAGCTCCAGAACTCCAAAAAGTGAGTCATGCATTCAAAATCTTCAAAGAGCCATGAATTTCCATTTAATGCCATAAACAAACAGCTCAGGGAAGGGATCCGGCCTCTGCATCCCCAAAACTTGAAACAATTACTGTTTCCTCAGTGCTGCTGCTGCTGCTAAGTCACTTTAGTCGTGTCTGACTCTGTGCAACCCTATGGACAGCAGCCCACCAGGCTCCTCTGTCCATGGGATTATCTAGGCAAGAACACTGGAGTGGGTTGCCATTTCCTTCTCCTTCCTTAGTGCAGAAAAGAATATCCTGTGTCAATCACTGGGATTTATTGGGCTGGCCAAAAAGTTCAGGTTTTCCATAAGATGATACGGAAAAACCCAAACTTTTTTCCTTATAAATAAGCAGAAAAGGGTAACTCCGATTATTCATCAGATGAGGCTGTGTATCAGCATCAGTAGGAGTCCCTTTATGATGAAGACATTATGAACAGAATCCCAGCCTATCTTCTCACAGGCAGTGGGACTAATATCAAAATTTGAGTCTCACTCTAATTGATTTCTCATACATTTATATTACCCTAAATGTTAGAAAAGTTGAGGCAAGGAAAATGAAGCAAAAAAGGAAAGGTAGGCATCACCGACTCGATGGACATGGGTTTAGGTAGACTCTGGAAGTTGGTGATGGACAGGGAGGCCTGGAGTGCTGCGATTCATGGGGTCGCAAAGAGTTGGACACGACTGAGCGACTGAACTGAACTGAACTGAAAGAAAGCAATTTAAGTTTAGTTAATGCCCATTGCCCCAAACTGCAAGAATAAATTAGTGCAAAAAAAATTTAAGCACTTAAAAAAAGAGTTGATACCAATTACCACACACACACCATGATTCACATGTACAGGTGAACATGCTATAAGGATAAAGGGGAAATAAATTAGATTAAACAGTAGTTAGTCAACATTAAAAAATAAATCTATAGGATTTTAAATAATGTTTTGAGTTCATGCATTGTTATCTAGCATTTTAAAATATACATTCTGGTTACAGAAAATTACCTACAGCAATCCTTGTTCCTTCAAAAACTAAGTGATCAAAACCAAACATGGTTAGATGAACATGCATTTTACTTTTCATGAGAAAGTGGTTGATTTTTCTATCAAACAACTGTTATAGCAAATTTCTTGGTGGTCTAGTGGTTAGAACTTTGACTTTCATTGCTGGGGCCTGAGTTCAATCTCTGGTCAGGGGACTAAGATCCCGCAAGCCACACAGTGCAGCCAAAAAAACCCAACTGTTATACACCACAAATTAGCTCCAAACTCTAATTACAATTAAACCATAGAGTACTGTGCCAAAAATATCCATTAATAAATTAGTCTTATTTCTGACTTTTTTTTCCTCCCAAGTCCTTTAAATAAAATAATGGACAGAAAGTATCCCTAATAGTACACAGATTACTGATGCTCAATGATAAAAAATGATTAATATTAGTTTATAATGAGTTTAAGAAGAGAGGCAGGTACTGAGGGCCAAGAAAACAGCAAATTTTAAATTCTGTACATATATATACACATATATATATTTGGATCCTTTAAAAAAAAGCCATAATTTTCATTATAATGAATATTCCTACACTGACACAGACATCCATAGTTTGCATATCGTATTAGTAACTGAAACTAACTTCGATTAACCATAGATTAACAGGATATCTCTAACAAAACTACAGACTAGGAGTCTTTAGTTGGTACAACTGAAGGGCCTGTCTCTTGCTCATGAATTACATCTTTTTTCCATGCCTTCTCCTTCAGTACCTACACAGAAGATGTAAAAATCATTTAACTAAAAGCTCAGTCCCTAAGGCTTGCAGGAACCAAAGGTCAAGTTCCGAATATGATTTCTGTCCAAAGCTATCCTGGTCATTTTATAAATGAGAAGCTAATGAAAAAGCAGCCTTTACTATGCCTCATTTGCCCTTACTGTCTATCTACATGCCTCTCAAATAAAACAGGTTGTTTTTTTTTTCCCTATACGGGCCTAAAAGGTAAGTATTCATGCTTGCCTTCACGGATGTGGAAGACATTCTCTGGGTTCTGCGGTTCTTGAGTCAGTCCTCTGCTGGGAGCAAGCAGCCCCTTGCTCAGGGTACAAAGCCTATAAAACAAGAAGAAACACACTTAGAGAAAGTTCCATGGCTTCTTTCCTCGCAATCCCAAAAACCTGTGCCTCCTCTGGAGCACTTTGCCATTGCACACTCTTAGTCAATACTGTCTCTACAGTGTCTGCCTTTGTTTCTCAAGTGTATGTATATTTGCTTATGAGGCTACACCATAAACCATCTCTCCAATGAGAGTAAATTAGGTTAACAATCTGCAAAATAAATAAATAAAAGATATCGAACAGGTTTCATGGTTCTAACTTATTAGCTTCAGAAGCCCAGAACCTATTTGGTAAACAGCTGAGTAAACGAAGAATATTTATTTTGTTATTGTCATACCATACTTCCTCAATAAGTAAACTAAACCCAATTAAAAGTCAATCAACTTTGAAAACAGAATTAACCCTTTCCAGGGTTACTCAAAGAGAGTATTTATTGTACTTAGGCAGAAATTTCCTACTCCCCAATGGAATAAAATCCAAGGTATTCACCCAAATATGCTTAACCTGTTTCCCCCAAACAAGCTGTTTAACTTGGTTTTGGCTAGTACATAAGTTTTGACTCCTAACCACACACTCTGCTATCAGGGATAACACATATAGAGTATCAGGGACTGACAGACTGATCTGTTGAGAGCCCAGTGGACTAAGGCAAGGCATTGAAAACATCAAGAACCCCAGATATTGTTATTCATTCCAGCTCAAGTGACTAGTAAATTCTTACTACCTAACGCCAGGTTCAGTGATAACTAACTTCTTTTCTTTAGAGTCCAAATTTACTATGGATTTCTCTTCTGAATTACAGCATTCAAAAAGGGTCTCTGACTAAAAATATCTGGTAAAATCTCCATGTAGTTTTCAGTCATGTGCTACTAGAACAAATCCTGGTCCTTTCACCAAGTCAACTACTCTAACTGCAAATACAAAAAGGAGCACATGCTCAGTGGCTAAATTAACTCCTTAGCTAGCCAGACATCACACTGTCTCTGATATGCTCCCCGTGCATCCACTAAGACCAGACTGCTTCCTAAAGGGTTCGGGTTTTGGTTTTGTGTTTATTCTCCAATCACACAGCTAACAAGACTCTATGTTACACGGTTTTGGTTTATCTTTTCCCAATAAATTTTCCATTTCTGTATTTATATATGTGGATTAATATTTCAATATTCTTATTCTTGACCTTCTAATTTGCATTTTCTCAGAACATGAACTGAACTTTTTCACTATTTCACTTTTTGTATATTCTGTAGGTTCAAACCCCTCACTGAAGGAAATAGAGCATGTGGTCCTTCGTTCTGCCATCTCAGAAACTACTATTCTGCAACTGAATATATTGGGTTTTAAAAAGCACACTGGAAAAAGCTAAAAATCGTCCATTGTCACTATTAGCTGGAAGAGCAAAAAATCATGCCCTCAATACATTAACTGGGAATAATAACAGATGCAGTAGATGATCGCAATATAAGAAATGAGATCTGACTCTGAGTGGGTAAATACTTCAAATACTAACAGGAGCTATACAACTCATCTCACGTATTTGGGTAAATACACATTTATACAAGCATTCTGTCTTGTTTCTTAAGAAGCAGCATTTTCTGAAGATTGAGGAAAACCATCTCATTCTGCCTGAGTGAAGAGCAGTGTAGTATACAGAGGTTAAGAGCCTGACCATGCTGCTTGTTAGCTGAGTGATCTTGAGCAAGTTACCTAACCTCTCTGATCTTCAGTCTCCTCATATGTAAAACAGAGAAGTTAACACACGTTAACCTGTGAGGGGCATGCCTAGTACATTGACAAGTCCTCAAAAAAACATGAGCTATTCCAGAAAGGCATGCTTCTTCAAAGTCTCCCCTAAAAGTCAAAAATAACCAGAAGTTTGGGAATAAGCCAGGCACTATAATAGACCATCTCTGAATAGAGTATCACATGGAGATAGTAAAGAAAGGAGTTGATAAATATAGAGAAACACTTGGGTCAAATTATTTGGAAAACTGTGGTCCTGATCCTGCAGCCCTGCTCTTTGCACACTGCCATAAAAAATGTGGAAATACATCCCTGTAGCACAACAAAGCCTGATGTGAATATTCTTTTAAAAAATCACTGATTATACTAATCATGTATCGGTATAACAAATTTCTATTCTCTTGTGAATATTCAATGTATTGTAACTTTTCATTATAATTTTATCTTGCCCCTACTGATAATCTGATGAAACCTGTGGCCCCTCATGCCTAGTACCTGGGATGGGGGGATATATTTTATTGATACACACAATTGTATATATTATTACAGATGGTTCACAGACCACTCCCTTTTGACACCCCCACAGGCCCCTAGACTTAAAATATTGTGATTCAGATCAACCTCCTGGAAAAACTAAGGCCCAAAGGAGTTAGATGACTTTTCCCCTGCCAGTCAACTAGCACACTGTATACAGCCAAGGTCTTCTGATCCCTCCTCACCCCCCACACACACCACACATGTAGGGAAGCTGCTCTTTTCATAACCCCAGGCTACTTCTCCTTATTTACGAGACACTGAGATGGGGGGGTGGGGGTGGAATGCTTCAACCACTGCCTAACACCTCAGTTACTGGTTTATTCCCCAATAAGCCCTCTGGAGTCTTAACTACAGCAAAACCTCTAGGCCTTTAGAAGAAACTGTCAAGAGGCCTCTAGAAGAGTCAGGCCCTAGGACTCCGTTACTGAATCTTCCCAATGAAAGGAAACTAAGGAACCCAACCTCTCCATGGCGACCGAAGGGAGTCACCAAAGTCACATGCAGGTGTGAACAAAAGTCTTAGCTGTTCTGGGTTCCAAGCTTAGGATGGGTGTCTGGGAAGAGTTTTCAGTACAAAACCAGACAACGACACTCACAGGCCCTCCACTTAGTAAAAATGCCTCAGTTGAGAGACTAAACAAATATAGGTGACTCTTCGACTAGTAAGGGGAAAAAAAGAAACTACAAAAACTGCCCACCAGTCAAATAACCTAAACATGCCAGACAGTCTGTATTCATTTATGTACTCTCACTAGACACTAACAGAGTACCTGCTTGAGGTTGTACAAGAATCAGAAGAAAGGAATGGCAGGTATACAAGGAGCTCACGGCAAAAAAAACAGGACTTCTGAATGGGGGAGAGGAGAAATCAAGGAAGGTTTCCTAGGAGAAGGCACATGGACAAAACCCTGGAGATGGTACAAGGCCTGTCACATCATGTCAATACAAGCTAAAGGCAACTGTAGTTCTTCTCCTAATGACTTTCAACCTGTCTTCAAGCAGTAAAACAAAGTTAATGAGAAAATGAGAGACAGAGAGACGCAAAGAACCTTTTTCAACTGACAGCAGGGTCCACAGGGACAATGAGAGAGATTCAGGGTCCCCAAGAGAACGGCTGGGGATCACCGTCACTCAGAACCACTGTGGGCCACACCACGGGGGCTGGTACACCTGTAGCAGGATGAATTCAAAAGCTGCAACAAGTGTCGGCCCCCTGGGACGCAACCAAGCAGAAAGATCTTGGAACAGCCGGAGTGCTCCAGTGCAGCGGGTTGGGGGAGAGACAGACATGCCCCGGAGCCTAAAGCCTTAAACCGTCACTGGACAAGCTGGGATGATGACTTACACAAAAAGGCATCCTCCGTGTCCAAGTGGCCCAATCAAAGCCACTCCCCCACCTGGCCTTAAGGGTCTTGCTGCTCAGTAAAAGTAAAGTTCAATCAGCACCAGAGGACCTAGTCACACAGTTCTGAGGTCCTGATAGGCCGGAAGGTACCCTTCAATCTCTACCCACATTACAACACACTCAAGTCAGAGTCCAAGTCTGTCAAGCACTTAACCTTAAACATGCTCTGCAAAGAAGCGTAGAGGGCTATAAAAGTAATGTGCACTCCTAAACTCTAACCTTCCGACAAGAGGCTAACTCCACACTACACCCCAGATGAGCAAAGAGAAAGGAATGTCAGGGAACGCCCAACTTGCTCCATTCAAGTGTCGCTTCATTTTTATCATCAAACTCCGGCCAGAAGACGCGCAGGTGGGGGGTGCGGTGCCCCACCCGACGCGGGCGGGGTCACGGTACGTTAGCGCCCCTTCCCTGCCCCGACCCTATTTTCTGCCCATAAGCCCCCGGCCTTAGTTCCGCCTGCTGCGGCCTGCTCCTTCCGCCCGGGCCCGCTAGCAGCGCCGAGGGAGGGAGTGGGCGCCCCTGGGTCGGAGCCCCGCCAGGCTCCAGGCTACCTACCGCAGCGCCGCTCGCCTCATCGCGCTTGGCCGCCGCTGCACGCGTGACCACAGAGCCGGGCCCCACGCACCGGTCGGTAGAGAGAAATTGAAGCAATGGAAAGCGTGAAGACGGAGAGAGCGCTCGGGCGCCAGACCGGACCTCACCCGGACCGCACCCTTGTACCACGGCCGCGGAACGGGGCTGGGGGCGGGGCTACGCAGTGCGGGAACGAAGTCTCGCTGTCCACGGACGGGGCCTCGTTTCCCGGGGGCGGGGCCACGCTGCGCCTGCAGCCCCACTCATTGGCGAGAAGCTGGAATCCGTCTCCCTCCAGGTTCCCGCTCAATTAGCAGCGCCGGGAGTGTTGCTAACTACGACACTGGCCTATCACATCTACTTTGGATAAAATGCACCCGGCGGCACCGGAGTGTGACGCAGAGGCTAGGTTCAGCCGCGTCCTTGGAGCTTGTCTCCGTTATTCCACTCCGGGCCCCACCCTCTGGAGATGCTGATTTAGTCAGAGGTAGAGTTGGACACGACTTGGCGACTGAACAACATCATCATCATCCTGGTGCAGTATGTCTAAAGGCGACCCAGGTGATGCTAACGTTAGTCAAGGTTGAGAACTCTGCCCTCCAGGGGAAAAAATTGTTCCTTTTCTAATCTCGGTTTGCCCCCTAGCGTTTGGCAGTGGGAGATCTTGGCCCGCCGAGAGAGATACAAGGCCAGAAAGTTAAGACGATGTTACCCTAGGCTGTGATTCTCTATTTCATTCAGTGAATTCTTATACAGCTGTTTGCAGTGTGCAGGACGCTGTAGATTCTGGAGATGCAGCAAACTAGACAAAACTCCCTGCCCTTAGGATGCTTACCTTATAATCATCAAGCAAGTTAGCAAATTGCATTGTTTCAAACGTGATAAAGCGGTCAAAGGAGGAAAGAGAAGAAGGAAATGAGAAGGGATCTTTCCAAAATATATGCACGTCTTGCTTTGTCCTTGAAGATGGTAATTTCCTATAAGGCAGGGTCAATATTGTATGCTTTTTCTGATACCCCATGCTTACTAAAAATTTGTCAGTTTTAATTAAGCTGGCTTTTAAAAAAATCAGTTTATGAATTACAGATGGACCATGGTATTTGGCTTCCTCTTTCCTCTCCACCTAACTTTCCCTGCTTTTATCAGTTCCACATCCAGATGATGGTTAACTCCTGAAATACCACTCTCCTTTTGGCCTGCAGGGATCTCGCCTTTCTTTTTGTTCATATTGTCCATACCTTTCCAGTGATGGTTTTGTTTTGCTTTATGACAGTTCTACTGAAACAGAGCAGGACCCTATAGGGCCTTACCAGGGACCGATTACCCCCACCCTCACCATTTCCCCTGCCTCTCATTTGTAGAAAAACTTTAGCCTCATAGCTCTGCCCCAGGTTCCATGGAGCAAATTTAACTGGAGAAGTGAGAAAATACAGAAGCAAAGGAAAACAGTCAAGCAAGACAAAATAATATTAATTTAGCCATAAAGCAAAGTCAAGGACTTTTAGTTACTCCTCAAGAGCTATTGGGGCTTCCCAGGTGGCAATAGTGATAAAGAATCCATCCACCTGCAATGCAGGAAACCCAGATTTGATCCCTTGGTTGGGAAGATCCCCTGGAGGAGGGCATGGCAACCCACTCCAGTATTCTTGCCTAGAGAATCCCATGGACAGAGGAGCCTGCCAGGCTACCGTCCATGGGGTCACAGAGAGTCAGACACAACTGAAACAACTTAGCACATAGCACAAGAGTGACAGATAAAATCCTGAGCCATATCCTTGATTTTTTTTTTTGCAGATACTAAAACCCCCACCTGAATATTGATTACAAGCACTTAGACCCCAGATCAGTTGGAACCAGAAGGCTGATGATGGTTAACTCCCAAAATACCACCATTACCTCACTGCCAACCAATCAGAAGAATGTTCACACACTGATCAGGCACCTACAATGTCACCTACAATATGGCCTTTAAAGACCACTTTGGGCACCTTGCAATAAACACTATACTTTCCTTCACCACAACCCGATATCAGTAGATGGGCTTTACCAGGAGTCAGGTGAGCAGACCCAGGTTTGGTTTGGTAACAATACTTCTTTATACTCTACCATACCTAACATGGTGCAATAAATATTTTATAAAATTACACTTTCTTGTTGGTTTTTACTTGAACTTTTGGTTGAGGCAATAGTAGGTTCAGGGAGAAAAATTAAGTGCAAGAGAATTTTTTAGGTTACATAGATTGGAGAAGGAAATGGCAACCCACTCCAGTATTCTTGCCTGGAGAGTCCCGGGGACGGCGGAGCCTGGTGGGCTGCCGTCTATGAGGTCGCTCAGAGTTGGACACGACTGAAGCGACTTAGCAGCAGCAGCAGCAGCAGCAGATGGTATAATGATAGGTAGGCATAGCTTATAATTTTGTGCAATCAAGTCACTTTCTAGCCAGACACATTCTCATCAGCCTGTAATCAGTGTATTGTTGTTTAGTCGTTCAGTCGTGTCTGACTCTTTGCAACCCCATGGACTGCAGCCCGCCAGACTTCTCTGTTCATGAGATTTCCCAGGAAGAATTCTGGAGTGGGTTGCCATTTCCTTCTCCAGGGGATCTTCCTGACCCAGGGATCAAACCCGAGTCTCCTGCATTAGCAAATGGATTTTTTACCACTGAGCCATCGGTGATTCAGTGTATAAATAGTGTCATTTTGGGCTGGAACAGCTAGACCCAGTGACTTGATGCCATGAAGATGCTTTTTCTCCATCACTTATCTTTGCTTTACTTTGTGCACAGGCTTCATTCTTTTTTCCCTATATAATGGCGTCCTCCATATGGTCAAAGCAGCTCCTGAATTTTACATTTTACAATCACAGCCACATCCACATGCTTGGAGACTGACCCCAAAAGTCTGTAGCCCAAGTACAACAAGTCCTGAAAGAGGTAGACCCAGGTAGGATCAGGTACACACCCCTGAGCTGGTCAACTGTGGCAGCAGGGCAAGATCACATGACTGGCTCATTTGACTTACCAGGAACCTCCTCACCCAGGCCCGTGGACACGTCACAATCTACTCATATGGCTATCTTCATAAGTAGCCATTCAAATGGGGATATGGAGCTCTCCTTAGAAAATGAGTACAGAGCAATCAACCCCATAGATATCTCACCATAGATATTATTTAAAGAACAAAAAAATCATCTCATCATTGCTTAGCCCACTTCCCTTAGTTCTAACCTCAGGGAACCCCTGTTAAAACCCAGCCAGTCCAGCATTCATCCACATGTCTACAATTCTCTCAATTGGCAGCATGTGTAAAATTCTTAAAACAGCTCAGCAACCCTGATATCTGTGTGTGGGGCGGGGGGGGGGGTTGTACATTTGGTATATGCCATATCAGATTTGGGTAGCAGGGATAGAAGGGAAAGTGGTCACAAAACCAAGCCAGGAAACGGGCAACAGTTGTATAGTGGTGAGAATCACTGAAGTACAGATGTTCTACCCAACATTTTCATTTCCTGTTATTCTCCACCTGGGCTTCCCAAGTAGCCCAGCAGTAAAGAACCCATCTGCCAAGCAGGAGATGCAGGTTCGATCCCTGGGTTGGGAAGATCCCTTGAAGGAGGAAATGACCACCCACTCCAGTATTCTTGCCTGGGAAATCCCATGGACAGAGGAGTCTGGCGGGCTACAGTTCATGGGGTCACAAAAAGTTGCACACAACTGAGCAACTGAACAGCAGCAGCAGCAGCTCCAACAGAAGTAAAACCCAGGCTAGGCAATTTCAAAACAGTGGTAGTTTTTATCACTTTTCTTACCTTTCCTGAGCTCCACTTTTACTACTGTTCATCAAATCCAAGTGTTGAAAGGTTTATGTCTTCAGCAATGCTCTTTTCTCTCTAACAGTATCCTCTTGCTTAAAAATGGCAAACATGTAAAACATGGCATACTATTAGTGACATGGGATCAGAGGGTCTCTTTAGGCTGGGACATCTTCATTTCAGAGTGTCATCTTCAATAAAGATGTTTTTCAATAAAATATAACTTAAAAGGTAAAATTACAACGGGCATCTCTCCTACCCATACCTAATCTTCTATCATTTTTCACCTTGTCATGCCCACCCTCCCACCCAGTTCACCCACTTTCTCCAACAAAGTCAGTTCTCTTCCATTCATTTCTCCCTCTGCATCTTATTTATCTCCATTCTCTTTTGTACCAACTTTCCATCATTTTTTCACATCACCTCAACTGCTACCATTCCAGCTGGGAAATAGAGCCTCCCTTCAGACCCCAAGGCAGTCCATTCAACTGGGCCAGTGAAGTTGGCCAACCCTGCCATTCCTCAGCCCAAGGAAAATCAACAAGTACCTCCGATACAATTACAGCTGCACCAGATGCATAACATAGAGGGAACAAAGCTGTAAACATACTGCACTATCACTGCAAAAGTTCATGCTTCAGAGTTTCAAAACTGCAATGAGGATTTGTATATTTTAGAGATACTAAAAATCATGCTGTTTGAATTTACACAACATTTTTTCTAGTATAAATGTGTATCTTGTGCTATTTGAAGATGGGGCCACACAAACACAGGATGGTGCCATTAGTATTAGCTGACTTTATCTTCAGAAACAATGACATTATTCTAGCAGTTTATCTTTATGTGTGATCTTTATGGGATTGTTAGCCTGCTTTGGTCTGTTTGTATAAGTACCTCATTAGCACATTGCACAGGTCACCACATATGGCTTGCATTTGGCCTCATCTGTGGAGATGCAAAAACCATGCCTGGAGAGAGCAAAGATCCATATTTTACTTCTAAAAAGGCTCTTCAATGGGGCCATTTCTTCCTTGACTCCAGTTCCTACTATAACCCACAATTACTCACTCCCTGTGTATTGTTCAGGCTCCTCCATCTCCCTCACCCTGTCCCTAGCAGTTCCTGTAAAAATTCCCTAAGGAGATACATATATATTTCTGAGGAGGTATAGGTATAGATCAAGACGTAGATATAGATACATAGATACTGTCAAATATAGCACATATAGGGACTTCCCTGGTGGTCCTGTGGCTAAGACTCCATGCTCGCAATGCAGGGGGACCAGGTTCCAACCTCAGTCAGGGAACTAGATCTGGCAAGCCGCAATTAAGAGTTCACATGCCACAAGGAAGATTGAAGATCCTGCATGCTGCAACTAAGACCTGGTGCAGCCAAATAAATATATGTTAAAAAAAAATAGCACAACTAAAACCACCAAATTGATAAAATAGTATTTAATAAGACTTTGCTGTGCATATAAAAACAGTTCTCAAACTGGGAGCTTCCAAATTCAAAGACTGATATGAAGCTCATGGGAAAGTGAAAAAGAGAAAGTTATTAACATTTATAATCACTGGTTATTACACTGGGGTTATAGATGGTAGTGACTGCTTAGAAGTGATTATTTCATACCACTTTTAGGAAGATGACTTTAGTTTTGTTACAATGGTCAGAGGCATTTATAAGAAATAACCTAAGTTAAGTTGCACTTATGTTCATGAAAAAAAGCTAGACTCAGTTTTGCTTCCATGGCTTCTATGGTTTTGTCTGCTCAGGGAATCCTCAAGTCTAGTCTCCATTTTGTATCTATGTTCAGCAGTTCCCTCCTTTTTGGTCCTTATCTCAGCAAGTTAAGAGTGTGACCAACTAGTTTAGCACTGCTCTTAGTGACCACTGTTGATGCAGCCAGGCTGAAGCATCACACATTAATTGTTTGCAAGAGCTGAGTCATCAGGACAGAGTCACGTAGTTGCTGTTACCAACAGCTGCATCATCACAGATCTGGGAAGTCAGGTCACTGAGTTCTTCAAGTTGTCTAATCCTGATGGATATCATTTGGTGTATGAGAGGCTGCCAAAGGCATTTAAAACCCATAACAGCCAAGAATTTTCCAAATTCTCCAGGGCAGAGATTCCCAGGAGCTAAGATTTAACCAACTAAATTCAAACGGGTTGTAACCAACTTCAACCTTTAGCTTTCTGAGTCAATCTATATAGCTAAAATTTTTTTACATAGGCACAACATGATGTATTAGCCATCATATATCCTCATGATTACTTAGGATGGGATGAACATGAGGGTATTTTGTATTTTAGCTCAGGAGGTGGTGCTGTAGGTACACTTCCACCTAAGTTAGGCCCCTATAAGATGTGAGCAATAAGGTAGTTTACTAAGAGGCATTTCTATGGAAATAAAAGAAAAAGAAGGGTTACTAGTTCAAGCAAATTATAAATTTAGTTTGTTTGGGGAGCAGTCAGTTGAGAACATTTCTAGATTTGAATTTGAAACATCATTAGCAGGTGAAATAAGGATGGCAGTTTCAATTTGGTCAGTTTTCCTGGTTTGCAGAATGTATTTGATGTCATCAGGTATTCCATTGAACTTTCTTGAGTGGTCCATACAGCAACAAGCATGAAGGCTGTCCATACGTGATCTATAGTAATGATTTCCCTGAAGCTTACAAGTAAATAACAAAACCTCAAAGACAATTAACAGGACTAGAATCTGATCATGAACACAACATACTTTTCTATACTTAACTGATAGGAAAAATACCATGATATAACCATAGTTTTCTACTGAAACAATTTTTTCCATAGTCATTCCATTTTTATCAAAGATATTTATAGTGAAACTAATTTATTTATAAAATAAGTCATCTTGGGACTTCTCTGGCTGTCCAGTGATTAAGATTCCGTACTTCTGTGCTTCCAGGGGGCACATGTTTGATCCCTGGTTGGGGAACTAAGATCCCACATGCTGCATGAGGGGAAAAAAACTTTAAATAAAGTCATCTCATTAAACTTGGATTGATTATTTACATAAATGTAATAAGTAATAGTAATTCATAGAATAGTAATTCTATGCAGATTCTCAAATATGACATTCCAGTCAAAACCTTGGTAATATCCAAGGGGCTTTACTGGCTCCAAACTCAACTTTGTTGTTGTCTAGTTGCTAAGTTGTGTCCAACTCTTTTGTAAACCCATGGACTTCAGCCCGCCAGGCTCCTCTGTCCCCGGAATTTCCCAGGCAAAAATACTAGAGTGGGTTGCCATTTCCTTCTCCAGGGGACCTTCCTGACCCAGGGATTGAACCTGCGTCTCCTGTGTGGCAGGCAGATTCTGTACTACTGAGCCACCTTTGCTTCTTTAAAATTGTCTGGTAATAAGGAATTTCAGATTAGGCCTTTAAAGTCTCTTTAGGCTAAGAAGCCAAGATAAGGACTTGTTTAATTACATCCTGCTACAAGAACAAGTTCTTATTGGCTTTATATAAAGACATAATACTGTCAGAAAAATCAGAGGGTTTTTTTTTAAGTATTTATTTATTTGGCTGTGTCGAGTCTTAGTTGCAGCATGTGGGATCTTCATTGGGGCAGACTTGCTCTCTCGTTGTGGTACACAGGCTCCAGAGTGCCCGGGCTCAGTAGCTCTGCAGCATGTGGGATCTTAGTTCCCTAACCAGGGATCGAACCCACATCCCTTGCATCGCAAGGCAGATTCTTTAACCACTAGACCACCAGGGAAGTCCCCAAAATAGGAGTATTTTAATAAGAGTTTCTGAATTGTTGAGGGATTAGGGGAAAAGAAAAAGACAAAGACAAAAATGTTTCAATTTTTGTTTACAAAAGTATACTTTATCAAATTGCTGTCATGTTATGAATAGCTTAAAAGAGGAGCAAAAGGGGTCTTTTAAATCTGGAAAACAAAACATTAAACAACCAGCAATATTTCAAATGAAGTCATAAAAATTATAATCATCTTAATCAGTTCATTCAGTCTCCTATTTTTAATTTTTGTTTTGCTTCATCTTAGGTTAGTAGCTTTATGAATCAATCAGTTTTCCAGTAGAGTCTTAGAAATTCCTATCCAGTGCAGTGTTGGTATCTTAAAGTTATCAGAAATCTATATTCTAGAGTACTTGTTAATGTCTTTTCCAAGAATCTCTTTGAAGATGAAGCATTTTTGCTGGTAGATGATTATAAATGCTTTCAGAGAGGAATCAAGAGAAAAACAATAACTATGAGTGAAAGAAGACTTAAAAACCAGCATGGTTAACAATCTGGTGAGAGGCCACCAAAAAGTGATGCAGTTGAGAAGCAAACTATTATTTTATGCATACATTATTATAAAATAATAACTAGAACTTTGACTGATCATATTATACCTAGACATATCAGATTTTTTGGAATTTTATATAATTTCTAGAACACATATTAATAATATATACTATGTAAATATAATCTAAGAAGGACAAACATTACTTTTTATTTGACAATGTTTCCTACAGAAGTTAATATCAAGTAAGCCTAAATAAACTGAGATTTCTCTTTCATAAGGAGAAAGAGCAAATCTTTTGCAATCTTCTAAGGGCCCTCCAGAAAATCCCAAAGTTAGTTTGTGGTCAAAAAGACTTCATTCAGAATTTGATTTGGGGAAGTTTGTTAAAAATGTCAAAAGATTAGAAATAATAGTTCATCAAATACAAGCATAAGTCACTATGAAATAATACTTAGTTATTCATTCACCAAAGTGACAACTGAAAGATTTCAAAGGCAAATATACAAAGTTAGGTAGATGTAAAAAACAAAAAGCAAAACAAACAAACAACAAAAAAAACCTTAGCTTTTAAAACTGAAAAGACTCTGTTTTCCTAATTAATCAAAGATCTGACAAAGACAATTTGGAATACGGGAAATATTTCCCATGACAGAGAATCCTTGTTTCCTAGGCAGGTTACATTAGAGGTAAAGAAAAACCTTTCATAATATTTTATTAAAAACAGACCAATAATCTAAGAAATTTTACTGATTTTAAACTCTGGTGTTTTATTTTAAAAATCCCTGTATAAATCTATTCAATTTAGCTAGCTGTAACCTCACAACATAAAATTTCTTTTCCACAAACCTTTTGCATCTTTCTATATCCATTTAGGTTTTGTCTTCTTCTTTTTCCTTTTTTATTCTGGAAAAAAAAAAGTTTATTTTAGACATTACTCTTTCTCCTTAACAAAACTACATCCTATATTCCTCACATACTCCTCAAATAAAAATACATCCCACTGTAGATCAACTATACTTCAGTTTTTAAAAATTTCAAGTTCAGGCCTCATAATAAAGATTATTTTGATGTTTCATACACCTAGAATCAACAAAATTTTCACTCATATTGATTTCTTCCAATCAATGTGAGAGAGAGCAATGTCAGTTTTCCTTTCTTTGAATCAAAGTGAAAAAATGCATGGGCAGAACAGTTTAACAAATAATGTTCATGTGCTGTTGGCTGTCAAAGAGTTAGAGGGAAAGATAAAACCAGCCACCAGCTCCTCTTCCCTGCAACACACTAATCCACCAGCTCAAGTAGTTTTGTGTCCTATTCACTTGTGCAGTAATTATTGCTTGTATCCATGCCATGCAAACGCGGTATATAATTTTCAGGATGTAGAACACACCTCTACATCCTTAGCAAGGAAATGGAAGAGCCAGTCTCATAGTGAATGAGCAATTTGGCACTTGGAAGGGATCTATATACTCGAGTTTAGACAATGAGTTTAATTTCCTTATGCCAGATATTCAGGGCTTTATGGACAATGGATAGAAGCTGTGTTGACAGAATTAAAGGCTATGTGACTGTGACAAAATTAAGAATATCTCAATTCTACTGTGTTTTGGAATTTGAAGAGAGAAGAAAAGTATGTATAAAAAATATGCAAACACTTACTGAAAACTTTTTGCTCTTTTTTTTATTCAAATATTTTATGGAGTTGTTTTTTATGAGGAAATGGAATAAACCTGTACTGATTTCTTAAATCTGATTTTCTTCCCTTACTTTGTATACAAAGTTGTTTTCCTTCATTCTTCATTGTTTGTAGTAGCTCTAATTTTACATATTGTTTATAAATTTTAACTATGAGTAATCTTTAACTTCCCAGGAAAAATTAGGAAGCAAGCAGTAGTGAGCTATTTATCACATATTTAGCATCTCATAGTAAAATAGCAAATTTATAAAAACATAATTATATAAATTTGCATTTTTAGAAATATGCTTTTCATGGTACAATTTTATTGTGGTTTTAATGTGACAAAAGACATATTTATTAATAGACTCAAATATCCTTTGTCTCTATAAAAATTAAGAAAAGTAAATAAATTTAAATTTATGTTCAGTGATCAGTGTCTCAGTATACTATCTTATTTGGAAATGAGTTAGATATAAATATTAATTATTTAGTTTAGCTTAGTATAAACTTTTATCTTATTTACATTTATTTAAATTACTTGTTTTTAACAACTGTGCTTAGATTAGACATCAAACAGCTAGCCATCATCTTTAGTTATTTTGTAACATAACGATAGCATGAGCTTATTTGACAAGTAAACAAAGGTAGAAAAAGTTATATGCTTGCATTACATTTAATAATAACAATTCCAAAAATATGCTTGTTTTTATTAAACCAACAAACTTAAACTAGCTTTATTTAATCAAGGGTTTTTCTGATCATGTGAACTTGAAAACAATTGGGTTAGAGTTTCTATTTCTGAAAAGTTTTAGGAATACTTAATTTATATAAGCACTTATTTCTCTTTAAGCCAACTAAATAGAATTCTTTTAAAAATATTGTATATACATGGGAATCCCCTGGTGGTTCAGTGATTAGAACTTGGCACTTTCACTGCTGAGGGCCCAGGTTCAATCCCTGGTCAGGGAACTAAGATCCCATTAGTCACATGGTACAGCCAAAAAAAATCATAAATACATAATACACGTCCATATATGGATATACCTAAACAAGTAGACAGATACAGAGATATTATAGTTTTCATTTTTAAATTTTAGCTATGTCTCAAGCATAATAATACGAAATGCAAAAGAATCTGAATCCAAATTGTGTTTCTGGCCAATAGAGTAAGTTAAGGTTACCTGTTCAGATGGCCAAAGTTTTTTTTAACTATAGACTATGTGTGTGTGTGTGCGTGCTCATTATACAAATTCTTTTTAAGAAAAGCTATTTTTGGAGTCAGTTGGTCTCTTAGAAACTTCTGCATACCGATCAAAGAGTATTTTCCATTGTCTCTGAGAAGTTTGTACTCCTCTTTTCAAGGGCACCCCTTAAAGTAGACTATGTTATCTAAGTTAGAGTTACCCCAAAGTGACCACAATAATTCCAAATTATTCTTTGTAAAGTTCACTCATTTTGCCAGAAAGGCACAGGATTCTGGCCCATAGTGGTTATACATACAAGAAGTGGGCAGGAGAAGATCAAAAGCACAAACAGAATACAGGTAGGGTAAGCTAAGAGTCAGGACACGGAGAGCTGCACTCAGGGGTAGGTCGCTTCACTGAACTTACCAGCACACGGTTGCTCACTGGCTTCAGAGTTGTTGAAGGTCTTATTTGGATCCCACTTCTGATGCCAGAAAACTGTCAAAAATCCAGAAATAACACAATTATGATTTTCATGGCTCTGGTAAAGGAAATGGCAACCCACTGGGTTTATCCCTTGCTCAGAGAATCCCTGGAGGAGGAAAATGGGGACCACTACTCGGAGTATTCCAGTGGGCAATGGCACCCTATAGGGTCGCACAAAGTCGGGACACGACTGAAGCGACTTAGCAGCAGCAGCACTCCAGTATTCTTGCCTGGAAAACTCTATGGACAGAGGAGGCTGGAGGGCTACAGTTCATGGGGTCACAAAGAGTCAGACATGACTGAGCACACATGTACACATGTAACATAATTAAAACCACCAAATCAATAAATAGTATTTAATAAGAGTTTGTTGTGCACATAAAAACAGTTTAGGGGCTTCCCTGGTGGCTCAGTTGTAAAAAAAAAAAAAAAAATCCTCCTGCCAATACAGGGGACACAGGTTCAATCCCTGATCCTGATAGATTCCACATGCTGTGGAGCAAATAAGCCCATGCTTGACAACTGTTGAGCCTGTGCTCTAGAGCCCACATGCTTCAAATACTGAAGCTTGTGTGCCCTAGAGTCCGTGCTCTGCAACAATATAAACCACCGCGATGAGAAGCCCATGCACAACTAGAGAGTAGCCCCCACTTCCCGCAACTAGAGAAAAGCCTGTACAGCAACAAAGACCCAGCACAGCCAAAAATAAATAAATAACTTTTTAAAATAAAATAAAAACAGTTTGGGACTGGGCGCCTCTAAATTCAAAGATGGATACGAAGCTCGGGGGCATTAAATTACAGCAGGGCTTATAAAGTGAAAATGAAAAAAGTTATTAACACTTACAATGACTGGTTATTACAATGGGGGGGTCAAGGTGGCAGGGGGGATTGGTTAAAAGTGATTACCTCATACCATTTTAAAGACAATAACTCAAGTTTCTTTTATGATTGTCACAGGCATTTACAAGAAATGACCTAGGTTAAGTTTCACTTACTTTCATGAAATAAGCTAGATTTAAGTTGAGCTTACTGGCTTAAATGGTTTTGTCTGCTCAGGGAATTCTCAAATCCCGCCTCCATTTTGTATATAATTTTAACCACACGCACGTGCACATGCACACACACACATACTAAGAGCAATCTGCATCAATGGACTGAAATAAATGTCTTGGACCAAGCCTGCCAGAATATGGGTTTGCTCATAAAGGGCACATTCAGGGCCCTTGAAGGTACTGCAGTCTTAGTGTTAGGAAACTAGAGAAACAGTGTCACTTACCGGAAGCCCAAATTGAATACTTCAGTGACTGGAGCTGCTCCAATTCTAACTGAAGTCTGTGGCTTCCAGTCTGGGACTACAAGGGTTAAGAAACACTCTGAGTGAGGGAGTGGGTGACAGGGAATCAGAGAGGAGTTCACTGTTGATGAGACATGCTCATCAATCATTCCTGGACCAAGAAACCCACAGAAACCAAGCTGCTTTTGGAGCTGCCTCCTCCTGCCTGCAGTGAACCTGCAGATGCTCTGAATTCCAGAACTGCCAGCCCACACCACAGAGAACTAACGTCAGCCAGTTCCAGTCTTCACCAGTTCCTGAGCTTCCCCTCCCTCGTGCTGATGCCATCATGATCACGTCTCCTCCCCACGTGCCTCCCCTCTTCCTCCTTCGTCACCAGAGACACACATAGAGAGTCAATGACATTTGAGGGACTAAGAATACAGAGATGAAAAAAGCACAGTCCTGCACAAGGAAACGCAAACAGCCTAAAAGAGAGAGAACCGGAAACAAATCTATATAATATGACATTAACTCTAATGGAGGAATATGCAAAATACTCCTGGTACAGCAAGAGTGAATTGTTCCTGGGCAATGTGATGTAGACAGTATTTTCCTTACCCACTATATTTGTTCCCTATTGCTGCTGTAACAAATTACCACAAACTATGTGAGTTAAAATAACACAAATTGATTATCTTACAGTTCTGGATGTCGGATGTCTGACACAGGACTCAGTGGACAAGGTGTTGGCAGGGTTGTTTTCCTTCCTGGAGGTTCTAGGAGAGAATTCATTTCAGAATCCCCTGCAATCCTGTTCTGCAGATGGTTTTTAGTTGGCCAAGAGGCTCTTATAGTCTCAGTCAGAGAAAGTAAAGATAATGAACAAGAGGAATTTTTCTGATGAATTCTATCTTGCTGCTGCTGCTAAGTCACCTCAGTCACGTCCAACTCTTTGCAACCCCATGGACTATAGCCCACCAGGCTCCTCTGTCCATGGGATTCTCCAGGCAAGAATACTGGAATGGGTTGCCATGACCTCCTCCAGGGGATCTTCCTGACCCAGGAATGGAACCTGCATTTCCTGCATTGCAGGTGGGTTTTTTACTGCTGAACCACCAAGGAAGCAAATTCTATCTTAAGTTCTTTAAAAGTAATCAATAGAGCCAATATATTAATTTAATCCATTTATTAAGCACCTACTACATGCCAGGTGCTTTGCTGGGTGCTGAGGCTACAACAATCAAACAGAGAGAGTTCCTGACCTCCAGGAATCCACCACCCAAAGAGAAAAAGTAGAAACATTATCAAATGCACTGTGACAACTGTTCCAATGAATACTGTGCCATAAGATCTCAGAGAAAGCAATATAAATAATGCATTCTGCTGGGAGGGAGAGTTGGAGGAGTCTTGTTGAGGACATAGGATAGTGCCCCGTAGAATCACAAGAAGAGGTGCATTTGAGAGTTCTTCCCTTAGGGCAAAAAGAGACTAAACTATCCAAATTGAATTTTCCAGTTTCATAAATAAACTTTATAAAGAGGTTAAGAATGTTTTCCAAG
Source organism: Okapia johnstoni (assembly GCA_024291935.2). Classification (NCBI taxonomy): domain Eukaryota; kingdom Metazoa; phylum Chordata; class Mammalia; order Artiodactyla; family Giraffidae; genus Okapia; species Okapia johnstoni. Next base: position 18,736,248 of record CM044305.1, read on the forward strand.
GAGTTAAATGGGAATGTTTGTTGTTTTTCTGTCTTACATTATCTCACATACCTGGCTAATTAAAATATGTCATTTTAATTAAAGGTACCCATGGAGGGTGGCCAGGTATCAATGTTACCAATGTACCCACAGCCCAGCTGCTCATTTCCCAACAAGCAAGTTCCCTGGGTGACCTAGCAGTGTCACCGTCATGACCGACCTAGTTGAAACTTATGTTGGAGGCAACCAGGGCTCTGTGTCCTCGGCGGAAGTGAGTTGCACAAGCAAGATAACCCTTTTGCTGCATTCTCAGAGGACTTAGTCCCACACCCAGGGAGAAGTAATGTGCCTGTCTCAGTCAGGATGGTTCTGAGCTGAACCCCAGATTGCTGAGGGAGATTCATGGCTTGCTAACATGAACTTTGTCCCTGGGTGGACAAAGCTCCAAGCCATCTCCTCCATATGTCATGTTTGCTCAAGTCAAGATGCATCTATCAAGTGCCTACTCTATGAGAGAAATCCTGCTTGATGATAGAGCCATAAGACTGAAGACAGCAGTCCATGCTGCAGAGGGGCTCGTATCTGGCTTCCTGACTCATCTCACAGATGAGGAAACTGAAACTGAACTTTCTGGTTTCTTTCTCTGGTCTGCTCATGCTGTATTCCTTTTACTGAGTACCTTACTTCCTTCCTGTATTTACAGAGCCCAACTGAAGTTCTACTTCTTCTAAGAGGATTTCCTGACTCTGTAATCATTTACTTTCTCTACATTTCTATTTCACTAAGTCTGTATCTGGCAACTTATTATACTTTTCTCTGTATTATTTATTTAATTATGTAAAGTGTCCATCGCAGTACTCCAATGATATTGCAAGCTTCTAGAAGGCAGGAGTCATCTTTTAAATTTCAAACCTGGGCACATAGTTAACTCTTAACATCTAGTCAAGATTTAACTGATTGGATAATGGAAACCAGCTCTCAAGCAGTAATAGGAGGAGAGGAATGGTAAGCAATGTTCCCACCTTTTAAAGGCTGGTTTGGTCCTAATACAGCCTTCAAAAACCAGCTGCACTGGGCTTAAAGAACCTTCCATAAGAGCATAACATAAAAATTAAAGGGTCCACATTATAGACCATATTCACAATTTATCCAATTAAAGATTGAGTCCACTGCAGTAGAAAAAAAAGATGATTTATTATAGCCATGCGCACACATGCTAACTCACTTTAGTCGTGTACAGCTCTGTGCGACCCCATGGTCTGTAGCCCACCAGGCTCCTCTGTACATGGGATTCTTCAGGCAAGGATACTGGAATGGGGTGCCACGTTCTACTTTTGGGGATCTTCCCAACCCAGGGATCAAACCCGTGTCTCTTTTGTCTCCTGCATTGGCAGGTGGGTTCCTTCCCACTAGGGCCACCTGGGAAAGTGAAAGTGACTCAGTTGTGTCCGACTCTTTGAGACTCCATGGACTAAACAATCCATGGAATTTTTTAGGCCAGAATACTGGAGTGGGTAGCCTTTCCCTTCTCCAGGGGATCTTCCCAACCTAGGGATCGAACCCAGGTCTCCCACATTGCAGGTGTATTCTTTACCAGCTGAGCCACAGGGAAGTCCAAGAATGCTGGAGTGGGTAGCCTATCCCTTCTCCAGATGATCTTCCTGACCCAGGAATCGAACCAGGGTCTCCTGCATTGCAGGCAGATTCTTTACCAACTGAGCTATCAGGGAAGCCAACAATGTAAATGTCAACCTCAAAAGTCAGCCTCCCCAACATCCTAAATTTAATTTAACCAATTTATTATCCATGCATTAACCTAAACCCTTTGAGACTTTTTTTTGAGGCCAACAGCCTTGTAGGATTTTAGTTCCCCAACCAGGGACTGAATTGGGCCCTCCTCAATGAGAGCAAAGATCTTAACCACTGGACCACCAGGGAATTCCCCACTTTGAGACACTTTTAAATTAAAAATAACTTTTTTCTTATTGCCATAAAGGACTGTTTTTTCCTCCCTCTCCCAGCCCTATCCCTAGGGTCTGGCATCTCCTAGGAAAGCCTGATTAACAGAAATAGGCATTTAGTAAGGAAAGAGATAGCAACTCCTTGCAGCATTACAATGCCTGAAAGGACATGAAGGTTGGCAGTGGGAAAGGTCTGACTTTTCATAACCATGATTAATGGACTCTTTCTTTTCTTTCCTTTCCTTTTCTACCTACTTGTAGGATTCAAGCCCAAGGAAATTTAATCCTTTTCTGACCCCTGGCCTGCCTCATCCAGGAACTGGATAACCAACACCTTGCTGAAGGCTATGGAGTGGAAGACGAATGAAGGGCTGGGTTTTACCCACAGACTGGAAAAAAGGCAAGTCCAGTACTTTCTTCTGGTCTCTTGTGGAAAGGCTGGAGCGGACATTGGGTCTGGGTTGTTTCATGTCTATATTCTTTTCTCTTGTTACAGTAGTGTTTTCCCCCTGGTACTTCAGCAGAACATTTCCCCTAGTAAACTAGGTTCTGGGAAAGTGAAAGGGAGATGAAAAGTAAAGGAAAGGAGGAGCAAAAGCCCTGTCATGAGCCTATGTGGGGCAAAAGTTTGCACTACCTTCATACCCCTCTTTTGTCCTATAGTCAGCCAGAACCTGGCACATTGTAGGAAGGCATCTGACAGCGATCTCTCTCACTGAAGAGAAGATATCATTGAAGAATTCCAAAGAACTCACAAAAGAGTAGTGGATTCCCATTAGTAGAACCAGAAGAGCTTATCTAGAGTCTTGAAGGTTTAGTCTTATTTACTGGCTCCTAAATTTGGCACAGTGCCTGATACCTTGTAATTATATAATAATATGGATTGATGAAATGACAAAACAGCAGTGATAGCTACCATGTGTTGAGTACTTATCTCAGCACCTAACATGTTGAAAATCTATAAAAAATATTTGTTGAATGAAGAGGGAATATCAGGAAGGATAGTGTTATTTATTGAGAACTAATTGGTCAATTATCTTATTTAATCCTCACAAAAACCATGTTGTTGTTTTTTAGTTGCTAAGTCGTGTCCGACTCTTTGTGACCCCATGGACTGTAGCCCTTCAGACTCCTCTGTCCATGGGATTTCCCAGGCAAGAATACTGGAGTGAGTTGCCATTTCCTTCTCCAGGGGATTCTCCCGACCCAGAGATCCAAACCCATGTCTCTTCTGTCTCCTGCATTGGCAGGCAGGTTCTTTACCACTGAGCTACCAGAGAAGCCCTCACAACAACCATAAGAGATCAGTATTTCCATTATTCCCATTTTACAGATAGGAAAAATCAGGATTTAGATGCACAATGAGTAGTATCCTTCTCCACCAGAGGGCACAGTTTTATACCCCAGACTTGCCCTGAAAAACTGATGGTGTGAGTAGATCTGGGTAAGTAGACTCATGTCCTCAGTCACATATAATAGCAATCGCTGCTAGAATTGGGGGATCCTGCACAGAGGAACCAAACCAGGAAATGAGAAGGCATCTAGAAAACTAGATGACCATAAGGCCTCAAATTATATTCCTCAAGCTTCCCCTCTCATGTTCATATTCGGCGCTTTCTAAGCCTTCAGCCAATTATCTCTCCCTTTCTGGTTTGTTTCCCCATGTGGACAAATGTATTCTACATTTAATTTTTACTTTCATAAATTATAAAGGCTTCCCTGTCCTTCACCATCTCCCAGAGTTTGTTCAAACTCATGCCCATTAAGTCGGTGATGCCATCCAACCATCTCATCTTCTGTCATCCCCTTCTCCTCCTGTATTAGCTGTATTTATTTCATTAAAATGTACTTAAATAAAAAACCAGTATAAAAATAAAGAGGCACAAACATGTGAACAGGAAAAAGTCACCATGAAAATATAAAAATTCCAAACTTGCTTGCACCTAATAATAGTCTTAGTTCAAAATGGATTGCTAAATTTGATTGTTTTAAATTGAAAAACTTCCATATGACCAAAGACACTATTAACAACAACAAAAAACCCTAGCATATGTCTGCAAGAAAAAGTAACCAAAAAGAAGAGTGGAGAGAATAATAAATTATATAAAAGGGTTACTACAAATGAATAAGAAAAAAAGAAGCCAATCAAAAATGGGGGCTTCCCTGGTGGCTCAGTGGTAAAGAATTCGCCTGCCAATGCAGGGGATACAGGTTCAGTCCCTGGTCCGGGAAGATCCCACATCCCACAGAGCAACTAAGCCCATGCACCACAGCTACTGAGCCCACGTGCCACAATGACTGAAGCCCATTCACTTGGAGCCTGTGCTCCACAACAAGAGAAGCCACTGCAATAAGAAGCCCATGCACTGCAACACAGAGTGGCCCCCACACAATGCAACTAGAGAAAGCCCATGCACAGCAATGAAGACCCAGCACAGCCAAAAATAAATAATTTTTTTAAATGGATAAATGTCATGGATTGGCAAACCAATAGAAGAAAAAATATGACCAATAAACACATGAAAAGATCAATATCATATTAATCTAATTCAAACCACAATAAGATACCATTTCATACCCATTATACAAGCAAAAACCATGAAGTGAAATTACCAACTGTTGGCGAGGACAGAGACTGCTAAGAATTCTCTCTCACTGCTAGTAGAAGTTGTAAACTGGCCAAATCACTTTGGAGAACAATTTGGCTGTATTTCATAAAGTTGAACCCAAATATATTACCGTTTGACTCAGCATTCCAGTCCTAGGGAAATACCCTATAAATTACTGCTCCTATACTCAAGGACATATACAAGAATGCTCATAAGAGCATTGTTGGAAAGGGCAGTGGAAGCGGGGAGGACACAATCTAAATGTTCATCAGTACAAAATTTTTTTAACTTTGAATCCTCTGAGGATGAATTTGAATCCAATTAGTTCATAATTTATGGCATGAATCTCAGTTTCAAGGTTAGGACTTCTTTTTTTGATAGATTAAAATGTTTATAATTTAATATTTCCTTCCTGTATCCCTTTCATATATATGAATAAGTCTAAACATTAAAATGAGGGAAACATGCACTGCTGGGGTATTAACTGGAGAAAACTCTGTGGCTGTCTCCCACAGTGGCTCACAAGAAGGTTGAAATACCTTGTTGAATTTACCATGGTTTAGGTACTGGCCCTCAGATGTGCAAGTCAGAAACCTGATTTGTCACTTCACTGAAGGTAAATCCATGTCCTTATGTGGACTCATATTAACCAAGAAATAACCATGAAATAACAATATCAAATTTGTAATTCATAATGAGATGTAAGACTGCCTGGGGCACATGAGAAATCTAGTTATAAACAGAAAATTTACTGATGAGTATGGAATCAGTTGCACTAAGCTAAAACAGTCACTAGACTGTAAGCACCATGAAGGCAAACATTTTTTTTTTGAAGTCAAACATTTTTGTCTGATCTTTCCAATGCTAAAATTCCAGAGACAATAACAACAGGTGTTGTTAACACATTCAATAAAAGTGTGTTAAATAAATGAATGAATAAGGAGAAACTTAAGTATCCATCTCCACAATATGCAAAAACCAATCTCAAGATTCAGCTACTGGAGTTCTCACATCAAGGTATTCCTGTTCTAGCACAGTGCCAGAGCAGGAGATTCCAATTCTGGCACCTGAGATTCTTTAACCTGTGCTTCTAGGACTGATCCCAGTAGACACCTTTAGTTACCTACACTACAGCCATTTCCTTCTAATTTCTTGCTAGGAACATTCCAATTCTGTTCTCGGCAGCAATGTGCCCAACCTCAAAGAACAGATCACCATTCATCTTGCCCAAACATATCATCTGTTTCCCTTGCCAAATACTCACTGTCCCAGCCTCCCTCGTAGCCATGGTTAGCCATTACTCAGTACTGTTATTAGGGAAATTAAATGGAGGTCGTCTTGTTCAGGCTTCAGAAGCAGGGGAGCCAGCCTCTGACCAACTTCTGACCTTGCATGGACTATATGCCTGCCTGCAAGCATACCAATTGTTACCAGCAAGGTAGATAAGATAGGAGTGGGTCTTGGAATCTCTTAAGCCCCTGAGAGCCTGGCCAGCCCCCCAGGGTCTATTGAAATCCTGTAACTCACAAGGTGAAACAAACAACATTGTATAAGTTAAAGAAAAACCAGAGCTGCATGTCTGCACACAAACTGATGATATCAGTTTGTGGCCTGGGATTATAAGTGAGAGCCTCCAAAACTGCAATTTGAAGTCTCACCCATTGGGTGGATGTACCACCCAGGACCCTTTCCCAATTGGGACTCCAGATTGCTGTTAAAAAGGAATTTCTCAGCACTGTTCAAGTTTGGATGTAGGTTGTCAGCCCAATTTCGTGATATATATGCTGTTACTTCTCTCTATTGTTTCTTTTCTTTCAATGATTGAATATTGAGATTAAGTCAAATAATCCTCTATAAAAAACTGAAATTGTTCTGTGTAATGAGTGGTTTCTTTTGTTAACAAATTAAAAACTTTGGGCAAAACAACTGTCCAATAAGACATTAAAGGAAGACTTCTGGAGTATTCTAGGAAAGATACTGCTTTCTAGATAAAAACAGAGCCTCAGTTGGAGAAAGATTTTTGCTCCTGACCTATCCTCCTTGCTTAGGATGCTGATGTGAGGACATGATGCTTGGAGCTATTATAGCCCTTTTATGTTCATGAGATAAGTTGAGGATAATTGGCAGACTGGAAGGGTTTTAAAAGCCTAGGTTCTCTATAACATGGTTAATTGCTGAACTAGCCCTGGAACTGGCTACCTCCAGTCTTCTGAATTGTTTTTTAAGTTTTTATGACTTACTCTAATTAACTGTTACTCTAATTAAATGTTAGCTGTAGTCAAAAGCATTCCTAACTGATACAGTGATCAAGTTTGTTAAAAGATATACTTTTTCACTTTCAGTATGTTAATACATTCAGTCAGTTTATAGTCAAATATTAACTGGCCTGGGATACAGTTTGAATATCTCTGCTCAATTTTTAATTTCACTTTCAGAAGCTATGCTAATTTCACTGATTTCTAATACCACTACACAAATCATGCAACCACCAACTGTGACAGCCTGATATGCTCTTTCCTTCAAATCCTTCCAAGTTGTGCCAGGTCACTGGCACTTCTGAACCAAAATAATCTCTTTCATCATGATAAACAGAACTGATTTCAACACTGAATGAATCAGAATGTAGCTGATGTTATCATCAAGAAAAGCTTCTGAATTCCATTTGTGGGAGTCTGGATATAGAGGTAAATAAAAGATGCTTTGGTGATTTGTTACCTGATAGGTATAAGATATCAGAAACAAGAGGAGTTCTACACTTCTGTCTGTCCCATCTGTTCTTTATTCCTTTTTTTCCTCTTTTTCTGTCTTCCCTTGTATTATTTTGTATGAATCTATTTGATCCCTTCTATTGACTTACTCAATTTCCAGACTGTTCCAAATTTGTTGAAAATTACAAACAAACATATCCAAGAATCCCAGTGAATACCAAGCAGCATAAACACAAAGAAAACCACATCATGGCACTACAGAATCAAATTTCTCAAAACTAGTGATACAGAGAAAATCTTAAAGTTAAGACTAATCTCTGGTTTTTCATCAAAAACCGTGCAAACCAAAAGACAGTGGAACAACATCCTTAGAGCATTGGAAGAAAAACACCATCAACCCAGAATTTTATATCCAGTGTAAATTGTGTTTCATTGTTATAGATTCCTGAAGATAAATGAAGAATACTTAACCGCCATTCACAGCTCTTTAACAGCTTTTTGTTTTTAACCATGGAGTCACAGACTAGGTACTGAAAGAAAGAATGGGACAATGTTCTATCTGTTGTCCTGCCCATATTCTTAGCACTATAACTGCATAACTTCATTCTATTTGGTATAACATTAAAATATCTGTAAAAAGGAGAAGGAAAAATAGTTGTGTAAATTAACATGTTCTGCATAATGCCTTTTCAACCTTTTCTCCTATTTCCACTAAGTTTGTCTCTTTAAAAAAATCTCTGCATGTGGTTTACAGTTGGAGTGTTAATTAGGTCAGAGAGAGGTTCACTTCTAGAGACAGGATTGTAAATAATTTATCCTGGATGCTGTGTTCTGGATTGGACCTTGTCCACTTGATGTCTGGCTAGGCAGATACAAAAAACCCCAGGAAGAATACAATAGGCATCACAATACTGATTACCCAGCCTCTGTGATGATTCCATTGGAGCAGACCTCACTGGTTGGCAAACATTAACAGAATCATTGCACATTTATTATTCATGAGGAAGGTGAAGCTTCATGACAAAGGTCAATGAATAAGAGAATAATCCCTGTGTAAGGCAGGATAAAAGTTGGCTTGGGACAAATCCTTCTCTCTCCCCATTGGACCATTCACAATCATTCTTCCTCATCCAAAAATTGTTACAGTCTTTATTTTACCAAATAGACAAAGGAATAAACATTTAGAGGTCAGTTCTTCTGATCCTTCCCTACCCTACACATACCACATATGCAGGGAAGCTGCTCTTTTCACAGTATTCTAAGTACTTCACAAAGGGCTTTACAACAGCATTTAATATTCACAATCTTAGGAGGAGGAAACAATTATTATTAACTCCATTTGACATACAAGCACACTGAGATATAAGAATCTTGCCCAAAATCACACAGCTGGTAACCAGCAGTGCTGGGATTTGCATCCATGTCTGCTGGGCCTCAAAGATCCCTGCCTTTTTCTCCCTAAATGTTTATTCCTTTGTCAAAACAGAAAGAGACTCACAAACTCAGAAAATGAGCTTACGGTTGCCGGGGAGAAGGGGTAGTAAGGGAGATTGGGAAGGTCATATCATATACACACTGCTATATTCAAAATGGATACCCAACAAGGACCTATTGTATATGTGCCAGCCTGGATGGGAGGGGAGTTTGGGGGACAATGGATACATTTATAGGTATGGCTGAGTCCCTTCACTGTTCACCTAAAACTACAACAACATTGCTAATTGGCTATACACCAATACAAAATAAAAAGTTTAAAGTTTGGGAAAAAATAAATAAATAAAACAAGGCATGTGCTAGTAAAACTTAATTTGTAAGAAGTGGACCAAATGTGTTGAATGTTTACAATTTTTCACCTGAGCTCCAGCCTTAAGACAATGTTTGTTTTCAAATTTTCCATTTTTTCCAGAAGATCTATGAGGACTATAATTCCACAGTGGTGTAGTAAAAGATCTCTTGACTAAGGGTTAGGAGACTCCTGTTGTATTTCTGACTTTGCCACTTTCTAGCTGTGTGGAAAGTACCTTGGACAAACACTTAACCCTCTCTGGGCTTCAGTTTCTTAGCTATTAGGTAAGGAATTTGGACTAGAGAATTGCTAACATTCTATGCTTCTATGATAAGAGAAATCTCAACAACACAGGTTGGAGGCCTTCAGAGGAGAAAAAAAAAAACCTATTCTCCCAGAGTATTCATCCAGGGCAGCTTTATTTAAATTATTTTAGAGACTTCCCTGGTAGTCCAATGGTTAAGAGGCTGCCTTCCAATGTATGGGACACAGGTTTGATCCTTGGTCCAAGAAGATCCCACATATCTCGGAGCAACTAAGCGCATGCGCCACACCTACTGAAGCCTACATGCCCTAGAACCTGTGCCCTGCAAAAAGAGAAGCCACTGCAAGGAGAAGCCTGCACCAGTAACTAAGAGTAGCCCCCACTCACTGCAACTAGACAAAGCCCACATGCAGCAATAAAGACCCAGAACAGCCAAAAATAAAGAAATTAATTAAATTATTTTAAAAAAATTTTTGGTTTCATTCCCTGTTTTCCCTGAAGCTCTGGAATGGAAATGTATAAATCACCTTAAAGAAAAAAAAAAGAGCAACAGATATCTTTTTTCCCACCTTTGGAGAAATGTCTATTCAAATCCTTTGCCCATTCTGGGGAGAAGGGGTTCTGAAATTTTTATTTATTTTTTTAATTATTTTATTCAAGTACTTTATTTTTTTAAACTCGTTCTTTTGTATTGGGGTATACCCGCTTAACAATGTTGTCATAGTTTTAGATGAACAGCAAAGGGACTCAGCCATACATGTACATGTATGCATTCTCCAAAACTCCCCTCCCATCCAGGTTGCCACATACAACTGAGCAGAGTTTCATGTGCTCTACAATAGGTCTTGGCACCAAATATCTTTTTAATTCATCAGAATTTAGATGACAAAGTGGAACATATGTAAAAATAGTAATCAGTTCAGTTCAGTCGCTCAGTCGTGTCCGACTCTTTTCGACCCCATGAACAGCAGCACGCCAGGCCTCCCTGTCAATCACCAACTCCCGGAGTTTACCCAAACCCATGTCCATTGAGCTGGTGATGCCATCCAACCATCTCATCCTCTGTCGTCCCCTTCTCCTCCTGCCCTCAGTCTTTCCCAGCATCAGGGTCTTTGCTGCAACTAAAGATCCCACATGCCACAACTAAGACCTGGTGAAGCCAAAATTGAACAAACAATCAAACAAAAACCTCTCTTTTGCCAGGCAACAAAAGCAAAACATAACAAATGGGACTATATCAAACTTAAAAACAACAAAAGAAAATGTTTCAAAACTTCTGCATATCAAACGAAACAACAGAGTAAAAAAAGCAACCTACTAAAAGGGAGAAAACATGTGCAAACCACATATCTGTTAAGAGGTTAACATCCATAATATAGAAAGAATTCCCACAGCTCAACAATAACAACAACAAATAACTTGATTTTTAAATGGGCAAAGGACTTGAAAAGACATTTGTCCAAAGAAGATATTTAGTTCAGTTCAGTTCAGTCGCTCAGTCATGTCCGACTCTTTGTGACCCCATGAACCGCAGCACGCCAGGCCTCCCTGTCCATCACCAACTCCTGGAGTCCACCCAAACCCGTGTCCATCGAGTCGGTGATGCCATCTAACCATCTCATCCTCTGTGGTCCCCTTCTCCACCTGCCCTCAATCCTTCCCAGCATCAAGGTCTTTTCAAATGAGTCAGCTCTTCACATCAGGTGGCCAAAGTATTGGAGTTTCAGCTTCAACATCAGTCCTTCCAATGAACACCCAGGACTGATCTCCTTTAGGATGGACTGGTTGGACCTCCTTGCAGTCCAAGGGACTCTCAAGAGTCTTCTCCAACACCACAGTTCAAAAGCATCAATTCTTCAGCGCTCAGCTATCTTTATAGTCCAGCTCTCAGATCCATACATGACCACTGGAAAAATCATAGACTTGACTAGACGGACCTTTGTTGGCAAAGTAATGTCTCTGCTTTTTAATATGCTGTCTAGGTTGGTCATAACTTTCCTTCCAAGGAGCAAGCGTCTTTTAATTTCATGGCTGCAATCACCATCTGCAGTGATTTTGGAACCCCCCAAAAATAAAGTCAGCCACTGTTTCCACTGTTTCCCCATCTATTTCCATGAAGTGATGGGACCAGATGCCATGATCTTAGTTTTCTGAATGTTGAGCTTTAAGCAAACTTTTTCACTCTCCTCTTTTACTTTCATCAAGAGGCTCTTTGGTTCTTCTTCACTTTCTGCCATAAGGGTAGTGTCATCCGCATATCTGAGGTTATTGATATTTCTCCCGGCAATCTTGATTCCAGCTTGTGCTTCCTCCAGCCCAGCATTACTCATGATGTACTCTGCATATAAGTTAAATAAGCAGGGTGACAATATACAGCCTTGATGTACTCCTTTTCCTATTTGGAACCAGTCTGTTTTTCCATGTCCAGTTCTAACTGTTGCTTCCTGACCTGCATACAGGTTTCTCAAGAGGCAGGTCAGGTGGTCTGGTATGCCCATCTTTTTCAGAATTTTCCACAGTTTCTTGTGATCCACACAGTCAAAGGCTTTGGCATAGTCAATAAAGCAGAAATAGATGTTTTTCTGGAACTCGCTTGCTTCGATGATCCAGTGGATGTTGGCAATTTGATCTCTGGTTCCCCTGCCTTTTCTAAAACCAGCTTGAACACCTGGAAGTTCACAGTTCACATATTGCTGAAACCTGGCTTGGAGAATTTTAAGCATTACTTTACTAGTGTGTGAGATGAGTGCAATTGTGTGGTAGTTTGAGCATTCTTTGGCATTGCCTTTCTTTGGGATTGGAATGAAAACTGACCTTTTCCAGTCCTGTGGCCACTGCTGAGTTTTCCATATTTGCTGGCATATCGAGTGCAGCACTTTCACAGTGTCATCTTTCATACAAATGGCCAATAAGCATATGAAAAGACACTCAACATCACTAATAATAGGAGAATAGAAAATCAAAATCACAATGAAGTATCACCTCAAGCCTGTTAGGATGACCACTATAAATTTTTAAAAAACAGAAAATAACAAATGCTGGTACAGATGTGGAGGAAAGGGAATCCTGCACTGTTGATGGGAATCAGAAAATTAAATACAGAACTACCATAGAACCCAGCAATCCTACTTCAGGGCACATATCCAAAATAATTGAAAAGAGTATCTTGAAGAGATATTTGCACACCTGTGTTCACTACACCATTATTCATAATAGCAAAAAGGTGGAAGCAAACTAAATGTCCACTGATGGATGAAGGGATAAAGAAATGTAGTATATGCATAAAATGGAATATTGTTCAATCTTTGAAAAGAAGGACATTTTGTCATAGGCTACAACATGGATAAGCCTTGAGGACATTATATTAAATGAGATAAGTCACAAAATGATACAGTATGACTCCACTTATAAGAGGAACCTACAGTAGTCGAACTCAGAGACAGTAAGTAGAATGGTGGTTACCAGCAGGCTAGAGGAAGGGACATGGAACAACAGACTGGTTCCAAATAGGAAAAGGAGTACATCAAGGCTGTATATTGTCACCCTGCTTATTTAACTTATATGCAGAGTACATCATGCGAAACGCTGGGCTGGAATAAACACAAGCTGGAATCAAGATTTCCGGGAGAAATATCAATAACCTCAGATATGCTGATGACACCACCCTTATGGCAGAAAGTGAAGAAGAACTAAAGAGCCTCTTGATGAAGGTGAAAGAGGAGAGTGAAAAAGTTGGCTTAAAGCTCAATGCTCAGAAAACTAAGATCATGGCATCTGGTCCCATCACTTCATGGGAAATAGATGGGGAAACAGTGGAAACAGTGTCAGACTTTACTTTTTGGGGCTCCAGAATCACTGCTGATGGTGATTGCAGCCATAAAATTAAAAGATGCTTACTCCTTGGAAGGAAGGTGATGGCCAACCTAGATAGCATATTTTAAAAGCAGAGACATTACTTTGCCAACAAAAGTCTGTCTAGTCAAGGCTACGGTTTTTCCAGTGGTCATGCATGGATGTGAGAGTTGGACGGTGAAGAAAGCTGAGCACCGAAGAATTGATGCTTTTGAACTGTGGTGTTGGAGAAGACTCTTGAGAGTCCCTTGGACTGCAAGGAGATCCAATCAATCCATCCTAAAAGAGATCAATCCTGGGTGTTCATTGGAAGGTCTGATGTTGAAGCTGAGACTCCAATACTTTGGCCACCTCATGCAAAGAGTTGACTCATTGGAAAAGACCCTAATGCTGGGTAGGATTGGGGGTGGGAGGAAAAGAGGACAACAGAGGATGAGATGGTTGGATGGCATCACCGACTCGATGGACATGGGTTTGGGTAGACTCCGGGAGTTGGTGATGGACAGAGAGGCCTGGCGTGCTGCAATTCATGGGGTTGCAAAGAGTCGGACATGACTGAGCAACTGAACTGAACTGAACTGAACTGAGAGGAAGGGGGGCTCCCCCAGGGGCTCAGTAAAGAATCTACCTACAATTCAGGAGACCTGTGTGTGAAAGATCTCCTGGAGGAGGGCATGGCAACCCACTCCAGTATTCTTGCCTGGAGAATCCCCCTAGACAGAGGAGCTAGGTGGGCTACAGTCCATGGGATTGCCAAGAATCAGATATGACTGAAAGACTAAACACAGCACAAAGCACAGAGGGAGCGGAAAGGGAGTTTTCAATAGGTACAGAGTTTCAGTTTTGCAAGACAAAAAAGTCCTGGAGATCTATTACACAACACTATGCATCACTAGTTAACACTACTGCATCACACACGCAAAAATGGCTAAGGCAGTAAGTTTTATGTTTTGTGGTTTTTTCAAAATAAAAAAATGATTCTATTTTGCTAGCAGACTGCTCTAGACACTCTCCGTGCTGGCATGATGAAGTAAATGGCCATGTTGGGTAAGCCCTAATTACAAGGAACTGCAGGCAACTTCCAGAAATCATGAGTGGCATCAACTGACAGGCATTAAGAAGCTAAGACCCCCGGTCAAGTAAATGAATGAATTCTGCCAATGCTAATGACTTGAGCTTGCAAGTGGATTCTTCCTCAGCCATGCTGCCACATGAAAATACAGTCTGGCTGACACCCTGAGCAAAGGACCCAGCTAAGCCATGCCTCAACTTCCAAACAACAGAAACTGTAATGATAAATGCATGTAATTTAGGCCACCAAGTTTGTGGTAATGTGTTATGTGGCAATAGCTAACTACCACAAAAGTGATGGTATAACACAACTTGCTTTCAAATAACTACCTTTCTGTTATGGAACCATGAAACAAAGTGTCCAGGTTAGAGAGCAAAGGCCATTGGGACAGGAAGACCAGTCTTAGCTTTGGAATATGTCCATGTCTTTGCCTAAAAGTCACTCAGCCTCTATGCCTGGTTTCCAGGGGGCAATCCCTGTGGATTTACCACAGTTGCCAATGTTCCAGCCTCCTGACAAGGAGCACTAGAAAGGAAGAAAGGAGGCATGATCATCTCTCTTGAACTTCAACCAAAGGGTCTCAGTGGTCTCTCTCCAACACAATTTTTATGATCCGCAGCAAGAGCTACATGGAGGGCAAGAGTGACAGCCTGGGATGGATTTAGGCTAGGATGGCAAACACATTTCATCTTATAAACAGATAGGGGCAGCTTGGGATGGCTTCTTGCAGCAGGACAATGTCTCTGCTCCAGTCTTCTGATACAGCTTTTCATTCCCAGCCTTGCTATAGATATTCCTTGTGGCGAAGGTCAGAAATGAGCACAGCTTGGCATGTTCCTGGAAATTAAAATATAATCACCCCTATTTCCGCATATTCCCAAACAGCATTTACCACCTTCTATCTCCGTCTCTGGCCAAGGAACATCTTAACTCCACTTCTTTCTATGGTGAAATCAATGGACACTTTCTGACCATCTGGTTCTCTCTTCCTTCCATGTGTGTGTGTAGTAGTGGTGGTTTTGAGGAGAGGGGGAGGTGACATCATTAGAGGTAGGCAACAGCAGTGATTGAGAGGATATAGGCTATCTGAGCTGTGGCTATGGAGAGCCAGAAACCCTAAGGTAGTCAGTCTTTCCCGCAAGTCAAAGTCATTGTCTCATACCTCCATATCTTCCCAGGTGTGCCAGCAGAAAGGAAACACTTTCTTGGTGCCAATGAGAAAAGACTCTGATTGGTATGGCTTGGATCACAATATTGACCAAGGGAGTGGCATGTTCTGATTAGCAGCTCCCTGACCAAGAAAAGGGCTTCCCAGGTGGCACTGGTGGTAAAGAATCTGCCTGCAGGAGACAGAAGAGACAGGAGTTCAATCCCTGGGTTGGGAAGATCCCCTGGAGAAGGAAATAGCTACCCCACTCCAGTATTCTTGCCTGGAGAATCCCATGGATGGAGGAGCCTGGGGGCTACAGTCCATAGGGTCACAAAGAGTTAGCACACACACATGACCAAGAAAAATCATCTAGCTGTGTGTGTGTGTGCACTAAGTCGCTTCAGTTGTGTCCAACTCTTTGCGACCCCATGAACTGTAGCCCACCAGGCTCCTCTGCCCATGGAATTCTCCAGGCAAGAATACTGGAGAATGGTTGCCATTTCCTTCTCCAGGGGATCTTCCAGACCCAGGGATCGAACCTGTGTCTCTTATGTCTCCTGCACTGGCAGGAGGGTTGTTTACCACAAAAGACACCTGGGAGTAGGGGGAAATAATTTTTCAAAAGCAGGAAATGCTGTTCTGAGAAACAAATATCCGTCCATCACAAGCTGTGATCTTCTCTCTCACTCAATATACATTTCAGGTGGTACCACAAGGTCCTGGTTCCTGTCATACCTCTGCTTCTTGCAATAAGCAGTGAATTCTCCTTCTGCCTAAGCCAGTTAGAATGGGGTAACTTCACTTGCAAACAAGAGGCCTGGTTAATACCTCGCTTATTACTGACCAGGCTCTTTGAACTGTGGCCTAAAGTCATGTAATACTTGACATTTACAAACAGAAGTCTTACACTTTTCATGGTTTACTCCCAAAGATGGAAGAGCTTTCCATGTCCTAAATTGTAATTTCTCAAAATGAAAGGTAAGGTAAAGAAAAGAAAGGAAAATATCTTGGCCAGTAATTCAACTACATATCAATAAAAAATAAATTTGAAAAAAAGAAAATTCTGTCCCCAAACAAGATGCTTTCTTGGAGTTGGTTGTATTTATTCATTGATCATTCTCACAGGTTATCACCCACCTGTTATGTAGCAAGAAAAACACCCTCTGAGAAAGATCTATTACAACCTGTGGAACACAGACATGTTACCAAAATTTAGATAATTCAAGCTAGAATGAGCACATCTGAAGAGTCATCTCAAATTACACTTTCAGGTACTAAGGACCTGAAGTTTTAGAGTGTTTCTCTGGCTCCAGATCAACAAAATTACATTTCCGCTTACCTAGTAATTTCACTTTTAGGAACCTACATAAGAAAACAATCAGAAAGCTGGGCTAAAACTTGGATAAAAAGATGTTTATCAAAGTATTATTTATCACTAGAAAAAAAAAAACACCTGAGTCTTCAACAATAGAATGGTACAATAAATTTCACACAATACAACTCTAAGGAGTCATTATATATATTTAATTTAAATACACTCACTAACATGGAAAAATACTCTATACTATTAATAGTAATAATGCTAACAATTATACCAGGTGCAATGCTGGGTACTTCTTTTTTTGTGGAGGGGGGGTGCACACCACACTATTTGTGGAATCTTAGTCCTCCAACCAAGGACTGAATGCCAGGCCCTTGGCAGTGAGAGTGCAGAGTCCTAACCACTGGACCACCAGGGAATTCCCACTGGGTACTTTATATGTATTACTTTGCTTAATCCTCACAACAATTACCATATGAAGGATACTATTAATATTTTCTCATTACAGATGAAGAAACAGTGACTTAGCAAGCTTATGTAGTGATGTAATCACACAGATGGGGAGTGTGTAAGGACAAAGCTGCAGTAGATAAGAAAGTGAAAGTGAAGTCGCTCAGTCGTATCCGACTCTTTGTGACCCCATGGACTGCAGCCAACCAGGCTCCTCAGTCCATGGAATTTTCCAGGCAAGAGTACTGGAGTGGGTTGCCATTTCCTTCTCCAGGGGATCTTCCTGACCCAGAGATTGAACCTGGCTCTCCCGCATTGCGGGCAGATGCTTTTACTGTCTGAGCCACCAGGGAAGCCCAGTAGATAAGAAGCTACTACACTATTCAGCAGGAGAGGCATTATAGATACATGATTCCAACTTTTTATTACATTGGCATAACCCACACAGGTTATTGTTAAAATATTTTTAATTGAATACAAGCAAGCACAGACCAGTCAGAATGGACACTGCAACCAATCAGAATGAAAACCAGGAGTAAACAACCCAAATGGCCATCTGAGTTCAGTAAGCCTTTGCTATGTAACGAAAAACCCTGAAGTGTAGTGGCTTAAAACAAGCATTCTATTGACTCATGATTCTGTGGGTGGATAACATGGGCTGGGAACAGCGAAAAGGTTTTTCTACTGGTCTTACCTAGGGTCATTTGTGTAGCTACAATCATTTGACAGCTCAACTGGGACTGAATGGTCCAAGATGGTGTCACTTATGTATCTGGCCTTACACATGCACGAGGTCTTTCATCCTCAAGGAGGCTAGCTCAAGCTTCCTCATGTGGCAGCAGCAGCAATCCAAGAGAGAGTGAGCAGAAGCTTTACGATCTCTTGAGGTCTTGCTTAGAAGTTGTACACCACCACTTTTACTGTATTTTATTGGTCAAGGCAAGTCACAAAGCCAGTCCAAATTCAAGGAGTGGGGAAACAGACTCCACCTCTTGATGGGAGGAGCTTCAATGAATTTGTGGCCATTTTAATTCACTACACTGTACATACCAACTTAATATCAGCCCTACCTGTGTATGTACATAGAAAAGACTAGAAAGAAATCAGCCTACTAATTGGAAATATTATTAACTTTTTCTATTTCTGCACTTCTCCAATTTTCCTAATCAATATGCATTATTTTTATAAACAGAAAAAAAAAAACTATGACACCTTCCATAATAGTTTAATAGAGCAAATTGGACAGCTTCACCTTGGCATGGAAATAAACAGAATTCCTTCTTTCCTAGTTCTACCATTTCCTAGCTGTGACAGTTTTGTAGCCCTCTGAGCCTCTGGTTTCCTCTGTTGCAAAGATGGAGCTAACATTAGCTTTTTCACAAGACAGCTGATACCAAATGAGACAATGACTGTAAAACATCCATGATGTCCCTGGCTGTTTGCTTTCCTGCTACTCTTCTCCTACTCAGATCTCTTCAGTTATAGGAATTATCTTTCTGATAAAGATTAAATCTGCTTGTAGTAAACTACAAATATATCTCTAAAGTAAACTGTATGCCCTGAGGGCTTCTTTCAAAACTTAGACCTACTTCATTATAAACCCCCAAGTACCTAGCATAAGAGTCAATAAATAGTTGTTGATTTGTTGACTCATTAACCAAATAAAAGTTTTCCAAATGCTAGGCAGTTAACCTCTTTCTATGCAGCTTTAAATTTAAATTCCACTATCAGAAGCGGGTAATGTTGGTCACTCATGGCATCTATCTATTCCTGACAATGAAGAAACCTAACTTGATTCATAAAGAAAATTCACATTTCTTAGGGTTCTAAGCTTGTGCAAAAGACACAATCAATGAGCTTTTTCTAGCCACCTGTTTTTCTGAATGGTCTCTTCTTGTCATAATGGCAAAGTGAAGCATAAGAACATGAAACTGAAACCAGAAAAGCAGAATAAATAGAAAAACATATATTATGTGTTTTAATGACAAACAACCATTACTCTAAAAGACTAAGCAGACCACATTGAAAACGGCCTTGTTTTTGCTTCAAGGAGGCAGTTATTATTAATGCTTAGTCACGGAGTTCTAACTTACTGCTAGTACTAATTCTGTAACAAGCTCTCCTGGGTCTTTCCACAACACAAAACAAAGCAGAGGAAGGAAGGGCCTGTTTATGGTCATCCCAAGTGCAATGGTGTCAGGAAACACTACCTAAAGTGGCTTAGGCAGATGAGAATCAATGCTATTTTTCAAGATGTTTGAGAAACACATTTCATAAGCTCTCACAATGACTCACTAGGCATGATATCCCCAGAGGGTGGGAAGGAGAGCTACTTTTGCTTTCTTTTCTACCTACAGGATATTGCGAGCAGAGGCAGAGTTATGATGAATGTTAGGGGAGGGGATCATTTGGTGATAATCCAACCTACAGACTGAAAACATTGCAGGCCCCTTTTATGCTTTCGCTCTGACTCAGTCAGAAACCCAGGCTGGGCAGTCAAAGCAGGGCCCTCAGAAGGCCTGTCTGGGAAGGTGGTTTGTAAATAAAAACCTGTATCTGCAAAAGGATGGAGTACTTGCTCCAGTGGGTATAATCCAGGAAGAGCTATAATCTAATCCAACTGTTCTCAAACATTTTCCTCTCAGGACATTTAAAAATTATTGAAAAATTCTAAAAGCTAACCTTTGGAAATTCTAGAAAACACAAGAACACACAAACACACCTTCCTTTAGTCACCAAAGCAAGGATATCATCACACATCCTGTAAATTTGTAACTACTTCAAAATAAAAAGTTTTAAAGGAGGGGAGAAGTAGCACAGGGAATGAGCAAGGAGGGAATATAACAATTTTAAACAGCAACAGAAGCCAGAAGATAGATGTCATCAATATGCTGAGAGAAAAGAACTTCCAACCTCAAATTCGTTCACAGTGAAATAAATCCTCCAAGAACTTTAGGATAACTGAAAGACATATTTAGATAAGCAAAAGAGAAAATGTTATAAGAGCGGACCCTCATTAAATGCAAGTCAGAAGGAGTGTATCTCAGGTAGAAGGAAAATGTTTCCATAGGAAAGCCAGAGATTTTAAGAAAAAAATAAAAACGAAAAAAGTAAGAAACTATTCTGTTAACTCTAAAAATTACCAGCAGAGGGGGAAAGAACTATTGAGGAATCCAAATACCTTACCTTGGGAAATTCTAGAAAACACAAGAACATGCAAGCACACATTCCTTTAGTCATGAGAGCAATAACGTCATCATACATCAGTTCTCTGGAAAATTCCAGCGAAACTACTAGAGAGCTCAGCCTAGCGCCTCGCCGCCCGTACCCCGCCCGCGCGGGCCAGGTTCACACAGGCGCCCGGAAAAGAGGGAGGCGCCCGGAAGAGGGGACGGTCGCGACCTCATTGGACGAGGCGCCTCCGCCTCATGTCCCGGGGCGGGGCTTCTTCAGGCTAAAAAGCAGAGAGCCCGGTGGCAGGAACGCGCGCGGCTCCAGTTGCAGTGAGCTGCTTGTCTACGTTGTTTGCCGAGGTTCGCCGGGTCATGGTGCCATCCTGACTGGGAAGAGGACGCTCCCGGGAGACGAATGAGGAACCACCTCCTCCTACTGTTCAAGTACAGGGGCCTGGTCCGCAAAGGGAAGAAAAGCAAAAGACGAAAATGGCTAAATTCGTGATCCGCCCGGCCACCGCTGCCGACTGCAGTGACATCCTGCGGCTGATCAAGGTAGCGGGAAGCGCGGTCTCCTCCCGAGGCAGAGTTGGGGTCCTTGTACCCCGCAGGTCCCCTTTTCTCCGCCCGCCTCCCCACAGACCCGGCCAGGCGGCGCCGCTCCGGGCGAAACTCTGGGAACGAATACCCCTCCCCCCGCCTTCCCCTGAGCTGTCTGGGCCGGGGCCTCACTTAATTTTCTGCTTCTCTTCCTTTTTCTTATGTGCCTCAACCCAGGAATTGGCTAAATACGAATACATGGAAGAGCAAGTAATGTTAACTGAAAAAGGTAACGCATCAGTGGCGGGGGTGGGGGGAACGAGCGTCTGAGGGACGACCTTCACCGACTCCAACACTGTCTCTGCTTCCCCTTCTTGCAGATCTGCTAGAAGACGGTTTCGGAGAGCACCCCTTCTACCACTGCTTAGTTGCAGAAGTGCCCAAGGAGCACCTGACTCCGGAAGGTAATCGCCCTGCCCTTCTAGAAGCCGAGGAGACCGAGTGTTGTGTAAGACGTAGAGTCCGCTCTGTAGAAGCACTGACAACACAGGCTGAAGTTACTTAACTGAGAAATTGGCCAGAAATAATAGCCAGCCAGTGTTCAAAGTACTGAAAAAAAAAAAATAGATGTGCTGCACTTAATGATAGGGCGGGTTAAAAGAGCTCTTTAAGTATCAGTGCTGTGGAGACGCGGAAGAGTTTGAGCTGTTTATGTAAGTATCAGAATGCGGTGGAGACCCGGAAAAGTTAGGTATAAAGTCATTTGTTGTAAATTCAGTTTCATAAATGGTTCTTGTTTGACCCTAACGTAACCTTTTTTGTATCTGTGTTAAATTACATTTTTTTCTTTAATTTGTCCCAATCTTCAGGTTACAGTCTCTAGCTTCGCCATGTACATGGCCCTTCCGTGTACATGGATGGGCGGGGAGGTAACTAAAAGATCCTTTACACAATAAAGTAGATGATCATGATAAATGAGGTAAGGCCCTATTATCACACACTTAAAACACGGTAGATCAGAAGCTCCAATGTACTCGCTTCCTATTTGGGAAGGACTATAAGATGTCTACAAAGTTTAATTTGAAACTTTTGCTTCCAATTGGAATTACAGACACCTATTAAGAGGAAGTCGGATGCTTTTTTCCTTTTTTTCTTTGTTTTTTTTTTCTTTGTTTTTGTTGTTTTTCTTCCTGGTCATTGTTGAGTGGCCAAAAGACAAAGCCAAAGAGGGAAGTTGTTGGGCCTGGTTGGGGGGTGATTAAGGTTTTTTTCGTTCTGAGGTCATTTCCTCCTGCTAGAAAAAAAATGAGCAAAATACATAAGGGATGAGGTACTTACCAGAGGTATGTGGATGTTAACATCATACCTGAGTACCTCTGCTTCTTCCGACTTAAACACTGGGGAAAGCAAATTGAAAATGTGTGAATTGGAAGGCAAGTTCTGAAATTAAACCTTACTGTTTTGGCCTTATGTCCTGACCTTAAAGGAAGCAGGGTTTGTAAACTACAAATACTTACTATTCTGAACTGCCGTGTAAACCTGACTTATTCCCAAGTCAACATACCAGTATATCAATAGGATGTGAATAATGTGTGTGTTTAGTTTAAGACCATAGCACTTTCACTCTGGCAAGTAATGAAGGCATTCTCACTTCCTGAGTGTGAGATCCAACAGATTGCCAAGTGGCCAGTCCATGGTTTTAGCCTGGCTGCAGCTAGCTCTAATGTGTGCTTTTTGTGAAAACATGTTCTAAGAACAGTGAGATCATCCAACAGTGACCTGGATTGCACTAGCATAAAAGTCAGAAGATAGTCCGGTCCAATGGCTACTTATTTTTATAATACATGCATGTATATTTTTTTAAACTTATGAGAGGCTTCTGATTTTGCACCTACAACTTTGACAGATTGTTCTTCATCCATAACTCATGTGATACTCTTATTACAGGACACAGCATTGTGGGTTTTGCCATGTACTATTTTACCTATGATCCATGGATCGGCAAACTGTTGTATCTTGAGGACTTCTTTGTGATGAGCGATTATAGAGGTATGGTTGAGTTCAGGGAGGCTGCTCTAAAGAGAAATTGGGGCTTGAAGTCCTTAAAATGACTTTTTAAAATGGTACTTCTCGTTCTTTTAGGCTTTGGCATAGGATCAGAAATTCTGAAGAAGCTAAGCCAGGTATGTCTTGGTGTTTGGTTTCCAAATTTGCAAGGGTTACTGGATTATTTGAAGGACTGAATTGAAATTGGGTCTTGGAAAGCAGGCGCACTGTCACTGAGTTCATTTTCCTCCCCCGTGTAACAGGTTGCAATGAAGTGTCGCTGCAGCAGCATGCACTTCTTGGTGGCAGAGTGGAATGAACCATCTATCAACTTCTACAAAAGAAGAGGCGCCTCTGATCTGTCCAGCGAAGAGGGATGGAGACTCTTCAAGATCGACAAGGAGTACTTGCTAAAAATGGCAGCAGAGGAGTGAGGAGTGCTGATGTAGAAAATGACAGCTTCCATTCTATTTTAGAATAACTTCTCAACTTATCTTGCTTTCTCTCCTCTTTGTAGTGAAATAATAGAATGAGCACCCGTTCCAAAGCTTTATTACCAGTGGCGTTGTTGCATGTTTGAAATAAGGTCTGTTTAAGATGGCAATCTTGTATACAGGTTGGAGTCAGATTTCTCTTTTAACATCTTTTGATAAACAACAGGTGGTATGATAATGTCTATGAAAAAAACTTCATTCTTGTGAGTCATTTAAATGTGTACAATGTACACACTGGTACTTAGAGTTTCTGTTTTGATTCTTTTTTTAATAAAGTACCCTTTGATTTAATTATCTGGTGTAAGCATTTTTACTGATCCTTTATTTCTTAGTCATTTTTCTTGCTGTTGAGTGCAAAATAAAAATGCCCGAGAAACATGATAACTTGACAATTTTTTTAAAGTTTTTAATCCAGTCTAAAATGTCTGATGGTCAGGAGCTGTGTTGTGCCTGTATTCCCAATGCCTAGAAAGAAGCCAGTTGAATCCCAAGGTTTTATGTGTAGCAACATATAAAAGATGACTTTCTATTGATGACACTGTACACTTAACCCAACAGAATTTTCAAGAGCTTAGAAACCGAGGCCCCACAGTAAAAACGCCCATTTGTTACACCAGTAAAAGAGGTGGAAATGGGATTCTGAAACACTGGAAATTGGGAGGAAAAACCATCTTGCTCACAACAACCTCATCCCACACAAAACACTAGGCTGAAGGGAAAGTAGATCACTTTGCTAGTCAGGCAGGAATAAAAATTCCACATTTTTACAGGAATACGGTAAACTAACAGGCTGGAGTTGGACACAGGTACCAGTCAGGGAAATCACCATCCTATTTGGAGGACAAGTTTCTGGAACTGTGTTAACACCACAGACATCTATGCAGAAAAAACCACAAGAGTGGTTAAAGCTGCTGGGGATTGGGGGAGAAGTAGCTAAGAGCTTTTTCCAGGACTGAAAATTAAACTCCCACAGAGGGCTGAGGAGGAGACAGATAGGTGAACTCCTTTTTATTATTCATGACACTGACCTAAATTCCTAAAGCTACTAATTCCCGCAATAATTAACATGTTAGTTAATCATCACTGTACTGATTTCCAAGATAAATCTTTTCCAAAAGAATTTGTCAGATAACTGAAAAGCAGTATTCAGTATCTTCTTTCTGTGTTCTCCAGGAAATAAATACTGGGCTTCTCACTCAAAGGAGGATTTTGGCCTGCATCCCTTGGTTTCAGTCTTTTGTGGCTTCCTAAGTTAGAAGGCAGCCATATACACAAGTAGGTCCTGTACTGTATTTAACAGGAGAGCCTTGGGATTTATTGGTAGCTTAGAGAGTATGTCATGAAAACAAGATTAGAGTCAATTTTCAACCAGGGTCCTGCTAGGCTGGCAAGTAACTATAGGAGAGAAATGCTGGCAAGCATAAAAAGGGTTAATGAAACACAAGGAGCTTTGTGGGGAAAGAAGACATTTTGAAAATTGTGTTTTGGAAAGTGGGCCTCTTTGAGGAAAACAACTACATGCTGACTGTGGTTAAATATGTGAATAAATTAGATTAACCAAGGGAGTTACAATGTAACTCTTTGTTTTCTCATCCTTCTTAGAGCTTAGCCCTAAAGGCTCAGTGTTGTCACCGAAAGCTTTTATGAAGTTTTTGTGTCCACTTTAAAGAAGTCCCTTAAGTTTAAAACTTAGAAACTGAAACACCACAGCATCAGCCCACTGAATGTTCAACTCTTGTTACAAAGACACCTGTTTAAAAACTGAGCTAAAAACAAATCCGCAAAGCTTGAAATCATCAGGCAAGTAAGAAAGCATGTTCCAGGAATATCAAAGGGAATAAAAAACAATGATACACCTGAAAAAGTGGCAGGGTTCGGGGAGAGACTCCAGGTAAGCAAGACTTCTGTAAAGATAACTTTAAAATTACTATTTTACTAATATGTTATGTCTAACATCATTTGGGAAGAATAGTATTTCAGGCCTAAGGACTTGCCAGTTCTTACATAAGAATATTTTCTGGTTTTCTCTGTGTAGTTTAAGAAAAGAACTCTTATTTGCTAAGTTTATTATCTCTGTTAAAAGAATAAAATCATAATTCTTGATACAACTAAAACAGGAAGTGGCTGGGTCTGTCCACACATAGGCTCAGGAGACATCCAGCCACCAACCTGATTATAGGGTTAATAGTAGAGGGATGGTCTGTCATGGTCCAAACCAGAGCCCAAAGTCATCAGCTGTGTAGATTTCACCAGGCAGCCTTTCTAGGGAAGGAAAGTGGAGTCTTTTTCACAGAAATGCACAACCAACGATTTGGAAGAAACCTAACGTCTCATGCCCATTCTATACATTACTGAGAGTCCCCAGCAGGGCCCAGAATGATGACACATCTCTGCTCCTTGAGGCAAAAGGGGCTGCTCAGCAGCAACTGAGGGAGCTGGCCAGGCCCTGGGAGGCCCAGCCTCCTGTTCAGAATCTGCAGGTGGCCATGTCTGCACCCAAGATTCTGTTTACTTGACTGGCCTCATCTTTGTCTCCCTGCTTCATCATGTCTTCCTGAGGATGGTCATGTCAGGGTGACTCTGTTTTATTCTCATCCCTTTGCTTTGTGCTGCTGGTCCAGGTTTCAACCTAGTCAGCCGTCACCCACAACTCAGGCTGACAGGCCCAAACCCTTATGGAGCCCACTCCACCCCCACCCTCACCCCCATCCTTGCCATCATTGCCTTTGTTGCCTCTTCTATCAAAGGCCACCAACTGCCCTTCCTTGAAAGATTACCCCAGCACCCTCTTGCCCCTGTCACTTCTCTTTCTTGGGGCTCACATCTGCCCAGCAAATGTTTTTAGTAGCTTCCACATGGTTATCAACATAATAGTTCATAAGAGCTAACGTTAGTAAGTACTTACCAGGAACCAGGCATTCCATTTGATGCTTTGTACAGTCATGATGTCATCTAATTCTCACGAACATCCTGTGAGGTAGATACTATTATTAGTTTCTTTTTATAATGAGAAACTAACTCTCAGAGAGGTTAAGTTTGCCTAAGGCCACACAACTAGGCCTGGGAATCAAACTCCAAACCAAATTTCTCAAACCCCTGGGGGTTCACTGGCATATTCTCTCTCAGAATGATTGAATTTGGTGTTTCTTTTGGATTATAGTCTAAAGAATAATCAGTACAGTTGTCCCTCAGTATCCAAGGGGGATTCTGGAATTTTTTTTTTCCAAATATTTTCCATTCACTGTTACTTGAATCCAATGATGCAGACCTCACAGATAAGGGAGGGACAAGTATATAAGCATTTTCTGGATCCCTGAAATCAGTAGTTCTCAGTACTGGCTGCACATGACAATCACCTAGAAAGCTTTTAAGAAATACTAATGCCCCACCTTGAGAGAATCTTAATTTAATTATTTCTTAATGTGTATTCCAAAGCAAAGCCAGGGCTGATGGCCACTGAGCTAGGTAATCACCTTGTAACCAAATCCAAGCCACAATTGTGAGTACAACCACTTCTGTCTGTGTTTATGCTGTTCATCTTGACACCCCATCATTAACGTGAACTCTTGCCAAGCAAAGACCAAGTAAAGTCATATCACACCTCATGATCCTGGAGAATTTTTAGATAAAAATGGTGAGGGAATTGTGTCAGCCAACTGCATACAGTGCTGAAACTGAAAACTGCCAGCAGTACCACGCTCCTTTGCAAGCAGTCACTTCATTTCAGCAAAACATCTTCCCTCAAATTAAATCAGTGTTGCTCATTTGAGTTTTGTTTGATAGTTTTGTTTGTATTTGACTTGTAAATGTATGTGGTTTCACAGCTGTATAGGAGCCATGAATGTAAAATGTCCATGTCTAGCTGTAGGTCTACAGTAAGTAATATAATAATTTCGGAAGGAGGGAGGCTCAAGAGGGACAGGATATATGCATACATAATATAGCTGATACACTTTGTTGTACAGCAGAAACTAACTCAACATTATAAAGCATTTATACTCCAATAAAAGTAATTTAAAATACACATATTTAAAAGAAGGATAATTTCAATCACCACTGGGGCTCTGTAAGAATCTTTTCCTTTAAAAGGGATCCAAGTTACCCAAGTTGGAGAAACACTGCTGTGACCATAATGCAATACTGCCTACTTCTGATTGGTTAAAAAATAAAAGGCCAGTGGCATCAGAGGGAAGACTTTACCCAGTGAGCCCCAATGTGATCAGATTTAGGCTTGATTTACAGCAAAAATATTTCATAGATAATGTGCTTTTTTTTCCATCAAGAGGCATATAACATTTGATTATCTCTTTTTGTGATGCTAGCAGTCAATGATGTCAATACCGATATTCACTGGGAATTTCAAAATGTGGTACTCTTATCATTCCTTCTTCATTCCTTAGCTAAAATACTTCTATAAAAAGAACTTCCTCCTCTCTTGTATTTTGTTGCCATGAAGTACAATTCACCCAGAGAAAGCAGGATACATGCTTGATTCTTGTTATTTACTAGCCTCAAAAAGAATGGATTGGCTTTCTGGCATCTTCCAATTAGGTTTTCTCCCCCCAAGTATCTTTATTAACTTGTGGACTTGAAACATTTCCTGTCTTAAATCGTTGACATTATTTTTCTAACTGAAGCTCAGACTGCTTTAATTGTCCAGTGAGAGCTTCTTCAAGTTGGCCTCAGAATCCTTTGCCCATGACCCCAGAACCCTTTCTTTGTTATCTTCCTGGCTTTTAAGATATCCCAGGTTCATCTTGTATATTTCTCACCCCAGACCTGACATCAGTTCAGTTCAGTTGAGTTCAGTTGCTCATTCGTGTCTGACTCTGCAACCCCATGGACTGCAGCACGCCAGGCCTCCCTGTCCATCACCAACTCCTGGATCCTACTCAAACTCACGTCCATCGAGTCGGTGATGCCATACAACCATCTCATCCTCTGTTGTCCCCTTCTCCTCCCGCCATCAATATTGCCCAGCATCAGGGTCTTTTTCAATGGGTCGATTCTTCACATCGGGTGGCCAAAGCATTGGAGTTTCAGCTTCAGCATCAGTCCTTCCAATGAATATTCAGGACTAATTTCCTTTAGAATTGACTGGTTGGATCTTCTTGCAGTCTAAAGGACTCTCAAGAGTCTTCTCCAACACCATAGTTCAAAAGCATCAATTCTTTGGCGCTCAGCTTTCTTTATAGTCCAACTCCCGCATCCATACATGACTACTGGAAAAACCATAGCTTTGACTAGACTGACCTTTGTTGGCAAAGTAATGTTTCTGCTTTTTAATATGCTGTCTAGGTTGGTCGTAGCTTTTCTTCCAAGGAGCATGCACCTTTTAATTTCATAGCTGCAATCACCATCTGCAGTGATTTTGGAGCCCCCCAAAATAAAGTCTGTCACTGTTTCCATTGTTTCCCCATCTATTTGCCATGAAGTGATGGGACCGGATGCCATGATCTTAGTTTTCTAAATGTTGAGTTTTAAGCCAACTTTTTCACTCTCTTCTTTTATTTTCATCAAGAGGCTCCTGACATCAATGGTGAGGTAATCCTGAGCTTCTGAGGTTTCCAGAAAGCGACATTTACTGGGAGTAGTGGTCACAGTTCTGTCTTGACAATGACATGGACACAGCAGACTGGTGGCATTCACCTCCAGCTTGGCTCAGGGAGCCTTCCACCAGCTGTGTGGCCCAGGGCTGTCTTCTTTCACCTGGGTACTTATCCTGCTTTCTTTCATCCAGTGAATCAACAACAAAAAACAACAAAAGTGGTTACAAAACAGCTAAATCCACAACGACAATGATACTTGTTTGCAGAGCAACACCATCCACCCAGAGGCAGTTTGGGTCTGGTGGAAAGAACACTCCACTTGGAGGCAAAGGAAACTGAATTTGATCCTGGCTCTTCTTCATTTGTAGGTATAAAAACAAATTCATTTACAGAACTAAAAATAAACTACCTCCTAGATGCTATGAGGACTAAATATGACTGTAGAAGTGCAGGATGTACATGATTAATATATTCTACACGAAATACTTAGAGTCACCCCCATGTTGAGCCTCTACTATGTGTCAGATAACACAATTTTGTTATTTCATTCATCTTCATAACAGCGGCAGAATACGCCACCTCAAAAGGTGCTGCTTTGGCATAAGGATTATTTTGAGCTAAAGGCACTTGAAAAACAGCAGATGCATGAAGGGCATTCTAATCTCTCTTTTTTCATTCTGAAAACAGGAGATAACACTCCCAAGTAAAAGATGCCTTCCCTGTCCCAGGAGAAAAGAAATATTCTTCACCTGGGAGTCAAGGCCCACCTTTAGCCTTCTTTCCATATATTTCAATTGCTTCTCCACAATCACCCCTCTTTGTCCAACCTGTGGGAAAAGCATTCAGGTTCTGCCATCTCTTTGGTGTTCATTTCCTTATGAAGGCTCTTCCCTGCCCTGTCACTGTAAAACATATTCAGTCAATATGTGTGCTTTTTTTCCTGTCGATCTGTTTTATGTTAATTAAATTCTCAGGCCCAGCCAAAAACCCCAAGAGGGTAAAGGTCATGTTTTGCCTTTTTCCCCCCCAACAGGTTCCTGCGGTGTGCCAGTGAGCCAGCAGGGGTTAGGGAGCAGCCTTGAACTATAGACTTTCCTGATTAACAGGGTGTAAACATTTCCACAAAGGCTGATTTCAAGCTACCAAGGACTTTAACCACTGGCTTGCAAAATTTTTGAATATTTAACAGGAGGCTCTCCAAAGCCAGTAGGAGCAGACTTCAGCACACCACTGAATCAGGCCCATTTCAAAGATGAGGAAAGGGAAGTTTAGAGAGGTTAAGCAATTTGCATTCACTGCAGGGAGTGCAGGTCTGGGCTGTTAACCCAGTCTGTGCCTCCACAAACATGTGCTTTCACATCCCTGGCCCTTCTCGAAGCAGCTGATCCACACTTTTGACCTTGGATTCATGTATTTATCTATGCTTTTGGCAGAGCAGTGTGACCAAAAATGTCTGCCTCCTTGACCGTCAACATCCCAGGAGCAGGGACCATGTCCCACGATTTTTATATCTTCAGAGTCTCTCATTCCACGCATGGCACGCAGTAGGCATTTAACAAACATTCATGAAACAAATGGAATCAACCAGCCCCAGTCTGGGGGGAAAACTGAGAGACAGAATCGATTCTAATGTCATGCTTTCCCTGTAACAGGCATCCATGTTGAGAGTTAGAATTTAATGGGGGGGGGGGGAGCAAGCTGATAATTATAGGGCACTTTCTACATTCCACGTGATATACATGGATTATGTCATTTAATCCTTAAAACAAAGCCAGCCTTTTGTGTATGAGGAAGGCAAGGTATAGGGAGTGAAACAACTTGTTCTGTATTATACAACCAGAAGGCAGTGGGGTTGAGATTTGAACTGGACAGCCAGGCCCCAGACGCACCTCACAAACCACAACTCATTGTCTTGTTTAACCATACAAGGTGGCCTTGAGTCATTTATACTGCTGGCGCTTTGGGATGGAGACTGTTTCTTTGTCACCTGGAAAAGGTCTCTCCTGTGCTTAGATTAGTTGTGGAGGGGCCTGGGGAGAGTGGGATTGCCATCAACTGCTCCCTGCCTCAACACTTCCTGGCCAGCTCCGTGAGAAAATAAGACTTTTCCGCAGAGGACCAGCTTCAGGGCAAGGCAAGTGGTTCAGGAACCATCCCACTTCACTTTCTCTTCCTCAAAGTATATACAAGTTCTGCTACTAGAAACAAACATTTGCTCTCCTAAATTTTCCACACGGGCCTCCAAGGAGTTGAAAAACAAAAATCATTTTCCAGTTTCTCTGGCTTCAAGCCTGATTCCAGGATGTGATCCAACACTAATCACCATCCAAATGACTGTCAGTGAGAGGGTGGCTATGTACTCTGGCAAATAGTACTGAGGCAGTCTTGTGCAATGTTGTTACAGCATTATGTTATAATTACACCCCGGCCTTGTTTCCTGCACATCTCGCAGATGCTTATCCACCAACGGGGTGTTAGCTGACAATCACTCTAAACAAGCCTGGACAGAAGAAATAATAGCGGTCACCCTGAAGAACTTCTGAAAGAATATACAGCTAATATTCTAGAATGTTTGGCCAGCTCAATATTCTCTTACAGGCAGGTCATACATAAGGCAGCATTTCTACCTTTTCCTGTACTGCCTTTGACCTCTCTCTGTGCCCTCTTGTCTTGTCCAGAACAACATCACTTAACTCCTCTCTATCTTGAAACATGGAGACTTAACATGAAACACTGGAGGAAATTCTTACAATCCTTCAGTCCCCACCCCACCACCACTCCACCTCCCAGAGGAGCTAAAATCTTAAGGAGTGGCTGTTTGTTATCACTGCTAAGGAGTGGGCTGCCTACCCACAGTCCCGCAGCTCCTCCCCTGGGATGGAACTCTCAGGAAATGTTCCCACTGAAATCCAGGGAAGTAGAGAGGAGGAAGTTCCCGAGGGAAGAATCTAGGTGGTGGTGTGTGTGGTTTGCATTCCTGTCTGTGTTTTAAGAGGTTTCCAAGCAGGTTTTAATTAACCTCCACCTGAAACTTGCTAAACAAGTTTTGCAACCCAGGTTGTTGTGTTAGTATTTTTCTGGGTGCATTGTCCTGTGTTTAAATTTCATGAAGTTTATTATTCTTTCTACCTAAAACTCAGTGAAAAAAAGCAAGCTGTATATTTTCAAATCTAGGTGTTTCCTGGTAATAGCTTGTAGGAAAGAATGAGATTTGGATTGAGAAAGGAAGTGAAAATTTAATAAGTGATAAGACAAAACTGAAAGCACTATTTTTTAAGACCATGCCTTTCTTCCAATGAAAAATACACAATCTTTTGGGTCCAATGATAATTATTTGAGACTTCATTTGGAAAACAAACCCTTAAGTTTCACAGGCTCCAACATCTGGGGGAGAAACAGAATAGTTTCTGTTTTTTCCTAGTTTACTAGTTTTTTAAGAAACTAAAGCACAATGTGATCTTTCTGCAATAACCACTGAATAATAATCACTCAGTCTCAAAGGAACCACTGAGAAGAGTGAGTTTTGAGGACACTTGGACAGATGCAGGCTGCTGCCCCAGGTGCCTCTGTTCCAGAACCCAAAGTATAATCTCTTGATATGATCTCTGATAAATCACTCTCTACAATCATTTATATAAGCCTTTGCCCCAAGGACAAAGGAGTTTTCTAGTTCAAGGCCTTCAAACTGGGAAATACTTGCCACTTGAGGTATATGATATTAAAAAGCAGAGACATTATTTTGCCAACAAAGGTCCATAGAGTCAAAACTATGGTTTTTCCAGTAGTCGAGTACTGATGTGAGAGTTGGACCATAAAGAAGGCTGAGCATCAAAGAATTGATGCTGTTGAACTGTGGTGTTGGAGAGGACTCTTGAGAGTCCCTTGAAATGCAAGGAGATCAAACCAGTCAATCCTAAAGGAAATCAATCCTGAATATTCATTGGAAGGATTGATGCTGAGGCTGAAGCTTCATTACTTTGGCCACCTGATGTGAAGAGCTGATTCACCGAAAAGACCCTGATGCTGGGAAAGATTGAAGGCAGGAGGAAAAGGGGACGAGATGGTTGGATGGCATCACCGACTTGATGGACATGAGTTTGAGCAAGCTCCAGGAGTTGGTGAAGGACAAGGAAACCTGGTGAGCTGCAGTCCATGGGGTTGCAAAGAGTCAGACACAACTGAGCAACTGAACTGAACTGAAGTATATGAGAACTTTCAGGTGACTTGAGTTTTAGGAACTTGCTTTCCAAACCTCAAATCCATATGTATTCTTTCTGGAAATAATCTGCTTGACAATGCCCCTGGGGTAACAAGGTCATGCTCATGTGGTTCTTCTTTAGCATCTCCTCTTTTATAATAGCCTTCTTGTACTTCTTGGCTTCCCTGGTGGCTCAGACAGTAAAGAATCCACCTGCAGTGCCGGAGACCTGGGTTCAGTCCCTGGGTCAGGAAGATCCCCTGGGCGTGGACATAGCAACCCACTCCATTATTCTTGCCTGGAGAATCCCCACGGACAGAGGAGCCTGGTGGGCTATAGTCCATAGGGTCGCAAAGAGTTGGATACAACCAAGCGACTAACACTTTCACTTTTCTTGCACTTGAATACAAAAAGGTGTATTCCTCATCTACACTGAATCTTAGCAGAGTGTGTTACCTCAAAGTGTAAAAACCTCTGGGCGCCAAACCAAAGAATTCAGTAATGTATAGTGTTCTGGAGGGAAGAGTTTCCTGAGAGTTAAGCCTGGGTCAGGGAGGAAAAAGAATTTTTTTCTCTACCTTTCTAGGTTCTTGGCTGAGATTCCCCCGGGATGACCCCGAGGGATGAGGTGGGGAGGGAGGTGGAAGGGGTTTTCTGGAAGGGGAAAACATGTACACCCATGGTGGATTCATGTCAATATATGGCAAAACAAATAAATAAATAAATAAAGGGAAAAAAAAGATTACCAAGAGATAAATAAACAGAAGTTTAATACATGTACACTACTGTATACCCAGGAAAACTAAGTAACTCTTCAAAATGGCCCAAACCACAACCTTCAATACCATCTCTAGCTAAAGCCAAAAGAAAGATGTTGGGGGGGTTTCCCCGGAGGCTCAGTGGCCAAGAATTCACCTGTCAATGCAGGAGGCATGAGTTCAATCCCTGATCTAGGAAGATCTCACCTGCTACAGAGCAACTAAGCCTGTGTGCCACAACTACTGAACCTGTGCTCTAGAGCCCGCACTCCACAATGAGAGAAGCCACCACCATGAGAAGCCCATGCACCGCAACTAGAGAGTGGCCTCCACTCGCCGCAACTGGAGAAAAGTCCGCACAGCAGCAAAGACCCAGCACAGCCAAAAATAAACAAATAAAATTATATATAAACACAGAAAGATGTTGGGGGAGAGGGGAGCTGGTTACAGATGGACCAGGAAAAGCACAGTAAACAAGGGTAAGGCAGGTTTAAGTTGTTGCCTTCTCTATTGATAGAGGTTCTAGGGATTTAGACATTTTCCTCTTCCTGGTACAGAGACGGAAACACCCTTACAAATGGAGATTTCTAAGTGTGAATGTCTCTTACAAGAGGATAATTT
This sequence comes from Okapia johnstoni, assembly GCA_024291935.2. Lineage (NCBI taxonomy): Eukaryota > Metazoa > Chordata > Mammalia > Artiodactyla > Giraffidae > Okapia > Okapia johnstoni. Next base: position 18,770,780 of record CM044305.1, read on the forward strand.
CTACTTGGTTTTCAGAGCTTCTCCTGGGTCTGCTAATTTTTAAAAATAATTAGCCTAAAATAATCTCATGCCAAAGAGGTATATTGTAGGGGAGGGATATTCTGCCCCCCTTCACCAGCTTCTCGGCTTACTTAGGAGCATAAACTAAGGTTTTATTTCTAACTCCACAGAGAAAGAGGCTCTTGAGCAAGCCAATTCAAAGAGTCTCTCTCGGGAGCGATCTAAGTGTACAATTAAGGAACTACTGGTTAAAGAGTGTCAGTGGTCAGTTGACTTGGGGCTGTTTCTGCTTAAACATCACTTCCTCAGGGAAGCCCTCCAAGACCACCTTGTAGTAGTCATTACACTAACACCTCCCTCACTGCACTCTTGCCAATTGTGACTTGCTGTTTATCTGTGACATTCTTTAAGATCTGTCTCTCTCATTACAGCAGAAGCTCATAAGGGCAAGAATCATGTCAGTGTTAGGCCCATAGTTGATTGGTGAGCAGAGACAGGGTTAATAATTTGCACAATTCTTTAAAAGTTAGTTTGATGTGGCTGATTGGTTTGCCAATGAGGACTAGCTGTACCATTATGAGTAGAGCAGGTACTTTCCATTAACTGAATGAGCTAAATGAGCTGTGCCGAGATTTTAAAGCAATAAAAATAGATTTAAAGTATGTGCAGAATGCACAGTGCATCAGAAATTATGTTATTTGCAACTATTTAACTGGTGATTTTACAAATAGAAAATGTCACTTCAAAATGTGCAAGAGAAAATATGAAAGTTAAATTTTTAAAAGACAAATATGTGGAGGGGTACCTAACAGTTGTTCAAAATTCTTTTAGGGCTTATGAGAATAGAAATGCTTGAATGAAACTGAAATAGTACAATCACTGCATGAACACAGGACTCCCACTTCTACTTTTTCTGGGTGGGCGTCAGTTAAGCATTTGCTTGAATACATCCGGTGGTGGGGAAATTACTACCCTATATGCTAGCACAAAGCATTGTCGGAAAGCTCCATTTTTGAAAAAGTTCAGTTTGTTAGCCTGGAGACAAAAGCTGTCTCTTTGTTGTTCCCATTCACCCAGCTGTGGCCTTAACTCTGCCACTGGAGCTGGAATAGTCCCTTATCCATTGAGCATGCTTTTAATGATTCCAAGATAATCATCCGATAGCCAATCTTTTATAAATTCTGTATTACATTATTTCTTGTCAGGGCACCATCCTTCTTTGAAGATCTCCATCTCCCTTCCCCTAATTAACTCCTACTCTTTGTCAGCAATCAACTTAAATGTCACTTCTGGCACCTCCAAGCCATGTGTCCACTTTCTACACAGGGAATGGGGGAAGGCAGACAGTAAAACACACAGCCTGTCCTTAAACAGCTTGGCTTTAAAAAAAAAATTCATCAGAAAGCCATCTCAAATCACTTCCATTTATACTTCGTTGGCTGGGATGTGTCACAGGGAACTCTTAGTGGTAAAGGAAGCTGGCAATTCTAGTATGCTGCTTTCCGATTACTCTTTTTTTTTATTTGGCTGCAGCATGTGGGATCTAGGTCCCTGACCGGGGATCAAACCTGGGCGCCCTGCATTGGCAGTGCAGAGTCTTAGCCACTGTACCACCAGGTAAGTCCCTGCTTTCCTTGGTCTTGTAGAGGAAGTCATGGGTATAAGGTGAGCAAAGTGATAGATCACATATTAGAAAAATGACAAGCTGTAGTTTTAGAAGTAAACTGGAAGGCTGCAAGGTAAATTAAATAATCAGCTAACAAAACAGTTATTAAAACAAAACAAACCTTCAATGATGTGTAAAGCTACGCAACTTTCTAACTGGGTTAAAGCAAAAATGTAAACAGTTCACCCAAAAATATGAAAGCTAGTATATATCCTGACATTGCTTTGTTCTTGACATTTTCCAGTGACTTCTCTTTCCACTCCCAACTCCAGCCACCCTACTCCAATGTGTTAAATGGTTGTGACATTCACATTTCCTAATCAGCCTGTAAGTCAGAAATCCTTAAAGTACATTTTAAATTGTGAATCACACTAGGACATGACTTTGCCTGTAAAGCAATTCGATTTTTTACAGCAATTTAATTTAAAAAACTCTCGCACACAAATGTCCAGTTGATTACCACTAAGACCATTTTCTTCTGGTGAATCAGCAGAATTTCTTCATCGAATCAGGCACTTTGTCTGCTTTGTGGAACATTGGCAGTTTCATTTCCTGTTCAGGAAACAGTGTCTTCAAAACTCAGATAAGCCTTTGCCTTTACTATTTGAGGACTGAGAACAAACCAAGAAAAATATGAAACACATTTATGCTTATTTGGGGGATAGTATCTCAAATAAGTCTTCATGATTATTTAAAGGTTTGGGCAAGTCATTCTATACTTTGAAAGTGTGAAAGTGTGAATGGCTCAGTCGTGTCCAGCACTTTGTGACTTCATGGACTGTAGCCCACCAGGCTCCTCTGTCCGTAGGATTTTCCAGGCAAGAATACTGTAGTGGGGTTGCCATTCCCTTCTCCAGGGGATCTTCCCAACCTAGGGATTGAACCCAGGTCTCCTGCATTGCAGGCAGATTCTTTACCATCTGAGTCACCATCTGAGCCACCATAGTTTTCTTGGTTTGAAAATATGAAACACATTTAAGTTTGTTTGGGGGATAGTATCTCAAATAAGTCTTCATGATTATTTAAAGGTTCAGGAAGGGATTATTCTGATTGAAAAATATTTTCTTCTAATGCATTTTTATGGAAGATAATTTCTGAAGCTTTTGTGGCTGATGCTGTTAGATTCATACCTAACTTCTTTCTTCTTGTAAAACAGAATCATATCATCATCACAATCTATTCTTTTCCTATCTGGACTCCCAGCATGAACCCTGGGGTGGCTTCAGCAGTGAGAGCTCCAATTTTCTCAGAATACATTGCATACCACATCCCAACAACTTTTAGGAAAGTTTTTCACGATTACTGTTTTGTTTTACAAAAAGTCCAAAAGAGGATCTAGTGATAAGTCTACAGGATAAGGAAGATGAGAAAGAGACAGCATATAAAAATAGAATCACATGATTTGCAAGCGGGAAAAAAGCAAGAAGAAAAAAAATGAGGGGTTGTGAGAAATCAGAGAAATCGTGCTGAGTGGCAGGGCAGAGAGGCAAGTACCATTTTGAACATTTTCTGAAGTGTCTGTACAGTGTCAGTGTGATGGTGACCTGTACACAATATAGGGGGACTACATGTAAGGTCGTTTGGCTTGTGGTTTTTTCTGGAACAGTCCAGATTTTTAGTTTTATGTCTGGAAAGCAAAAAAAAAAAAGAAATGTGCAAATATCATGGCCTGCAAATGCTCTACTTTTTTCTCAGCCCACTCCCCATCTCCATCCTTCTGTTTATCAGCAGAACTCCTCTTCCACCCACATGGTCCCCGGGTCCTGGCAAAATTATCAGACTGGGTGCCTGCCCTGCTCCTTTCTAAGATCCCATCACCCCAGGACTGGGCTCAGGGCATGGTGTCCTCAGGTTCCCCAGCTCCTAGCAGAAGCCAGGAGCTAATGGCTGCCATCTTCCTCACGCTGAGGGAGCAGTTGCTGTGAGATGCTATGAGAAGTGCCGAGGCCTGTGGGAACCAGACAATCACTGGGTTTGAGATGTTCCTCCTTCCCTTTAACCCTCAGCTCAAGCTCCACCCCAGTCCACGGGGTCAGTCTCACCATGAAGTACAGTCCCCTCCCATTTATAGGTTGCCTCATATTTGGTTTTTTTTTTTTTGGCTGCTCCAGCATGCATGATTAGGGATTGAACCTGCTCCCCCTGCAGTGGAAGCTTGTAGTCTTAACCACTGGACCACCAGAGAAGCCACACCTCATATTCTTGAATCTATGCCACAGAGATAGGTCTTCTCCCCACCGAGGTCCTAAATCGTTTGGTAGCAGGTCATGTTATGTTGTTCTTTTTTCCTCCAAGAAACAAGCCTGGCATGTAGTAGGGTAAATGTAAGATCTGTCCCATTCTTTTCTTGTGACAGAAGGTATACTAAAACCAGAATGTTTTTCTAATAAGTAAGCACACTAGGTGGCTGCTTAAAAAACAGCACTTACAGAGCAGAACTTATATTGATCTTGTTTCTTGTGCACACTCAACCTGGGAGATGGATGTTCAAGTTTATGACCTTGGAATTTTGAACTGAGTTATAAATTGCAATGAACACAAGTACCTCTAACTCCAAATTCTGCCTAAGGAAACAAACTGCCCATAACGCCGGTCCACGGGATCTTCACCCCATCCCCAACTAAGAAGCCAACTTGCAGCACCTTGTTATTCCTGGTATCTCAGGGATAAAGGATGTTGAAGAACAAGCTGAATAAACTGGGACAAATTATTCGCTTGAGCTTCATCAAATACATTCCCAAGCAACAAAGTATGTGATTCAGCATAGAAAAAACTAACCACTCACAAAGATAACACATTTTTCTGACAGAGCCTTTGGCCAACCCTAATAACTGCCTCCGCAGGAGAAGCCTACATTTGGGGAATGGAGGGAGGGAGGACAAGCCAATTTTTCAACTGGAACCTTCCAGAACCGCAGCTGTGACCCTTAACACGATAGCTGACCTGGGCCTTTCATTTTTTTGACTTCATTTACACTTTTAATTCCAAAATTATAAATAACAGGAAATGAACTGCAGTGTTAGCCAGTTAACATCAAAGGTAGAAGGAGACCAGGAGGCCAACTGTGAAAAAGAATTAAAAGGGTAAACATTCCAGTGAGTCACAAGCATTCAGTACTCACTAGAACCATAAGAAGTAAACAGTGTGGGAACCCGCAAGTGTATACTCCAAGGAAAAGGAGACCTGGAACTCTTTGAAAAGAATATTAAGTTCTATACAAAATATGAGAAATAAAAGTCACAGTTAGGGAAAATCTTCCTAAGATGGAAAAATGATTTTTTAATGGAAATTAATTTGGAGATATACTGATCTGCAGTATGTGCACACTAGCCATTTTTCTTTCTTGTAGAGAGAATAATCCTTCAAGGATACTTGCTCTTATGTATTTCAGATCATAAACATCACAGATTATATGGTACTTCAACTTTGAAATGAATGTGTGCTGTTTTAATAAAAATGGTAAATTTACAAATCATGGTGCTGAGGCAAAAACAGTAGCAATCTGCCTTTTCTCTTTGAAACAGTGGTTCCCAGCCTTGGAGTGTCTGACAAAATCCTTATGACTAGGTTTCCTTCTCACCCGCCCCTGAGACCCTGATGTCATTGGTCTAAGTGCAGACTGCACACTGGACTTTTTAAAATCACCCCAGGTGATTCAAATGTGTGGTTAAGAGCAAGAACCACTGTCCTCAAAACTGCTTAGAAAGCAAGGCAGCTGCTCAGAGAAGGAAGGGAATTTATTGAGGAAGATGAAATCCATAGTCCTGATCCCATTCCCCCTTAGCTTAGCACCCTTCACCCCAGGTGCACCCTCACAGAATTTCCACTCTACAAAATTTGGACATCAAAAAACACTTTTCAGGGAACCCTCTTACACTGTTGGTGAGAATGTAAGTTGGTGCAGCCACTATGAAAAACAGTGTGGAGGTGACTCTGAAAACTAAAAACAGAATTACTGTTCAACAGAGAAATCCCACTCCTGGGAATATACCCAGACAAAACTATAATTCAGAAAGATACATGCACCCCAATGTTCATAGCAGCAGTATTCACAATAGCCAAGAAATAAAAACCACCTAAATTTCCATCAACAGAGGAATGGATAAAGAAGATGCAGTACATATATACAATGGAGTATTACTCAGCCATAAAAGAGAATGAAATAATGCCATTTGCAGCAACATAGCTGCAACTAGAAATTATCATATTAAGTGAAGTTAGAAAGAGAAAGACAAATACCAAACTACTTATACATGGGATCTAAAATATGGCACAAATGAATCTATCTACAAAACAGATTCACAGACAGAGAGAACAGACTTGTATTTGCCAAGGAGGAAGGGAGTGGTAGAGGGAATGACTGGGAGTTTGGTATTAGCAGATGGAAGCTATTATATTTAGGGTATATAGACAACAAAATCCTACTGTACACCACAGGGAACTATAGCCAGTATCCTGTGATAAACCGTAATGGAATATAAGCATATAACAGAGTCACTTTGCTGTATAGCAGAGATTGGCACAGCACTGTAAATCAACTATACTCCAATAAAAAAATAAATTAAAAAAAAAAACATGTTTTAGGGAATTCCCCAGGGGTTCAGTAGTTAGGACTGCACATTTTCACTGCCAAGGGTATGGGTTCAATTCCTAGTCAGGGAACTAAGATCCCACAAGACACACAACATGGCCAAATTTAAAAAAACAAAACAAAACCCCACCTTTTAATTTTCCTGTTCTTTCAAATGTTTGGAAGAAAAAGATGGAAACCTTCCAATGCTGGCATCTGTCATGCTCGTTTTGCTAACCACCACTTAGGCTGAGTTTGAACCCCCAAAATGTTCAGTTACACTGCTTAAGAGATGGGACCCTACATGTATATGTGTTTTAACAACAATCAGAAAAATCTAGTATAAAGGTGCTTGACATCAAACTTACTGATACCTCCACCTGACCAGAAACTTTAGCCATAGAAATATTTATGTAATGACGCACATGTAGGGGCTTTGGTTTCTGTCTAGTTTTATTTCACCTATCTAACAATTAAAGAGAGCCAGGTGGGAAAAAAAGTGACCTCTGACTTCTCTGTATCTCGGAGAACTGATTCTAGTAAAGGAAAATGGGGTTTAATGAGAGGAAGTAAAAAAAATAGTATAAAGAAGTGAATATCAGGTTGAAAATGAAGATACATTTTCAAGTCTGTCCTCAAAATGAAAGGCTCATTGCTGTGACTTCATTATAACTTCACTTTGATCACTTCAATTGATATAAAGTCTGCTCCACCCTTTTTTTCTGTATCTGCCAAAACCATTGGTATTTCCTTGATATACACGTCTGAATTTGTAAAAAGATTAAGATTTACATATCTCTGGGTTAAAACTGAAAGAGGAAAACAGTAAGGAAGTTCCGCAAAAAGTTAGAAATAGAACTATCACATGATCCAGCAATCCCACTTCTGGATATTTATCCAAAAGGGTTGAAAGCTGGGTCCCAAAGAGATACCTATATACCCACATTCATAGCAATATTATTCACCATAGCCCAGAGGCAGAAGCAACACAAATGTCCATTGATGTATGAAAGGATTCATAAAATGTGGTCTCTACATACAGTGAAATATTATTCAGGCTTAGAAAGGAAGGGAATCCTGTCACATGCTACAACGTGGATGAACCTCGAGGATATTAAGTGAAATAAGCCAGTCACAAAAGACAAATACAATGTGATTTCATTTATGAGGTATCCGTCTAGTCAAATTCATAGAAACAGAAAGTAGAATGTGGTTTCCAGGAATTGAAGGGAGGGAAAAATAGGGAACTGTCAGTGGGAGGTTGTTTTTCTGTTTAAATATTTATTTGTTTGTGCCAGGTCTCATTGTGGCATGCAGGATCTTTGTTCTTAGATGCAGCATGTGGGATCTAGTTCCCTGGCCAGGGATCGAAACCCAGGCCCCCTGCATTGGGAGCTCGGAGTCTTAGCTACAGGACCACCAGGGAAGTCCTGGGAGTTGTCATGTAATGAGCAAAATTTGCTATCCTAAAATGTGTCTCTTCAATTATTTTGAGCTGAAAACAACCAAGGCCCAAGACTCAGGAAGAACCTCTGACTTGCCTAAAAGAACTTAGATAAAGGACCTGTTCCCCAAATACAGAGATCACCAGAGATCTTGGCAAAGAACTTGCATGGGATGTGATGAAGGAGACTCAGCAGGGCCTAGAGATACCAATCTACTGTGTATCCCATCGTCTCTGCCTGGTCCAGCAAACACTGTTTATTAAGCATTTGCTGATGGTTCCATCTTCAGTATGAATTGCCTCCCTCCCCTCTGAAATCCCAAACCACTACATCCAACATGCTCTTTTGTCATTAGCTGAAGATGGCATTCAAGGTGAGGAAAGAGACCATTTTGGGGAGTGACTTAGTTTCTCTGGGTCTCTCCTGTGTATCCGTGTTATTAAAATTTTGTTTGATTTTCTCCAATTAATCTGTCTCATGTCGATTTAATTCTTAGGCCAGCCAGAAGAATCTATGGAGGCAGAGGAAAATTTCTTGCTCCCTGACAGAATAGTTTTAGTTTTGGAAGATGAAAAAGCTCTGGAGATCTTTTTCCCATCAATGTCACTATACCTACTACTCCTACACTGTCAATTTTTAAATGGTTAAGATGGTAAGTTTTATGTCATGTGGTTTTTACAATTTTTTTTTAATGTTGGTTTCAAACATCAGAACTTGAAGGAAGAAAATTTGGAAGATAATATGATCATTCATGGATCAAATCTGAGAAGGCTGAAGATTCAAACTTTGCCTGAAAGAACAGGGAAAGAGCGGGAATCAGGAAATTGGGTGTTACCTTGCAGTTGGAGAGTTTTGTATGTTCTTCTGACTGGGAGGCATCCAGTAAAAAAAAATCGCAGGTTTGTAAATATCATGGGGGAAAAAAAAACTAAAAGAGGAAGGCTGAGTTAAAGGAAGTCAAATGTTGGAGGCAGCAGGTGCACTCTGTTCTAAATTAGGACAGGAACAGTCGTGGGGACACTGAAACAATAAAAGGCAGAGGACTCAACAGTACTCTGAAAAGGTATTCCATTGTGACATAAGTATTTTGATCTAAGGCTGAATCTGTTCTCATTGTATTTAAAAAAAAAGTCTCTTTGGTGGGAACTAAAAACAAAATCTGATTCATACTGAATTTTTTCCCAAAAGTTACACAAAGGGAAATAATAATGCCAACTGTGAGAACTGAAGTGGAAATTAGGTCTCAGCTCAACTAGAACAACCAATGAGGACAATAGACAATAACTGTGACTCTAATGAAATTCATTTCTCAGATGAAGGCACTGGGCTGACATTGCTCTTACTCTATTCTTGGTACTAAATTTAACTTTTTCCCATTCAGGGAAAAAACTCTCTTCAGCTTGAAACAATAGACATTCACACTGCATTCCATATTTTCTGGGCTCTCAGTGTTGCCTAAAATGCCATGACTCTTTTCTTCCCCCACAGTATTTCCCCTTCTGCAGCGGTCACAGCCGTGTCAGCACATGAGAGTGGAAAGTCCGTAGGTGGCACGAGTCTACACAGCAAGAGCAGTGGTGATGAAGTGAGGGAGGCTCAAAAGCTGGATCTTTTTCATCTTTTTCTCTCCAGCACTATGCTGCCAGTTGCTGGAATCCAGGAAATTTTGTTGAATGAATAGGACAGACACATTTGGTATCTTTCTACACATGAAAAGGAGCTAAAAGTTTTAAAGTAAAAGTAGCTGTCGCATTACGACAGCTCAATGATGCTAAGGGAATGTGTGGCTGAATGAACTGGATTTCCTAGTGACCATGCCTACTGCTGTCTTTTAGGCTGTTATGGTGCAGGGTCTAACTGCCTACCAAATATCTACTCTCCAAATATCTCACAAATTAAGAGAACCCCAGTTGTTCACTTGACATATTGCTTCTCAGCTAAAAGACATTTGTCAGGAATCTCCCTGGTGGTCCAGTGGTTGGGAATCTGCCTGCCAATGCAGGGGACCCGGGTTCAATCTCTGGTCTGGGAAGATCCCACCTGCCGTGGGGCAGCTAAACCCGTGAGCCACAACTACTGAGCCACAACTATTGAGCCAGCACTCTAGAGTCTGTGAGCTGTAATTACTGAGCCCACACACCACAACTACTGAGCTCGTGCTCCACAACAAGAGAAGCCACTGCAATGAGAAGCCCACACACCACAACTAGAGTAGCCCCACTTGCCACAACTAGAGAAAGACTGCTGGCGGCAACAAAGACCCAGCACAAAAATAAATAAAATTTTTTTTAAAAAGATATTTGTCAGATTCCATTGTAGCTAGGTTAAGTCAGAGTCAACAAGTAAGCTGAAGTTATAGGTAGAAGTTCCAGGAAGTCTTGGAAGGGATGTGGCATGTGTACCATATTCTCTTCTATTCTGCTGCTTGGAACTACAATGTTATGGCTGGAGCTCCAGCACCACTTTAGACCATAAGGATGAAGACTCTATCCTAAGAATGGCAGAGTGGAAAGTTGAAGGGAGCTTGAGTCCCTATGACCATGGAGCTGTCACACCAGCCTTGGACTTTCTTTTAAAATTCTTTTGAGAAATAAACTTCTGTATTTCTAACCACTTTAGGCTGAACACAATCCAAGGAGGTACATCTGTAATCTCAGAAAATAAAGAACTAGGGGAGAGGTCTCAGACCCTCTCCTTTCTCTCCTTAATACATCAAACTCAGTTTAGGGAGGGTACCAGTCCTCTACCTCACAAAGGTACCTCTTTGTTTTCATGATATATTCCTGTATTTTTGCAAAGGTAGTTTTTTTTGACCAGTGGTCTCCTGGCTCCTGACTCCTCTTTCCTGTTGCTAGAAGCCAGTGTAGTAATGTGGTACTTATCAAAGACTCCCCTTGGCTTCTCTGCTTCCTTTCCTCCAAAGCCTCTTCTAAGCCTGCCTTCTCCATTCGGCAATACTGTCCAATGCCCACTTACAATCTGATTAAACTGATTCACAGTGAGAATGAATGACTAATAGTCTTTATCTAGGGAGAAGGGTAGGTGAGCACACATTCTATGGGTGTATAATTCAGAATGCATTTATCACTCAGGGAGAGAAAGAGTGGAACGTGGTTGCGAAACAACTTGCGAGGTCACCAGGCAGTGCAGCACAGGCCTGGGACATGAATTCAGGCTTTCTAGCTTCTGATTCAGTGTTCTTTCCTTCAAGCCAAGGAGTCAGGCATGTTGGGCACTCCACTTCAGAACTGGTGTAACCACGTCAAGGGGTACCACAAAGCATGTGGAGGGTGAGATGTGCACCTTACGAGCTCTGGCAAGTTGGAATCTGTTGATGAAGTAGGAGCCACAGGATTGGGAAGCACACAGGAAGGATCATAGGCTGAACATTCAATGCAAAGGCTCTGAGCAGCACGTGATGGGAAAGGGAAGAGACTCCCACTACGTGCGCGTGACTTCGCTCACGAGGCTCCTTCACAGCAGGCTTGCAAGGAAGAGCTGAAACTGTCCAGAAGGCATCTCTATTGCTTCTTCCAGGGCTGAATTTGCAGTATGGGTCTCCTCGGTGATATTCAGAAATAACAGGTTATATAGAAATCTTTCTTTTAATGTTATAAAATTGACCTAATATAACATTTATCATTTTAACCATTTTTAAGCATACAGTTCAGTGTCATTAAATACATTCACATTGTTGCACAACCATCAGAACCATCCATCCACTGAGCTTTTTCATCTTCCCAAACTGAAATTCTGTCCTCATTAAACACTAAGCCCCTGTTCAGCTCTCAACAGTCACCATCCAAATGTCTGTCTCTATGAATTTGACTACTCTAGATGCCTCAGACAAGCAGACTCACACAACATTTGTCCTTTTATGTCTGGCTTATTTCACTGAACATAACGTCTTCAAGGTTCATCCATGGGGTAGCATGTGTCACAATTCTATTCCTTCTAAGGCTTGAATTGTTTCATGGTATGGATAGATATAGAGATTGTTTATATTTTTTATTTTTAAAATATTTATTTACTTATTTGGCTGCACTTGGTCTTAGCTGTGACGTGCAGGATCTTCAATCTTCATTTTGGCATGCGGGATCTTTTTAGTTGTGGCATGCAAACTCTTAGTTGCAGCACGTGGGATCTAGTTCCCTGACCAGGGATGGAACCCAGGCCCTGTGGAGTCTTAGCCACTAGACCACCAGGGAAGTCCCAAGAATTATTTTTAAAGAAAACACAAAGATATGTGTACATAAACAAAGCCACTGAAGATACCTGATACTGTACCAAAGTGTTGATTTTTGAGGCTATGCTTCATGTGGTGAGTAGAGAAGGAGCTGTTAGCCTTGCTACATATTAGGTGCCAGTGGAGAGAGTACAACATGGATCCGCCCTGTCCTACAAGACACCTCACAGTCAACCTGGGAGGCAGACACAAGTAGCTTTAATACAATATGACAAACATTATGTCAAAATACTGGCAAAACTACAGGCAAAAAATAAAGTACAGGGAGATAAATTCTCCCTAGGAGGCGTCAGAATGATTACAGGTTGATCCTTGACTAGACCCTTGAAAACAATGAAGACAAGAGCATCTGGAATGGTGACCTCAAAGGCAGAGTCGAAACTCTCACCGGTGATATGTGGGTTTCTGGTTGCAATGGTGGCAAAAGAAATTATCCCCCAACTTGGAAGCAGATAAACAACCATTTAATTATGCTCATGGATTCTGCAAGTTGTCAATTCCATCACAGCTCAGCAGGGACAGGGGCAGCTGCCCCACTGTGTCTCGCCCAGAAGACCTGAGGCTTACCTGCATGTCTGACAGTCACGGTTGGCTGTATGCCAGGATCATAGCTGGAGCCATCAGTGGAACATCTACATGTGGATTCTCGGTGTGACCTGGGCTTCCTCACAGCATGGTGTCCAGGTTCTGAGGGTGAGCTTAGTGAGGCAACCAGGTGGAAGCCACACTGCCTTTTCAGACCTAACCTTAAAAGTCATGGAGCTCACTTCTGCGGCATCCAATCTGATATGAGGAAATCATACTTAAAGGGACGAGACTTGGGTTCCTCCTCTTGCTGGAAGGCCTGGTCAGGTTCCTCAAGAACATGTGGAAACAGAAATACTGCTGTGGCCATATTTGATCACAGGAGGTTTGGGGGTACCCGCCTGAGGCTGGGACTCTCTTGGCATGGGGACTCCTTGTGGAACAAAGGCCAAGTTCATGGGTACAAATCAGCTGCAGGAATATAAAGAGTGGTAATCTTAGGCCACTGTTTCAGCCCTTGTAATGACCTAATTTCAGTAGTGACCAGGTGGTAATGGCCATCCAAAGGTAGGATGGCCAGGTGGTAAAGGCCATCTTACCTTTTATTTAGGATTCACCAATTCAGACCTAGTAAGCACCTGGGGTTCCTGAATACAATTTGGTGGGGGGATTGGCCAAGAGAGAGAGCACAGTACTGGACTGGCTACTAATTTGGGTATGTGGGTATTTGAGCAATTAACTTGATTACAAGGAAGTGTAATTACAAGGAAGTGCTGGAGAAGACACTTGAGAGTCCCTTGGACTGCAAGGAGATCAAACCAGTCCTAAAGGAAATCAACCCTGAATATTCATTGGAAGGACAGATGCTGAAGCTGAAGCTCCAATACTTTGGCCACCTGATATAAAGGGTCGACTCATTGGAAAAGACTCTGGTGCTGGGAAAGACTGAAGGCAGGAGAAGCGGGCAGCAGAGGATGACATGGTTAGATAGCATTACTGACTCAATGGACACGAGTCTGAGCAAACTCTGGGAGATGGTGAAGGACAGGGAAGCCTGGCATGCTGCAGTCTATGGAGTCACAAAGAGTCAGACACGTCTGACAGACTGAACAACAACAACAAGGAAGTGACACTTGTAACTCCAAGCTGATGAAGAGATCATATCTACAACGTTCATATGCTAATTTGTGGGCCTACCTGCCTCCTCTTCCACAAGATTAGAAGCTCTTTTGAGGACAGGACCCATTTTATGTGGTCTCCCCAAAGGACTGAACAACAGGCTTGGCCTTTGGGATCACAGAATTCTTGTTTTAAATCTCAATTCTGCCACCTGCTAGTTATGTCGACTTGATTATGCTGAACTTGAGTGTCCTCATCTCAGAATTATTAAAAGGATTGAGATTATTTTGCCCTGCACCAAAAAGGCACTCAATAAATATTAGTTCCTTTCTTTCCCACTGAAAATGGAGGCCAGGCAGACTCAGACTCCCCCATCCTACCCTTTGCCATTTAGCTTGTCTCCCATGAGTCCTTCTTCTCCGTGATGGTGCATGCTCCAGAGACTTCCCCTTAGCCCTGCAGGTCTGCCTCCCCCAGGAATTCTGTTCCTCCCCAAATCCCACCATGGCAGGAGGAGGAACTGGGGAGGCAAGAAGGGACCAGGGGCTTTAGGATTAAGAAAGAGCAGTTAGCATGCCTTGGGGAGCAGGGAGGAGGCCAAGTGACTAGAGCAAGTTAAATCCATTTCATTCATTGATGAAACAAATATTGACTCCATCTCACTATGTCCCAAAGAGTATGCAAGAAGCTGGAGATATAGCAGTGAGGAGGAATCAGGTCTCTAATCTCTGGAGACTTTTGGAATTTATACTAGTATATTGTATGTGGGGAAGAGATGGTGTAGATAAAAGATAGACAAAGTATAGTGATAATGCAGATGGAAAATAAAGCTACCTTACATTGGTTGACTGAAACCCAGCCAACCCAAGATCGATTTAGGTCAAGACCTAGATGTCAAGGAGCTAGTCTTAGAAAGGTCCAGGGCAGGGTTGCTCACTGCCAGCACTACTGACATTTGGGGATAGATCATTCTTTGTTGTGAGGCTGTCCTGTGCGTTGGTGGAAGATCAATAGCATCCCTGGCCTCTGCCCACAAGATCTAGTAGCATCCACTCTAACTTGAGAAATCAGAAATGTCTCCAGACACTGTCACCTGGGGGTGGGGGGCACGGAACCACCTCACTGAGAACCACTGGGCCTGGCCTGCTTGGCCTCACCAGCTCCAGCCACCACTCCCTTTTGGTCAATCTGTCAACTGTGACAACTGGCAATAGATTTTAAAAATGAAAGAGGCAAACCAGGAAGTGGTTCAACTCTTCATCATGGATTGCTCTTCTTCCCCACTCATAGCCTGAAATCGCAGCCAGACAGTATCAGAAAACCACAGGGTACAGTCAGGTGGCTACCATGGGTCTGGGTTCTGCATCACTTCCCTGAAGAGGACCCCGCAGCAGCCCACCAAACTCAGAGAAGGGCCAAGCAGTCACATTTCTATCATTCAACACCAGATTTTTAGTTGCTTTTTAGCAGTTGTCTCAGTTAACTGGGAGAATAAACTCTACCTCAAATTTTATCATGTGAACTCACCATCTCTAAATATCTGAAACCGTTACTCATTAAATAAGAACTCCCCATTTCCCCCTCACCCTAGTTCCTGGCAACTACCATTCTTTCTTTTCTATGATTTGACTATAGTTGTGCCCCTTTAACCTTGGGGGATATGCTGTTCCAAGACCCCTAATGGATGCCTGAAACCACAGATAGCACAGAACCCTATATACATAAAGGCATATCTCATTCTATTGCACCTTGTAGATACTGCATTTTTTACAAATTGAAGGTTTGTGGCAACACTGTGTCAGGCAAGTCTTTTGGCGCAATTTTTCTAAACATTTGTTCATTTTGTGTCTCTGTGTCACATTTTGGTAATTCTTGCAGTATTTCGAACTTTTTCATTATCATTTGTTATGGTCACCTGTGATGTTACTATTACAAAAAGATTATGATTTCCTGAAGGCTGATAAGAGTCAGCATGTTTAGTTCTTTATCTGTTTATGTGGCTGCACCTTGTCTTAGTTGTGGCACGCAGGATCTTTGAATTTCATTGTGGCATGCAGGATGTGAACTCTTAGTTGCGGCATGTGGGATCTAGTTCCTCGACCAGGGATCAAACCTGGGCCCTCTATGCTGGGAGCGCAGTCTTAGCCACTGGACCACCAGGGACATCTCAGTCAGCATTTCTTATTAATAAAGTATTGTAATTAAGATACATATATTGCTTTTTTAGACAAAATGCCATTGCATACTTATAGACTACAGTACAGTATAAACACAACTTTTGTATGTACTGGGTAATCAAAAAATTCGTGTGACTTGACTTACTGTGATATTCACTTTACTGCAGTAGTCTGGAACTGAATCTGCTGTATCTCTGTATGCCTGTACTGTACCTGAATACAAGCACTGCAATCCTGTGACAGTCAATCTGGTAACTGAGACATCCACTAAGGTATTAATAGACAGTTAGTATACACACCATAGATACTTGGGATAAAGAGATGATTTATGTCCCGGGTGGGATCAGATAAGATTTCATCACACTACTCATAAAAGGGATTTAAAACTTATGAATTGTTTATTTCTGGAATTTTGCTTTTAATATATTTGGAACTTGATTGACTGTGGGTAACTGAAACTGCAGAAAGTGAAACTGTGGATAAGGGGGGACTACTGTACTTTAGATACTTATCATTGGAATTGCACAGTATTTGTCCTTTGGTGACTTAGCATAATGTCCTCAAGGTTCATCCACATTGTAGCATGTTGACAGGATTTCCTTCCTTTTTAAAAATACTTGTTTTAGATTTTCTTTTATTAAATAAAGAAGGAATGCTATATATTTTTTAACATTTATTTTTATTTATTTGGCTGCACCAGGTTTTAGTTGCAGCACACAAGATTTTCGCTCTTCACTGCAGCATGCAGGATCTTCAGTTGTGACATCTGAACTCTTAGTTGCCGCATGTGGGATCTAGTTCTCTGACCAGGGATCAAACCTGAGCCCTGGCATTAGGAGTGCAGAATCTTATCCACTGAACCACTAGGGAAGTCCCTAGATTTTCTTCCTTTTTAAGGCTAATATTCCATTTATCAGTATATTACATTTTACGTATCTGTTGATGGGCATTTGGGTTGCTTCCACCTCCTGGCTATTGTGAATAGTGTTGCTATAAACACAGGTATGCATATACATACAGTCTTTTTAAAAATATCTTTCAGTTCAGTTCAGTTCAGTCGCTCAGTCGTGTCCGACTCTTTGTGACCCCATGAATTGCAGCACGCCAGGCCTCTCTGTCCATCACCAACTCCCAGAGTCTACCCAAACCCATGTCCATCGAGTCAGTGATGCCATCCAACCATCTCATCCTCTGTCGTCCCCTTCTCCTCCTGCCCCCAATCCTACCCAGCATCAGGGTCTTTTCCAGTGAGTCAACTCTTCGCATGAGGTGGCCAAAGTATTGGAGTTTCAGCCTCAACATCAGTCCTTCCAATGAACACCCAGGATTGATCTCCTTTAGGATGGATTGATTGGATCTCCTTGCAGTCCAAGGGACTCTCAAGAGTCTTCTCCAACACCACAGTTCAAAAGCATCAATTCTGTGGCGCTCAGCTTTCTTCACCGTCCAACTCTCACATCCATACGTGACCACTAGAAAAACCATAGCCTTGACTAGACAGACTTTTGTTGGCAAAGTAATGTCTCTGCTTTTAAATATGCTATCTAGGTTGGCCATAACCTTCCTTGTCTATCTCAATGAAAAATATCTTTACTGAAATATAATTCACAAACCATACAATTTGCCCATTTAAACTGTACAATTCAAAAGTTTTCTATATATTTAGAGTTGTGTAACCACCGCCACAATTTTAGATTTTCATGATCTCAAAAAAAACATTTGCAGTCACTTTCCCTCCACGTCCCACATGTTCTAGCCAACAATGGTCAGGTTTATGTATCAACTTGGCTAGACTATAGTCCCTAAGTATCCAATTAAACACTAATCTGGGAACTGCTGTGAAAGTTATTTTATAGGTGTGATTACAGTCCATAATTGGAGAAGGCAATGGCACCCCAATCCAGTACTCTTGCCTGGAAAATCCCATGGACGGAGGAGCCTGGTAGGCTACAGTCCATGGGGTCGCTAAGAGTCGGACACGACTGAGCGACTTCACTTTCACTTTTCCCTTTCATGCACTGGAGAAGGAAATGGCAACCCACTCCAGTATTCTTGCCTGGAGAATCCCAGGGACAGCGGAGCCTGGTGGGCTGCCATCTCTGGGGTTGCACAGAGTTGGACACGACTGAAGCAACTTAGCAGCAGCAGCACAGTCCATAATCAGTTGGCTTTAATCTAAGTGGGCCTGGTTCAATCAGTCAAAAGGCCTAAGAGAAGAGCTGAGGTTTCCCTGAAGAAGCAATTTCACTTATGAACGACAGCTTCAGTTCACACCTGAGAGTTCTAGCCTGCCTTTCCTGATGCTCGGCCCTATTGATTTTAGACTTGTCTAGCTAACCCCACAATCACTAAGCCAATTCCTTGCAGTAAACCTCTCTCTATATGTATCTCCTAGCTGTTCTGTTTCTCTAGTTGAACCCTGATTGATAACAGTTAATGCCACTCCCACCCTCCACAGTCCTAAGCAAGCACTCATTTACTTTCTTTCTCTATGGATTTGCCAATTATAGACATTTCAAATAAATGGAATCATACAATATATGGTTTACAATATGTGACTCATTGCTTTCACTTAGCATAAGGTTTTAAAGTGTCATCAGTGTAGCCTTTATCAGTATGTTATTCCTTTCCATGGCTGAATAATATTCCACTGTGTGAAAATACATTTAGTTTATCCATTCATCTGTTGATGGACATTCGGTTGTTTCCACCGTTTGGCTGTTATGAATAATGGTGCTGTGGACATTTGTACACAAGTTTTCATAAAGACCATGTTTTCATTTCTCTTGGGTATATAGCTGGAATTTCTGGGTCATACCTAAACTCTAGGCTCAATATTTTGAGGAACTGCTGGACTGTCTTCTCCACATTCTCCCCATTTATTATAGCCATCCTAGTAGATGTGATGTGGTATCTCACTGTGGTCTTCATTTGTATTCTCCTAATGACTGAAGATGTTGAACATCTTTGTTTTTGTCTGTGCTGTGCAGCTTGTGGGATCTTAATTCCCGAATCAGTAAATGAACCTGGGCTCTTGGCAGTGAAAGCAAGGAGTTGTAACCACTGGACCACCAGGGAATTCTCATGAACATCTTTTTCATGTATTTATTGGCCGTTTGTAAATATTCTTTGGAAAAATGTCTATTCAAATCCCTTGCCTAGTTTTAATCAAGTTATTTGTCTTTCTGTTGTTGAGTTGTAAATGTTCTTCATATATCTGAACACAGTCCCTTGTCAGATATACGTGTTACAAATATTTTCCACACTCAATGGGCTGTCTTCTTTTTCCTAATTTTTTGGAGTATAGTTGATTTATAATGTTGTGTTAGTTTCAGGTGTATAGCAAAGTGAATCTGTTATATATATAATAGGTTGTCTTCTAATTTTCTTGAAAGTACTGTTTATAAGCACTAGAGTTTTTAAATTTTGAAGTAGCCCAATTTCTCTGTTCTCTCACTTATGCTTTTGTTGTTTTATCAAAGGAACCATTGCCCAATCCAAGGTCATGATTTACTCCTTTACCAAGAGTCAATCTACTCTTATGTTGTTTTCTGAGAGTTCTGATTTTAGCTCTTACATGTAGGTCTATGATCCCACAGTCTAAAAGTCTTACCTATTTGGTAGTGCTTTTCCAGGGAAATAGTTATGGCACCATCAAAAAAACAAACAATTAAACTATTGTGTTTAAAACAAAATGTGCAATGTGTGCTCTTTAGCATTCTGATCTAGGCTGAGAACAATATTTTTGAAATGAGCTAGTGCTCTCTCTGTAGGACAAATAAATGCTTTCAGAAGTACGTCACTTTTGAATGGAGTACAGTTTATGACCTATTTACTTATGAACTAGCCCAAACAGTTTGCCTCCATAGCGTGAGGAAGAAGAAAGACTCTATTGTAAGAATCAGGAAAAAAAATCCAATCACTAATTTGGTCTAAACAAGGGAGCTTAGAGTTTTCAGTGGCTTTCAAAAACTACTTTCTCTTTGCTTGAGGAAGATGAATAAAAACTGTTTTAATGTCTTCAAGTGGTGCTAGGAAAACTGGTCAACCACCTGTAAAAGAATGAAACTAGAACACTTTCTAACACCATGCACAAAAATAAACTCAAAATGGATTAAAGATCTAAATGTAAAGACCAGAAACTATAAAACTCTTAGAGGAAAACATAGGCAGAACACTCTCTGACATAAACCAGAGCAAGATCCTCTATGACCCACCTCCCAGAGTAATGGAAATAAAAACAAAAACAAACAAATGGAACCTAATTAAACCTAAAAACTTTTGCATAATGAAGGAAACTATAAGCAAGGTGAAAAGGCAGCCATCAGAATGGGAGAAAATAATAGCAAACTAAACAACTGACAAAGAATTAATCTCAAAAATATACAAGCAGCTCACCCAGCTCAATTCCAGAAAAACAAACCCCAATTAAAACATGGACCAAAGAACTAAACAGACATTTCTCCAAAGAAGACATACAGATGGCTAACAAACACATGAAAAGATGCTCAACATCATTCATTATCAGAGAAATGCAAGTCAAAGCCACAATGAGGGACCATCTCACGCTGCTCAGAATGGCTGCCATCAAAAAGTCTACAAGCAATAAATGCTAGAGAGGAAGTGGAGAAAAGGGAACCCTCTTACACTGTTGGTGGGAATGCAAACTAGTACAGCCACTACAGAGAACAGTGTGGAGACTCCTTAAAAAACTGGAAATAGAACTGCCATACGACCCAGCAATCCCACTGCTGGGCATACACACTGAGGAAATCAGAATTGAAAGAGACACATGCACCCCAGTATTCATCGGAGCACTGTTTACAATAGCCAGGACATGGAAGCAACCTAGATGTCCATCAGCAGACGAATGGATAAGGAAGCTGTGGTACATATACACAATGGAATATTACTCAGCCATTAAAAAGAATACATCTGAATCAGTTCTAATGAGGTGGATGAAACTGGAGCCTATTATACAGAGTGAAGTAAGTCAGAAAGAGAAACACCAACACAGTATATTAACGCGTATATACGGAATTTAGAAAGATGGTAACAACGACCCTTTATGCAAGACATCAAAATACATACAAATATAAAGAACAGACTTTTGGACTATGTGGGAGAAGGCAAGGGTGGGATGATGTGAGAGAATAGCATTGAAACATGTCTATGTAAAATAGATGACCAGTGCAAATTCGATGCATGAAGCAGGGCACTGAAAGCTGGTGCTCTGGGACAACCCAGAGGGATGGAGTGGAGAGAGAGTTTGGAGGGGGGGGTTCAGGATGGGGGGACACATGTACACCCGTGGCTGATTCATGTCAATGTATGGCAAAAACCACCACAATATTGTAAAGTAATTAGCCTCCAATTAAAATACAGAAATTTCTAAAAAAATTTTAAAAACTGTTACCTGGAAATATTTAATATAAATATAATAGTCTTTTATGTTTTTCCTCTAAAGCAGAGGGAGATGGCACAACATAAATAAAACAAATACCATTTTGATATGCTGTTTTGGGGGGGTCCCCAAGGTTACCCACACATTCAACAATTCGCTGAGGTGACTCACAGGACAGCATACAGTTGTCCTTGTCGTGTAGGTTTATCACAGCAAAGGGTACACAAGGCCAGCAAGGAAAAAAGACAAGGGCAGAATCTGGAGAAATGCATGCACAAGCTTCAGAGGCTCTCGCCCTCCCAGCCTGGGAGGGATACATGAGCATTTTCCTTTCTCCAGTACAAAAACTGCAGCTTAACACGTGCAGTGCTTCTGCTGTAGAGAAGCCAATTACAGAAACTCGGCAGCCACGGTTCTTACTGGAGGCTGGTCACAGAGGCAGCCCCTGCCCAGCAACTACCAAAATTCATGATCCCCAGAAGGAAATCAAATGTTTACCATAAATCACAGCATTTGCACAAACAATCTAAGTGATCTGACAGAGCAGAATCTGGTGTCCCAGTCTTTATCAGATTGGGGACTTCTGAGAAGCTGAGTTTCCTAAGGGCCAACCCTGAGGTCCCTCTGGAGACCGCCGTCTCAGAACTGCGAGGTTAATTCTCCTACTGCACAGAAGCCATGACATTCACTCAAGCTCTAATTTGAAGTTTACTTAAGGAAACATTCAAACTTGGGGTCTAGTAATAGTCTGATTTTGCCATTACTTTAGCGAGATGAAGTTTATACTATCAATGAATTTTTTAAGTATATTACAACAGTAGATATTGCATGGTGTGTGTTTAAGCTAAGAGATTTTTCTTTTTGGGTGTGCAAAAGAATGTTTAATGCAGACTGTATTTAACAATGAAAAAAATCTAAATGTCTACCAATAGGGGGAACGGACAAGTAAAATGTGGAATATTCATACAATGGGATGCTATTTTAAAAAAAGCAAAAAGATTTTTAAAGGACAGTGGTATACCTTACTATGCAAATGGGTATTAATTTTAATTTTTTTCCTATTTTTGGGGGGCACATGCAGCATGCAGGATCTTCGCTTCCTCACTAGGGATTGAACCCATGCTCCCTGCAGAGGAAGCATGGTGTCTTAATCACTGGACTGTCAGGGAAGTTTCTAATTTCAAATTAAGTATATCTATTCATTAAAGCACAACCTGCAGTATCTCAACTGGTATTACTCTTAGCCAGACATTTAAATTCTTATTCATACCGAAAGTATTAAGAGATTAAATCTTGTCTGTATGCAATAACAGCACATGTGCAGTAACATTAAGGAATAAGCTAGAAGAATACAACAAGGGTGCCTCAAAAGCCCAACCCCAGGCTAACTCCTGCTGAACTTCCTGTGGAAGGTGTTCCAAGGAGAAACAGCGATCACACAGAGAGCACAAGTTAGGTCCTAATGCAATAAAAGTAAAATCACTCATTCAATGTCCTGTTTTATCAGGCTTGTTTCCTCTGATTACTCGACTTCCTTCTCTAAAAAACAAATATCCTTGGGTGCTTCTTTGCACAAGACCAATATACAGAATCACTGTCTATAAGACAGTTAATCTGTATGGTATAATGCTGCTCCCCTGTAATTATTCTGATTGTGTACTTGCTTTGTCTTTGCATCTGAATTGTAAACTGTATTTCTCCTCCCTATCAAAACAAAATATCTAGACCATGCACTCAACTGATTCTTAATAAATCTAAAGAGGAAGTTACAGGAACTGAAGGTCTTTACAGAGTACCCAGTCCAATCTTCTCTGTTTTGGAAGTCAGAAACATAGGGAAACACAGGGACACATACCCTCAGGTAGGTGACAATGAAACAAATCCAATGCCTATGGGTATCTTCAAAGGTTAAGGAAAGGAAACAATGGGCTTCCTATTCTGGAAAACGTGCCCCCCAGTGCATCACAGCCCCACTCTGAGCAATGCTGCAATAGAGGGTTACATTCCTGATGAAGGACTCAGAAAATGAATCACCGATATCAACCACAAAATGCCATAAAGACAAAGACACACCATAACCTTCTCAAACTTTAAAAAATGGGGAGAAATGTATCACAATGCATTCATTACAGGAGGGGCCCTACTGGACACATGAAATCAAAATGTACAAAGTAAACATGAGACTTTTAATATTAACTTCCTTCCTTTTCTTAGAATTTGTTTTTAAGTGTTTTCATTATTTTTCTTTATGTCAATGTTATGTGGGTACAGGGTTTCAAGAGCTGAACAGTTCCATTAAGTCTGCTGTAAAAAACAGAAGTCGTATTGTCTGCCTCTCTCTACCCTTTCCTAGGGCACTAGTGCCATCGTAACAACCCCTTTCCTCTCATCTTCCTGGGGTTTCCAGAGAAAGTAATGTATGTGTTCAGACTCTATCATTACCTGAAAGCTGTTTTTCATAATTCAGAAGAACTATGGAAGAAGATAAATGAGATGGTTGATCTTTAAAAGCTGCTATTTTCCCTGTAGTGAACAAAAGGATATAAAATCATTCCTCCAACCACACTCAAATTTGGAATCACTAACAAAACCCCAGTACTGTGCCAAATAAGCATATGACTTTATTTCTGAGTGTCAGAGCAGACTTTGCATCCTATATTTTCCTCCTTCTTTGCCTTTTGCCTTTTCTTCCACCTGTCTTGTACACTCCCAAGACAGGCCAGCACTGAAAGGGCTCTTCAGTGTACCTTCAGCGTGTATCTGAGAGGAGAGAGAGTTTTGTGGGCTGACTGTCAATGCTGAGTGTGAAGACTACTTCACAGGTGAGAGGGTCGGCAGGAAACAGAGTCACTTCCTTCGCTTTTCTTTTGCCTTCAAGAGTCATAGCTAAAGACGAACAACGAAGCTGTAGAGCTGATTAAGAAGATAAAGGCCCTTAAATGTGAAATACAGGTGACTCAGCACTGAACAAAACGTGAACAAAATGTGAAACACTTGTTTATGAAAACAAACTTTTCTCCCCCTGAGAAATTTGCTTGGCTATCATTTTGTAAACATAAATAAGCCTGAACTTCAGTTATGTTTGGAGTTTGACCTAACTGTACCCTTAGAACTATGCTCTGGCTAATTATTGACTTGAAATCTGAACCTATCAGAAGGGAAACAAAACGTCAGGCAGGAAGTGGGCAAGGTGAATACCAAAATCTCAAGTGTTTCTTTCAGGTGGCCAAAGTACTGGAGCATTCAGAGCTTCAGCTTCCTTCCAGTTAATATTCAGGGTTGATTTCCTTTAGGATTGACTGGTTTGATCTCCTTGTTGTCCAAGGGACTCTCAAGAGTCTTCTCCAGCACCACAATTCAAAAGCAGCAATGCTTCAGTGCTCAGCCTTCTTTATGGATCAACTCTCACATCCATACTCGACTACTGGAAAAACTATAGCTTTGACTATACGAACCTTTGTTGGCAAAGTTATGTGATGTCACATATTTGCCATTTAACCACAAGTAAGTTGCATTTTTCTATCTTTATATGTGAACACAGGCATTATACATACATTTTGAATTTTCTTTGGACCATTTAGATATAATGCCACTGATCCATTTGCATCACATGGGCCACCACTGGGCTGGAATCCAGCCCTGCACTTAGCACAAAAGCTGCTGACCCAGCGGCCCAGGCACCTGCTACTCCACAGCCCGGGTGGGTGGTCTCTCAGCTGGCCTCGATTCTTCTACTACTATTACTGTAACTTTGTCCCAAGGTGTGACAATGGGTAACAAGATTGATGAAGGCACTCTCTAGTATCACTAGTCTCTTTTTCCCTCCACTGAAACAACTGCTTTTAAATCTTGATTTTTGACACAGCAATCTTTCTTAGGACATATTATCACAGAACAGAGCGTACCACATTTGTCTCTTCAGAGAAGCTTAGATCATGCTGTATGGTAAAGAAGCTTCCTCCAAAGCATTAAAGTTACCCAAACAGAACTACCCTGATTAAGTTACAGATAAATTGCATTGAGAGTCAGTCTTGTTTTGGTTTGGGTTTTTTTGGCCATGCTGTGCAGCATGTGGGATCTTAGTACCCTGATTAGGGATTGAACCTGCGCCCGCTGCAGTAGAGGCATGGAGTCTTAATCACTGGTCTGCCAGGCAAGTCCCCAAGAGTCAGTCTTATTATAAGAAAAAAAAGCTTATAAAAAACAGAATAAAAAGTGTAACTGTAAATAGAGAATATTAACTCAGGATTAAAAAAAAAAACAGAGTACAAATGCACTGAGGTAAGGAAATAAGCCAAAAAGGAAAGATACAAAATGGTACTCTGAAAAGTATAAAGTGAAGTTAGAGTGTTAGTTGCTCAGTCATGTCCAACTCTTTGTGACCCCATGGACTGTAGCCTACCAGGCATCTCTGTCCATGGGATTCTCCAGGCAAGAATACTGGAGTGGGTTGCCATGCCCTCCTCCAGGGATTGAACCCATGCCTCTTACATCTCCTGCACTGGCAGGTAGGTTCTTTACCACTAGCACCACCTGGGAAACCCACTATAAGAGTATAAAGAGCTAGGCAAATGCAACATATTATAATACTCAAATTTTATATACCCTACAGTTCAAAGTTCATGAAAGGCAGGCAAAAATTATTAAATACAAACAAAGGCAGCATTAAATCCAAACAATCATGAAAGGAAAAGATGACAGTATAAAAAGCAACTGAGTTACCATGGGAGGTGATTCCCTTGTCATCCTAAATATGGACCAGAAACGACTGGGCACTGGCTCTGTGAAACCTACTTCCATCTTCCCCTCCTTGGAGGAGTTAAGAAGTTTCAAAGTAATGCTTCAATGGAATCAAAGTGTTCAAATCAGAAGTAAATACCTTCCAGTTAGGAGGCACTGAAACACCTTTTGATTGAAGATCTCCCAAGCACACTGTGGTGGGGGCCATCCCTTCATCTTCTCTAGATCAAGAACAAGGAAACCTGTGGATTCTCTACTTTCTGGAGGTGATGTAGGAAGCCAAGCCAATAAGAAAAGCCTGAAACAGTAATAGTATGTTTATAACGAGATAATTTAGGCATAGCTTTAATATATTTGGTTGATTGATATGGTAACACAAATGTATTTCAGTATAAAAGGAAATAAAAGATTTCTGGGTCACTGGGGGGATTATTCTAGAGACAAATATGCTTTGGCTCATTAATCCAGTAACAATGCTGGCACCATTCCTGGCATCTTGGTTCTATCGATTGTATTTAATATTAACATGTGCATGTTCCATTTGTGTATTGCTATCTTACCAGCTGCTATCAGTTCTCGAAGATCAACAATTTAGGAATTATATTGATGCTGCAAGAATACAAAGGTGACTTGTAATTTTTAAGTCTGATTGAAAGTCTCAATTCTCCTTCATATAGTTTCCCCTGCCACCCTTCCTGGCTGGCTGACAAGTCAAAAGAGACTCCTGCCATTCCCACCAGCACTGGGAAGATGGAGTTCAATGAGCTGTGTATTAAGAGGTCACAAAGGCAAACACAAGGACTACATACAGAGAACCAACACACAACCACATACCATTCCTCCACCGGCAGAGGACAGAGATTACTGCATTACATGTCTCCCACTGGCAGTCAAGAACTGGAAGATCTATGCAAGCTGGGAGGCAATGGCACAAAACAAGGGGTCATGGTCATTGTTTTCTTTTGTATGTCTTCTCATTAGGGTCAGGCAAACTACTACTTACAAGTTTTGTTCCTTGGGCTGGTGAAGGAAGCATGATCTCTCAGCTCTAGACCCACTCCTCTTTTCTTATTTAAAAAAAGCTTGTTTACCTATTTTTGACTGCATTGGGTCTTAGCTGTGGCGTGCAGGCTCTTCATGGTGCTTGGGCTTCTCTCTAGTTGTGTTGAGCAGGCTCCAAAGCACATGGACTCTATAGTTGTGGCTCACAGGCTTAGTTGCTCCACAGCATGTGGGATCTTAGTTTCCTGAACAGGGATCGAACCTATGTCCCCTAGAGCCACTCTTCTTAATACAACCTTTGGAGACTGCCAGCTGATGCTAAGAAGAGTGGGTGGTTTTCCTTAACACACACATGCACACATATAACATGTACACTCAGACACATACCATATATACACACAGGGAAGGGACATCAGGTACACTTAAACTTTCACTCAAATAATATCAGGAAAAAAACGATAATTTTTTTAACTTATATCTTTAATTATGTACATAAGCAGCAACATGAGAACGAGGAGTTCTAAGGCTTATACATTATTTCTAGGTGGAAGACTTTCAGATTAGTCCACTTGGAGTATGGCATCACCCAAGATAACAAAGAGGCCTGGGATAGTTTTTCCAGAAGAAGAATGCCAATTTACTACATTCAATACTGACTTCTCTGTCATTTTTCTGTAGAAATACTGGTTTATCATATGGAGTTTCCAATGTTTACCTATAACTAAAAGAAAAAGAAAAACATAAATACAGTGTCCTCCCAGATAAAAACAGCTCTAAGAGTTTGCATTTTTAAAATTTCTTAGGTTTAAATAGAGAAAGTCACATCAAATACATATATTATCATTATATGACATCACAATGAGCTGGTGAAAACTGTAATTATTCCCATTTTATAAATAAGTACACTAAAAACCAGAAAGGATTTTGGTTTATCTTTTACTTCCAATACTATATGCAGATTCTCGACTGGCTGTGTATCTGAGATAAATTAACCAGATGGATGGGTGAATAAATTAAAAATAAATGCTTAAATGGCACAGCACACACTACATTCCTCCCCTTCTGAAAACCAAACAACTATATTTCCATCCATCTGCTGGGGGAGAGCACGATGATATCATATATCATATATCGGATGTCACAATGATATCCGACGCATACCTTTCCTCACATCACCCATCATTCTTTTCTGGAATGAAACACATCAAATCCAAAGATACATCAAATCCAAAGATACAGCAAAGACAAGCCAACTCTTCTTTAGATTGCCTTTCTCCTAATATGTAATGAATCTACTTAGCAATTAGAGATTTATTAAAATTTTAGAGGCCAGTGACTACTTCCTTGATCTTTTAAAATAAAACTAAACATTTTTAAACATGTAAACTACTAGCTTACCTTTTCTATCTCAGCTTATTAATCTGTTTTGAACTTCTCTAAGAATTCAACAGATTTACTGAATTGTTAAAAAAAAAAAAACTTCAAACTGCCAACAATCTATATTTAACAACGTTTTAATAGATCATGGCAGTCCATACTAGGAAATTATTAAGCAGCTAAAGGAGGAATAAGTACCAACAGGGAAAGATGTATACAATATATTAAGTGACAAAAGCAAGGTAATGTATAAAATAGATAACTAATGAGAACCTACTGTATAGCACAGAGAACTCTACTCAATGCTCTGTAGTGACCTCCAGGCAAGAATACTGGAGTGGGTTGCCATTCCCTTCTCCAGGAGATCTTCCTGACCCAAGGATCAAACCTGGGTCTCCTGCACTGCAGGCAGATTCTTAACCATCTGAGCTACCAGGGAAGTCCTGTTATTGATAGCTGATTCACTATGTTGTACAGCAGAAACTAAGGCAACATTGTAGAGCAACTATACTCCAATAAAAATTAATTTTATTTTATTTTTTAATTTTATTTATTTTTTAAAAAATTAGTTTATTTATCTATTTTTTAACTTTACAATATTGTATTTGTTTTGCCATACACTGACATGAATCCACCATGGGTGTACATGTTTTCCCCTTCCAGAACCCCCCTCCCACCTCCCTCCCCATCCCATCCCTCTGGGTCATCCCAGTGCACCAGCCCCGAGCACCCTGTATCATACATCAAACCAATAAAAATTAATTTTAAAAAAGCAAGTTAATTCATTCAGCATAGCTAAACATAGCAGTGTCTACAAAGTATTCTTACCAAAAAATTGAACCTAAATCTGATTAAGCTTTCAAATCCAACAGTCAGTTTATGGGAAATGCAGAGAGGAGAGGAACCAAGAGACAAAACAGAATGACACTGTTCTATCAGAAAACAGAATGGATACACTCAGCCACAGCCAGAACATGGGAAATTTCTAAAAGACAAATAACCCCGGTTTTTCAACAAATAAATGGTAAGAGAAAAATGAGGGAGAAGGAACCATTACAGCTTAAGAGGGACTTAAAATATCTGAAAACATAGTTTGTATCTT
Source organism: Okapia johnstoni (assembly GCA_024291935.2). NCBI lineage: Eukaryota > Metazoa > Chordata > Mammalia > Artiodactyla > Giraffidae > Okapia > Okapia johnstoni. The sequence continues at coordinate 18,800,153 of CM044305.1, forward strand.
TGTAAAAAAAAAAAATGAAAGAAGCTTGAGAGACTCATCTGTCAAATGCAATGGGCAGACCTTGTTATGATCCTGACTCAACCAACCAAAACAACTGTAAAAAGTTATTAATGAGACGATCAGGGAAATCTGCATACTCTGAATATTAAATGGTATTATGGAATTAGTGTTAATTTCTCTAGGTGTGATAATAAAATTGCAATATGTGTCTGCATGGAGCTTTCGGTGTACTTGCAAAACAGTACGAGGAATATGATCTCATTCTATCAAAAACCCAAAAGCACATTTGGGGGTGTGTGTGTGTGTGTGTTACACATAGAGAAAAAGTATGGAATGATATACCAAACTATTAACAGAAATTACCTCTGGGAAAGGAATGGAAGACAAAACAAGCTTTCAAAACATTTATCTAAAAACAATTCTTTACAGCAAATATGCATCATTTTTATAATTAAAAACTACATTTCCAACAACTTAAAAAAACAAAATGAAGGTTGTATATACAATAAGCTGAACTCTGGCACGGAACATTTTTGAAAAAATGAAATGTATATGTACACAGTTTCCCTATATTCTGTGACTCATTGTCCCTACAGAGAAATATAATCATATCCAGTGTCAAATCTCTGATGAACATGTGTGACTTCCTGGCTGCTTACCCACTAGTCACCCAGATGCACATCTTGCCCCACTCCCCAGAGATGCCAATTCTGGGGTGGGGCTTAAGCCTCTGCTTTTCAACAATCTCCCAGGTAATCTGTATCACAAAATGTGAGAAATGCTGACTTAGGGTTTCTATGTGAAGGGCTGGGATGTGAAAGAGGATCTGAATTTATTTTCTGTGACTGCTAAAGCAAGATCAGACTACTGTGTAGGAGTTATGAGGAGACATATTTTTGCTTAGTATAAGAAACAGCTTCCTAAAAATTAGAACTGCCCAAAGATGGCTGCCCCGTGGGGTGCTTTTCCTATCAGTGGAGGTAAAAAATGGGAACACACAGGGCTACAGAGAATTTTGCTTGAGGTTGGGGGTTATACCAAATACTTCTTTTCAAATTCTAATATTATATGACTCTCTGGGTCTCCAAAAATATGGGGACAACGTGAGAAAGAAAAACCTCAAACCCAGAGCTTTCATGAGTTTTAAATAGTAGCCATGACTTACGATAAATGTAACACTGATTTTTTTAAAACAAATTTCTATTATAAAAGAAAATTCATATTCATTGCAAACATTTAAAAATACATAAAGTTATATAGAAACAAAAGTATAAAAATCATCTATAATCCTACTATCTGTAGATACATACTTAAATTTTTTATTGTGTTGTCTGGTAATTATCCTCTCTAAAAATGTATTATACTAGCTTCTTTTCTTCATCTGATAATTGTGTGTGCTAAGTCGATTCAGTTGTGTCCAACTCTTTGCAACCCTATGGACTGTAGCCCCATAGGCTCCTCTGTCCATGGGATTTCCAGGGAAGAATATTGGAGTGGGTTGCCATTTCCTCCTCCAGGGGATCTTCTCAACCCAGGGTCTGAACCCACATCTCCTGCATCTTCTGCACTGGCAGGTGTATTCTTGACCACTGAGCCACCTGGGAAGCCCAGCCTCAAGTTACTCAATCTTTAAAGAAAGAAAATTACACCTGTGAATTCCCTATGTCACTTATTCTATATAATCTTGAGCGTCTCTACCGAAGTCATGCATTCAGCAAATGTTTATTGAATGATTATTAGGTGAATACAAGTGTGCTGACTACAGTGAAATGCTGTCTGAAAAAAATAAGCTTAAGAAATGATTGTCTGAAATAGGTTTGTAGACAAATCGCAACTGTCGAGTTCTAGCTTGTCTAAAAAACCCAGGTACTTTTCAGGAACAAACACAATTAAAGAAGTCATAGCACTTAAGCCCAGAAATTAAGGATGAAATGAAATATCATCCTGGCCCTTCAGTTTCCACCACACAAAGTTTAAATGGCTATAATTAATTTAATTAATTAAAGACAAGTCATTGCAATTGGTGCTAATAATGCTAAAAATAACCACCAAGTTTTTTTGTTCTTTACCTGATTAAAATGGGCAGAGCATGGAGTATTCTACTTATTTCCAGGTGAGTTCTTCACATTTCCTAACTTGTAAAACAGAAAGTAAGAATATTAATGCAGTTTGAAAAGAAATAGCAAAACTTCTAAAGAAATAGTGCACTGTTTCAAAGTGCACATCTTCACTATTTGAATATTATCTGATGCAAAGTGACCCATGTCTCCATAAACTAAAGGAATTACTAGGGCTCCCTGAGGGCCCTGTTGTAGAAACTGACTCGGGCCCAGAGGAGAGGAGGAAATAAAACTCCATTAATCCTCACTACACAGATGTGGCCAACAGCTGATTCAATAAAACATCCAGTCAACAGTGAAAAGTTTCTTCACTACTTCATGTCACTGTCCTTGTTAAAGAAGGTTATTGAATCACTTTGCTATATACCTGAAACTAACACAATATTGTAAATCAACTAAACTGCGATAAAATTTAGAGGAAAAAAAAAAGAAGTCACTATGATTGGAACATCAAAAAAAAAAAAAAGGTTTTACACATATGGTAATACTTCCTGTAGGTACTCTACTCTGTGTACCGTTCACTATAGGGGTCAAATCACAAAACACGTTTATTCTTTTTTTTTTTTTTTTTACATTTTAAAATGAAATTTTATTTTATTTTATTTTATTTTTCCCTCCAAGACTTTTGTCTTTTATTTTATTTTATTTTTATTTTTTTTTTTATTTTAGTTGGGGGCTAATTACTTTACAATATTGTAGTAGTTTTTGCCATACATCGACATGAATCAGCCATGGGTTCACACGTGCTCCCCCTCCCAAACCCTCCTCCCACCTCCCTCCCCCTCCCATCCCTCAGTGTCATCCCAACACTCCATCCCTGAGCATCCGTCCCATGCATAGAACATGGAATGGTGTTCTGCTTCACATATGACAATATACATGTTTCAATGTTATTGTCCCAGAACGTCCAACCCTCACCTTCTCCCTCAGAGTCCACAGGACTGTTCTATGCATCTGTGTCTCTTATTCTGTCTCACATATAGGGTTACCATTACCATCTTTCAAATTCCATATACATGCATTAGTATACTGTATTGGTGCTTTTCTTTCTGGCTCACTTCACTCTGTATAATGGGCTCCAGTTTCATCCATCTCAATAGAACGGATTCAAATGTATTCTTTTTAATGGCTGAGTAATATTCCATTGTGTATATGTACCACAGCTTCCTTATCCATTCATCTGCCGATGGACATCTAGGTTGCTTCCATGTCCTGGCTATTGTAAACAGTGCTGCGATGAACATTGGGGTACACGCGTCTCTTTCAATTCTGGTTTCCTCGGTGTATATGCCTAGCAGTGGGATTGCTGGGTCATATGGCAGTTCTATTCCCAGTTTTTTAAGGAATCTCCACACACTGTTCTCCATAGTGGCTGTACTAGTTTGCATTCCCACCAACAGTGTAAGAGGGTTCCCTTTTCTCCACACCCTCTCCAGCATTTATTGCTTGTAGACTTTTGGATAGCGGCCATTCTGACTGGTGTGTAATGGTACCTCATTGTGGTTTTGATTTGCATTTCTCTAATAATGAGTGATGTTGAGCATCTTTTCATGTGTTTGTTAGCCATCCGTATGTCTTCTTTGGAGAAATGTCTGTTCAGTTCTTTGGCCCATTTTTTGATTGGGTCGTTTATTTTTCTGGAATTCAGCTGCAGGAGTTGCTTGTATATTTTTGAGATTAATTGTTTGTCTGTTGCTTCGTTTGCTATTATTTTCTCCCATTCTGAAGGCTGTCTTTTCACCTTGCTTATAGTTTCCTTTGTTGTGCAAAAGCTTTTAATTTTGATTAGGTCCCATTTGTTTATTTTTGCTTTTATTTCCAATATTCTGGGGGGTGGGTCATGGAGGATCCTGCTGTGATTTATGTCGGAGAGTGTTTTGCCTATGTTTTCCTCTAGGAGTTTTATAGTTTCTGGTCTTACATTTAGATCTTTAATCCATTTTGAGTTTATTTTTGAAAACACGTTTATTCTGAAAGAGGTTATAATCAGACCACACCCATCCCGCCTAGCTGTCATCTGAGAACATATAATTAGGTCATGTCATCCATGAGAAGTGATGAAGGAAAGGTTCTAGAGGGAAAAATTCATGGACTACATGTTTAAGACCTTACTTTCTTTCCCATATGTTCTTAAGACTGTAATTCTGAAAACACATTAATAAGACCTGATATACATCAAGGAACTGAGCTCCCATGAATGGCAATCTGAAAAACACTAGGCTGCACTTGGGTGAAAATGGGGCTATGATTCTGCGGGCGACTTGGTGCAGGTTCTCCTAGTGGCCTTCTCAGAGTTACCCATGAGTGAAGGAGGGGGAAAGTGAAAAAGCAGGAACAAACGCCTAACCCTGTAATTTTAGAGCATGGTTTCTAGGCAACTTCAGGCTTACTGTAGGGGCTAAGAACCTGCCTCTAAGCACAGTGATCATACATTCTGGTTTGCTCAAGTTATCCATACTGGTTTATACCCGCTGTTTCAGTATAATTCATAAGCATCCCCTTTCACTCTCAAGGGTATCCTGTTTTGAATGACAAATTATATGACCACTGTATCTATATACCACAACCACTTGATGATGGAGTTCTGGAATAAAGCAAGATGTATTGCTTGGTGGATCATCATACAATATCCAGCGGTCCACTTTCTGCTCTGGAATCTACAGGACTCAGTGCCTGTGTGCCTTACTCTATTCCTCCAGAGCCTTTTTCTCACACAGTCATGCACACACCAGAGGCCTTCTTGCTGTTGCTCTTCCAACTTGCCAAGCTCCTTCCTGGGATAAGACCTTTGCAAAACAGATCCCTTAACCTAGACTCAGTTCAGTTCAGTTGCTCAGTCGTGTCCAACTCTTTGCGACCCCATGAATCACAGCACGCCAGGCCTCCCTGTCCATCACCAACTCCTGGAGTCCACCCAAAGCCATGTCCATCGAGTTAGTGATGCCATGCAACCATTTCATCCTCCGTCCCCTTCTCCTCCTGCCCTCAATCCTTCCCAGCATCAGGGTCTTTTCCAATGAGTCAACTCTTTGCATGAGGTGGCCAAAGTATTGGAGTTTCAGCTTCAACATCAGTCCTTCCAATGAACACCCAGGACTGATCTCCTTTAGGATGGACTGGTTGGATCTCCTTGCAGTCCAAGGGACTTGAAAGAGTCTTCTCCAACACCACAGCTCAAAAGCATCAATTCTTTGGCACTCAGCTTTCTTCACCCAACTCTCACATCCATACATGACTACTGGAAAAACCATAGCCTTGACTAGACGGACCTTTGTTGACAAAGTAATGTCTCTGCTTTTAAATATGCTATCTAGGTTGGTCATAGCTTTCCTTTCAAGGAGTAAGCGTCTTTTAATTTCATGGCTTCAATCACCATCTGCAGAGATTTGGGAGCCCAAAAAATAAAGTCTGACACTGTTTCCACTGTTTCCCCATCTATTTCCCATGAAATGATGGGACCAGATGCCATGATCTTAGTTTTCTGAACGTTGAGCTTTAAGCCAACTTTTTCACTCTCTTCTTTCACTTTCATCAAGAGGCTCTTTAGTTCTTATTCGCTTTCTGACATAAGGGTGGTGTCATCTGCATATCTGAGGTTACTGATATTTCTCCCGGCAATCTTGATTCCAGCTTGTGCTTCCTCCAGCCCAGCATTTCTCATGATGTACTCCGCATATAAGTTAAATAAGCAGGGTGACAATATACAGCCTTGACGTACTCCTTTTCCTATTTGGAACCAGTCTGTTGTTCCATGTCCAGTCCTAACTGTTGCTTCCTGACCTGCATACAGGTTTCTCAAGAGACCTAGACTGGTCACTCCCAATTTTTGCCTGGCTAAATGCTATTGGTCCTTTAGATCAAGGATTTCCTCTGTCCTCTGCCCTTCTACTCAGATGAGAATCTTTATTCACATGCACTTCCTGATTTGTGGAATTCTTTCATTGATGTTTGAATCCTTCACTAATATATGTTTCACAAGGGCACAACATCCCTAGGACCTCTTAGCACAGAGCATTCAAACATTTGTTGAATAAACAAATGGAATGAGGTAGAACCTAGAAATCTGATGAGTGTTTAAAAAAAGTTTGGGCATGTAATTAATGAAGAGATAAAAACAAACTTATGAAGGTAAGTGAGATAACCATGTCCAACAACTGGGTGTGTCATAAAAATCATGTGGTTCTCTACCTAGTTAAATGTATTTCAGGTCTGAATTACCTTAACATAATGCTTGCCAAGTACTTTCAGTGATATATATTCTACTATGGGTATTTGCCAGCAACTCGATCTCAAAAATATAAACTGCTAAGTTCATAAGCTTTTTAATCTTTTGGACGTTAAGAAAATGAGCACATAAAAACATTCTTCTGGCTGAAGAAAACAACTCTGTTGCTAGGAAATTTTTCTTGTTTGATTATGTATTACTTATAGTATAATAAAACATGACAGTCAAATATCTCACTAATGAAACAGTGAGCCCATCCACCCTATTACAAATCAGATCTCTCTTGGCAGAAATCATCATGATTTCAGCAAAAACAATATTCTGAATTCAAAAAACAGTTTGTGACTTAGCATAAGCCAGAAATCAATTTTTTTTGCATCTCCAGACAGTTTTATTTAACATATTTTACAATGAAACCATTCTCCTTATAATCTAATTTTAATACATATTGGGTTTCACTGTTCTTTTTAAGTGATTAATGCATTTTAACCCAACACATCTAAAAAATATTATACTATTATTGCAACATGTAATCAATATAACATCAATCAATATTAAAATCCTGAGATAGTTTACAATCTTTTTAATTTAGACCATGTCTTCTAAATTTGGTGTGAATTTGCCCTTATAGTACACCTCAGTGCAGATCAGCTATACTTCATGTAGTCCATAGCTGGTGTCTGCCATATTACACTGAAAAGGGCTACAGGAATAAGGTGAACACCACTGAACTGTGATGGCTAGTTTTATGTGTCAACTTAGCTAAGCAATGGTAGAAATTTTATTTTCTTACCATGTCCGTGAACATGAATAATAATTTCTAATAGTAACTGAAACATTTGTTTTAATCAAAATATTTATTTCTAATTAATATGTATTGCCATGTGAAGGGGCATTTGTAGCTAAACCTTTAAGGTACAGTAACCCACTGAAATGTCTGAGCCCTTCACTAGCTGAATCATTTTGATCAATTACTTAACTTCTCCAAAATGCAGTTTCCTCAGTTATTACATGGGGATAATAATAGCTGGCTTAAAACTCAATGTTCAAAACACTAAGATCATGGCATCTGGTCACATCACTTCAAGGCAAATAAATGGGGAAAAAATGGAAACAGTGGCAGACTTTATTTTCTTTGGCTCCAAAATCACTGCAGAGAGTGACTGCAGCCATGAAATTAAAGGATGTTTGCTTCTTTTTTTTTTCTTACAGAAATATACACCCCAAAAGCTCAGTGGATTTCTGATATACTTATTAAAACAATTAAAATTTTTTTAGAAGAGTGTTTCTGGACTGAAGTGTGTCCTCCCAAAACTTGTATGTTACAGTCCTGACAACCATGGTGATATTTTCTGAAGGGATCTTGGAAGATAATTAAGTTTAAATGAGCTCATTAGGGTGGGGCCTCCTTGAGGGGAGAGGAGGATGCTTGCTTCTTGTAAGAAAAGCTATGACAAACCTAGAGAGCATATTAAAAGCAGAGACATGACTTTGCTAACAAAGGTCCATATAATCAAAGTTATGGTTTTTCAGAAACCATGTATGGATATGAGAGTTGGACCATCAAGAACGCTGAGAGCCAAAGAATTGATGCTTTTGAACTGTGGTGCTGCAGAAGACTCTTGAGAGTCCCTTGGCCAGCAAGGTGATCAAACCAGTCAATCCTAAAGGAAATCAATCCTGAATACTCATTGCAAGAATGGATGCTGAAGCCAAAGCTCCAATATGTTGGCCACCTGATGCAGAGCTGACTCAGTGGAAAAAACCCTGATGCTGGGAAAGATTGAAGGCAAAAGGAGAAGGAGACGACAGAGGATGAGATGGTTGGATGGCATCACCAATTCAATGGACATGAGTTTGAGCAAACTCTGGAAGATGGTGAAGGACAGGGAAGCTTGGCATGCTGCAGTCCATGGGGTCGCAAAGAGTTGGACATGAGTGAGTGACTGAACAGCAAATAATAGAACCTGCTTCATAGACTCTTCCTGAGCAAAGAGTTTAACACCCAGGGCCAAGCTCCCAGCAAGTACTCCATAAATGTCACATATCCTATGTGGTAGGTCACTTAACTTTGTTAATGAGGAAATAAAAGGTAAGGAAAAATGACCTGTCAAAACCCCAATGAAATTCCAGTTCACTGGATGTGGTAGGCAGAATAATGGCCCCCCAGAGGTGTTTGCATCCTAATCCTGGAACCTGTGACTGTGCTACTGTACATGGCAAAGGAGAATTACAGTGGCACTGGAGTTAAGGTTGCAAACCAGCTGACCTTACAATAGGGAGATTATCTTGGATTATCTGGGTTGGCCCAACTGAATCACATGGGTTCCTATAGCGTAAGAGAACAGAAGACAGGGTCAAAGAAATAGCACGTGAACAGGGCTCATCTGCAGAGGCTGGCTTTGAAGATGGAGGAAGAGGGCTGGGAGACAAGGAATGCTGCAGCCTCTAGAGGCTGGGAACTGCCCTCAGCTGACAGCCAGCAAAGCAGACCTTGGTCCTATAACCGCCATGAAACTGAATTCTGTCAACAACCTGAATGAGCAAGAAACAGATTTTCCCCTGGAACCTCCAGAAAGGAACGCAGTCCTACTGACAACTTGATTTAGCACTGGACGTCTAACCTACGGAGTCTAAGAAAATAGATTTGCATTCCTCTCAGTCAGTCAAGTTGTGGTCATTTGTTACGGCAGCAAATAGCAAACTAAAACAGATACAAGGACTTTTGACTAACGAGTATAATAAGCTCTATGGCTCCATTTTCCATCAGGAGATGTTACCTTCTCCTATACAGATGTCACATGACATCTATCATGGCTACCATGTCTAAAGTTGGTCCATATTCTCTGCTTCTGACGTGGATAAACCCACTGAATCCTCGAAACAACCCCCATTTACCAGAGCACCAGAGCAATTTCCTAAGGTTCCCTGGTGGCTCAGCTGGTAAAGAATCCGCCTGCAATGTGGGAGACCTGGGTTCGATCCCTCAGTTGGGAAGATCCCCTGGAGAAGGGAAAGGCTACCCACTCTGGTCTTCTGGCCTGGAGAATTCCATGGACTGTATAGTCCATGGGGTCACAAAGAGTTGGACTCAACTGAGCCACTTTCACTCACTCAAGGATTGTAAGAGGTGGGAGTGGGGTGGGAGTTGGAGAAGAGCCTGGCGTGTCCACTATGGAGTCTACTCTCTTGGCTACCAGGGCATGCTGCATCCTGCCTTGTCTACGTTTTCTGATACCAAAAGTGTATGTCTTTCAAAAAAAGAAGAGACTTTTTCTTTCAGGATTTCTTACTTTTTATTTTGCTAAGTAATATTGTTTTTAAAGAACAACAGAAAAATCATTGTCTAGCACCTTTATTTCTTAGCATTTTAATAACAAAAACTAGAACGGGCAGAAATTCAGAACAAATTTGGCTTGATGGAAAACCCACTATATTGTCCTTATTTTTATTTTATTGTGGTAAGAACACTTAATATGAGATCTGCTCTCCTGACAAATTTTAAAGTGTACAATACTGCAATGCTAACTATAGGCACTATGCCGTACAGCAGATCTCTAGAATTATCCATCTTGTATAACTGAAATTTTATACCCATTAAATAGCAACTCCCCATTTCCCCCTCGCCCCCAGGCCCTGGCAACCACCATTCTACTCTGTTTCTATAAATCTGACTGTTTTAGGTACTTCATGTAAGTGGACTCAAACAGTATTTCTCCTGTGACTGCCTTATTTCAGAGATGATCATTTTTAAATCATATCACTTATAGCTAAACTTGAGTGTGTCTAGAAAGCTGAGGAATTTCAAATGGAGGAAGAGAAAACAGGATTTACTCAGGATGGTGGCCACTGTTTCCCTTTTATTTTCCTGCTGAGCTAGCAAAGGCTTGAATACAACTATTAAAAGCTCAGCATTAGAAATTCTGCTCAGTTTTCACATTGGTAACAGGTTTATATTTCTTTATATTTTCCTGCCTTTCAAAGAAGTATTAAGTTCTTTGCTTTTAGTTATTGTTGGTCTTTAAAAGTCATTCTATAATTCTTTGATAGTAAATTGTCACATGTTTTTAAAACCTAGTGAAAATTAAACATAACTTTTACTGAAACACATTGCTGTGTGTGGTTAATTTAGAAGACAATTCCAAAAGGGCCATCTGTGACTCTGGGGCCTGACACCCACCACTGGCCTCCATCTCTGAAACTTAGACTTTGGGCTGGGACTATTCTGAAGGGGTTTCAGATTAGCAATGAACAATCAATGAATAGTTTCCTGCTTTTATTAAGTGCCTAGGGTCAAAGAGTGAAAACTGTAATGGAAACGATCTATAAATCAACTATATTAAGAACTCCTGATCATCACCAAAACTGAAAAGACTAGCCTCAAATTGGGAGAAGACATCTGCAAACATGTGACCACAAATATTAGTATCTAGGAAATAATGAAGGCTTTTACATCAATCATTAAGAAAGGAACTAATGAACCACATAAAAAATGCCAAAAGATATGAACAGGCACTTCAAGAAGAAACCAATAAACATGTGAAAAGATGTTCAACCTCATTAGTAATAAAAGGAATGTACACTAAAACAACAAAGAGAAATTCTGAGACCACTGTGACATGCCAGACAGCCAGGAAACTATTGCAGAGTTCTTGCATCACATTAGAAGGACCCAGAGCCAGCTTCTACCACCCAAAATGAGCAACCTGAACTCCAACAAGGATAAGAATTACAAAGCATTCAAACCCAAATATGTTTAAATCGACAATTTCAAAATGATTGTTAAAAAAAAAAACAACAACTAGTTGGAGACATTCTGAGGATGTGAGGGAACAAATTTATTATTCTGAAAGCCAGACAAATCCAAGAGAAAAAGCTGAGCATTTATCTTGTCTTCCCTATAACTAAGTAAATAGTTTATGAGGGGAAGTTTAAGTAGGAAATGGAGAGAAGAGAAGAACACTTTTAACTGCACCTAAGTGTGTAATCAGTAAAACCCAAACTGTTGGAAACTCTACAGGTCCAACATGCCAGGTTCTTTTAACAGATACAGTGTAAGGAAAATAAGAGGATGGAAGGAGAAACTGTAGATTAAAAGTGACTTAGAAGGGGAAAAAAAAGCCTTAAAAAATAGCAAGTCAGAAATAATAGTGGGCAAGACTAAAGAGACAGGGATAGATACTTAGGTGATAAAGCTATTAATAGTTAAGGAAAGTACATTATTGGGGCAACTAAGGAAATCTGACTATGGACTGCATATTAGATAATGTCTATGTAAACAACGAAATGTCAACTTTCCTGAGCATGATAATGGTATTGTGATTCTATCAGTAAATGACCATATTCTTTGGAAATTCATGTTGAATTAGATATGGGTAGAAAGCACAATATCTATAAGTCTCAAATGGTTCAGAAAAATAAAATACACGTGTGAGTGCCCAAGCACGTGTAAAAAGACAGACAAAGCAAATGTAGCAAAATGGTAACTGGTGAATCTAAGTGACGGGTATATTCATTATACTATTTCTGCAACTGTTCTGCAGTTCTGAATTTTTTTTTCAAACCAAAAATTGGGGAACAAAACAAAGCCACACAGACACACACCCCACAGTGAAAAACTACTTCAAAGGCACCAGACTGGCAAAAATAGAAAACTTGTCATCTAGTAAAATTGATGTGCAGACCCTATGAACTAGTAATCTCAGCCTAGAAAGACTCTTAATAAACCATGACACATCTACAAAGATATGCTCACAGCTGTGTGTGCAACAACAATATACTGAAAACCACCCAACTAGCCAACAACATGGGATTTTCCCACAAAGAAATATTCTATAGCAGTATAAATTAATAAACTACAGCCATACGCAGCCCATAAACATAATGCTTAGGGAACAAAACAACTTGCAAAATAATACATATAGTAAGACTCCAGCTAGACAAACTATATATTTATTTATATGTGTACCTGATATAGTTACTTACATTAAAAGGCAAAAAACAGGCAAGCTGAACTACAGTGTTTTAGAATAAATATATATGTGGTTAAACTACAAAAAAAAGTTTAAAGAAGAACAAGGGAATAAAAACTTCAAAATTCTGGATAGCGGTTCTCTCTGGGTAGACAGAGGGGCACAGGAAGAAGTTGAAAGACATTGGTAATTTCCTATTTTTAAAGATGGATGGTTGGTTGGTATATGAATGGTCATTATATTGTTGGATTTTAAACTGTAAATATACATATACACACAGTTATTGTACATATATTTTATATATTCTTTTATCTCAAAAAAAAGGGAAAACCCTGACCCGCTATGATGACAATATTTCTGGACACACCCGTCTTTGCTTCACAGTTCTGCCAAAGAATTCATTTTAGTTGAAGCAGATTAATTCATCTTCACCAACCAAGCACAGAACTGAAAGATCACCTCATTCAAATTTCATTGGTAGAAGACTCACTACAAACATTTAGAATGAATTCCTAAAAGGGAAAAGGGATGTGGCGGACCAAAAAATGCCACAGACTTCCTTAGGGTTTTTGACAGCAATACAGCTCCATGGGAAATAATTAAGAACTGAACCATCATTCATACCACTTTAAATTTCAGGGCCCCATTTTAAACACAAAGGCTACAAATTTCTTTTGACTATTTACAACCAAAAGTATGTATATCTGTTGCATGATTGTAGTACAAACAATTACGATTCAGACTGCACTGAATTTGAGACTGGTAATTAAAGCCTGACTTGAAAACCAATGTCTAAACATGCTAAGAAACAAACAAAAATCTCCTCCATGAAGTGTTCCCCAATTCCCTTCAAAGAGTTCCTGAATTCCAAAAGATTCCTGTTCCAGGGTAGCTTAAATCTTTACTCTCATTAGTAAAGAAAAAACAAACAAAGAATACTGAAACCCAAAGTCCAACAAAGGGAGGGCAGGGAAATCAATAAAAAATGAAAGCATTTCACTATCAAATAATTCCCCAAACCTAAGTACATCAAATCTTGAATTAATAGGGCCTTCTGATATTTTTCACTTAGAACCTGTGCTAAATGTTTAAGTTGTCAATATCCATTTTACTACCTTCTAGTCAGGACAGATAGCTGTCAGGACAATTGTGCTTTGAGTAAATGAATCGAACTCTCAGTGATGCTCAAGAGAGCAAGGGCACAGACAGGAGACCAGAGAAGATATACAGACCAACCTCAGGCTAATTAGGCATCTTTACTACCTCACTCCCCATATCCAACGTTTTCAAACAGCCATAAAATGCTGGCCTGTTCAGCTTGCATTCCAACCACAGTCCAGTTGGTGAGCACGCGTCTGCCTGACACCACAGTGAATGCTCAGACTCCCAGGGGACGCCCCCTCACCATGGCTTTTGTGTGCATCAGTTCTGTGCTGACACCACAGCGAGCACGCAGAACTGAGGTGGAGTTTCATTTTCCACATTTCTTTCTAAGGCTGTGTGTGTGTAGCTTTCCTGACAGTCTACTTCCTTTCTCATATTAAACTCAATGTGGACTTAAGGAATTTTTTAAACAGGAAAGAGAGCTTCCAAAGAAAATGTTAGAGAAATGAAAATAAAACTATGAGTGTTTATTCTTTAAGATGGACTGCCAAAGGGCACTTGATATTAATATACAACTTCCTACTCAAGAGCTAGCTGGTTTTAAACAAGCTCAATAGAGGTTAATTCCTTTAGAAATCAGCAGTACAAAACCTAGTCTTAAGATTTCACTGGAAGATTATTTATGTAACTAATGAGAAGGGCTTATAATTTATTCTACAATGTTACTTTCAAGTTCCAGTTCGAAATCCTGGTCTTAAATTTTGAGACAGGTATTTATATTTTTTTTAAAGAGTACTTTGATTTGAGATGACCAGAACCAAATGTTCTATGATAAGGTATGTTAACAATAACAATCCTAATTCTTCCTCATTGAGCTGTGCCTCTGAGTGCTCAGAGAAGACATGATGCCTTGTTCTACACTTACTCTTTCTTATCAGAGGAGAGAGAATGTTCCAGCAAACATGGGCAACATTTAATCAGCTAAGTGGCTGTGAAAAGAGACAAAAAATGACATGTCCTTATAATTCCACAACCTCTTCCCCTCTGATGCTCGCCCACGAGTCAGTAGAGTGGCCTGTAATTGGTGGCTGGACCCCTATATGCCCTTAACTGGGCCCAGAGGCTAGAGGATGAACAGATACAGTACTGATAAAGCAAAGAATGGAGCCTATGATGAGTGAAATAGCAAGAGGAGGAGTCTCAGCTATTCGTCTTCTGCTGGGAACATACCCTGCTTCCATCTATTCTAGTTTTGATAAAACTTTCAGATAATATGCAACACTCTGAACAAATTGTAAATACAGTAGAGCAGAAATTATGGTCTAAGACTGAAGTGGAATGCATTCTATGATCCCCACTTAAATTCAGCCCTGCTAAAAACAATCAAATGCACAGAAGTTCTATTGCTTCTCCAATAAAGGCCACCCGAGAATCTGAGCTACAAGCATAAGGAAATACAAACACAAAAAGCAGGAGCAAGCAACAGGGTTATCAAGAATTTTCTAAAACCTGAGAGAAACCACACATTTAAACTGAAAGGAAGATAATGAAAAAGATCTTTCTCACCTTTTGAAAGTTCTCCTTCCACAAATCTTCTGCGACAATGTATCCTCGTAAACCCCACTCATACAATTTCTCTCCACTGACCTTGAAATAAAATACAAAAGATCCACTGCTATTCCATATATGAAGTGGTAAGGAAGAGAATTTATTGCTTTCTTTTGTCCTCTTTCCAAAAGAACTGTATTTAAGCATACAACTACCACAGGAATCTTGGTTGAACATACACATTAAAACTGTACAACATAAGCAAATAAAAGATAGCAAGAATGATACGGTAAGAAGAAAAAATAGTTTGCCCATGTATAGTTACTGTTTAAAATAATGTGCCATAAATTACAGGTGTATGTTTCAACCTTTCACAATTTCAAGGGAAAAAATGTGGGAAAAAATGCTGATATGAGAAATTCCTGAAAAATCAGATAAGAAAGAAGGCTTCTACTTATCACATCTAGCACGTAACAGCCAACCAAGCCTGAAACTGAAGATGAAAATCATTCATTCCTTTTAGGGGCTAGGTAAAAAAACAAGTGAGCCCAGTAAAGATGATCAGTCTTCCCAGATCCCTCAAAACATAAAAGTCTTTGAGTTTCTATAGTGCTTTTGCTTTCTGCTCCAAAATCGTTTCTACAACATGCAGAAAGGTAGGCTCCACGGTCAGAGAATATTTTGGGGTAAGTGAGCTCCCTATCTTAAAAGGTGCTGATCCACCTTTGGCCTGCTGACTTCAATTACTGGAAACTTTTTTAAAAATATATTGAGCTTTCTTAAAAAGAAACTTCCAATAATTTGCATTCATTGGTCCTACTTATGACAATATTGATTAGTCTTCTACATGAAACTACTTTGATTTTCTGAAAGCAGTTACTATTCTCTTCCTAATTTTTATAATCATTTGTCTCTATATAGCATTTTACTTTACCAAGCACATTCACATGATTTATCTCTATTCTGTATAACAATCCTATATAGTAAGTAGGCAAAGATTATTAGGAAATATTCAGAGGCCAAATGACTTGTCCAAGGTCACAATGCTAGTAAATCCAGCATTTGGCTGCAACATACTGGTTTCTTACAAGTTATATTCTTCCAGTTGTGCCAACTGTTCTTAAAATATGGTATGTTATGATTCTCAGACTCATTTGTAGATGTAACAAGTATTTACTATCAGTATGGCACTGTTGTCAGTGTTTTAAATTTCTGAGAGAAAAATAATATTTGCCCATCACTTTCAGAGTTTTCTGACAATACTATTCTCCAAACACTACTGAACAGAAAACAAAACGTAAGTGATTAAGTGGCTTGTCCAAGGTCATGGCATTCATTATGAGGAAAAAAAAGAGGAAGTAGAAAAGAAACTGTGAAATAGGAACTAATTCTCTTTCAATCACTGATGTTTGTTTTGTTTTATTGTGCAAAATACACATAATACAAAATTTACCATTTTAACCACTTCTAGGTGTACAATTCAGTGGTAATTACATTCACAATGTTATGTGACCATCACCACCACTATTTTCAGAACTTTTTCATCATCCCAAACAGATCACTAATGTTTTATATCTAGTGAAAACAGTTAATTACTTTGTTCTGGCTTACTCTAGGTACAAAAAAAAGAAAGATAAAACTCCTTCCCAGTGACTTTAAAAATAAATTAGAATACAACTCAGACTTGTATGCTACTATCTTGCTTGTGAATACAAAAAATTCTTTTGCAATGCATGCTGTGGCATGGAAGATAAAAAAAAAAAGACCTCTACTCAGAGGGCTACTACATATGCTTCTCAACCACCAGTCAATTTACTATTTAAACCATAATAGACTGAGATGATGTTTGATTATTTTTGTGATCTAGGGCAGGCAGACATGATTCACTGTTCCAGAGCTGGGATTGAAACAGGCAGAGGATCAGTAACTGCCTCCAGGACTGCTATAAACAACATCAAACCCATGTTATAAAGATTGTACTGGTATTTGCCATCAAAGCCAACAATTTCCCACAGCTGGATCCACTGGGCTCCCACCTACAACTGGAGCACCATCCAGGAATCTAGACTTGATGATATT
Source organism: Okapia johnstoni (assembly GCA_024291935.2). Taxonomy (NCBI): domain Eukaryota; kingdom Metazoa; phylum Chordata; class Mammalia; order Artiodactyla; family Giraffidae; genus Okapia; species Okapia johnstoni. Next base: position 18,817,201 of record CM044305.1, read on the forward strand.
GCAAGGACTCCAGGGGGCACAGTGTCTGGTCGGACTGGCTCAGAGCTTCAAGGACTAGTTCTGGTGATGGCACTGCTCTTCTTCCTAGAAGCCCGTCTCAGTGTGATATGGCAGTTCTAACAAATGAATCCCCATCTCCAGAAGCTAGCTAGGATCTCAAAACCTCAAGTCGGCCTCGTTCTTGCCAGTTTTCCAAGGGATTCCATGTGTACAGTCCCTCCAAGTCGAGACACCACTGCCCTGAGGGAGTCTAGTCTTTATCAGTGGTTCTCAAATATTATGGGCTTGCAAAAATCCCACAGAGGGCCTGCTAAAACACAGACTGCTGGCCCTAACTCTCAGTGTCTGAGTCAATAGGTCTGGGTTGGGGCCTGAAAACTTGCATTTCTAATAAGTTCCCAGGCAATCCTGATCCCACTGATCCAGGGACTACAGTCTGAGAACTGCTGGTCCAGCTGTTATGGAATGAACTGTGTCCCCCAAAACTCATGTGTTAAAGCCCTAACCCACAATGTGACTGTTTGGAGAAAGGGCCTTTAAAGAGGTAATTAAGGTCAAGTGAAGTCATAAGGGTGGAGCTCTAGTCCACTGGTGTCATTATAAGACAAGGATGACACACCAGGGAAGTGCGCACACAGTGACAAGGCTACACGAGGACACGGAGAAGGTGGCCGTCTGCAAGTCAAGGAGAGAGGCCTCAGGAGAAACCAACCCTGCTGACACCTTGCTCTTGGGCTTCCAGCCTTCAGAATTGTGAGCAAATAAATTTCTATTATTTAAGCCTCACAGGTTGTGGTATTTTGTCATGGCAGCTTGAGCTGACAAAGGCATCAGCTGTACTCGTGTCTCGGCCACTATGTTCTACCTGCCAGATGCCATCAAGCTGAGCCCTCAAGGGTAAGATGAAGCAGTAAACCCATATATACATGAGCAAGAACAAGGGACATGCAAGCTTACTGATATAACTTACCTGGACAAATACAATGGCTTGTTGTGGATAATAAAGAGAGGCAGCAAATCCCATGAAAGCAGGTGGATACACCAGCTTCTTCATCTTTGAACCTATTAAATAAAAGGTTGTGGACACCTTCAGAGGATTTATTATCTCTATCATCACAGTTTGCCCTGTACATCTAAAACTGTGTAAGACTCCTCCACACCGTGCCAGTGCCAAATTGCTGTGGTCAGGGCATCTCTCCAGATAAAATCTTAAAAGGGGCACAAGGTACCTCTAAAGAAATACCATGGATTTGCTGCTGAAAGCCAAGACAGCTGGTGTTAATGGCATGTGCGTGTTAGTGGAGAGAGTCCAGCATTGCTCAGGTGGCCATTGTCACCACTGTCCTTTAAGGTCAGTTCCCTCTCAGCTCACCCAGGGAGAGAACCTGCTTCCCAGCAAGCCCCATCTATATGTAAAAAGTTCTTATTAGAGTTTCAATCACCTTGCTCTTAAATATGACTGTACAACTGAGGAAAGGTGAAGAAAGCTCACAACATAAAAGAGAACATCAAGACAAGAAAGACAGAAAAATGACCCCAAAGGAAAGAGAACTTAAAACCAAATTAAACTTGTTCTTAGGTATCATCAATATATTTAAGAAGCTACTGCATTAAAAGAAAAATGAGCTCTGTGAAACAGAGCAGAAAAGAGCTCTTGGAAATGACCAAAGTAAAATAATTCAAAAGAAGAAAATAACCAAGAATATATAAGAGGAATCTGATAGGGGCTCCCCAGAGGGCTCAGTGGTAAAGAATCTGCCTGTCAGTGCAAGAGACACAGGTTCGATCTCTGGGTTGGGAAGATCCCCTGGAGAAGGAAATGGCAATCCACTCCAATATTCTTTCCTGGGAAATCCCATGGACAGAGGAGCCTGGTGGGCTACAGTCCGTGGGATTGCAAAGAGTTGGACACAACTGAGCGACTGAGCACTGTGCACAGAGAAAGCTGATAGGCAGCTGCTCTTGGGATTCTAGCTCCAACTGGTGCACACAATGAGCTGGGGGTCCTAGAAGTTCTGGAAGGAAGTACAATCCCCTGCTTCCCTGCCTGTTTCCACCCCCACACTTCCCAAGAAGCCAGTGATGTAGACTGTAACTGTCAGCATTGCCAGAGGGAGCCTCCAGAAGGCAACAACAAAGGGCAACAACCACCTGCCCTCGAGTGGCCTGGTGGGGCCTACTTCCTCTGAATAATCATCCATTCATCTCTCTTCCAAAGAGGTACCTCTTGTCATCACCACAGTCCTGGCCACCCTCATCACCATTATCTGCTAAATGCCCAAGAAACTTATCCGTATGATCCAGCAATCCCTCTTCCAGGTATATGTCCAAAGGAAATGAAATCAGTAACCTGAAATACCTCATGTTCATTGCAGCATTATTCACAATAGTCAACACATGAAAACAAACTAAATGTCTGGAGTGGAGGGATGGATAAAGAAACTGTGGTATACATTTGCAATGGAATATTATTAAGCCTTTAAAAATAAGGACATTCTACCATGTGCAAAAATATGGATGAACCTAGAGGACATTATGCTAAGTGAAATAATCCAGAGAAAGAAAAAACAGCACATGATCTCACTAATATGCAGAAGCTAAAAAAGTCAAATATACAGAAGCAAAGACTAGAAGGGTGGCTATCAAGAGCAGGGAGATGGGAGAAATGTAGCGATACCGGTCAAAGGATACAAAGGTGCAGTTATGTAGGATGAGTAAGTCTAGAGATCTAATGTATAGCATGATAACTACAGTTAATAATACTGAACCCTGGACATTTACTGAGAGAGGAGATTTCAGATGCTCTCATCACAAAAAAGGTAACTATGTGAGAAGACATATTAATTAGCTCCACTCCAGTAATCACTTCACTATTTATACACACATGTTGTTGCTGCTGTTGTTCAGTCGCCCAGTCATGTCCGACTCTATGTCACTCCATGGACTGCAACACACCAGGCCACTCTGTCCCTCACCATCTCCTGAAATTTGCCCAAGTTCATGTCCATTGGATTGGTGATGCCATCCAGCCATCTCATCCTCTGACACCCTCTTCTCCTTCTGCCCTCAATCTTTTCCAGCATCAGGGACTTTTCCAATGAGTCAGCTGTTCACATCAGATGACCAAAATACTGGAGCTTCAACTTCAGCATCAGTCCTTCCAGCGAGTATTCAGGGTTGATTTCCCTTAAGATTGACTGGTTTGATCTCCTTGCTGTCCAAAGGACTCTCAGGAATCTTCTCCAGCATCACAGTTCGAAGGTATCAATTCTTCAGTGCTCTGTCTTCTTTACAGTCCAGCTCTCAAACTGTACGTGACCACTGGGAAGACCATAGCCTTGACTATTTGGACTTTTGTCAGTATAGTAATGTCTCTGCTTTTCAGAACACTGTCTAGATATATCATAGCTTTCCTGCCAAGAAACAACCGTCTTCTGATTTCATGGCAGCAGTCACCATCCATAGCGATTTTGGAGCCCAAGAAGAAATCTGTCACTGCTTCCACCTTTCCCCCCACTATATGCCATGAAGTAATGGGGCCAGATGCCATGATCTTAGTTTTTTTAAATATTTAGTTTTAAGCCGGCTCTTTCACTCTCCTCCTTTACCCTTATCAAGAGGTTCTTTAGCTCCTCTTTGTTTTCTGATATTAGAGTGGGATCATCCACATATCTGGGGCTGTTGATGTTTCTCCCTCCTATCTTGATTCCAGGTTGTAACTCATCCAGCCCGGCATTTTCCATAATGTGCTCAGTGTATACATTAAACAAATAGGGTGACAGCAGACAGCCCTGTCATATACATATATACATGTATATATATCAAAACATCACTTTGTATACCTTAAATACATACATATTTTTATTATAGATTATTTTCCTACTTTAAATACAACATACTCTATAATAATTAATATTACTTTACAAAACAGGGAGGGGGAAAATTATGCTTGAAAGGATAAACAATTGCCTAGCATTTTAGAGATATTTACTGTCAAAAAAAAAGTCCTAATTATTGAGCTTTAAAGCCCTGGTTAATTTGTATACCGGCAATTCATACAACCATGTGTACTTGAGAAAAAAAAACTGAATTTCTTTCTTCTTTTTACTGAATTTCTTTCTTCTTTTTAATATAAATTTATTTTAATTGGAGGCTAATTACTTTACAATATTGTATTGGTTTTCCCATACATTGACATGACTCTGCCACGGGTGTACATGTGTTCCCCATCCTGAAACCCCCTCCCACCTCTGTCCTCATCCCATCCCTCTGGGTCATCCCAGTACACCAGCCCTGAGCACCCTGTATCATGCATCGAACCTGGACTGGTGATTCGTTTCACATGATAATATGTTTCAATGCCATTCTCCCAAACCATCCCACCCTCGCCCTCTCCCACAGAGTCCAAAAGACTGTTCTATACATCTGTGTCTCTTTTGCTGTCTCGCATACAGGGTTATTGTTACCATCTTTCTAAATTCCATATATGCGTGTTAGTATACTGTATTGGTGTTTTTCTTTCTGGCTTACTTCACTCTGTATAATAGGCTCCAGTTTCATCCACCTCATTAGAACTGATTCAAATGTATTCTTTTTAATGGCTGAGTAATATTCCATTGTGTATATGTACCACAGCTTCCTTATCCATTCATCTGCTGATGGGCATCTAGGCTGCTTCCACGTCCTGGCTATTATAAACAGTGCTGCGATGAACATTGGGGTACACGTGTCTCTTTCAATTATATTAAAATTATATTAAAATAAATAAAATGTTTGAAAAAAGAAAGAAAAGAAATCCTACCAGGACGGACTTAGCCCATCATACTGCTGCCAGCATCTACCTAAAGGGGCCTGCAAATCACTCTGACCACCCATAAACATACTTACCCCCCAACTCATTTTGCTTAGGAACCCCCACCCAATGGTGTTTACCTCATGCTCCTGTATCCCAGCACCCATGGGAAAAGATCTATTGTACAGTATGTGTGCATGTGTACTTTTCTGGAAAAGAATTAAGGTTTTAAAGTATTTTAATACAACTAGAGCCCTCTCAGGAAAATGAAAAAGAGAGGGGAACATCTAAACAAACAAGCAAATAAAGACAAAGGCAAAGGCCCCACAGCAGCAAATGTCCTGCTGTTGCTGACCTGCTCAGGAGAGCACAGTTCCCAGTCGTCCTCAGGACGATCAGCCCAGTGGATGTGCGGAGGATGAACACAGTGTCGAGTGCACCCATGGCACAGGGTGCTGTGAAACCGTTTCATGTGCTCTCCCACGGAGAGGGAAGGAGGAAGCTAATCTCACTTGATTCCACATTCCTGGCTCCCTAACAGCCAGTCAACATTCCAACACCCTGGCCTTGGGATCTCCATAAATTCTAACACTATCTAAATAAGACAGGAATGCTTTTTTGGACAGCTTTACAGAAGGAGGGGAAAGAAGTTTGGGACAAAAAGCTGATTCAACTATTGCCCAAATCAATTAGCAAAAATAAACTCTGCTTTTAATTCTTATATATTTTTCGCCAAATTAGAGAAGGACACAGAAACTAGAAGAGGAGTTCATTCCACATGCTCAGGGAGTGGCACCAGGACAGCATTCTTCCATATTGTAAAAGAACGGTTAAGGCATGTACAGAAAGGTTCTTAATGTTGCGAAATGCTTATCAAACTAGTCTCTATAGTCATCTCTTATGGGAACCTGATTACAGGGTTCATAATCTTTCTAATTTAGAAATTTTTGTAATCTGAATTTTACAACCAGTGAAACTTTCAGATAGTTCATAACAAATTCATCTCATTATGGTAAAGCATTTTGTCATTATGTATTTCCTATAAATGGTTTGTAATCCAGTAGTAAGGTGTAGTAATATCTCTAAGTTGATATTTGTTAGCTTTTAACTTTAAGGATTTTAAAAGATTTTTTTTTTTATCATTACTGACTGAAGCTATAAGACATCAAGAAATTATAAACTCTATGAAATCACTGTACTGTGATTAATAGCCTGATTTTGTTTACTTTCTTTTATTTTACAAAAAAATACTTGTTTTTTTTGTAATATACAGTGCACAACCTTGAATATATGCTATTCTACATGTACACAATAACATATAAGAGGTAAACGGCCAGAATTCCAACCAATTAGCCTGATCTTAATAGTGAAATATTTAGAAACAGTTTCTCAGGTGTGACAGGTCTTGGTTAACAAAAGTTCACTTTCTGTACTGAAGAGCAACAGGAATTTGACCAAGTAAATGAAGTAAATGTGCCTATGAAGGATAACTAACTTCTTCTTTAAATCAAAAGTACACAATTTTTTTCATTTTATTTTTTTACAATTTCTATATATGTTTAAAATCAAATATACTGGAGAAAATAATCATATCAATTACACACCAAGAAGGCTATATGCAGAAGCCAACTCATTATTCCAAAAACTGATAAACGAAAACAAAGAATCAAACATATATCTTATCTCTGATTTATGAATTTTTTTCTTAAAAAAACTACAAAATTGTACCTACCTTTAGCCAAAATGAGTCCAAAAACTCCAGCAAAACCAATAACACCAAGTCTTGGAAAAAATTCAGGAGGTGCATTTTGGAGATATTCATAGCTGTCTAAAATAGAATCAGACCGGAAAATAGTACCATAAATTGCTCATTACTAAATAAATTACACACACCAAGTATATTTCAATTAAAAATAAATAAAAATAAATAACAAAACAAGAAGTCATATATAAAAGTATATGTAGTATAAAATGCTTTTCAAATAATGTAGTCTGCTGTTAATATGCTTCAACAAGTTCTTTTTATGTGAGAGATAAACATGATTTACTAGTCACATAGGAAGTATCCAATTCTCAAACACTTTTAAGTCTGATGACAATCTGGCAGTAACATTAGATTATCTTCATAATTCTTGAAGGCAACAGATCTGAATCAATTATTTATAAGGGGAGAAATACAAATACAGGAATCTCTCGCTATTCAAACACAGGATCAGAATAAACTTGGATAAATCTTTGGACAGATGTGTCACTGTCTGAAGCTTTGCTGATTGCTCTCTAAAACTCAGCAACTAAATATATCAAACTCAGGGGAAAAAAAACGTATCTTTTGCCATCTGAATTCATTATTCAGACTCAAGAAATGAAAAATCTGAAGACTGAAGGAAACTTGTAGTGCAAGTACATGCGGGAAATAGTCACTGTTGATAGGTAAATACAAACAAATGCAACACGTGAGCCTATTTGCCAGGCCTGAACATGTCTGATGACCTCATTTGCATGATGCCTCCTCAGAACTCCTTCCCTGACTGCTTCCATCTCCCCAATCTCTGTTAAACTAGTCTCCTTCCTCTGTACCTTCGATGGTGGTCTATGACTGCCTCTGTATTTGAGATAGTATTGAGCATTTTTATTATATGCACCTCAGTGGTTGTGACCACTATCTTCCTCAGCCTCTCTCTTCAATGCCTGCCATGGTGGTGACTTAACAAATGAAAGTGGAACTGAACTAACTGGAATACTCTGTAATTCTCTCCTCCAGATAAGACTATACACATGCCAGTTTTCCTTTTCTCGGGTTCTTTGGGAACTGTGGTGATCATTTTAAATACTGCCATAGGGTTTGTGCTGCTGCTGCTGCTAAGTCACTTCAGTCGTGTCTGACTCTGTGAAACCCCATAGACGGCAGCCCACCAGGCTCCTCCGTCCCTGGGATTCTCCAGGCAAGAATACTGGAGTGGGTTGCCATTTCCTTCTCCAATGCATGAAAGCGAAAAGTGAAAGTGAAGTCGCTCAGTCGTGTCTGACTCTTTGCAACCCCATGGACTGCAGCTTACCAGGCCACGGGATTTTCCAGGCAAGAGTACTGGAGTGGGGTGCCATTGCCTTCTCCAATAGGGTTTGTGCTGTTTGCACCAATTCCTTTCTGGCCTTTTACTTACTTTGCCTTGAACCTGATTTTAACTTGCTTGGGTCGTTTGAGGCAATTTTCTGCTTCTCTTTATTTTTTGCCTACCAGCATGTTATTTTCAACTGTAGCCATGAACACAGAGCAGGTGATAGGACACCCAGATGCCTTGGTGAGCTGAGCCAAAGTGGGAAAATCACAAAGAAATGGGACTCTAAGACTGCACTGAAGCCGAAGTCCAGCTTCTAGTCAACACATCTTGGCTGTGACTGCTGGGAAATGGACTGGTTGCCTTGGCAGACAACGCAACTCATAATAGAATGTTTCTTCTTAAGAGCCTTTGCAGTAACTGAGTCCAAGAGAAGAAAAAAAAAGACTCATATTGCAAATACTTCTTACTTCTATTGGAAATGACAGGTGACAACAAAGAGATCATCTAAGTCACACAGAGATAAAAGATCAGGACATCTTTAGCTTCCTGAGGGAAAAAAAGAAGGTAACAAAGTACCTAACTGCCAGGGTTGTTATGAGGATTCTACATAAATTAATACTTTCAAGCCACATAGATTAGCTCCTGATACTTAATAAGCACTGAATAACTGTTTTTAAAATTAAGATATTAATCCACATGAATAATTTAAAGAACTTGTAAGCCACTAATATGTCTATCTTCAAAGGAAGACTTTATTTATATGGTAGGTAGTCTCTCAGGGGTATCACCACATCAATGCTCTGATGATCTTCACAGAGAAATAAATTGTACTCACATTTATTCTGTCATGGAAACAAACACTTGTAAAAAAAAGAGGATGATTGGTTTAGATGCCCAATAAAGGGAATGAATAGGATCAATGTCTATTAATTTCCTAATATTAGTTGAACACAAGACTGTGAAATCAGTTTATGGGTGTATGTGTTAAGTGAACGTGAAAAACAATCAAAGATAATAAAAAACAAGTGAAAACATGTAAGAACACATGAATCAAGCAATAAAGCCTTTCCTAGGCACACTAGCCTAGTTCCTTCCGGCATCTAGACTTCTGTAACATGTGTTAACAGTCATGCCAATGAGCAATCCTGATTCCAAAAACCTATAGATGACCTAGGACACTGCATCTGGAAACAGATTTTAAAAAAAGAAAATCCAGTGTATCTGCACCTGCTAGGTCAACAGTCCTAATGATCTTGAAGAGACTTACCTGAATGGGGACACTAGCTTCCTGAAATCTGATGGAAAAAACAGATCCTCTTTCCAGAAATATCCAAGTAGCTCTAAAATTCTACATATAATTTTAAGGAATTCACAGATCCCCTAGAGTCCATCCATGGAATGCCAGTTGAAACATCCTATGTCAAACAAACTGACTGTGCCTAATTAAAAATCAACTTACCTAACCCCCACTGAACCAAACTTTGCATCTTGGGCTTATTTTGGGAGTACTTTTCCTAAAAAGATTAAAAAAAATCAATACAATTTGTTGATTAGAAAGTAACAATAAATATGTATTTATCTTTACTGAATAAATTATATTAGCACTTCTTAAACAAAGGGATTTACTGTCTATCTGAGGGGTTTTGTGTTGTTTTTTTTTTCTTTTGTAATTTCCTGTTCACCACAAATTGCTCAGCAGAATGGCTTATTATTGCCACAGGAAGCAAAGATTTCAAGTAGAGTGGTTTCAACAACCCGGCCTTTTTATTCTTCTACTGAAACTGAAGAGGATGAAAAACACTCAATCCCCTCAATAATTAAAGTGGAAATCCTTTCCCTGTGAGATTAAATCTTTCATATTAAGTCTATTTCCTGATTTGCCATGATTTTAAAGCCTGTATCTGAAAACTGCCAATTTGAAGCAGAAATGACCCACTTTAATGTGACAAAGGAGTCTATATTCAGATTTGGAGACACATACCCCAATCCTGAGCAAATGAAGTATTAACATTCTCTTAATAACAATAAAAAGACTTTTTACATGAACATCAGATGATCCTAAAGAAAACAAGGAACTAGGCTAGAAGGTATCCACCTTCAAGAAGTCTACAGTAAAAAATGGAAAAAGAGATATGTGGGTATCAGAAGATATCAGAACCAGCTGCCACTTGGAAAATGATTTGTTTATTTTAATTCACTTCTAGTTAGAGCAAATTATATTAATACTGTTAAATGGCCTTAAATAATAGATGCTGAATTTAGGGGAGGACATAAAGGACATTAAAAAACCCAAGTACTGCTTCATTAAAATCCATTATTAGTTTTTTCTGCACATAAAAAAAGAAAAGCTACAGATCAATGTCTAGACTGACTGCCCACTTCTGCTAGCATAATCTGTTAACTATGAAGAAAAACTAAATCAGTTCTTAGGAATTAGAATCAGTTTTAATTTAAGAAAATTAAATTAGTTCTTAAAGAAAGGGACTAGAACTTGTAGGTCTGAAAATGGAGTCAGGAATGAAAAGTATTTTCATTCATGAAGAGTTCAATCTACAGGAAAATAAAACTAGTATAATCACAAAAAAGCTTTTTTACTTGTAAGCAGTATAAAGAAACATGTTGACTACTATTCTGTCAGGTTCAGAGGCATTTTGCTGTACTAAGCATCAAGCATAGACAAGAAAGTAAAAAACAAAAAGCAACCTTAGGTTGAAAGGTAAAGAGACAAAGTACTTTTAACCACAAAAAAAAAAGAGCAAGAAAGAAATAATAGTAGTCATGCAGTCATGCCTACATGGTACAAAAATATTTGCAAATGTGCTGACCTTATCTTAACCACCAGCAGATAGTTTAAAAATCTTCTAGAACAAGGGAATAAAGTCTAATGTGTCACAGCACATTATGTGTAAAGTCTTTAGGTATTTCATAACTCTATTATATGGTTATGATACTCTAGTATAATGGCCTAATTTATGTTGTTGACAGGGTCTATGTTTACCATTTTCTTTCTATATTGGTGAACAAAAGTTCAGCACTGGCACTGACACTGGAAATTTAAAATTTTAAAAGATCTGGATGAAAATTGAGTTTATAAATCTCAAGCAAAGTAAATTTAGACCACAGCACACACATCTACATTCTGTTACTTTGTCATCAATTTTCAAAATCAAGTATGGCAAATATATAGATCAAAGTCCACAAAAACATTCTGTAGACTATAAACTTCAGTTTCCAATGTTAAAAGCTGCAGATGTGCTTTCATAAACATGACATATATCTGATCTAAAACCTGAGCAGTACAAGTCAATCTGTAGATGCAGATCTTTGATCACACTAGAGGAAATACTTCAGTACTCAAACATGTAATTCCACCCTCTTTTAGTTATCTAGTCTCTTATTATTGCATTTGAAATGCTCTGTACCCATCCTGCTTAAAGTGGTACTGACTTGTAGAATCTCTGTGAGGAGAGAAACTTCCTAACTTTAATATATATAAATGTTTGCATTGTACCCTTTTCCTCCTACTACAGTTCCAGTCCCAATATCCTCCCTGGTGGACAGTAATGTTTTCATAGCCACGACCAACAAGATAGGTACCATGGGGGAATTCCCTGGCGGTCCAGTGGTTACGACTCATAGCTTTCACGGCTGTGGCCAGGGTTTAAGCTCTGGTTGGGGAACTAAGATCCCGCAAGACAAGCAGGCCTGGCCAAAAAAAAAGATAAGTACCATGGGCCTCTGCTCTCTAGGCAATGTGACACTCTCTGCCCAGTGGGAAGGAAATTCTCTCCACAGCTATGGCAACAGCTGCCACCAGAAAGTTAGGGCTCTCTGCTCTCTTCCAGAGATGGCACTGATGAACATTTTTAAGTTGGGCACTCTTTAACTTGGGGCCCTTTGTTGTTCCTTTTTCTGAAAACTTAGAGCCAATATAGACTTTTCACTACTGACTCTAAACAGAAATGCATTCATTCTATTTTCACAACAGCTGTACCTGACACCAACTTGTATATGGTTCGCAATAATGTCGGAGATGAGAGATGCTTTCTTCAAGTTGGGTCCTTGGTTCTTCCACATATTTAGATTGAGCCTCAGGAATGGAGTAGAGTGAAAGCTGCAAAGATTGAAAAACAAAACAGAAAAAAATGAAGAAGGGTATACAGCAATGAAATAACAATCGTCAAATTTATAAGCATCATATTTCTAGTAATTCATGAACTACAGTGACTAAGGATTACATGCACCATGAACCTTGCTTTAGACCATCTTTGTACCATACTCACTTTCTTAATAATGCCTAGGCCAAGAGAGCAGGGCTGTTATGAGGTGTCGTAGCCTCCTCCGACCCTGCTTGTAGCAGACAAAGCAGCCCTCTTCACCCATTTTATACACTGGTATTTGTTATTTCACCTTAGATTTAGTTTGAAAAAAGGATTCTATTACTCTAAAAGGTGGGTGGGAGGTGGGATAGGAAAAAAAGCCTGAGAGTAACTGAAGAGTCAGTCTAGACTTAGTTCTAGTCTAGTCTAGTCTAGTCATCTTCTAATGATCAGTCTAACGCCAACAAAAGCAGGAGAGCAGGTTTGTTCCCCAGGCAGAGAGGAAATGTTTCAGAGCCACTACAGGCTGCCTTCTTCACCCTCGAAGATGCCATTGCCCCAAGGCCTAAGAAGAAGAGAGTAAAGGGCTAAAAAATAAGCTATTTAGCTTTATGTAAACACCGTTCAAGTAACCCTGATCATGACTGAAGGTAGATCTTTATGATACTTTACTCAGAGTATTTTAGTTTCAAAAGAAACCAAATAGCCAAAATAATCAGTTGGAAGTAGAGACAAAAAGGAATGTAAACAACAGAGAGATGATTTCTTGTTTTATATATTCAATATTTATTAAGCATCTACTTATAAGCCTCTAATCCAGCTAAGAAGCAAGATGAGCCCTGGTCTTTAATTGCTTAGGAGAGGAAAAAATGTGAATGTTTTCCTGGCTTAATAAGCAGTTTAGAAGCAGGAAGATCACTTAAAAGTGACTTGTGCTTACAATCTACTGGGATAGAGCAGTTTCCCCAGTAAAAATCTAAAAAATATTCCTTAATTATGCCCTTAGCTAAGTACAATTAATTAAAGTTGAAAAAGCCATAGTGTAGCAGCATCCCACACATAAAAACAAACTATAAGGAAATATATTTCCTCCTTTTAAATATCTTCCGAATTGTTGTATCTTCCTGATAGTCAATTTGTATCCTTCCCATAGTAACTCTATCAGATATTCAAAATATATCACAACATATTACCTCATTAACCTTCACAGTATCTTTCTGAGATGAGTCCTTTTTTGATGATGCATAGACCTTGAAGGTGAGCAGGCTCAGGCTGGCCGGCCCCACGAACCTCTGAATTACCTGAAACACAGAAGCAATTTAAGCCTTCTCCCAATTCTCCAAACTGAAAGTGTGTAACATGGGCACACTTGCAACCTCAGCCACTTCTGCTCCAAAAGGCTTATTGTGTGTTATGGGAAATAAATCCATTCTTGAAGTTTTATGGAAGTCAGAACCTAAAAAACATGTTCTCATGGACTCAAAATTCCAAGTCACCTTTATCTTCATTTCCAAAAGACAGTAGTTTCTGAGTTTTCGACTTAGCCTTTTAAGTAAAATAAAAGATACACCACACACACACACACACACACACACACACACACACACACACCAATAACATAGGAAGGAGTTTTTAATGATCTCACCAATTGATTCATTGAACAGAGTGAAGATCCTTTCTGTAATTCTAAGAATGAAATGTTCAGCAGCTCTCGCTTTCCATTCCTACCCAGAGCTGCTCTCCCCCAATCTCAGTTCCCGAACTCACACTCTTTCTGTGCCTTGCTCTCCCTGACCAGGTCACTCATGCCCATGGCTTCAACACAAAGCCAGTGACTCGCAGACATGAAACTCCAGGCCAGAGCTTTCTTCTGAGCTCCCAACTCACTTATCTTATTACTTGTGGACATTTCCACTTGGATGGGGACACAAGCTCCCAACACCAAACACACCTAAAACCAGCTCATCAGGATCTTGACTGTGCCTCCAAGTCTCTACAAGGCCTGATAGGTGAATGTGTGCTGTAGAATCAAGAAAGGTTTTTAAAAATAATACATTAAAAAAATTAATACACAGCACTTGACCATCCTGAATCTTTCCACCAGAAATGCCCCCTCTTCATCTACTTTTTCTCTCAGGAATGGTGCCACCCTCCAACTAGACAACCCAATAAGAAACTCTAAGGTCATCTCCACCCCCTCATTCTATTGGTTATTAAGTCCTGTTAATTCTGCCTGTTGAAAGAACTTACTCTCTCCTCTTTTCTTCTCCCCTTGGGCCCTTGTTTCTTTCCTACATTGTTTCAACAGCTTAATTCTAACTGTTCACCTGGCCCTCTGATGACTCAAACCACCTCACTGCAAAAGAATGATCTTTCTAAACTGCAATCCTGAGTATCTTCTACCTGTATTTGAGATCCTTTGGTATTTATTACCTAGGACTTTTATGTGAGCCTAAGAGGCCCATTTATGATCTGACCCCAACCACCTTCTTAACTTCATCAGTCACTCTGCCTTTTCCCATAAAACTTGGACTCCTGCATTCTTCCCATGCTGTTTTCCAGCTTTATGGGTTCATTCATGCGGTTCCTATGCCTAGAATGTTCTACACTTGCTTTGCTTTCTGTACAACTGCCCAAGAGCATGGAGGCTTATTGCTTTTCTTGTCTTATTTATCCATTTATTTATGTCTATGAAGTTCTCCCTCCCAAACTAGAAGCCCTTTCAGGATGGGGCTGTGTCTCACCCTGTATTCCTCATGCCTACAACTGTGCTTAACATATAAAAAAATGCTCAAGAATAGTTTCTGCCTGCATGAAGGGACAGAAGACAGGCAAAAAGTCAATGAGTGGTTAACCTGTTCTAACTACTCAGGCATGATTTAGCATCATAGAAATCCTACTCTGAGATTTGCAATGCCTGTAATGTGAAAGACTTGGTTACTCAGAAATACTCACAAAGCATATAGTGCTAGTTAAAACCTCAAAAGGTCTGTTGAAATTTATGCCTGGAGTCACACATACACACACAAAAGGAAATTCCCATATTTCAGAAGCAAAAGAAGAGCTGGAAGCTATTTTTTAAAAACAGAAATGGTTATTACTTAAACTGGTTTAAAAATAATGACTACACCCTGAAGCATTAAGTGCAATAGTTGAAAGGTATTAATTTCCAGGCAATACTGCCACTAATTTCTTCTGCTTTCAGGATAAAGGTTAGTGAGCCACTGCTGACAGTGTGCCCCTCCCCACTCCCCAGGAGATGGCCTATCAGGCTGCTGGTATCTGGAGGTACCAACTCAGCACTCTCTGCCCTCTGGGTCTGTTCAGACTACTGACAACACTGCTGATACTGGGGACTTTCCACTGAGCCAGCTGGCTGGCCCCACCCCGACTTTGTTCAATTCCCCTTCTTACCAGCAACAGTTGGTGCCTCATCCCTTTCCCACTTCCCCATCCAAGCATTCTGGGTTCATGCTGACCCCTATTTCCTCTTCATCTGATACAATGCCTTGTGTTGACCTTTTAAATTCTTGATTCCTGCTTTCAATCTTTAATCCTCCCTACTTTTCACATATTTCATCTCATGGCCTTCTACTGTTTTAATTCAGATTTCTACTTTTATGTTCTTAATGATTAATCTCACTCACTTTCATCTTTTATTTTCAATCTCATTTACTTTTTAAATTTAACATTTTGCTGAAATTTATATGCATTTTTCCAGTTCTACTGAGACGTAACTGGCACACGTCACTGCCTAAGTTTGTGTACAGCATGGTTAATTTGCATATATTGTGAAACAATTACAAGTTCAGCTAATGTCCATCTTCTCATAAATGACAAAAAGAAAAAGAAAAAAATTTTCTCCTTGTGGTGAGAATTCTTTAGGATTAGCACTCTTAACAGCTCTCCTATATATTTACACCACTGTAATCTATAGTCACTATGTTGCACCTTACATGCCTAGTACTTATTTATCTTATAACCAAAGGTTTGTACCTTTTGACCACCTTTCTTCAATTCCCCCTCCTCCCATCCTCCACCTATCATAACCAGAATTCTGATCTCTTCTATGAGTTAGGGTTTTTTGTTTTTAGATTCCATTTATAAGTGAGATCACATACTATTTGTCTTTCTGTCTTATTTTACTTAGGATAATGCCTTTAAGGTCCATCCGTCTTGTCACAAATGGTAGGACTTCATTTTTATGGCTGAACAACATTCCATTATATATATGTATGTGTGTGTGTGCACAATATACATTTATTTATTTACTCATCTATCAATAGACACTTAGATTGTTTCTTTGTCTTGGCTATTATAAATAACGGTATGAACATGGAGGTGCAGATACCATTTTGAGTTTGTGTTTTTGTGTCCCTTGGATATAGTCTTAGAAGTGAAATTGCTGGAGCATATGATAGTTCTGTTGCTAGTCTTTTTTGAAGAATCTCTACACTGTTTTCCATAGTAGCCGTATCAATTTACAGTCCCACCAACAGTGCACAAGGGTTCCCTTTTCTCCACATCTATGCCAGCATTCATCTCTTGTCTTTTTCATGACGGCTATTATAACAGGAGTGAGGTGATATCTCATTGTGGTTTTAATTTGCATTTTCCTAATGACTTGTGATGTTGAACATCCTTTTATGTATCTTCTGGCCTTTTGCATATCATATTTGGAGAAATGTCTACTCAGGTCCTTTGCCCATTTTTTAACTGTGTTATTTGGTTTTTTGCTACTGAGTTGTATGTGTTCTTTCTATATATTAGATATCAACCCTTTATCAGATACATGGTATGCAAACATTTTTTTCCATTCCATAGGTTGTCTTTTCACTTTGTTGATGGTTTTTTTGCTGTGCAGAGGTTTTTCAGTTTGATGTAGTTTCACTTGTTTATTTTTTATTCTGCTGCTTGTACTTTAGGTTTCATTAACTTTTTTTTAATTTACTTATTTATTTTGGCTGTGCTGGGTCTTCATTGCTTTGTGTGGAGTTTCTCGAGCTGCAGCAAAGCAGGAGCTTCTCATTGCAGTGGCTTCTCTTGTTGTGGAGCACAGGCACTAAACGAGCAGGCTTCAGAAGTTGCAGCACACAGACTCAGAAGTTGCAGTTCCAGGGCTCTAGAGCATAGGCTCAGTAGTTGTGGCACACAGGCTTAGCTGCTCCGCAGTATGTGGGATTTTCCCAGATGAGGGATTGAACCCGAGTCTCCTGCATTGGCAGGCAGATTCTTGTCTGCTGTGCCTAGGAGTCATTAATCTCTACTTTTCCCCACTCCTGCCCATTTTTCTAGCTTTAATATTATGCTAAGCCTGCTCTTTTATTACCCAAGTTGTTTTCTTCATCTCCCTCGTCTCCTGTCACCCTCTCCTGACCCAAGCCTACCTTCCTTTCCATTCCACAGCAGGAACTGTGGCCCCAAGGGTGGTAGCACTTAAGAAAGCTCTCTTCTGCAGTTGCCCTTTCAGTTTACTGCAGGCTCTCAACAAATTAAACAACAACAACAAAAAAACCTCATCCCCAGAGACCTGGGCCATCCAGAAATTAACACTCCCCAGGGCCACAATTCTCTCTGCAGACGTTTACTTCGGGGTTTCTCAGTCTCAGCAATGTTGACATTTTGAGTTGGATCCTTCTCTGTTGGGAGGCTGTCCTGTGCACTGTAGGGGGCACAGCAGCATCCTGGCCTTTACCCACTAGATACCAGTGCAACCTCTCCCAGCTGTAAGTCAAAAATGTGCCCAGACACTCACAAAAGTCTCCTTGGAAGCCTCCTCCCACCTTGAGAAGTGCCAATTTACTTGATTAAATATTATTTCCTGATATCTCTCACTATTTAGATTTTAAGGAAATCTTTATGCTTTAAAATCTGTGGCCTTAGTCCTAATATGCAGTGATAGAAATTAGCACAGTCAATAATTGTCTCCTAAGAAACCTGTATGCAGGTCAAGAAGCAAGTTAGAACCAGACATGGAACAACAGACTGACTCAAATTTAACAAAGGAGTATGACAAGGCTTTACACTGTCACCTTGTTTATTTAACTTCTATGCAGAGTATATCATGTGAAATTTCAGGCTAGATTCAAGATTGCTGGAAGAAATATCAACAACCTCAGATATGTAGATGATAACACTCTAATGGCAGAAAGTGAAGAGGAACTAAAGCACCTTTCGATGAGGGTGAAAGAAGAGAGTGAAAGAGCAGGCTTAAAACTCAGCATTCAAAAAACTAAGATCATGGCATCCGGTCCCATCACTTCATGGCAAATAGAAGGGAAAAAGTAGAAACAATGACAGATTTTATTTTCCTGGGCTCCAAAATCACTGTGGATGGTGACTGCAGCCACAAAATTAAAAGACACTTGCTCCTTGGAAGAAAAGCTGTGACAAACCTAGACAGCATATTAAAATATAGAGACATCACTTTGCTGACAAAGGTCCCTATAGTCAAAGCTATGGTTTTTCCAGTGGTCATGTACAGATGTGAGAGTTGGACCATAAAGAAGGCTGAGCACCAAAGAATTGATGCTTTTGAACTGCACTGCTGGATAAGACTCTTGAGAGTCCCTTGGACTGCAAGGAAATGAAACCACTCAATCCTAAAGAAAATCAACCCTGAATATTCACTGGAAGGACTGATGCTGAAGCTGAAGTTCCAATACTTTGGCCACGTGATGTAAAGAGCTGACTCTTTGGAAAAGATCCTGATGCTGGGAAAGATTGAGGCAGTAGAAGGAGGAGACAGTGGATGAGATGGTTGGATGGCATCATCAATTCAATGGAATGAGTTTGAGCAAACTCCGGGAGATAGTGGAGGACAGAGGAGCTTGGCGTCCCACAGTCCATGGAGTCACAAAGAGTCAGACACAACTTAGGAATTGAACAACAACAATGCTTGGGAGGTGAAGTGTGTGGGGGGTAGACTTGTGGAGAAGGGGCACAAAAGGACTTTCTGCAGTGACAGAAATGATCAATATCTTGGTTGGGTGAGTTACAGAAGGTGTATACATTTGTCAAAGCTCACATTACAATCCGTACAACTTACAATCTGTACATCTCAGTGTGTATAAATTGTATGTCAAAAAAATTCATATACACCTAAATCATGTCAAGTTTATGCCAAAATATGGATGGAAACTGCAGGTCAAGGGTCATTCTCAGCAATGAGTCAGCCACACACCTGACCATGGTAAGGATCTGGTGGTATTGACCTGTGCAGTGGAAACTCACAGGAAGAGCCTGGATAAAGGATCCACAGGCAGAGAGGTCTGATGCTGATTCACTACCCAGCATCTTGGGTGGTTTATTTTCTTTTTTGGTATCAAAGAGGGCTCCTCTTTGTGAGAGACTACTCCATCCAACTGACCAGACATTATCAAAATGAAGATTCTCAATGGTGGGCCCCTACCGGGTGGCTATCATAATTTGCCAGAGCTCATATTGATTGTTTGGGTTAAGCCACTCAATATCAGAATTTAAGAAGCAAAGTCTGTTAAAATGGGCAGAGATCACCCCAGGAAAGAGTGATGGCAATAAAAGGAGCAAAGAAGAATCTTCTTTAATCTTTTATCTCCCCAATGAAAAAAAAGAATATGAATCTGGAAGCTTGATGTCCTCAAGAAAGATTTAACCAACTGGGTCATAATCACTAAAGCGCTGGCTTTGTGACCTTTTCTTCATGGGCACTCCTGTTATGCTGCCCTATGAGACATGAACACAAAGGTGTTCTCTCTCCATGAGGGATCCTGACCCATCATGGTACAACCAGACTGAAAATACCTCCTGGGAAGTGAGATAGCCCCTGGACCTCTTCTGGTGAGGGGCTAGGATCTTTAGACTATGTGTACCCATGGCCTGAGCACTCCCTGTCCCAAGTGACAGTCTTTGAGAATCTTTCCTTGTTTGCCAGGCTCACTCTCCACCCAGGGTAGATGGCTTGGCTCAGAAACTGGGTACATATGCATCTTCTAAGAGCCGATTAAACATTCTCTACCTTGAATTAGAAGAGTCTGGTTTGCTAGATCAAAGTCAAGTCCACTCTGTATCTTCAATGAGTGCTAAGCTACAGCCAAGGGACTAACTAGATCCAAAGGCTGCACTGCTTTAGGTCCAGCCTATCCTCTGTAGTGTGCCCTTCAGTCACTAGATGCCCCTCCTCAAACTCAGCCAGTTGAAGGTCTCAAATTAAAGAGTCCAATGTATTGGCTTCCTTGAGATTCTAAAGGTAGCTGTAAGAGACCCACAGTCATAGGGGAAACAGGTCAGCTGGTGACCCTGAATTTGCAAACTTCAGAGGGAGTGTCATGGAGTTCTCCGGCTCATGTGGTTAAACCCTCTTTCTTTCTGTCTGACTATTCCCTAAGAATACATCTTATCTGCTGTGCTTATCAAGGTATATTCTCCATCTTAGACCTGTGGACTCTCTTTGTCTCTCAACTTTTGTTTTACATAGTCCACAGAGCACTTGATTGTCAATGCAAACTGAGCACCAGGATTGGAAGTTGGTTGGATGGAGCCCTAACAGGAAATATTGTAAAAGAGCAGGCCACCACTGTTTAAAAGGCTTCCACTTCTTACTCTCTCCACTGGAGCTCATCAAGCACTGATGAGAACAAAAACAAATCTGGCTAGGGAAGTAGTGTTATATAAGACATAACAATTGGAAGAGGTCAACTAGAACTTCATTTTAAAACAAATATTTTTTACATATATATTCCACATCAGGTACCATGGGTTTCCCACATAGCACTAGCGGTAAGGAAACCACCTGCTAGTGCAGGAGACATAAGAGACACAGGTTGTATCCCTGGGTCAATAAGATCTCCTGGGGGAGGGCACAGCAACCTACTCCAGTATTCTTGCTTTTGGAATCGCATGGACAGAAGAGCCTGGCAGGCTATGGTCCAAAGAGTCACAAAGAGTCGGACAACTGAAGCAAACACACGCATGCACACCATGATACGACACTTAAGCAGACGTGGTCACTGAGAGTTTACAGGAAGCTTATGAGTTAACTCAAAAAAACTCAGGTTATAACTTAAAAAAATTTTTTTTAAGACTCAGGCATAAGACTGAGTTTAGCCTTCAGCACTAGCAGCAAGGGCAGATTCCTGTACACAGTTAACTAATATATTAATCAGGTGAGTTCACACTCAGATCACAATGGGCACCCAGAGGCTAAACTGTCCTTGCTTTGCAAATAAAAGCGTACTGTACAGAACTCTAGCTCCAGGACAACTTTCTGATTCTGTCCCAGGAAAACTGCTATGTTGTTGTTGTTCAGTCACTAAGTTGTGTCCAGCTCCTTGCGACCCCATGGACTGCAGCACCCCAGGCTTCTCTGTCCTTCACTATCTCCCAGAATTTGCTCAGATTCATGTCCATTGAGTGGGTGATACTATCTAACCATCTCATCCTCTGCCGCCCCCTTCTCCTTTTGCCATCAATTTTTCCCAGCATCGGGGTCTTTTCTAATGAGTCGGCTCTTTGCATCAGGTGGCCAAAGTATTGGAGCTTCAGGTTCAGCAACAGTCCTTCCAATGAATATTCAGAGTTGATTTTCTTTAGTATTGACTGGTTTCATCTCCTTGCAGTCCAAGGGACTCTCAAGAGTCTTCTCCAGCACCACAGTTCGAAAGCATCAATTCTTTGGTGCTCAGCCTTCTTTATGATCCAACTCTCACATCTGTACATGACTATTGGAAAAACCATAGCTTTGACTAAACAGACTGCTTTAGGGACACATAAAAATCTCAAGCTGAATAAGTCATCCTCAGAATTATTCAAGGATGCTGAGGAACGGTGGGGCTCAAAACCCTGACAATTTGCTTTATCAATTTTATGGAAAACATAGCATATAGTCTCTCTCATTATTAAGAAGAGCATACTTTTATTCTCCCACCATTACAGATCTTTTACTAGAATTTCCACTAAAAATATAGGCCAATTTCCTAACACAACACTGTAAATCAACTATAGGTCAATAAAATAAATTTAAATATCTATCAGTTCAGTTTAGTTCAATCGCTCAGTCATGTCCGACTCTTTGCCACCCCAAGAATCACAGCACTACTGGAAAAACCATAACTTTGACTAGATGGACCTTTGTTGGCAAAGTAATGTCTCTGCTTTTTAATATGCTATCTAGGTTGATCATAATTTTCCTTTCAAGTAGTAAGCGTCTTTTAATTTCATGGCTGCAGTCACCATCTGCAGTGATTTTGGAGCCCAGAAAAATAAAGTCAGCCACTGTTTCCATTGTTTCCCCATCTAGTCGCCATGAAGTGATGGGACCGGATGCCATGATCTTAGTTTTCTGAATATTGAGCTTTAAGCCAACTTTTTCACTCTCCTCTTTCACTTTCATCAAGAGGCTCTTTAGTTCTTTTTCACTTTCTGCCATAAGGATGGTGTCATCTGCCTATCTGAGGTTATTGATATTTCTCCCAGCAATCTTGATTCCAGCTTGTGCTTCCTCCAGCCCAGCATTTCTCATGATGTACTCTGCATATAAGTTAAATAAGCAGGGTGACAATATACAGCCTTGACGTACTCCTTTTCCTATTTGGAACCAGTCTGTTGTTCCATGTCCAGTTCTAAATGTTGCTTCTTGATCTGCATACAGATTTCTCAAGAGGCAGGTCAGATGGTCTGGTATTCCCATTTCTTTCAGAATTTTCCACAGTTTCTTGTGATCCACACAGTCAAAGGCTTTGTCATAGTCAATAAAGCAGAAATAGATGTTTTTCTGGAACTCTCTTGCTTTTTCAGTGATCCAGCAGATGTTGGCAACTTGATCTCTGGTTCCTCTGCCTTTTCTAAAACCAGCTTGAACATCTGGAAGTTCATGGTTCACGTATTGCTGAAGCCTGGCTTGGAGAATTTTGAGCATTACTTTACTAGCATGTGAGATGAGTGCAATTTTGCGGTAGTTTGAGCATTCTTTGGCATTGCCTTTCTTTGGGATTGGAATGAAAACTGACCTTTTCCAGTCCTGTGGCCACTGCTGAGTTTTCCAAATTTGCCGGCATATTGAGTGCAGCACTTTCACAGCATCATCTTCTAGGATTTAAAATAGCTCAACTAGAATCCCATCACCTCCACTAGCTTTGTTCGTAGTGATGCTTCCTAAGGCCCACTTGACTTCACATTCCAGGATGTCTGGCTCTAGGTGAGTGATCACACCATCATGATTATCTGGGTAGTGAAGATCTTTTTTGTACAGTTCTTCTGTGTATTCTTGCCACCTCTTCTTAATATCTTCTGCTTCTGTTAGGTCCCTACCATTTCTGTCCTTTATTGAGCCCATCTTTGCATAAAGTGTCCCCTTGATATCTCCAATTTTCTTGAAGAGATCTCTAGATATATATATACACATATATATGAGTGTGTATTTCTGTATGTATACATACACACACCAGTTTCCTTTTCAATAAAATGTACTCTGTACCAGGACTGTGTAACATAAACGGTTTCAGAATCACCTGGGAATTTTTTTTAGACTCACAGATTCCAATGCCCTCCCCCAGAGTGTCTGATTCAGTAAACCTAAGACAGTCCCAAGAATCTATTCCCACAATCAGCCAAGTTTAGAAAACCACTATTCCAAAAGCAGATGCTTGAGGAACAATTATTCAACTTAAGTTTGTAAAAACACTGAATCGTACTTACTTTTAAAAACACTTGAAAGGATGAAATGAAAATTGTCCTAAACATAAAAAGAAACAGTGACTGGCCAACCACTAGAGAAGTTATGGGATTTATTTGCATTCAAGAAAATCTTTCCCATCTTAAACACAACACAATACCCTCCACCCCTAGTCCCCTAACTACTGTCCTATCCTTCTATCTCCCTCCATTGACATTAAAAACAAAAAAGACTGGTTAGAAGACAGAACAGTGGATATCCTTAGTGAGCTGGGGAGTAACTTAGAAGGGCCCTGAAGGTTTCTCGAGTACAAGATATAGCAGTACAGTCTGTTTGCAAAAATTTCTTGTGATCTGTGCACTTTCCTGTATGTATATGTCAACACAAAGTTAGAAAGACAGATTCTGCCTCCTTTCTCTATTTTATTCCCTCCTCCCCTCACTACTCAAGATATCTAAAACTGGCCTTTCCCAGGCCACCGACGACCTCCCAGTAACTAAACTGCAAAGGACACCTGGCATCTCAGTTGTGCCCTGAAACTGGTGACCCCTCCACCAAACTCTCTCTTCCTTTAGTTTTAGGATTCTGCTCTAGCTCCATTCTCTAAGCTTTGTAGGGCACTCCGCTGATCTCTATATGGGCCTTCTCTTTCTCTGTCTGCCCATCT
This sequence comes from Okapia johnstoni, assembly GCA_024291935.2. Classification (NCBI taxonomy): domain Eukaryota; kingdom Metazoa; phylum Chordata; class Mammalia; order Artiodactyla; family Giraffidae; genus Okapia; species Okapia johnstoni. The sequence continues at coordinate 18,841,469 of CM044305.1, forward strand.
CTTCAAGGTTGATGAGTCAGAGTAGTAGTTAATCCTCTCTTCTTCTCACTCCAGCACAACTTCATTAAATCTAAGTCTTCAAGTCCCATTCTATGCTACTGATACCCAAATCAGCAGGCCAATTCCAAGGTCTGTTCACTCCCTAGGCCTCAGCTTGGTTGTCTAACTCCCCATGGACATCCCCATCAGGTTTTTCAATTGCTACCTCATAATGAGTTCTCTTTTTCCAAAAAGCTCTTTTTCTCTGAGTTTCCCTACCTCCTTTAACAGCCTTACCAAGCCACACACAAGACAACATCAAAGCAATTCTTTAATAAAACAGTGAAAATAGACTTCAAAGACAATAAGATGTGGTCACTGCTCCCACAATCTAATAAAGTTTGGATAAACAAATAATTACACCACTTGTGATAAGTGCATTACCAGACAAAGGACAGGAGTAACACAGAAAAAGGAATAATGTACTACAACTGGAAATTATGGGGAACAACTGTAGAGAGAAATCAGAATCAACAATCAGAAAGTTTCTGCCTGCCTTCCTGTCTTCCTTTCTTTTTTTTAAAGCAAAGTCACCCAACCGATTGATGTTAAGACTCAGTGTCACTAGCAACAGTCTCTGTAAAGAGTAACAAAAGAAACAAAGGTTTGGATCATAAGGATGATTTCTCCCACCACACTACAATCTTTTCAGTCAAACTCATAATTAACTACAATCTACATGGGCTTCCCAGGTGGCTCAGTGGTAAAGAATTGGCCTGCCAAGCAGGAGACCTGGGTTGGATCCCTGGGTCGGGAAGATCCTTGGAGAAGGAAATGGCCACCCAGTCCAGTATTCTTGCCTGGGAAATCCCATAGACAGAGGAATCTGGTGGGCTACAATCCATGGGGTCACAAAGAGTCAGACACAACTGAGTGTCTAAACAACAGCTACAATCTCTAGATGGAACAAATACAAGCAGCCAACCATAAACCATGACTTTTACATATCAATATTCTCAATCCAGAAGCTCTCTTTTAATCTCAAGATCAGATGTGGTTTCAACGATAATCTACTCAAAATAAATAACCTGGTATCAAAGCTGTATAAATAAATCTAGTGCTTTAATTACTGCCCATTTTAGCTATTATATAACTAGCTGTCACATAACCTGTAGATTAAAATGTGCAGCTATTTCCAAAGTTACTGGATAACATCATTTTTGTATCTATCACTGTGAGTGGAAAATAAATGGCATTTGGGAACATTTTAAAAGTAAATGCCATTTAAAATTAGATATTCCTCTATTTACAGGAAATGTGGCACAATTATGCATTTTCTCCCTAAATGTTACACTGCTTCTTTGATCTTCAATCAACCTTTTCTGCAAAAATTTCCATCTGAAAGCATTTTTCACTTAAAAACAAAATGCTTTTAATCTGATTCTTTCCAGTTGTTTAAGAGGGAAAAATCTGATAGGGATTGTTTTTTTTATATCTATGAAAACTGACAATACTTTTGAGGTTATTCATCTTCTAAAAAAAGAACATAAAACAAAAAGTAGATTATGTACAAGAATTTAGGGTAAAACAAAATGATGAAAACAATAAACAATTTTGCCCAAATCAGGCTGCACTGCTGTCCTTAGTAATGTGCCATAAACTGAATAAAAGATAAAGAGAAACTAAATGAGTCTGCATTCTCCAAACATCAAAAGAATATGCCTCCTCCCATAATAAGCATTCAGTACAGTACCTACATTTGATACAGCAATCCTTTCTAATCTGGAGGGTCACACACCAAACCGGTAACAGAGGCTTTCTCTTAGAAGAGGATTAGAGGGATGCAGATGATGGAAACCAGCTAATGATCATAACTGTACTGTTTGACTTTTTACACGGAAAAGTTATTTTAGCATGACTTACACAATTTTTCAAATAGGTATTTTCTCACCTCATACCCTTCAGGTTGGCTACTATGAAAAAAAACAGAAAATAAAAGTGCTGGAGAAGATAAGAGAGAAACTGGAGCCCTTGTGCATTAATTATTGGTGGGATTAAAAAATCGTACAATCACTTAGGAAAACAACATGGAAACTCTTCAAAAAATTAAGAATAGAATTACTGTATGATCCATCAATTCCCCTTCTGGATATAAATGCAAAAGAATTGAAAGCAGGGCCTCAAGGATGTATTTGCACACCCACGTTCATAGCAGCATTATTTACAACAAATAAAAGGTGAAAAGTCACCCAACAGTCCATGGACAGATAAATGGCTAAGCAAATGCCATATATACATACAATGGAATATTAGAATCTTAAGTGAAATAAATCAGTCACAAACACCAATACTGTATGATTTCGTCTATATGAAGCATCTAAAGTAGTCAAATTCATAGAAACAGAAAGCAAAATGGTGGTTACCAGGGGCTGTAGGAAGGAGAAAATGTGGAGTTGTTGTTGAATGGGTACAGAGCTTTGGTTTGGTAACACGAAAATCTTTTCCACAACAATGTGAATATATGTAACACACTTAAACAATACACTTAAAAATGGTTAAGATGGTAAATTTTATGTTATATGAGTTTTATCACCATAATTAAAAAGTATGGAACTTAAGAAAAATTATTAAGGTGGTAAACACCAAAAAAAGCAACCAGAAAAAAAAATACAGTATACCTTTTCCTCCTCAAAAATAAGTTTTTTTCTCTCCAAAGTAGTAACCTTGATAGATCATATCAGAACTTACTGTAACTATTTATATAACAAATTAATAAAGGAAATTTACTTTCGATATATGATCATACAACTTTCATTTCTAAATGCCTTCACATCAAATTTTAAGACTGTAAGAAATGTCTCAATATATCTGAAATAAAAGCAGATTAGAAAATGAAATAAATTAGATTGTTTTTAAAAGGGGTGGGGGATTTGTGAGGTTTTTGAAAATATCAAACTAAGGATGTCTATATAAGTATGCCCAGAAATGAGTCTGAAAAAGATAGGACAGTGGTTATATACAGGTGGTGGGATTAAGGATGATTCTTTAGAATTAATTGAATATCCTGAAGTTTTTGCAATGATTATTAATTTTATAACATGCAAGAAACAAAAATGGCTGGCTCCTGAGGATATTCTAAACAATCTGCCAGAGAATGCGATGGTAACTCCAAATGAAAAAGGATAAAATGTTTTAATCAGATGACATTTCTGGAATAAATATACTGATCAGTGATGGCATGTTTGGAAGAAATGTATTGACAAGGTAATTAAATCTGTCCTCTTAATAATGACTATTTTGATAGGCCCTCATTTGCATGTAGAAATCTGGGAGCCCTTACATTTCAACAAGACAAACCACAATCATTTCGATCTGTTTCATAGTGAAGGGATTACAAAGTTGGTATTTTAAGAGTTCAGACTTTAACCAACAAAAAGAAAAACTGTCTTCCAACTATGACAAACATAGAACTATCTTATGAGAAACTCTGAATTCTGTTAATTCTGTGCTGGGGTAACTGATATTTCCTAGTTCCTCCTCATCCACTATAAACACACTGTGATCTAAAGAGATAAGGGAAGAAAAAACACAAGGCTGTTTTCAAGATTAACTTCTTTTTTTTTTTAGAAAACCACCTTCTATTTTATCATTGGAGGGCAGAATTCACCACAAAATTAGGTCAGCAAAGCAAAGCAAATATGTTTCATCTGCAATTGTTTCATCTTTTAAAATAGTTATAGAATTTTGTTAAACTCATGCAAAAAAATAAATAAATAAACTTGTCTGATAAACACGAAGGAAACCTCAGAGTCAAAGAGTGAGATAATTGTTCATTCGGGCAGGTTTTGAGTCATCTGGTTGGGCTGTACTGTTTCACAGACTTGGAACACAGATGACATATAATTTACCATGTAGCAAATTTATTATGAACTTCCTCATTCAGACAGAAATTTAACAGTGCTTACCTAAACCCGAATGGCATCCCAAGATCCACTGAATCTTTTCTAAGTTAAGGAAATATAGGCAGCAAAAAAAACACATACACAAGGGAATATTTACTTCAAGACTTGCCTTTCAAATGCTTCTACATTTTCTAACAACTAAAAGAATTTCCATCTTCTAAGAGGAAGAGGTATTCTGTCAAAGTAAAGTCTATCTAGACGCCGGTTTCGTTTCTTAACAGACCACTGTGTGCACAGAGAACACTGAACTCACTGACAACTGCCCTCAACCTCATCTCAGTTATTCACAGGCTTTTTATTCTTCAAAGAAAAGGAAACTGCAAAATTCTTTTGTAAAAAAAAAATCATGTGAAAGGCTCAAATCAGCTGATGACAGTCTAGATTCATAATGAAAATCTCTTTGAAAATAAGGAACAAAAACAAGAAAAGTCAATATTTGGACTAAACACAGCAACTTTTAACAGTGCTCCCGAACCATGTGACTCTACCAACAGGCTCAGTGTCAATATTTGCCAAGTGAGGTAAGCCATTAGCAGACGATTTAGGAAACTTGTTGGAGTCCTCCTATCACTTGGTGTTCACCTACTCACTCACCAGTTTAACCCACGTCATCGAATGACACATGAAGCAGCACATTTAATGGGAAAGGAGATTCATTTTAGCAAGCACAAGAAAAGCAAGCCATTATTTCACAAGACTGACATCTACAGAGTGGGGGAAAAAAGAAAAATGAACCTTTATTGTTTTCATATATCCTATTTTAAAAGACTGTTCCAAGGAATGAATAGGAACATCTGAAAAAAAGAAACCACTGTGTATGTGTCCCAACTAAAGCAGTGAACATGTACTTGTAAACCTGTCTCTAGCTCCCACAGAGGGTTCCTCATCCTCACCCAACCAAACAAAGACGTCCTTAACTTGGAGCCAGTGAGGGCTTGGAACAAAACAAACTGCTTGCTTCAAAGAGTGAGAAAGAAGTAGGAAGACAAAGGGTGGCTGTATTTAAAGTGCCTTTAAAACAATATTCATTCAAAATACAACTTACTGTCTATAGTGCTATTCTCATGAAAACACAGCTTAATATTCAAAGTTATAGGTTGTCAGCATAATGAAAACTAGACAACCCTTGCTCTAAATTCCTCCTTCTACAAGTTTTAGTGTACAATGAACCAAGTTTTGAAATCCACCACATTAAGAAATTGGCAGTTCAAGGTTTCTAATAAAACTGGCATGAGGCCAGGCAGCAAAAGTGAAAAAACAAGTAGTTTCCAAATTCTAAAATATATCTTGAGACTGAGTTTTTTTCCTCCCTGAAAATATCCATATGAAGTTTCATGTTGTATGCACTAACCATAAATTTCCACTTTAGCATTACTGGGGAAAATCAACTGATACAAACTCTTCTAATTCCTTCATTTAAAAAATCTTTTGGCACTTTCCTGTCATATTATAAGTCAATTCTCAAGTTTTTGAAATAGGTATGTATCATTGCCACAGAGATTTCTTATGCATCTAACTACTTGCAGTAATTTTAAATGTACTATACAAACAAGTATCAAAGTTCATTTCTCAGGCTCTAAGAAGTCCCAGCTAGCCTAGAAAGGACATGGGTGTGGAGTACATATACATGTAGTTAAAACATTAAACCTTTAAATCATAAAAAGTCAGTAAATATGCATAGGTCTCATGGGGCAATAAATTTATCATAAATGTCAAGTGCATTATCTACTGTTCCCCTTTTTGTCTCTGCTCCTCGTTCTTTTAGGGTATAATTCATCTACTTCCTCCTTCTCTTCTTCCAGTGTTAGCTGCACATGAGAAGCTATTTGCATTTTCAAAGTCGTTGGGAAGAGTGGTACAGTGTCCTGGGCAGAATTCAGTTCCAAATGAGAAGTGAATTTACTCAAGTTTGAGCTACTTTTTATAGTCCTAGGTCGCTAGTGCTAACCTGAAACTCTAGATCATTTTGGTGGACAGGTATGATGCAAAAGGGATCAAAAGTACCTTTCATTCGTTTAGTGCTTGGCAGTTTACCGTTCTTCCTACATATGTTATTGCATCTAAACCTTCCAACAACCCTGTGCCATATGGGGGGGGGCTGTTACTGTCCCCACAGCACCTTGATAAGGGGACTTGGGGAGATAAAGAAACCTCATTAAAGTTTCTCAGCCAGAAACCAGAAACACAACTAGAACCTGAGCCTGTGCTTTTTGACTGCAGCCTGCACTACAGAGCAGTTTTTCCTTCTCCTTTTTGATCTACCACCCAACAACTTTGAAGGGTAAGAAAGGAAGAATATTCAGTTAGTTCTGCATGTAAATATGTTTTTATGTGAGCAAAATGTATTCACTATAATTCCTCAAGGAAAATTCCCTCAGAGATACTTAAACTGTAAGGGCAAAAAAAATCTTTATTTCAAAATATGTGACATTTAAAATAATATTCAAGTAAAATAAAGTTACAGTACTTCTTTTCCAATTTACAGATGATTTTCCTTTTCCATTTATCAGTGTAATTCTCCCCTCAGTTTATGCTAACATACTATTCATGATAAGAACATTTATTTTAGAAAGACAGGCAATAAAGACATTACATCAAGACCAAACAGTCAAAAAGCATATTCGAGGTAATAACACCTTATAGCCAAGGATACGGTCACCTCAGGCCCCTCTGAGCAGTGAGCTCTGAGTACAGGTCACAGGAAGGAAGTGACACAGACCAGCTCTCACTAGACTATCTTTTGGCCCTTGAGGCATCTGATGATTCCTTTACCTTCAGCCCACATCTCTCAGGAAAACTCCACCCTCCTGGGTTTCATGTTAACTGATTACTTCCATGTTAACTGATTACCACCTCTAATGTCCACAGAAACTTCTACAAGTCCAACCTGTTCAAAAGCAAGTTATCTCTTTCAAGCCAAACTCAGTCTTCTTCCACTTTCCCATCTCACTCAATAGTTCTAACAGCACTCAATTTTCCAAGCCAAAAGCCTGGCAGTATCCTGAAATTCTCCTTTTCCCAACTCTGCCACATCCAATCAAATACCAAGTTTTGACATTAAAAAATAATTTTGGAAAGTCCCAAGACTGTGCACAATCATAACACTACCACAGCAGCCTCCTATACAAGACAGCAACTAAAAGATATTAACAGCTCATGTCTACAGAGCACTTACTTTGTACCAAATGCTGTGCTAAACTCTGGGTCTGAGTTAATTTAAATCCACACAACAATTTAAGGTTGGTACTAGTCTTTTGCAGGGGGTAGAGGGGGGGCGAGGGTGCTGCACCAAGTGGTGTGTGGAATCTTAGTTCCCTGACCAGGGATTGAACTTTAGCCCCTTGCAATGGAAGCACGGAGTCTTAACCACTGGACTACCAGGGAAGTCCCAGGTTGCAACTAGTACTATCCTTCTTTTACAGATGAGGACAAAGCTACAGAAAACTTTAGTATCTCATCCCAGGTAACACGGTGAAGCCCAAGGTTTTATCCTGGCACTGAATTCTCACTTGTGTCCTTGCATGAGCTTTTTCTTTCTGCTTAGAAGGCTCTTTCAACCTTGTCTGCCCTGTTGCAAAGACCAGGGCCAGAGCATGTTCTCCTCTACCAAGTCTCCTGATGCCCCCTGCTGGTGCTTGGTCCTCTAAGTCAGTACTTCTCAAGTTTGGCTACATGCCCTACAAACTAGATGCCTAGAGCTCAACCCCAGAGATTCTGATGGCATTTGTCCGGTGCACTCTGGGCACAAGGACTTATAAAAAAACTACCCAGTGAGGGCTTCCCTGGTTGTCCAGTGGTTAAGAACCCGCCTGCCAATGCAGGGGACACAGATCCAATCCCTGGTCTGGGAAGATCCCACATGCTTGGGGCAACTAACCCCGTGAGCCACAAATAACGAAGCCTGCCCTACCGAAGCCTGTGCTCCACGAGGAGCCTCGGATTTCCGCAACTGGAGAAAGCCCTTGTGCAGCAACAAAGACCCAAGGCAGCCAAAAATAAAAATAGACAAAATTTTTATAAAACTATCCAGGTGAGTCTAACATGCAGTCAAGGTTGAGAACTACTGCTCTACATTTCCCTGACTCTTACATCAGAGCACTTGTCCCAGTGCATCCAAATGAACTATCCTTATCTGTGCCGCTGATCGCATCGCGAGCTCCTAAAACCTAGGTTTCACAGTCACCTGAGGGGCTTTTTCAAAACTAGAGGTTCCTAGACCTCACTTGAAAACTCAATCAGATCCATGAGCAGCACCTTAGAGACTGTCTCACAAATTATTCTGCTATGTGGCCAAATTTGGGGATTCTCCCCCAGGTTTTAAAAAAAAAAAAATGTGTCGTTTCATTTACACCTGGCAAGGTACAGTAGAGTGCCCAACTCACAGACGAACTGTGACAGACATATGTGCAATGAATGAAATCTAGTAACATGAATCTGTAGACTGGGTGTATGAAGTCAATATTCAAGCTTCCGGCAGCAGCACCTGGAAAAATCTGCTTCCTGCAACAGAATGTAAATACTGGGAAAAAGTCAAAGTGTTAGTCACTTAAGCCGTGTCTGATTCTTTGCAACCCCATGGACTGTAGCCCGCCAGGCCCCTCTGTCCATGGGATTTCCCAGGCAAAAATACTGCAGTGGGTTGCCATTTTCTTCTCTAGGGGATCTTCCTGACCCTGGGATCCAACCTGCATCTCCGGCATTGCAGGCAGATTCTTTACCATCTGAGCTACCAGGGAAGCCAAAGCACTAAACACTGGGCAGCTTTTCAAACGTGTTTTGTAATCCACCAGTGCCCCCTACTGACTTGAAGATGGATAGCTAAACCAAAATAGTGGTTAAGAGTTTCAATATTTTAATTGTATATGCAAATAACATATGGCATCACCGACTTGAAGGACGTGAGTTTGAGCAAGCTCCAGGAGTTGGTGGACAGGGAAGCCTGGTGGGCTGCAGTCCATGGGGTCGCAAAGAGTCGGACACGACTGAGCGACTGAACTGAACTGAACTGATACACATAACCAGCCACACAAACTTTACTTTTTCCATCAACACCTATATCATCAACTCTTCTGTCCTCCAGTCCTAGCTGACACAAGCTGATAAACCTGATCAGTCCCTACCATTTGCTCATCCCCACTCCCAGGCTGCAATCATGAGAGAGGGCTAGTAACAGTTCCCAGCAGAGCCCTCAAAGCCTCTCACTTATCTTTTTTGCTCTTTGGTCAATGCCTCTTTCAAATCTCACCATGCTCATAAAATCACTCACCTGGAAAACACACACAAAAAAACCATTCACTTCCCAATTTGCCTCAGTTCTTGCTATTCAAATTATGAAAGGAGACACACAGCATCTAAATCACCCAGGAACCTGTCAAAAAAAATGGAGACTCTGAGGCCCCCACCCAGACCTCCTGGATCAGAATCTTCATTTTAACAAGAGTCACATGCACATTAAAATTTGAGAAGCACTGGTCCTCACCTACTAGATTTGCCACCTCCATTTTTAAAAATATTTTTGTTTATATATATATTTATTCATCTGCATGAGGTCTTAGTTGCAGCACTCAGGATCTTCATTTTGGCCCACAGACTCTCCAGTTGCAGTGTGCGGGCTTAATTCCTCTGAGGCATGTGGGATCTTAGTTCTCCAACCAAGGATTGAACCCACGTCCTCTGCATTGCAAGGCAGATACTTAACCACTGGACCACCAGAGAAGTCCCAACACTGACATTTATGACAAATAATTTTCTAAGTAACTCCTGCTATTGGGTTGGCCAAAAAGTTCATTCAGGGTTTTTCCATACCAGCTTGCAGAAAAACTCAAACTTGTTGGCCAACCCAGTGTCTTGAAGTAAAATTCATCACCCAGCTACACATATGTGTTTTGCGTATTAAAGTCGCTTCAGTATATCCAACTCTTTGCAACCCTATGGACTGTAGCCCAACAGGCTCCTCTGTCCATGGGATTCTCCAGGCAAGAATACTGGAGTGGGTTGCCATTTCCTCCTTCAGAGAATCTTCCCAACCCAGGGATCAAACCCACATCTCTTATGTCTCCTGCACTGACAGGCGAGTTCTTTACCACTAGTGCCACCTGGGAAGCCCTACACATAAAGTCCAAAACAAGAGACCAATATATTGATTTGATGGTAACACAATGGAGAACGAAAAGGAAAGATTTATAAGCATTATATTTCAGCATATGAATGTTCAACATAACTAAAAGATGTGAAGAACAGGGACTTCCCTGGCAGTCCAGTGGTTAGGACTCCATGCTTCCACTGCAGGGGGCACAGGTTCAATCCTTGTTTGGGGAACTAAGATCCCACATGTCACATGGCATGCCCTCAAAAAGTTTTTTAATAAAAAAGATGTGAAGAACCAACCAAGTTTCTAAAACATACCCAAGGCAGGTGATACCATCTAGTTGAGAAGCAGTGGTCTATCATCACTGCCATCCTTCTTTCCCTTCCATCTCACAAGTGGAAGGGATTATCTCTCCTCCTTTTCAAAGCTGGGGGATTCTCTTTTGTAAAAGTTTCTTCCCTACATTCTTCCCAAGGCCATGGGGTGTGTGTGTTTGCGTGCATGCACACTCAGCCGTGTCCAACTCTCTATGACATCACAGACTGTAGCCCGCCAGGTTTCTCTTGTCTATGGAATTTTCCTGAGGCCATAAACACTGCCAAATCTGGAATACTGCAACAACCACAAAATAACTCTAAAATCTTGACCAAACACATCCCTCTAATTACTATATTCTCCCTACTTCCCTTGACAGTCAATCTTCTAAATCACATTAACTCATCTTTCCGTCACCAACCCGTATTAATCTAGTTTTCACTTCCACCAGTAAACCTACATGTATAAAGATCATGAAAGTCTTCCAACCAAATTGCCCAAATCAGTGAACACTTCTCCAAACCCATCTAATTCATCTTTATGTAACAGACATTGCTGTTGCACATCCAGTTTTCAGTGTCCCATTGTGTTCATGGATTCATTTCTCTCCCAGGTGATTAAGGTAGAGTGACCCCATCTTGAGCTGATTCTGTTTTGTCTAAACCCATCAGGTCATGCCATTCCCCTGGCACTGGCTACTGGGTCACGTGCAGACACCTGACATAAGCTGATCCATTCAGATTGAAGGAAGAGTGTAAGCCAAGCCTGAAGTTTTGTCCTCTCTTGCTCTAGTGGATGAGAAAGTGTGTGTTACTAGCAGTCATCTTGCAAACTTAAGGGGAACCAATCTTACTGCGGAAAGCCAAGAAAAGAGATGGGGACCTTGAAGACATTGTTGACCCACTGGAATCCACCCTTCCTCTGGATTTTGAGATCATTTTCCTTACTGTTTATGCCATTGGGTTTTCCCAGATTGAAAGCATCCTAACATCCCTGAACTTCCCTCTCTTCATTTTCCAAACATCACTCTTATGCCCCTACTTCTACTCATCAAAAGTTGCTTTTCAAAAATCTCTGGCCTCCCCTCTTCCTCCTCTTTATATTTTGGTATCCACCAAGGTTTGTTGTGAGCTTTTCTACTCAAAAAAAAAAAAGTTTCAACAATTTCCGCCCCCTTTATATTACCCTTGATACAGCAGAACTAAGTTAGTGGCACTTTCCCAATGGAGTACCACTGCTGCTGTTCCCCAACTCAATCAGTTGAGGAACTCCTGTCTCTCAAAACTTGCCTCATCTGAAGTCCCCAGGGCTTCCTTGCTCTTTTGTGCCATAGACCTCTTCGGCAGTCTGGTGAGCCCTTTGGACCCCTTCTCCAAAAAATGCTTCTAATTGTGTAAAATGCCAATTACAGTGCAGTATAATTGTTTTTAAGACCAAAAATCTGATACAGTAATGTGTTTATTAGCTCATTAAATAAGATATAATAGTGAGTCTTATAACTACTATAATTTTGATGTAATGATGAACATAAATGATATTTAGAGATCTGCAACAACTATAATATAAGAGGACAATGTTTGTGACATGCACTGGTCCTACTGACTTCGACTGGTGACAGGTACTGGTAATACTACTGTAGCTTGTTGCTGTAGTAGCTTATTAAATGAATTGCTTCCAATGAACCATATGTCCTCACATCCATGCTCTGTGTAGTCCCCCACCATACTGACTCTGGGCTTGGCCATGTAACTTGTCTTGACATCAGCAAATGTGATGCAAGCAGGTGTTCATGCCTCAGGATAAGCCTTCTTGGAACCCAGTGACCATGTGAGGAAGCCCAAGATAGCCATACTGAGGGGCCCCAGACCTACAGATATGGGAGAAAGGCCACCTTGTAGTCTAGCCACCAGCTGAATTTAGAACTGCCCAGCCAACCTATAGGTGGTGAGAAATAAAAACTCATTGTTGTTTAAGGTCATTATCCAAAAATGGATAACTGAAACAGTTACCTACATTCATAACTAAAGGAAATGCTAAACTTCACCAGAAGATTAGTGAAAAAGATTATATTTTCCCATCAAAGTTCAGGGACCCCCGAATTCTACCCACAGACCCTCTGAAGGAATGAGATCCACAGGTTGAGAACCCCTAGTAAGACAGATCCTACTCTCCTTTTTACTACCGCAGTACATTAATAACAATATAAACTGATCATAGCATATCCTTAGTTGTTGCAACCCTAAAACTGGGCCAAACTCCTAGAACTTAAGTGTTTCAACACAAATTTATGAAATGAATGCAAGATGCTTTTAGTCCTAACTAAACTGTGAGCTGCCTGAAAACAAAATAAAAGCAAGTACTTAGACGTCACTCCTATGTGCCACGGCCTCTTCCAAGTGCTTCACACCTAATATATTTATTTCTTATATAACAACCCTACGAGGTAGAAGCCAGTTCCCCAATTTCACCAATAGGAAATCAGGCACAGAAAGGCCAAGTGACTTGCCCAAGGTCACACAGCTGGAAAGTGGCAACGCCACAAGTGGAAGGCCAAATCCGTGGTCTGATTTTATACTGTCCTAACGCTCCCAAAGCGCACTGCAGCTCAATAAAACATTTAAATAAATAGTACAATTCTGACATTTCATTAGCACTATTTTATGGGCGCACTGCTTCAAGACTAGATTTTGTGGACTCCTTTCTAATAGCCTGTGATTTGTTTTTCGTGATATACAAATACCATTTACTCTTTTTAAAGGAGAACAATGCCTTCATATTAAAATGCAGATTTTCGAGACAGTCTTCACTGTAAAAGTCAACTTCTCTCAAAAGACACGAGTTCATAAAATGGAAAGGAGGTCAATCTGTTGATACTATATAACGTTTGCTGGGAGGGGGAGAGAAGTTCCATTTGCTCCTTCTCACCCAGCCCTTCCCAGGCCAGCCTCCCCGACTTCCTGCAGCAGCTTATCCAAAGGTGACCTTCCCCCATTCATACAGCAGCTTCTGAAACCTGACCTTGCCAGGCAACCAAAGCCGAACTCCGCAGTGCCCTGATGTGGCCTAACGTTCCTCACGAACCCAAGAGGGAACCAGCCGGAGGGTGGATACTTTGAGGGGTACTTTAAATTTGTAAGTGTTTTATTCACTAGAGCACAACCCCAAAGGCCCCACCCAGCCACCCCGGGGCTCACGCCTCCGCCCGGCAGCCGCTTGCTCCACGCGGACCTCTAAACGAACAGCGGGGCCGGGACGCAGCCGGCCCGGAGGCGGGAAAAACCTCGGGACGAGCCGGGCCTGGTCCCCGGAGAGGCCCACTACCACGAGAGCGCGGGGAGGGCTCCGGGCGGCCGGGGCGGGGGCAATTCGGTGACAACTGTGACCCGGCTCCACTCTCTCAGCCCCGCCTTCCGGAACATGTTGCTGGCGGGGAAAACGGCGGCTGGGGCCGCACGAGGGGCGCACCGTCGCAGCCCGCGCCGCGCTGGGAATCGGCCTTCGACGCGTTGATTGGACGCCCCAGCGGCGTAGGCTGAGAATCCTGTGTGCGGAGGCCGCCAGGCGGTGGGGCGCTCGTCAGGCCTCGGGCGGCATCGAAAGCCTCGCAGACGCAAACCGCCGACCTCTGGGGCCTGGATTTACCTCACAAAAGGTTTTTACTTGTGTGCTGTTTGTTTTTTTTTCACTCTGGGCGGGACAGTTTTAAGGTTTTAAATTTAAACTGATTTGCCACATCCTTTCATCTCGAAAGACCCTGAAATTTTTTTTTCTTCTTTAAAATACTTAAGCTTCTGTCTCTTACTGGGAATCAATTGTTTTTCCCCTTAATACTAATAGAAATAAGTAATAATTATCTTATTGACAAGAATAGCAACAAGCAACAGCGTTTACTCTATGCCCGGCTCTTACCTAAACTCCATACACATATTGTCTTCTCTTCCAACAACCCAAGTAGGTGGACACGGTTATTATTCTGCATCTAGTAGATGAAGAAACTGAAGCACAGAGAATAGGTGCAAGGCCACAGAGAAGGAAAGTGGGAAGTCAGGATCCAGATCTACCTAGTCGAGCTCTAAAGCCTGTGATCTCACCTCAACAACTGTCACGGTGGCTCATAATGGGGTTGTGTTTCGTATAATATTTCATTCTGTATTTTACATCTAACCCCATAGCAAGTGTAAGCCCATCCAGGCAGGCATCTAGAAGATTTGGGGGATTTGTCTGGCTCTGTGTCCCTGCCCTCCAGCCAAAGACCACTAGGAACACACCTGTAGTTGAACAAGCTGGGTTTGTTTCTTGCAGCTGCTAGGAAAACGCACACCTTGGGAAACAGTGGGGCATCTCAGTGAGAGAGTGTTAGAAAGATTTATTCTAGGATTTGGGCTTTGGTTGGGTGTTTGGGGGGGCAGGTTCAAGGGAGCAGGGCTTTGCTCTGGGTTAGGTGGTGGTAGGAAGCCAGGGTTAACACCTAAGCCCAGCTGTGAATGCCAGGCCAGCTCCTGGATGTTAAGGACTGCTTTTCTCTTTCTCAAGAAATCAGTGTATTCCAAGCCATCCCCATCCCCATTTCTAAGGAGAAATATTGAGACTCTGAAGGCTCTGCCTCAGTAATGGAATGTCATATGTATATAAAATTGTGACTTATAAGGGATCAGTTAGGGCAGGAAGTCTTAATTCAGGGAGTATGTGAACTTGGGAAAAAATTGCAACTTTATTTTCCCAAACCTCTACCTGAACTTTAGCATTTCTTTCAATTATATGTAGGTAACAAACCACAGTAGTATCAGCAGTACCTGTGACTTTGTCATCAATAGAAAACAGTATTTTCATATCACATTACAGTCACAGCAAATTTCTTGAAAAACTGTTTCTGCTTATTGCCATTTCACAAGTACAGAGCTCTCATTATTGAATGAATAAAGAAGACCCATTTCTAGAATTTTGTCTTTGAAAATATTTTGACAATAATTTCAAGATAATTGGAGTCTTTCATAATCCCATATATTTTATATTGTGTATTTTTAAGAAACGTAGTTCTTAGAAGGAGTTTGTCCATAGGGATCCATGGCACCAAAAGAAAAGATTAAGAGACCCTGGTTTAGTACAAGACACTCAGCAGTGACTACGAATTTGGGAGCTGCTTTTCAAATTGGAGTAATGTGTTAAAGGATAGAAAATCAGAGGTGGAATCAGATCACTTAGTACACATCCTCTCACTTTACCAGAGAGGGAACTGAGTTACTGAGAGGTTAAGGGACTTGCCCAAAGTCTCACAGCTATTCCATGATAAAACCAGGATGAAAAGTTTTTAGAAAGCATATAAAACCCTCCACTCTGATGTGCATTGGGGATTCCATGGATAGCAAGATGCCTCCTGCCTTCAACCAACTTGTTGGAATGACAGCCAAGAAATCAAATTATGGTGCATATGAGAAGCACTGTGAAAGAAAAACATATACAGTATTATGGGACCTTGAAGACAGTAGTGAGTAGTTCTGTAAAAAGGAGATGATGGAAAACTTCAGAGAAGAGGCATCACTTAGATGGGGATCTTGAAGGGTGAATTGATGTTTGCTGGTGGTAGGAAAGTTGTTTCAGGTCGAGGAAATGGCATGATCATCAGCACAGAGTTGTAAAACACTGACTTCAGCAAGAAATTCTTATTCTCGCAGAGTATAGAGAGGAATGCTAGTGGAAAGTTGGTATTTTGAGATTAGAGAGAGAGAATGGAGCTAGATTATGAAAAGACTTGCACACGATTCTAAGGAGTCTGCACTTTAGCTTGGAGGAAATGAGGTGTCCCTGAAAGATTTTAAGTTGAAGAGTGATAAGGTTGGATTATTACTCTGAGAAGTCAACTCCAGCTGCAGTGTGGAGGATGAAGAGACTGGAGACCGGGAGACCAATAAAAAAGCTATGGATAGATCCACTGTCTTTCCTATATACCTCATAATTCTTGTAGCACACAAAGGATGTAAGTAACATTGAGATCTATGAAACCTTCCTTTTTCAGGGGCTCTGGAATTAGCCTAACAATCATATGGAACTTGAGTCTCATCCAAACAGTGTAATAACATAGATTATGACCTCAAATGTTTAACTTATATACTTTCAGAGTATTTCATTGTGAGGAAAATGAGTCATTCCCTGAAGATACCAGTTACTGGTGTCCCAAAATCAGATAATCCACGCTTGGGAAAAGGTCACAAAGCACATTTGTCAAATACTGTAAAGACAAAGGAAAAACAACAGTAAGTAGCTATCTTTTGCCTTCTATCATCTTCTACAACTGGACAGTTTCCGTATGGTATTGACCCAGCTAACATCCAAGACTTCTTGTTTTGTAAATTAGAGGGGTTTTTTGTGTGTTTTAAAATTACTTTTGAATTGAATAATAATTATTATAATTATAGCATTTCATAATTGACAAAGCATGTTAACACACATCTCTTTGATCTTAACACAACCTTGTGATGCCGTCTTGTTACCACATTTTGTAAGTGAGGAAGTAGCAACTGGAAGAAGGTAAGCAATTTGTGGAAAGTTAATAGATGGCATCAGCTACTATTCAAGGGTTTGTTTCCATACTTCAGGACTTTTCTTCTCTACATCTTGTAGTCTGCACTTTGCCAGCCGGCAGCAACACTATACAGGAGTACCTCTCTTTGCATGTAACCCTGTGAGGGGTAATGATAGGGTTGTAGGGGGCAGTTCTTGGAGAGTGAGATTCCTACAATCTGCCAGTGCTGGGACATGATCAAAGTAGAGTGATGCTCTGACCTCCTGAATGGGATGAGACTGGCTCAAACAAAGATCAGAGAAAGGAATTTCTTTTTCTAGGGCATGATCATCCGCTCCTAGAAGAACATTGGGCCTCCTGTAACTTCACATATTCTACATTCTATTTTCTTAGCATTTGAACTAGTTGGACGATGTTTTTAAGAACTAACTCTAATGGAATCATTTTAGGTCATGGATGTTTTTAGAAAGCACATTTTTTTGATGATAAAGTTTTAGCCAGAATTTTTTTTTTTAATCTCGAGGGAAATATTCTCAAGTATTTCGTATCCTCATTCTGACTAGATTCTACAGATGACCAGTTCTAATTGCCACATCCAAATGTTCCTCATTAAGTCAGACTTAGGGTGGGGCATGGGGAGGTGCGAGAGGAGGAAGCATAAATTCAGAGTTCCCCAAGATTTTAGGAAAATGAAAGCTACTTCACAAATCTTAAGCTCTTTTGTTTCCTCTCAGAAATAAAGATGTTTCGGCTCACATAATACAGAGAGCTTGGTTATCTCATCTCGACAAAACTGTGTTTCAACTCCTTAAGCATACAATTTGTGCAGCGGTATGTATTTTGCTTTTTGTTTGCTCTGACAGATATAATTACTTATGAAGGTAAAAGGTGTGTTAAATAAAGATAGAATATATAGCCTTTTAAAATCTCTTCTCTTTGAATCTAATCATATTGCAGAGGGTTGTGGGATTTCTTCTTTGGTTAACCCTGAATGAATATTTCTGGATTTACTTTTTTAAATTAATTAATTTATTTTAATTGGAGGATAATTACTTTATAATATTGTGATGGTTTTTGCCATACATCAACATGAATCAGCCACGGGTATACATGGATTTGCTTTTAACCTGAGTAACTATTGTTTATTTTTCTGAAACCAATGTGATTTTTTAAAATTCCATTCCTTATTTGAAGATGTGAGACAGTGATCTTACAATGCTAGAAATCTCTGAATTAAAAGTGCCTTTAACCGTCCACCCAGCAGTTTCACTTCTAGGAATCCATTCTGCAATATATATATAATTTCACTGCAGTATTGTTATAACAGCAAAGAAAATAAATCCTATAATGTCCATCGATAGGATACTGGTTAAATAAATGTTGATACTTTCATACTGTTAAGCCTTGCAGCCTTGCATATGATTCTGCAATAGAAGTTAGCTAAAATATCTCATTAGTAAACAAGGCAAGTGCAGCACATTATGAATAATATAGTCCTATTTGAATAAAAACAAACCAACAAACAAAAAGGTACACATCCCCCCACTCCCCAAAGAAACAACTCTGGCAACCCTGGCAGAGTATTAAGCCTTCTTTCATATAGTACCTAATATTCTCCTAATAAAACCACCTGTGATTACAGTAGTCTATAATTAGTAATAGTAACATTAAGGGAATTTTAGCAGTCCTGAAAAAATGATAAACGCTGAGAAATGTGTACACTTTCTCACCATCTGACCTACAGACCTATTTCTGATGTCAGCAAAAGCAGAATGCCTCAGAGAAAACCCACTCAGGTAAACCTGTGACATTTCAGGTCCATTGTCTGTTGTCTTCACATGTGGAATGTGTATTTAATTATTGTAATGCTGGTTTGTCATAATTTTAGACTCTTTTAGTAACAGAAAAAAAGAAATTAATTCTTTTTTAATCTGTTACCCTAACACTTCAAGTTACTGCAATACCTCACATTAATGATGCTTTGTCATTTTAAAAGCCCTGTAGTGTACATTTTTATGTGATTGTCATAAGCATAAAGGTTGGGCAGGGTCATAGGTGGAGAAAATGGGGGCTTTAGAATTAAACAGATCTAAGTTTGAGTCCTGGTTTCTCTGCTTACTACTTTTATGCCTTTGAATGGGTTCAGACACTCCCACAGCCTCAGCTCATCTGTAAAATGGGAATGATAATATTCAAATATTTATGTGCATAACGTACCCAATATAGTGTGGTATATAAAAGGCGCTTAAAATCTAGTACCATTTCTATTATTATCCTCATTTTACAGTGATTCACTCAACATCAAATACTTATTTAGTACCTGCTGTGTTTCAGGCACTGTACTAGATACTAGGAATACAACGGTAAAAAAGAAATGCATGGCCCCTGCCTTCGTGAAGCTTACAATCTAGTGGGAAACACAGACACATTTATAGTTAGTTACAGCACATTGTGAAAAGTGCTGTCTTAGGGAAAGAACAGTGCCTGGGATCTCACGGAGGGATACATACCCAAATTTGGAGGCCAAAGGGATAAAGTAGTGACTCAAGGTGACACAGATGATAAGTGAGGGAGCCAAGACTAGAACTCAGATCTTTAGAATACGAAGTCTGGTGTACTTTCACTTTACCATGCCTCCTGTGTTGTTTTCAGTAAATTGTGCCTGGGCAGGGTACTGTGTTCCATTGATAGCACCATCATCTGTTTCAGGAACATCATGTGACACATGAAATTTTGAAGAAAGTGAGCCCCTTAGAAGCTGAGCTTGTTAAAGATCCTTGCATGAAGTGTAAAGTTAGATTCAGGTAATTTTTTTATGCAGATTCATTTCAAGAAGTACTTAGTATGAAGAAATCTTAGAAATTTATTTTCTTAAGTCCTCATAACTTCTCACGTTATAATTACAAATTGTCTTCTTCTTATTTACATTTATTATGTGAAGAAGCCAAGGCATGACTCTCTCAGGCTAAAAGTTGCCTTGAGAGTAGCTCTCATCTCCTATGATGTGTTCAGTCTGACACACATATGAGACTAGTGGTGAGCACACATGCCAAAGTGGGGCTCTTTCATCCTTTGTGATCCGTTTCATTGCTAGTTCTTTTCATGCTCTGGTATAGCCTTTAACCTGCATGTAAGAAACTATGTGAATGATCCTAAGTACACGAGGGATAAGTAACTGAGTCCCAAGTCTGATACCAAATGACTAATTTTGGTCTTTATTTCAGATTTAGTGGCGAAATATTTCCACCTTTCATCGTATTTAAAATTTTTCTTCACACTGAAGGCCATGGTTATAAGTATTTCAGCGGAAAAAAATTTTTAAAGCCGTCAAGTGAGGTGATGTTTCATGATGTAGAGTTTGTGTTAATTTAGCTTCTTAACATCTCTGTGATATATAAATTGCATTCAAAGTATACAGACTACATTATTTCACCATTAAACAGCCCAGCAGGCAGGTAGTATTTTTTAAGCATCATGTTTCAAAGTGTCTTTGCTTATTAGCTAAAAAAATATTTGGAATGAAGTACTTGCATAAGGACCTAGAAAATACCCATCAGTTTTCTTTGTATGAAAATTTTGATAATTGGTTAATGATGAATTACAGTGACTTATTGGTCAGGAGTTTTATTATTAATTATATTAATAATGTTTATTATATTTGTTATGATTTAATTATATTGTTAAATATTTTTAATTATGCAGAACATTTGATGCAATTTTGTTTTAATGGTATTTTTATCATTGTCTCTTTGATTCTGGTAGCCTGTTTAGAAAAAGTGTGCTAGAGTATTGAAAAGGAACTTTTAAAATATTTATCCTTTTTTACATGAGTTCTTACACGTCTTACTTTCATGAATATTCATCACAATTGTGTCTACAGCATAGGACTCACCTGATCTTGTTAAAATACAGTTTCTGATTCAGTCTATCTGGGATGAAGCCTGAGATTCTAAATTTCTACCCCTTTCCCAGGTGCTACAACTGCTGCTGATCCATGGACCACATTTTAAAAAAAATATTTATTTCTTTGGCTGCACTGGGTCTTAGTTACAGCAAGCACTCGGGATCTTGTTGTACCACCAACTCTCTAGTTGTGACACTCAGGCTTAGTTGCTCCAAGGCATGTTGGATCTTAGTTCTACCCAGGATTAAACCTGTGTCCCCAGCATCGCAAGGTGGATTCTTAACCACTGGACCACCAGGGAAGTCCCTAGACCATATTTTTAATAGCAAGGATCTACAACATAAGTTTTATTCCTTTGACCCTTATACATGACTATAATTGATTTTTTTAAAAGGGTACATTTTCATATTTAGCCTTTTATAAACCATATATCAAAGGTTATTTTCTTGTAGACTTCTGGAAATATTTTACATGAAAGGTATGACCCACATGAAATCATCAGTACTGGCACGTATTCAGAATAAAAGACCACACACCCTGGCAGTTTCTGACTAGATCCAGCATGTGCAACATTTATTCTCTGCAGAATATTAGAAAAGGAAGAGAGACTGCTTTTGTATGTCTTCTCAGGCAATATCAGAGAAAATTTAGCTTGGCTTCAGAAATGTAGCATAAGGACTAGTGGTTTCATGTGGAATATGGTATTTCAGAAACATTAATATCTGTTCATTTATATATCAATAGAATGATTTCAATTGCAAAAGTATATATTTATTCTCCATTCCAGAGATAAATTCATATCACATATATCTACAGAATAAGCTTATAATTGTCCCTATAAAATGTCATCAGTTGTTGCTTTTCTGAGGTTATATAATGGGGCTTTTTTAGGAACTTATGTTTTCCCAAGACAGTTCCTAGCAGACCCTCCTATGCCCAGGCTGCTGCAAATGAGAAGCTTGGAGTCCATGACTGGAAAGCACTGTGCATATATTATGAGGCATTAAAAATGCTGTACAGTAACTTAAATTTATTTTAATTACAAAGTAACTGTTGAAAAATGGAAATAGCACAGAGATTTCTTTACAAAGGAAAATATACTTTTCTTCTTTGTGCTGCAGCTTTCATTTACCTGGGATGATCACTGTTAATTGTTGTGTATCCTTCCTTCATTTTTTCCATAAAAAATATAAATATATTGCTAAAATTTTTATTCTTATTTTTAAATGAGATTATACTATTCAGCTTTTTTCACTAAATATTATAAAGGCTTGTAAATGGTCAGAACATACCCAACTTGAAAAGAACAGATTAAGGTTCTTTTTACCCTTTAGTTCAGCTTCAAAACAAACTCTGGCACTACTTGAATTCATAGTTAATAGAAAACCTGTAGAAATGGAAATTTCAGTGACTCTAAGGTCACTGAATTATTTTGCTATTTGAATGTATAATAGACACTATGTCTTGAGCAAACTGCTTCAACTTTATTATTTCTTAATGTAAAAGAAGTAAGTCAGTTTTAGTCCATTCAGATGTTTAATCTAAGTTCAAATTTGAAGGAGGGGAGTTTCACCAATTCTTTTTTGTTGTTCCATCTTTTCCCTCGTTCTTATATCCATTTCTAGTTTCATTTCCTTATGATTTTCCAGCCGCCTTTCTCATGTATTTACAAACACACTGTCACACACAAAAGCAAAAACAAATGAAAGGATATAGAATAGCCTAAACTAGTTTAGAGAAGAAAAACAAAAGTAGACAGTTTACCCTGCCTAATTTCAAGACTTAAAACACTACAGTAATCCTGACGCTATAATGATGGCAAAAAGACAAACATGTAGATCAATGAAACAGAAAAGATAATTCAAAAATAGACCCACACATATATAATCAGTTGATTTTTATCAAAGGTTTGAAGGTAGTTTAAATGGTGCCAGAACAATTGAATAGTCATGTGTATAAAAAAGATCTAATTTCATTTACCTACTTCAGTGATCTATTTCCAGAGCAATGCTTATCTACACAGGGTTGTCATATAGTAGTCGACCAACTATATTTAGAACATTCTAAAGCCTTGCTACTCAAACTGTATTCTGCAAAGGAAACTATACAAAAACCAAAAAAAGTTTTTAAAACTAAATATAAAATAAAGTGTAACCTGCAGACCTGCAGCAATGGCATTCCCTGGAGCTTATTAGAAATGCAGGCTCTCAGGCCCCACCTCACTCCCACTGAATCAACAAGTGCATTTTAACAGGACCCCCAGGTGATTCTAGGCACAATATAGTTTGACAAGCACTGTCATAAAGGTGCCCTCCCCCATGACCTAGACACCTCTGGGTAGTTGACAATTCCTTAACATCCAGCAATTGTTAAATTGAAAATCCCTGTTCTTTTTGAGGATTAAATGTTTATGTAAAAGAGAAAAACATCGTTAGTAATAGCTGCCCTTATTGAGCACCATCAAGTATGATGTTAAACATTTTAAGCACATTATCATTTAATTCTCATAAATTCTAGAACATAGATTCTGTTACTGTCTTCATTTTTTAAAAGATTAAGTAACTTGCCTAAGGTCTCACAACTACAAAGTGAAGGAACTGACATCAAGACCAAGTGAGCCTGACTCCAGAGCCATGTTATTAACCACTTCTGAGTCAGGAACCCTACTAAATATGTTTTCTTATGTGGCCCCCTGATAACTCTGATGAGATATGTGTCATTCCCATTTTTCCTGGGTGGAAGCTGGAACTTGGAGAGGCTTGTCAGAGCCAGAACTGAGACTTGAACACTTCATATTTCCACCCTACTGTACACACTTCAGGGTTGAAACAATTTTCCACCATACTGTGCACACTTCAGGGTTGAAGCAATGTTAGTAGTGATGATGGCTTTATTAATTCTGAGCTTATATATAATTGAACTTTCCTAAACCAAGATACCCTGTTCCTGAGCATTTATTACTACCTTCATGAGTGAGAGGTTCCAGCCAGGGAGGGAAGTGACTTGAGATATGAGAGTAACTTAACAAGCCCAACTGTAGATCTTGGCCAGCAAGTAGCCACAAGGCTGTGGAAGCTTCTGGACCACAGCTATGCTAGCTACCAGGAGAGGTATCGAATTTAGAGATGCCCCCCTCTGACCTGGGCTTCCCTGGTGGCTCAGTGGTAAAGAATCTGCCTGCCAGTGCAGGAGACTCGAGTTCAATCCCTGGGTCGGGAAGATGCCCTGGAGAAGGAAATGGCAACCCACTGCAGTATTCTTGCCTGGGAAATCCCTTGGACAGAGAAGCCTGGCGGGCTACAGTCCATGGGGTCGCAAAAGAGTCAGACATAACTTGGGAACTAAAAAACAACAAAAACAACAGCCCTCTGACCCTTTGAGTCACCCACTAACAATGGAACGTGCCTCTAGAATTCTAGTCTTGATTAGCTGCTCTTGTGGAATCCTTGCCTAGTTTTACCTCTTTCTTTTCTCCTTTCTTCTTCTCTCTTCATTCCCATCCCTTCCTACCTAGAAGGACTTTCTGAACCTGGCCACAGACAGCCAATGTCTGAGAAAGAACATCTTGGCCACTGGGGGGCAAACTTTTTTCAAACCCCTGACACAGCTGGGCAACAAGCTTGCCCTGTGCTGCCAGGCACCAGGGTTTTTTTGGCTGAGAGACTGAAATGGGCTTGACACACCTGAGCCATACAGCTGAGCTGCCGTACGAATAAGGAAACTGGGACTTGGAGAGATTGGTGGTGGTGGCTGAGTGGAGTAGAGTAGGGAGGAGCTGACAAGAAATACTTTTTCTCTCTTTTTAAAATATGTGTTTACTTATTTGGCTGCACTGGTTCTTAGTTGAGACATGTGGGATCTAGTTCCCTGACAAGGGATCGAACCTGAGCCCACTGCCTTGGGAACACAGAATCTTAGCCAGGGAAGTCCCAGAAATACCTTTCCTAAGTAACCTGAACTAAAGTAAAATATAGTTATATCTACTAAAGAAATTCTCAAGGCAGAAATTATATGGTTTTCAGACCTGTTCAGTATACAGCTATTTGCTTTTACCTTTAGTGTCATTGTGGGGATGAGAATTATAACCCACAGGAAACTGCAAGAAAGCATAATGGAGATACGTGCCAATATACTTCCTTTTCTTTAGATGCATAGTGTTTAAGAAAACTAATGAAAGGGAAAACAAAAATGATCTTCCTAAAGGAAGGTTCCATCACATTTTTAGTGTTTCTATGCCTTTGATTTAGTGCATTTGGAATCAAACTACAACCATTTGAATATTTTCTTTCATTTTCCCCATGTGTCTGTGTTCTACACTTTGCAATTTAAATAAAGAAATACATAGGAAATATTCTGGATAACAAAAGTGAGAATGGGAATAAGAAATACATTAAGGCTTCCTGTTATTTTGTGTAAGTAAAAAGAACAGAGATTCTGAGTTTCAATCCTATCTCTATTCTATAGCCTAATGTCAGCAGGAAAACAGAGTTCCCACACTTTCACAGTATCACATTCTGAGATACAAAGGAAAAAAGAAACTGATCTGGAATCTAACGATGCTTGAATTTTCATCTATGCCACTCTCCCTTCACATAAGCATAATCTCTGTGGCCAGAAGCATGGATATGTAATATAAATATGTATTAGAAGAGTCAGCACATACTTATAGCGGGGTAGGGAGGAGGGTAGAGAGCGCTGAAGTCTCTATTCACAGTCTATGTATAGCTCTTAGCACAAGGACAGGTATACGTGAAAGGGTATGAAGCAAATATGGCTAGACAGGATTTGAGCCTCCATGTTTTCTGTGGTTCTTCTGTCTCTGCACTTTCAGGTCTTTCCTTGAGTACAAAATGTTGACATTTGGGAGAGAATAAAACCCTTTGTTTGCTGCTCTTTAGCTACCGAGAAGAGCCTGAAGGAGAGGGAGGTCTGAGCACTCTGAAGCGTACATGTTTCCATTTGGGGGCGATGTATTAACTACCACATAAAAGAGAACTGGCCCCAGTACCTTTCATTGCGGTTCCTAGGGCAACCTGTTTAATAACCAGATAGGCTTTCTCTGCATTGACAGCATGAATGACGTTAGAGGTTTGTTTTGCTTTTTAAAGGAAAATAATGTTTTTTTAAAGGGGGAAAAACAGATTAAAAAAAAAAGACTGGTCCTCTGGGGATTGTAGACTCTGCTACTCCTCTCGCTGCATTTGAAAACTATGTAGATATGGTTATGGAAACAGATTTTAAGTGGTTTAAAAATCTACATAATCTTTTCTGTGTAAATACAGTCTTTTTGTTGAACAGCAAGTTACTAGAAGAAAGGAACAATATTTGATGGATTTGTCTCAAAAATATGTAAAAGGTGTGCTGATAGTTATTGCTATTATACTAGTATTTTATTTTATTTTTCTATTTTTTATTTATTTTAGTTGGGGGCTAATTACTTTACAATATTGTAGTAGTTTTTGCCATACATTGACATGAATCAGCCATGGGTTCACACGTGCTCCCCCTCCTGAACCCTCCTCCCCCCTCCCTCCCCCTCCCATCCCTCTGTGTCATCCCAACGCTCCATCCCTGAGCATCCGTCCCATGCATAAAACATGGAATGGTGTTCCGCTTCACATATGACAATATACATGTTTCAATGTTATTGTCCCAGAACGTCCCACCCTCACCTTCTCCCTCAGAGTCCACAGGACTGTTCTATGCATCTGTGTCTCTTATTCTGTCTCACATATAGGGTTACCATTACCATCTTTCAAATTCCATATACATGCATTAGTATACTGTATTGGTGCTTTTCTTTCTGGCTCACTTCACTCTTATACTAGTATTTTAAAAGTAAATCTTTTCTCTTTATAGGCTGAGGCTGATGCTTACAAAATAATGGGGAAAAAGAAATTTTATCATCAAATTAAGGAAGATGAACATCTTTTCCAGAAGTTCAAAATAACTGATGACATAGATATTGTCACCCTGAAAGATTACATGCAAGTAAGAAATTTAGATTTGTATATTGAAAACAAACAACAGCAAAATAAGCCTTGTGACCCTATCTTTCAGGAAGTAAGAATCATACATTAGTTTATTGTGGTAAAATACACACAATATAAAATGTGCTATTTTTTCAGATTTGTTATTATTTTGTTTTTTGCAAGAAAGGATAATAACAAAAAAGAAATAGTTGCATAATCTCACTAGGCAGATAACCCAATAGATACTTTTTAAAAAATAGTAATGTCATGTATAGAAGTTACAGGTTCACTTACCACCCTAGACTCTTCTCCAAATGCAAAATGTGCTGTTTTAAAGTGTACTATTCAATGGCATTAAGTACAATCATAGTGTAGTGCAAACATCACTACCATCTAGTTTAAGAACCTTTTTGTCACCCCAAAGGAAACTTCACATGCATTAAGTGGATTCCCCCATTCCCCCTTCACTCCAGCCCCTACCAACCACTAATCTGCTTTCCATCTCTCTGAATTTGCCTATTCTGAATGTTTCATACTAATGGAATCATATAATATGTGGTTTATTGTGTCTGGGGAGTAATAGCTAAGGAATGTGGGGTTTCTTTTGGGAGTGATGGAAATATTTTGGAATTAGTAGTGATATATATCGTAAATTTACTACACACTCTGAATTTTATACTTTAAAATGGTAAATTTTATGTGAATTTTTATCTCAATACAAAAAATTGAAAAATAAAAAATAAATGCATGGTGCTAAAAAGAGTACATGATGGAGATTTGACCTAGTAAGGAAGGGATCTATTATTGTTTGGGTGCTTTCTGCTACAAGTAACAGAATATCTGCAACTACAAGAGGCTTAAACAATGAAGGACATTTATTTTCCCACATTAGAACGTCCCTGGACAGGAGCATCATGGAATAGCTAGTGCCACAACTCCAGGATATCAGGGTTCTTAGCTTCTCTACAGTCCTTTCAGCTTCCTTCACACAGTGACAAGATGACTAGCACATTCTCAACTATACTCAAAGGCAGGAAGAAGACTCAGCATCTTTTTGTCTTTATCTCAAGAAGAAAAATCTTTCCCAGAATCCCCCAGCAGACTTCTCAGATATTCTTAGTCAGAACTGGATCACATGCTCCCCCTAAACCAATGACTGTAAAGGGAAATGGGATCATTTTCCCATAATTGATGTAGGACAATCGCGGTTCATATGCTGGGGCCTTCCTTCCCAGAGCTTATGTCTGTTCTGTACATGAAAAATAAATAAATAAACCAGGGCTCCATGAGGGAGTTGGGGAATGGTTGATAGGCAGGCAATCAACAATGCGTCACAGCCTCAAGGTCGTGTACCCCAGGCAAGGCTCTGGTAGGATAAACTGCACGACCTGAAAGAGAGTTTGTGGGCCTGTAGAAGGGAGGGCACAGAAGGTGTGGAGGGCTGTCAGCCTGGAGGGCTGGCAAAAGATCATCATACAGGGCTTTTGACCATAGTAAGGTGTTTATTTTTTTCCTTGATTCTGTATGCAGTGAGAAGCTGGTACAGTATCTTAGGAAATGAGGTGATCTAATCTAATACTTGAAGAGATCTGTCTGGCTGCAATGTAGATAAGGTATTAGAGGACAGCAAGAACTGCCTCCTTGATGGAGGTTCCTGCAGCATTTTAGGAGAGGTGGTGGTATCTTGGTTTAGGGCAGTGAAGCTGGAGATGCAGAAGATAATTAGGGAATAAAAGCAGTGGGCCTTGGGAACAGAGAAGTAAGCTAAAAGAAGGTGTCCAACGTGGCTCGTAGGTTTCTGGTTTGCATAACTGGTCTGACAGCAGTGCTGAATCAGGGAACTTAAACTAGAAACCTGAATAGTAATAATAGCAAATGCTGATGTAATACTAACTCCTATTCTCATAAGAACCCTAAGAAGTAGATACTATTTTAACCCCTGTTTTATAAGTTCTAAAGAAACAAGGGATCCCAAAATTCTAGCTAGTAATAATAATAGTAGTAATATATGGCCTTAACTATTCACTCAGTTGCTTCCATGTGAAACATGAAATTAATGCAGTGCTTTAGAGACTCCCAGTTGTGTTTTCTTTCTTTTAGAGCCCTAACCTAGAAGATTAGAGAACTGAACCAGGGAAGAAGTAGAGCTTGGGGATGTCAACTATCTTTGTGAATGATGTGGGTCACATACTTGCAGATTGTGACTAGGCCAAGGACTGGTGTCACAGAAAGAAGTTCCCAGATAGACACTGAAAGAGATATGATGATTGCTGGCATTTATTGAGCCCTTTATGGACACAGCCTTGTTTCTAGCTCTTTAAATACATATTATCTCCTTTAACCTTCAAGTTTGTAAATTTTGTGACCCTTTAAAAGATGAGAAAAATGGAGCTTAATGAGATTTTTTAAAACTTGCCCAAGGTCATATAGTTAATAAGTACAGAGCAAATCATTGACAGGTCTGAGATGTTTACCCATTTTGCCATTCCACTCTCAGGAAATAAAATGTACAGGCAGTCCTCACTTTTCATGGTAGTACAGGGTCATAAAAGTGACCATGAAAGCTGAAACCATGCAGACCAAACTTAATCATCAATGGGAAAAATCGTGATTGTTCTGTGCCTCTAAAAAAACCTTATCAAAACATTAAAAACTCCCTTACTCTCTGTTATAATTATATAGGAAAATGAAAAAAGCAAAACATTTATTTAGTACACTATAATTTAAAACATTAGAAACATTCAGAATTTAAAATGTTTTACTTCTTTGTAAAGCTTATCATTTAAAATATACTAAAAACCATTGAATTATACACTTTAAACTGGTGAATTATAAGAGATGTGACTCTCAAAAAATCTGTAAAAAAGCCAGTTTATCAAGAGTAATTTAAACAGTGCTTGCCGCCTTATTCTCATATAATTTACAATAAGGAGTGAGCATCTTCTCTATGCCCTGGAAAATTGTCATACTCCTGAGTTTGCATCACCCGCCAACATTTTACCCCTTGTACTTTTTTTCTCCACCTGGCTTGCAGGGTCTTAGTTCCCTGATGAGGGATCAAAACCGGGTTCCTGGTAGTGAGAGCACGAAGTCTTAACTAGTGGACCACCAGGGAATTCCCTATACTTTGTACTTCAAACGTTCTGAAATATTTCAGAGCTCCTTTAATATGAAGTTTCTTTTTTGCCAACATTACTTCCTCTAAGAAAACTTTACCCTTTCCATCGTTTCCATTTTCCCCATCTATGTTGATAAGTTCACTTTCACTAAGTCCCTCTAGCAGCGTAGCTGCAGTCTCTTGAATGATGAAAGTATCAACATCTCCATGGTCACCTGTTTCTTCTAGAACTCTGTTTACATTTCATTTGAATTTCACTTCCAGCTTTATCACTTTTTGTTTCTTTGTTGGACTGTTCCCTCTTTTGATTATCTTTATTGGTAAAATGTCACATGGGTTTATCACTGGGAGACAAAGAGACAACACAGTTACATACTTTGCTGTCTGTCTGTAAACTAAAAAGCAGATCCACAGTGTCCAATCACTGACACACTTTGGAAGAAGTGACATGATTTGTTGTCTACCACCACGCACATCTATTATTTCTGTAGTAATCTATACATTGAAGAGCTAGCAACAGAGTTTGTACTTTATGCATTTAATTCAGCTATACTGTGGTAGGTGAAATTTGAACTGTGTTGTTGAAGGACTGAGCTTATTTTGCTAAATGGTGATAATTGGAATTTGTGCAAGCCTAAATGATGCAAAGGGAGGACTGCTTGTATGTGTGGGAGTTAGAGAATGCAAGGGAGAGAGAAGGTGTGTGTGTGTGAGATACCCTAAATGCCTAGCATAGTAGTTTCTCCTGCCCTATTCCTGTCTCTTAAATGAACATTTATAAGGTTGAATTGATTATATATACATTTTAAATTCCTAATTTGATATTTTAAATGTAAAAAAAGAAAAGTGGAATTTCTACAAATACTCCACATGAAAATAGTGAAATTTGCCACTTAGCACCAGAGGTGAACTAATTACTTCTCAAAAGGTTTATGCTTTCAATGCAAGTATGTCATAAACAAGCATTGCCAGGTATGTAGATCATACCACTATTTTCAATTTTATCTGAGTTATATTTACCTTAAAGATTTAGTGTTTATGCATTAAATAAATATTCAGCGAGTGTGGTACTATGTGCACAATGCCATGTGACAGGGATCCTGCCTTGTCACAGCAGGGGAGCTAAAACATACACAGGTAGCTAGAACATCGAGTAGTCAGTAATAAGAGCATAGAAGAGTGATCTCAATACAGTCCAGAGATGGAGTCAGGGCATGCTTTTTGGTTGAAGTAGCATTTGACTGGATTTTTGGGAAATGTGTCTAAAAACTTCTAGAGCACCACAGCCAGTCATGCTTGGTTGTTTTTCATATAGTATTCCAGTCATCTGGATGAGATCCCTGCATCTTCTGGTGGCAGAAATAACTATTGGCGAAGATTAAGCCTCGAAAACATTCCCAGGACAATGATAATGTATGACATAGTTGATTATGCCGAGTCTGGAATAATCTCAAACCGTCTAAAAAAAGAAATGAAGTATCTATTACAAAGACCAAAAACAGAAGAGATGCATCAGCACCAGCTACGGATTGTTTCTGAAGTTAGGTAAAAGTGGTACTTCACTGGAGTTACAGTACTAGGGGAATTTCTGGAAATTTTCACATTCTCCCAAATAGGTCAGGAAAGATAATAACAGAGCATGTGAGAAAAAATGGGTTGGGGCAGATTGCTCAAATTTTATGCAACTTTGTAAACAGAGCACTAGCAAAAAGGCCATTTGGTACCTGAGGAGATAACTTGTACCACCAGACAGGCCACCAGAGCAAATATCAAAAATGTAAAGTGAAAATACTGGTGACCCTTTCATTAGAGGAAGTAGTGGGCACTGAGACAGTGCAGATGGAAGTGGAGCACTGGACTAGTGTGGTGACCTTTTAAGTAGAGATGAGAACAGTGAGACCTGCCACAAACCAGGAACCACGCAAGGCAGAAAGTAGGGTGGAGGGCAGTAAGGGTAGATTGTGTGTGTTTGGGGGGCTCTCTGGGGAGAGAGTGCTAGGTGCCAGTGTTATTGTTATTTTCATAAATGCAACCAAAAGGGCTCTCATTGCCCATGCTGCACAGAGGAAAACATTTTCCTTTTCTGCTGAAGGTTATAATTCGAGTCTTGCTATTCTGGCTCCCTTTGCAGAGGATAAATTGCATATAAATTGCAGTGACATTATTCCCTTCTTTACCAGTAACATGTGAGCCAGTTCACATTATAGAAAAACGTGTCGTAGCAAAATAGACTGTATTATGATCTGAAACAACATGGACAGACTATGACTACACCAATTATATTCTTTTTTTCTTTCCATTACCAAATCTCACCTAGTCCATCTTGTTTACAAATTAAGCTTTTTTTCTTAAGAAAAAGAAAATAATAAGATTGAAGAGGACCTGTTGGTAGTCTCTTTTCACACAGCCATATTTGAAATGAAAAATACTGCTTTAGTACATGAAAAGACACTGGTGACCCACTGTCAGGCAAACACATTGGGTTTTTTCCAGGAGTAGAGATGAGTGGGTGTTGACCCAATAACATGATTTATCCCATTTATTTTATGATCAAGGCTGTACATTTGCCAGACAGATGGCCTAGTGTAGGGTGCAGTCTGTCATCGTGAAATAGATTTTCTCTAACTTATCCATATAAGCATTGAATAAGGGACTTAACCCTATTACCACCAAGGTCAAATAAATGATGTAATTTTCTCTGCCACCATATATAACTGTAGGCTCCCTGCTATTTAGACTCATGCTACTGATTATCCAAGAATGAGTCACTTAAAAAGCCAAATAAGTAACCAAATTCTAAATCAACTGAAGAGGGGAAAGTACTTTCATAAAGACTCCTTTGAATGCAGTCTTAGTTTGGGATCTCCCAGAAGCAAACCCTGAGGTAAGGATTTGAGTATGAGTAGTTTATTTCGGAGGTGATTCCAGGAACCATTGATGAGAGGGGGTGTTGTGCTAAGTCACTTCAAGGGGTAGAGAAGTTAAACAGGGAAGGGCCAGCAGCCAAAACAGTGTGTGTTAGCAATCAAGTTGTTACTGTGGGTAACGGGCTTAATCCTTCCTGGGAATGTCCTAGCCAGTGTCGAACATGCAACTCAAGTTATCCCACTGAGGAGAAGGGAGTTGGGATATTTATACACCAACACCCATCAGTCACTGGTGAAGGGTAACTTAGGAGAAAAGAAAGTGAAGTCACTCAGTCGTGTCCGACTCTTTGCGACCTCACGGACTGACTATAGCCTACCAGGCTCCTCCATCCATGGGATTTTCCAGGCAAGAATACTGGAGTGGGTTGCCATTTCCTTCTCCAGGAGCTCTTCTGGACCCAGGGTTTGAATCTGGGTCTCCCGCATTGTAGGCAGACGCTTTACCGTCTGAGCCACCAAGGAAGTCGTAACTTAGGAGGGGAGGTATTAATTCTGGGACACTTTCTGTGCACATGGGCTCTTGTTTTCATAAGTAAATGAAGCCAATGCTGACAATTGGAAGTTGGGTCTATGTGCCTTATGGCCAAGGGAACTAAGAGCATGGCACCAACCATGTCTGGTTCCAACACTGATATAAACAACTTTTGTTTCAGCCATTATGAAATTTAATACTTGTTGGTGTTCATATATAGTATATATTTTTTAAAGAGTCAAATGGCTATTACATGGTATTTTCCAGGAAAACTGATTTTAAATTTGTATCACATTTTGTAATTTTCATTATCATCATCATAAACATCGTCTATACACCTTCATGGGCTTCCTTGGTGGCTCAGCAGTAAAGAATCTGCCTGCAATGCAGGAGACTCAGATTTGATCCCTGGGTCGGGAAGATCCCCTGGAGGAGGGCATGGCAACCCATTCTAGTACTCTTGCCTAGAGAATCCCATAGACAGAGGAGCCTGGCAGGCTGCTGTCCATAGGGTCGCACAGAGTTGGACATGACTAAAGCGACTAAGCAGGAGCATCAGCATACACCTTCATAAGTGGGAAAGAACTATGCTGTGTAACTCAAGCAGAAATGATAACTTTGGCCTAAGTACTTACATGCAATATTGCTCCAAGCACTGAGGTTTATGATATAGTTGCTAAAGGGTGCTTTAATAAAAGTTGTAACTTGTTTTACATGTAAATTTTATTTTGTGCAATTTTTTCTGTCTATACTACAAATATTTTCTAGGTCCCCTTTATCCTTATCAAGTCTTCAACCTTTATATCGGCCCTACCAACAGCAAAGTCAAATTAGACATCTGGGTCGTCGATCCAAACAAGCTCTAATGAAAGTTGAAAAAATGAAAAGAGCCTATAAGACAGCTAAAGAAAAAAATGCTTCTCTGGGGTCTGTAAGTTTAACTTGTACTGAATTCATTGTTTTGGACAATATTCAATTCAAACTGTAGGTAATTCTACTTCCTTAAGTAGAATTTTCCTAATCTACAAGTTCACAAATGAAACATACATTTGGTATATACTTTAGATGGTATAAAGCTACATTCCTCTTGGTAACACATGTTTTAAAAATTCTTAAATACGAGTAGCTATTCTGATAAATACCAGCCATTTTGGCTCCACATCAGCATGAGTTGGCAAAAAGCCCAATTGTTTCTGTATATTGACACTCTTGATTCAGCACATCTCTAATGGTGCATTTCTCAAAATGGAAGTCATTTCTATCTACACTTATTAAGAGCTATAGTGTGGAAAGTCAGCTTCAGTATACTTAGTTGCAAGAGTATTTTCAATGAACATGTATTCATGTTTCCTTAATAGTTTTTTAAAAATCTGCTATAAATTTTTTTCAGATGAGGTTAAGTATGAACAGTCAAATATGAAAACATAAAATAGTAGAAACCAACTATAAAACACTTTCCGTTTTTATTTATAATTCTACCTAGGAACCAAAAATGGACATACCAGGTGCGAAAGCAGCAGAAAGAGACAGTTGTCTTCTCCTCCTCATCTTTTGACATTGTGAAAGTTAAAGAACTGTCAGATGACGAATTGGAAAAAGAGGAAAAGGAATTATTTGCCTGGTGTCAAGACTTGTTTATTAATAACTCTCCATCATTTTAATGCACAGCTAATTGACAGAAAACCAACTTATTTAACAATCTGCTTGTCTGTCTATAAATGAGTATGTGCATTAAAGGAAAACGAAATATAAACAAGTGCTCAGTATGCTCTCTTAAGCAAATGTGTGACAGATTTTAAAGTTCTTTCTGTATTACCATAGGTACAGGTATTTTTTTACTGACAGAATTTTAATCTAAATAATTTCAAATAGGTGTCCTCAAACTAGCTGTATGAGATTTTCTTCAAGAAATGGTATTTCATCTCTAGAACTTTAATTCAATTTTTATTTTCCTTCATTAAAAAAAATCTGAACAGGACATGCTTAGCATAAATATTAGAATTCACAGAATAAAAGGCTGCTCTTGAGTCAGCCTCCAGTGTCTTTTTTTTCTTATTAATAGCATGTTGTTTTTACGGAACAGCTTGTGATTGACCCATTCTGAATTATAATAAAAATAATAATGAATTTGTTGCTATAGAAGGCATGACATAGCATACATAATTATTATTGAGCATTGAAAACACCTGGGACAGAATGCTACATGTGCTTCACTGTTGTACTTTGTATTTGTTTTTAAGTATAAAGACTATTTTGAGTAATATCTATCAATTTCCTTTTGAATTGATGAATTCTCATTCCTGATATAGTACCAATTAATGAATTTTTGTGGTGGTCCAAGCTATTAGACTATATCACACCTTACCTAAGGCTATGAAATTAAACAAAGTGCATTATTTATTGTACTTTAAAAATACAATTTTTATTTTGCTTAATATTTAAAATGTGAAGGTTGATTCCTGATTTAACTCAGGCAAAGCAGCCTATAAATGGCTCTCATTCTCTATTAAAACATTATCTTAAATGATAAAGAATATTGGAGTAAATGTATATAATTCCCGCTAGAATATATTTAACATGTGTGTATACTTCAATATTAATATATCCTCACTCGATTTCTAAAAATAGGATGGATAATCTTGTTGTTTTCAGAGCTTGTACTGGACACTGGTTGAATAGAAGACATAATTTGTCCTCATGAGTCACACATATTCTCATTCATTAAGTTGGGAAGCAGTCTCTCATCTAATCAAATGCATATCAGATCCAGTCCACTCACAGTATGTGCAGTAGCAAAACCAGCAACATTTCAGATAACAAGATGAAGGAAAAAGTCAAAGGACAGATTCTTTATGTTTAACGGCACCCATTTCTCATATTTTATTAGTATGATATGACTTTGTCCCATCATAATGCCTAGCTACAAGGGAGGCTGTGTGGGGCAGTTATGTACCCACCTAAGATTCTATTGTTATAAAAGAAAGGGATAATGGATATTAAGGCATAACTAGCATCAGTTGTCAGACTGAGATGTGTCTTCTATCGATTCTTTTAACCTACATTAAACAATGTAATCAGGTTCCCTGGTAGCTTAGATGGTAAAGCATCTGCCTGCAATGCAGGAGACCTGGGTTCTATCCCTGTGTTGGGAAGATCCCCTGGAGAAGGGAATGGAAACCCACTCCAGTATTCTTGCCTGGAGAATTCCATGTACAGAGAGGAGCCTGACTGGCTACAGTGCATGGGGTTGCAAAGATTCGGACACGACTGAGCAACTAACACACAATGTAATCACATCACAAAAAAATTGTTTTAAAAGTAGAGTTATAGGGATTCCCTGGCAGCTTAGTGGGAAAGAATCTGCCTGCCAATG
Organism: Okapia johnstoni; assembly: GCA_024291935.2. Lineage (NCBI taxonomy): Eukaryota > Metazoa > Chordata > Mammalia > Artiodactyla > Giraffidae > Okapia > Okapia johnstoni. Next base: position 18,878,099 of record CM044305.1, read on the forward strand.
CAGGGGACACAAGTTCAATCCCTGGTCCAGGGAGATTCCACATGCCAAGGAGCAACTAAGCCCTTGTGCCCTAACTACTGAGGCTGTACTCTAGAGCCCAGAAGCCTCAACTACTGAGCCCACGTGCTCTAGAGCCTGTGCTCAGTAACAAGAGAAGCCACCACAATAAGAAACACGTGCACCGCAACTAGAGAGTAGCCACCACTCACAGCAACCAGAGAAAAGCCCAGGCAGCAAGAGACCCAACACAGCCAAAAATAAAATTATTTTTAAGAAGTAGAATTACATATAATCTCATCTCTATAATATAGTAACTGTTTTCATTTACTCATACCTTCCTGATCTGTCTAAATACACACATAATTTCACATAGTTGTAATCATGAGTAACATATAAAGTGAAAATTTAGAATCTATTTTAAATGTGGTCTATTTTAAAATAAATTAGGAGTTTGGGATTAACATATACACAGTTACTATATATACAATAGTTAAACAACAAGGACCTACTGTATAACACAAGGAACTATACTCAATATCTTATAACAACCTATAATGGATAATGTGAAAGTCACTCAGTCATGTCCGACCCATTGTCACCTCATGGACTGTAGCCTGCCAGGCAACTCCATCCATGGGATTTTTCCAGGCAAGAATACTGGAGTTGGTTACCATTTCCTTTTCCATAATGGATAACTGAATCACTTTATTGTACACCTGAAACTAACACAAAAAATAAAAGATAAAAAAAATTTGGAAATTCCCAGGTGATCCAGTGGTTAGGACTCAGCACTTTCACTGCCAAAGGCCTGGGTTCAATCCCTGGTCAGGGAACTAAAATCTCACAAGTTGCACAGCCAATAATAAAAATAATAATAAAATAGATTTTAAAGTAGCATTACATATAATCTCATCACTATAACAATTGTTTTCACTTGCTCATATCGTTCCAATCTGTCTAAATCCACACATTTTCACATGGTTGTAATCATAAGTAACATACAGATTCTAAAATATTCACTTAATATTATATCTTAAACATGGTCTATTTTTAAAAAATAATTTTTAATGGCCCATGATACCCCATTGGATTGATAAGCCATAATTTACTTAATCATATCATTGGATATTTCAGTGATTCTAATTTTCACTATTGTAGGCAATTAACACTAGAGTGAACATCTTCATACATGGTATTTTTCCATTTGGTTATCTTTCTGCTATTTTTAACTCACTTGCACTGTAATCAGAAAACATGATTTGTATGATACTGATTCTGGGAAACCTGTTGAGACTGCCTTTATAACCAAGTATATGGTCAGTTTTTATAGGTCTTATTTGTACTCTGAAGAAAAATGCACATACTCTATAGATAGGTACAACATTCTATACATGTCCTTTTGATCAAACTTGTTAATTTATTTATATTCTCTATACTATGCTACTAATTTCTGTTCTGTATGACGTCGGTTACTGAGAGACATAAGTGTTATAGCCTATGATGGTGGTAGACTTACTGGTTTTTCCTCATAAGTCTGTGAATTTTATTTGCGTGTGTGCATGCTCAGTTGCTCTGTTGTGTCCAACTCTGTGACCCCATGGACTGTAGCCCTCCAGGCTCCTTTGTCCACAGAATTTTCCCTGACAAGAATACTGAAGTGGGTTGCAATTTCCTTCTCCAGGGATCTTCCCAACCCAGGGATGGAACCTGCATCTCCTGTGTCTCCTGCATTGGCAGCTGGATTCTTTACCAGCAAGCCACCTAGGAATCTCCTGAAGATATCATTAGGTATATATATATAATTTCAGAAACTGTGTCACTTCCTGATGAATTGAATCTATTATTATCATGTAGTTACTATCTTTATTCCTAATAATACGTTTTTCTTTGAAGACTTGTCCATTATGAACAGAGCTTCTCTAGTGTTCTTCTGGTTAGTGTTTGCCTGGCATATCCTTTTGCATCTGTTCTTATTTTCAACATTTTTATGTCAGAGACTGGCTAGATGTTCACTGATTCCATTTCCTCTTCCTGTGAACACAAGATACATTTCCAAAATCTTTTTACAGTTATTTTGGGACCACCAGAGGAATGTTGGCAGAAGTGATGTATACCCCTTCTAGGATTGGTCCCCAAAATGTTATGCATGGTCTTTGATGCTCTCTTTCCCCTGCTCATATGGCTCGGCTCAGTTCAGTTCAGTCGCTCAGTCGTGTCCAACTCTTTGCAACCCCATGGACTGCAGCATGCCAGGCCCCCCTGTCCATCGCCAACTCCCGGAGTTTACTCAAACTCATGTCCATTGAGTCAGTGATGCCATCCAACCATCTCATCCTCTGTCGTCCCCTTCTCCTCCTGCCTTCAATCTTTCCCAACATCAGGGTCTTTTCAAATGAGTCAGTTCTTCGCATCAGGTGGCCAAAGTATTGGAGTTTCAGCTTCAGCATCAGTCCTTCCAATGAATATTCAGGACTGATTTCCTCCAGTATTCTGGCCTGGAGAATTCCATGGACTAAGTCCATGGAGTTCCAAAGAGATGGACACAACTGAGCTCATATGGCTCAGAGCAAAAAATAAACTCCAAAATGGTAGAACTAGGATTGAAAGATCTTAGATTCCTATGTCACTGATTGAAGAAGCAACAGTCAAAGCAGCACCCTGACCTGATGAACTGTGATGTGAGCAAGAAATAAACTTTGTTGCGTTAAGCCCCAGGGATCCTAAGAGTGGTTTGTTAGAGCAGCTAGCATTAATTATTCTGATATACCATGTCTTTGTGTTTTAGATTTACTCTTGTTTAGTTATAAAGTCGTGTCTGACTCTTTTGCGACCCTTAGGACTGCAGCCTGCCAGGGTCCTGTGTCCATGGGATTTCCCAAGCAAGAATCCTGGAGTAGGTTGCCATTTCCTTCTTCAGGGGATCTTCCCAAGGGTTTGCACTCAACATTTCCTGCTTGGAAGGTGGATTCTTTACCACGGAAACCTAGGTTTACTCTAGGATAATAGCAAATACATGGATTGGTTAGTTTTGTTTTAATCCAATCTAAGGATTTTAACTGGTGGTTTTAAACAAGTTAAACAGTTTAAGGCTTTTAACTGGTAGTTTTAAAGTTATACTTTATTGGTATTTTAATTAATTGTTGATATATGGAATTATGTTTACCATTTTATTTTGTGTTATCTGTCCTGATTTTCTGTCTTTTCTCCCTTTTCCTGTTTTCTTTCAGATTGTCCTTTTGATTCCACATTTTCACACTCTATTATTTTGGAATTTATAACATTTTTATTCTTAGTGATTACTCTTAAAGTTTATCATATGTACTTGAAACCTAAATCTCCACTCCCTTTACCAAATTATCCAAAGGTCTTAGAATGCTAATCACCATCCCCTTGTCTTAAAAGTTATTGTTATCCAATATTTTAGCACCACCTTGTTTTTAACCTCCAAATTAGACATCATTGTTGTTTTATAAATCACAGACTTTTTCCTGAGATCATTTTTCTTTGTCCTGATGAATACTCTTAAAAGTTCCTTTAATGCACATCTTTTATTGATAACTCAGTTTTTTGTTTTCTGAAAATGTCCTCATTTCACCCTTATTCTTAAATATTATTAAATGCATAATTTCAGTAGTTATCAAAGTCTACATTGACAGTGGTTTTCTCTCAGCAGTCTGAAGTTGTTGTTCCCCTGTTGCTGCCAATCTAGTAGTTGTGACTTCTAGATGCTCTCTCTTTTCTCTCTTGAAACTTCAAAGATTTTCTCTTTGTAGTCTGTGCTCTTCAATTATACTGAAGAAGATTGTCCCACATTCTGTCTTTTCTCTCCCCATTTTATTTCACCTCATTGTCCTTTGAGAGGCTGGCTTTATGCGAAGGTCTCAGTCCCAACCTGTCTGAGCCCAGGATCTTGTCTCTCACATACATGAGGTCGTTAAAACCTGAAACTTTAGGTTCCTGAGAGTGACAGATGTGCTCAGGGTCATCAGTCACTTACCATGCTAGTTTGTAGCTCCCTCTTTATTTTTCACTCCCGAGGATGTTCCTCCTTACAAGTTCAACTATCCTTTTAAAAGATTTTTTATTTTATTTTATCTAGGGTTTCTGTGGTTTTTGCAGTGGGATGGTTTTTCAGAATATTTAGTGTATCATTTTCTCATAAGTAAGAGTCCACACATTGTCATTTAATTCTGTTGAATTATCTCCTTAGGATAAAATGCCTTGAATTGCACTACCTACTGCATCAGAAGTTTTAAACATTTTTATAGCTGTTCATATGCATTGTCAGATTGCTTACCAGCCATTCTCTTTTTCAGTGGTGAGTACTATATTGATCTTTTTTTTTAACTTTGCAATATTCTATTTGTTTTGCCATACATTGACATGAATCCACCATGGGTGTACATGTGTTCCCCTTGCAGAACCCCCCTCCCACCTCCCTCCGGCTCATCCCGGTGCACCAGCCCCGAGCACCCTGTATCATGCGTCGAACCTGGACTGGCGATTCGTTTCACATATGATTCTTGTTTATCCACTTCATGGAGGCTGAGTGGTATCATAGAGTATGAGTTTAAATCAGCCAAATCTGGTTCTCTCTCCCTACCCCATCTCTCTCTATCCCGCCAGTATTCACATATATAGAGGTTAGAGAAACTCTTTCCCTAAAAAGTTTTGTTGTGGTTTGAGATGCGAAAGAATTAAGAAAGAAGGAATCCTTTGAGGAGAGAATTAAGATACACATAGAAGGACTTCTGACTAAAAATGCTGGCTTGAATATCTATCTTAGTCTCTTCTCCCCCCACAAACCCCACTAAAATAACAGTAAAAAGATTTTTTAAGGCATAAACTTTCAGTGATAAAGAGAAAGCAGTGAAAAAATTTTGTTAGTTATGAACCATGAGTTTTTGACATAGTTGACATAACATATCTAAGAAAACTGTATCTTAAACAGACTAAGGAAAGCTAAGAAGCAAACCAGTTTACACCATGCGACCCCTAAAAGATTTGGGAAATGGCAACAGCTAACGGGTTATTTTTGGAAGTGGAAGTGAAGTGAAGGAGAAAGAATTGGGTAAAAATCTGTTTAAGACAATTAAAACATCAAATCCCTTTCCCACTGTTATGGGTTGAATTGTGTCCCATCTTCTTCCCCAGAATATATACGTTGAAGTCCCAGTACCTCAGAATGTGACCTTATTTGGAAACAGAGTTGTTGCAGATGTAATTACTTAAGATGAGGTCATCCTAGAATAGGGTGGGCCCCCAAAGCAATAGGACTGGCGTCTGTATAAGAAGACAGCCATGTGAAGACAGAATCCAATAAAAGAATTGAAATGGTTGCCTCTATGAATCAGAAAATCGAAAAAAGAGGAGTGGTCTAGTGGATTTTACAGCAATCATTGTAGAACTCTTTGACTTCTAAAACTCTGCAAGTATATATTTGATTTTAAAAACTAAAGTTTTTTTTAAAAACACAAGAAAGCAAGAGAATTGTTTGGATGCAGACAGGAGTGTGCCAGAGCAGCTCATACTTGTCTTGCTCAAGCTAGTTGTTAAATTTCCAGGAAGTTCATAAACCGGTTGGTAAATATAGCCATTATTAAAAATTAAATGTATAGGCTTACAATTAAGTAAACTATTATGTATAGGCTTATAATTAAATAAACTATTATACTAAAAGCACAGTTAGTTACTCAAAACTCATCACTTCCTAGTTATTTTACGGTGATGTGTGACCTTGCTGTTATTTATTTTTTCTGTCTAATGGAAATACTATACAATGTTGTGCTATAGGACGTATCTTCTCAACTCTGTGTTATGGAATCACGTTGGAAACCAACTTGAAAATATATGTCTTTCTTCTTTATTTCTTAAACTTTTTCATTGTTAAATATAACACATCAATAGAAAGCTATATGACTGATACACAGTTTAATGAATTATTGGAAGCCAAGACACTTTTGTAACCGCAATCCATGTCAGAAAAAGAACCATGGCTAACCACTTCAGAGGCTCTCTAAGTGCTCCCCTTCTCCTGAGAGTAACCATACTTGTGACTTTTATGGTAACCATTTCATTACTTTATAGTTTCACCACCGAAGTATGCATCCATAAACACTATGGTTTAGTTTTGCTTATTATTTTCATATGGCTATTACCTCTTTTTAATCTGTAGATTCCCCATTCACCCTTTTTTTCTCCTTCTTACAATTTGTTGTCAAAACTGGGTCATTTATCTCTAGCATCTCCCATGATCTGGATTTTGCTGATTGAATTCCCGTGGCATAGCTTAACATGTTCTGCCACCCTGTGTATTCCCTGTAAATTGGTAGGTAGATCTTGAGACTCATTCTTTATTATCAACAACAATGACGATAACAAAAATACCAAGTCAGCAGATATATATATTGAACACTTATTATATGCCTGAATTAGTTCAATTCAGTCGCTCAGTCATGTCCGACTCTTTGCGAACCCATGGACTGCAGCACACCAGGCCTCCCTGTCCATCACTAACTCCCAGAGGTTATTCAAACTCATGTCCAATGAGTCAGTGATGCCATCCAACCATCTCATCCTCTGTCATCCATTTCTCCTCCTCCCTTGAATCTTTCCCATCATCAGGGTCTTTTCCAATGAGTCAGCTCTTCGCATCAGGTGGCCAAAGTATTGGAGTTTCAGCTTCAACATCAGTCCTTCCAATGAACACCCAGGACTGATCTCCTTTAGGATGGACAGGTTGGATCTCCTTGCAGTCCAAGGGACTCTCAAGAGTCTTCTCCAACACCACAGTTCAAAAGCATCAATTCTTCAGCGCTCAGCTTTCTTTATACTCCAACTCTCACATCCACACATGACCACTGGAAAAACCATAGCTTTGACTAGGTGGACCTTTGTTGGCAAAATAATGTCTCTGCTTTTTAATATGCTATCCAGGTTGGTCATAACTTTCCTTCCAAGGAGTAAGCGTCTTTTAATTTCATGGCTGCAGTCAGCATCTGCAGTGATTTTGGAGTCCAAGAAAATAAAGTCTGTCACTGTTTACACTGTTTCCCCATCTATTTGCCATGAAGTAATGGGACCGGATGCCATGATCTTAGTTGTCTGAATGTTGAGTTTTAAGCCAAGTTTTTCACTCTCCTCTTTCACTTTCATCAAGAGGCTCTTTAGTTCCTCTTCACTTTCTGCCATAAGGGTGGTGTCATCTGCATATCTGAGATTATTGATATTTCTCTCAGCAATCTTCATTCCAGCTTGTGCTTCATCCAGTCCAGCGTTTCTCATGATGTACTCTGCTTATAGATTAAATAAGTAGGGTGACAATATACAGCCTTGACATACTCCTTTCCCAATTTGGAACCAGTCTGTTGTTCCATGTCCAGTTCTAACTGTTGCTTCCTGACCTGCATACAGGTTTCTCAAGAGGCAGGTCAGGTGGTCTGGTATTCCCATTTCTTTCAGAATTTTCCACAGTTTCTTGTGATCCACACAGTCAAAGGCTTTGGCAGAAAGCCATAAAAGCCAATAAAGCAGAAATAGATGTTTTTCTGGAATTCTCTTGCTTTTTTGATGATCCAATGGATGTTGGCAATTTGATCTCTGGTTTCTCTCCCTTTTCTAAAACCAGCTTGAACATCTGGAAGTTCATGGTTCACATATTGTTGAAGCCTGGCTTGGAGAATTTTGAGCATTACTTTACTAGCGTGTGAGATGAGTTCAATTGTGTGGTAGTTTGAGCATTCTTTGGCACTGCCTTTCTTTGGTATTGGAATAAAAACTGACCTTTTCCATTCATGTGGCTGAATTTTCCAAATTTGCTGGCATATTGCGTGCAGCACTTTCCCAGCATCATCTTCTAGGATTTGAAATAGCTCAACTGGAATTCCATCACCTCCACTAGCTTTGTTCATAGTGATGCTTCCTAAGCCCCACTTGACTTCACATTCCAGAATGTCTGGCTCTAGGTGAGTGATCACATGATCGTGATTATCTGGGTCGTGAAGATTTTTTTTGTACAGTTCTTCTGTGTATTCTTGCCACCTCTTCTTAATATCTTCGGCTTCTGTTAGGTCCATACCATTTCTATCCTTTATTGAGCCCATCTTTGCATGAAATGTTCCCTTGGTATCTCTAATTTTCTTGAAAAGATCTCTAATCTTTCCCATTCTATTGTTTTCCTCTATTTCTTTGCACTGATCACCGAGGAAGGCTTCCTTTTCTCTCCTTGCTTTTCTTTGGAACTCTGCATTCAAATGGGTATATCTTCCCTATTCTCCATTGCTTTTCGCTTCTCTTCTTTTCACAGCTATTTGTAAGGCCTCTTCAGACAGCCATTTTGCTTTTTTGCACTTCTTTTTCTTGGGGATGGTCTTGATCCCTGTCTCCTGTGCCGTGTCACAAACCTCCGTCCATAGTTCATCAGGCACTCTGTCTATCAGATCTAATCCCTTAAATCTATTTGTCACTTCTACTGTATAATTGTAAGGGATTCGATTTAGGTCATACCTGAATGGTCTAGTGGTTTTCCCTACTTTCTTCAATTTCAGTCTGAAATTGGCAATAAGGAGTTCATGATCTGAGCCACAGTCAGCTCCTGAATAGGATGCTATAAAAATATGAAGTAATTTTTAAGGACTTACATTATTTTCAGGTAACTGACGGAATCTTCTTGAGGGACAAATTGTTATACTTCCCTCTATAGCATTAGCTTGGTCACCAACTCAGGAGGCATCTGCAAAAGTGTTAGGTCTTATATGTGAAATATATATTAACTGACAGAGGGACTCTTGATAATAGCATAGAAGTAGTGCAGCAATGCCTTCGTGAAGAAATTATTAACTACATAACCACTTGTGTAGAAACCTCTGTTTGCTTTTCAAAGCTAATACATTAACAAACACCACTGACAGTGATTGCAAATTTTATAGGAACAGTTTATAGGAACTCAACAGTAAAGGATTTTTTTAGAAAGAAAAGGAGGGAAATTGATTACATGATTCTGAATGTTCAGAACCTGGGAATTCCCTGGCAGTCCAGTGGTTAGAATTCAGTGCTTTCATTGCTGAGGCTGGGGTTTGATCCCTGGTTGAGGAACTAAGATCCTGCCAGGCAGGTGGTATGGCCAAAAAAAAAAAAAATCAGAATCTTAAGTTTAAAAAAGGACACAGAATAATAAGATTTTAGGACTTGATGCTCTCTGTAGCTTTTTCCCATGATGAAGCAATAATACAGTCTCCTTGGAAGTGTTAGTCTCTCAGTCATGGCCGACTCTTCGCAATCCCATGGACTGTAGCCTGCCAGGCTCCTCTGTCCATGGAATCCTCCAGGCAAGAATACTGGAATGGGTAGCTGCTCCCTTCTCTAGGGGCTCTTCCTTACCCAGGGATCAAACCTGTGTCTCCTGAATTGCAGGTGGATTCTTTACCTTCTGAGCCACCAATACTAATTATTTCTAGAATAATACTAACAACTCAAAAAACTGTTGATTTGCTTTAAATCAAACATCAAGGCTTCCTGTTCATAAATAGTACTAGGCTAAGTTATTTAAAGTGTGATTTTATTTAGAATAGTTTTGTGGCTTATTTTCATAGTGTATAGTGATTGTTTTACATATATATATTATGTTTATAAAATTAATGAGGTTTTAGTAACAAGAATTTATCTCACCTCCACTATTCAATCTTTGTTTGGAAGTAAGGTGAGATGCTCAGATTTGTGGACCAGAAAGATAAAGAAAGAATGAAAATTGCCCAAATACCAAAAAGTTTCAACCCCTCTCTATAAATTTACAGTATTATATTCAGCTATGATTCATAGGAATGACATTAAGTTTAAAATATTCATATGTATAATTTTTTAAAGTTCTCCAAGAGAAGTCATTTCCTTCTGTATTTTTGGAAAAGTGAATATTCATTTCTCCCTGGTAATATTAAATTTTGACAATCATTGGCATTAAAATTAACCTGTCAAATTATGTTCTCCAACATTTGCAGAGATATGAGAAACTTCTAAAAGAGAAAATATCAATGATGGTTAGGGACCAGACTAAAAAAATAAATACCAAAAATTATACCATTCTGTCATGGAATATTAAGAAAGAATCAAACACAGCCTGAGCATATTTTGAATCAATAATTACTACAACTTTCTATAAATAAAAAAAAAAATCTTCCAGTGTTAAAAGATGTTGGATCAGCATTTCTGGAAATCTATGACTAATGCCATTATACTCTCTGTCCCAGGGATTTTTATTATGATATCATCTCTTGAGAAACTTTAAATATTAATCCATAGGTTATTCTCAGCACACAATCCATTACTTTTTCCTCATTCAGAGTACTTTCTCATGTGGTGCATGTAAGTTGATGTGATTCTTTTAACATGCTACATAGGATCAGATGATGATATTCAGGTTTGTATTAATTTAAAGTGAATAAAAATGCTCTGTGCAAAGACTATGCATTGCCAGTCCCTTATTGCCTTCACAGATTATTTCTGAAGGCATAGCATCAAAGGGATATTATTTTTGACAAAAATTTTACAGGTCACTCCCAGAAATATATTTCTGTAGTTTGAGTAGTTTTGGAATAAATTAAATCATGATATTCATTTTCTTTCTTTTGGCCACGTCAAGGGCCATGTGAGATCTTCATTCCCCAACCAGGGATACAACCCACACCTCCTGCATTGGAAACATGGAGTCTTAACCACTGGACCACCAGGGAAGTCCCATAATATTCATATTTTCCTAATAAAATCACACAAATCTTTCTCTTTAAGGTAATTTCACTGTCTCCAAAATGTGATCCCCCTTCCCAGCTATGGCAAATGCTGTAGATGTCCTCCATGCATCCCCTTGCCTTTACCACTTTCGTGAACAAAGCCTAACTTCCAATTTACCAAGCCCTAACCACCTTTTTTCTTCTTATTCATCAAATTGTGTATTCATATTTAAGAGCATCGTTAGGAAGACCACTGCAGGGTACTAATGGTAAACAACTTTTTAAACGTAAACCGGGGAGAATGTAATTTTGAGAATTGTCATTGTAGAGAGATGAAGAACCAGAAAAAGAAGAAGAGTGGATTAAGAAAAATAATTAATATTGGGACCAACAGGTAAAACTGTTGCTTTTGTTTTGTTTGTTTATGTGTTTGGTTTTTGTTTGGTAAGCAGGCTGACCTTTGTTTAGGGCATTCTGCTGCTGATTTTTACATAGCAGGCCAGAAGTGCCAGGCAATTAATGCCTGAGAGTCTCAAGAGTGAGACTAATTCAATGCCTGAAAGAACTTGGTATATAAATATCCCAGCTCCTTCTGTCTTTGGTGGGGTCACTGAGGTGTGTGTGCCTTAAACTGGTTCTCACATTTTCCACAGCACAATTAAGTTCCAGTCACCCATAGTGGCAATAGACTTAATAATTCACTCCGTTGGCTGCCCTGCCTTCCATGTCTTACATTCCCAATAACTTCCTCATTCTCCTACTGAGGGATTTGTTTGTTTTGATACCTTCTAAATAAGCTACTTGCACTGAAGTCCTTGCCTCAGAGTCAGCTTCTGGGGAAAACCAACCAAGGACCAGCTCTTACTGCTTTGGTTTGTTCTTTCCTCAACATTTGAATTTATTTGTCATTTCCTGGTTTTATAGTGCAATAAAGAGAACAAATATCAACTTAGTTAAGAAATGACTTTTAAGCTCCTTCTGGACATACTATCTTCTTTCTATTCTGTGTCAAGAATAGCCACTTTAATTCCTTTGTAATCCTCCAAGGTATAGAAATCTGCAATTGAATTTGTTTACCTGGAGAGAAAAAAATGAGGTCTCTCGTGTCCCTGTTGGAGAAGGCAACGGCAACCCACTCCAGTACTCTTGCCTGGAAAATTCCATGGATGGAAGAGCCTGGTAGGCTACAGTCCATGGGGTCGCAAAGAGTCAGACACGACTGAGCGACTTCACTTTCTTTCTTTCTATAGTTCCTTTTGGAGAAGGAAATGGCAACTCACTCCAGTGTTCTTGCCTGGAGAATCCCATGGACAGAGGGGCCTGGTGGGCTACAGTCTATGGGGTTGCAAAGAGTCGGACATGACTAAGCAAATAACACACACACACACACACACACACTGGTGTCCCTGTAGTCAAATCAAGGTCCCAGTCAGTAATCAGTGATTTCATCAGTGCCTTCCAGCTTTAAAATTCTTTGAGTTTTAGCACTAATGTACAGAAACTCTTCCAGAAAGTTAAAGAGGAGGGAATACTTTCTAACTCATTTTGAGGACAATATAATAATACCCAAGCCAGACCAAAGCAGTATAAAAAGAAAACTATAGAATAGCATCACTCATAAACTTAGACACAAAAATCTTCAAAAAATTTTAGCAAATCAAATCCTGCAATATACAAAAAGAAGTATATACACCATAACCAAGTGGGGTTTATTCCAGGATGTAAAGGTAAAATATTTAAAACCATATCAACAGGCTAAAGTAGAATAATCACCTGATAATATAGTGGATGCAGAAAAAGCATTTAACAAAATTAAACACTCATTCATAATAAACAATCTCAGCAAACTAGCAATGTAAGGGAACTTCCTTACCTTGATAAAGAACAATGAAAAAAAAATTATTAAAAAAAACCTATAGCTAACACTATAAGTGAAAAGTGTTAGTTGCTCAGTCGTGTCTGACTCTTTGCAATCCCATGGACTGTAGCCCACTAGGCTCCTCTGTCCATGAAGTTCTCCAGGCAATAATACTGGAGTGGGTAGCCATTCCCTTCTCCAGGGAATCTCCCCCACCCAGGGATCGAACCTGGGTCTCCTACATTGCAGGCAGATTCTTTACTGTCTGAGACACCAAGGAAGCCCCCAGCTAACATCATACTTAAGAATAAAAAATTGAATGCTTTCTCCCTAGGGTCAGGAACGAGGCAAGGATGTCCACTTTCACCACTATTATTCAACATAGCACTGTGAGTCCTAGCCAGTGCAATAAAAACAATAAAAAGAAGTAAGATGTTTACGTATCAGAAAGAATGAAAACTATTCCTATTTGCAGACGGCATGATTGTCTACATAGAAAATCCCAAGGAATCTACCAAAAAAAAAAAACAAGAACTTATAAAACCAGTGAGTTCAACAAGTTTGCAGAGTATAAGATGAATACCCCGAAATCAAACTATTTCTGTATACTAGCAATAATCATATGGAAACTGAAAAAGAATACCACCTAAAATCACTACCAAAAATAGCCCCACCCAGGTACAAATCTAAAAAAATCATGTAAATAATCTGTATGCTAAAAAAATTTTTAAATATGGATGAAAGAAATCGAGGATTTAAATAAATGGAGAGACACACTGTGTTCATGAATGGGCAGACAATATAGTAAGTATCAGTTATTTCTAAGTTGATATACAGGCTTAACACAATTCCCATCAAAATCCCAGAAAGATTTTTGTGTAGATATGAATAAGCTTATTCTAAAAGTTATATGGAAAGGCAAAGGAACTAGAATAGCTACACTTTGAAAAACAGGAATAAAGTGGGAATTTATACCTCCACCTGATGTTAACATACTATATAGCCACAGTAATAAAGACAGTGTGATATTGGTGGAGGTATAGACATATAGATCGACAGAACAAGATAGAACCCAGAAATAAAATAAATACACAAAACTTGATTTCTTTTTACAAATTGCAAAAGCAATTCAATGAAGGAAGAATGGTCTTCTCAACAAATGGTGCTTGAACAATTGGAGATCCATAAGCAAAAATAAAAGAACATTAACTTGAACCTTAAATTGAAGAAAACCACTAGACCATTCAGGTATGACCTAAATCAAATCCCTTATGATTATACAGTGAAGTGACAAATAGATTCAAAGGATTAGATCTGATAGACAGAGTGCCTGAAGAAATATGAACAGAGGTTCGTGACATTGTACAGGAGGCAGGGATCAAGACCATCCTCAAGAAAAAGAAATGCAAAAAGGCAAAATGATTGTCTGAGGAGGCCTTACAAAAAGCTGTGAATAAAGAGAAAAAGTGAAGTCGCTCAGTCGTGTCTGACTCTTTGCGACCCCATGGACGGAGAGGAGCCTACCAGGCAGGCTCAGACTCCTCCATCCATGGGATTTTCCAGGCAAGAATACTGGAGTGGGTCGTCATTTCCTTCTCCAGGAGATCTTCCTGACCCAGGGCTTGAATCCAGGTCTCCTGCATTGTAGGCATACGCTTTACCCTCTGAGCCACCAGGGAAGTCCAAAGAGAAGTGAAAGGCAAAGAGAAAAGGAAAGATATACCCATTTGAATGCAGAGTTCCAAAGAAAAGCAAGGAGAGAAAAGGAAGCCTTCTTCAGTGATCAGTGCAAGAAATAGAGGAAAACAATAGAATGGTAAAGTCTAGAGATCTCTTCAAGAAAATTAGAGATATCAAGGGAACATTTCATGCAAAGATGGGCACAATAAAGGATAGAAATGGCATGGACCTAACAGAAGCCAAAGATATTAAGAAGAGGTGGCAAGGATACACAGAAGAATTATACAAAAAAGTTCTTCACGACCCAGATAATCACGATGGTGTGATCACCACCCTAGAGCCAGACATTCTGGAATTTGAAGTCAAATGGGGCTTAGGAAGCATCACTATGAACAAAGCTAGTGGGGGTGATGGAATTCCAGTTGAGCTATTTCAAATCCTAGAAGATGATGCTGTGAAAGTGCTGCACTCAATATGCCAGCAAATCTGGAAAACAGCAGTGGCCACAGAACTGGAAAAAGTCAGTTTTCATTCCACTCCCAAAGAAAGGCAGTGCCAAAGAATGCTCAAACTACCGCACAATTGCACTCATCTCACACATTAGTAAAGTAATGCTCAAAATTCTCCAAGCCAGGCTTCAACAATACGTGAACCGTGACCTTCCAGATGTTCAAGGTGGATTTAGAAAAGGCAGAGGAACCAGAGATCAAATTGCCAACATCTGTTGGATCATCGAAAAAGCAAGAGAATTCCAGAAAAACATCTACTTCTGCTTTATTGACTGTGCCAAAGCCTTTGATTGTATGGACCACAGCAAACTGTGGAAAATTCTTAAAGAGAAGGGAATACCAGACCACCTGACCTGTCTCTTGAGAAACCTGTATGCAGGTCAGGAAGCAACAGTTAGAACTGGACATGGAACAACAGACTGGTTCCAAATTGGGAAAGGAGTACGTCAAGGCTGTATGGTGTCACCCTGCTTATTTAACTTATATGCAGAGTACATCATGAGAAATGCTGGGCTGGATGAAGCACAAGCTGGAATGAAGATTGTTGGGAGAAATATCAATAACCTCAGATATGCAGATGACACCACCCTTATGGCAGAAAGTGAAGAGGAACTAAAGAGCCTCTTGATGAAAGTGAATGAGGAGAATGAAAAAGTTGGCTTAAAACTCAACGTTCAGAAAACTAAGATCATGGCGTCTGGTCCCATCACTTCATGGCAAGTAGATGTGGAAACAATGGAAACAGTGACAGACTATTTTCTTGGGCTCCAAAATCACTGCAGATGGTGACTGCAGCCATGAAACTAAAAGACGCTTGCTCCTGGGAAGAAAAGTTATGACCAACCTAGATAGCATATTAAAAAGCAGAGACATTACTTTGTCAACAAAGGTCCATCTAGTCAAGGCTATGGTTTTTCCAGTAGTCATGTATGGATGTGAGAGTTGGAGTATAAAGAAAGCTGAGCGCTGAAGAATTGATGCTTTTGAACTGTGGTGTTGGAGAAGACTCTTGAGAGTCCCTTGGACTGTGCAAGGAGATCAAACCAATCCATCCTAAAGGAAGTCAGTCCTGAATATTCAATGGAAGGACTGATGCTGAAGCTGAAACTCCAATACTTTGGCCACCTGATGGGAACAACTGACTCATTTGAAAAGACCCTGATGCTGGGAAAGATTGAAGGCAGGAGAAGGGGACAACAGAAGATGAGATGGTTGAATGGTATCACCAATTCAATGGACATGAGTTTGAGTAAACTCCAGGAGTTGGCAATGGACAGGGAGGCCTGTTGTGCTGCAGTCCATGGGGTCGCAAAGAGTCGGACACGACTGAGCGACTGAACTAAACTGACTGAACTTGAACCTCGCACCAATGTTTCTCATATTTGGAGCTTCACTCTGATTAATTTTTCATATGCCACTATTGTTGCTACTATTTGTCTTTTCAGAAAGGGACATGACTCCTTAAATGTCTTAAATGTTTGCCTTTGCATGTGAAGAATAGCTGGAACAGGGAATTGTAGCTGAAATGTGAATTATAGAGTGACATTCCTTTTCTGACAAAACTCCGTTTTCTTCTATCATCCCATTCTAGACTTGAAGCTCCATGCTAGTGAAATTAATAATACTTTAATTGTATTTAGGCCAGACTGAGATGAGAGACCAACAATGATAATGGACAAAGCAGTATGATAAAATTTTTCAAAGTTAAGTTTTATGTTGTATCTTTCATTTATTTCCTTCCTGACTTTACTAAAATCCAAAACACTGTAGCTGAATTTTGAAGTTCATTGACTGAAGAAGTTTAATTCTGCA
The DNA here is from genome assembly GCA_024291935.2 of Okapia johnstoni. Lineage (NCBI taxonomy): Eukaryota > Metazoa > Chordata > Mammalia > Artiodactyla > Giraffidae > Okapia > Okapia johnstoni. The sequence continues at coordinate 18,894,679 of CM044305.1, forward strand.
AGTAAAAAGATAAATTATTTTCAAAGAGAAGAAAAATAACTGAGCCTTTTAATCCCTGCTCTTCTGCCTCTAATAACTAATAAATGATGAGTTCCTAGTCAAGCATGACTATGGTGATAATCCTCAGATAGAAAATTGGGCCAGGGAAAAATATTCTCAATACACAATACACAAATCTCAATTTTTTTTTTTGCTGCTTAATCTTACCAAATGTTAATTTTTAAAAGTTCAACTGCTTTGTTGAGGTATAATAGACATATGATAAATTGTACATATTGAAAGGACAATTTGAGAAGTTTTGATGTACATATACACCTATAAAACCATCACCACCAAGTAGTGAATACTTACTCTGTCATCCCTATAAGTTTCTTCATGCCACCATAGTCCCTGCCTTATGCCTTTCCCAGCCCCATCTGTAAGCAACTGCTGATCTGCTTTCTGTCAGTATAAATTAGTTTGCATTTTCTAGAGTTGTGTATAAGTGGAATCAAATAGCGTGTGCTGATTTTTTTGTCTGGCTTCTTTCATTCAACGTAAGTATTTGGAGATTTGTCTGTGTTGTTGCACATACTCATCTGAATAGTATATTTCATTGTTTGGATACACCACGATTTGTTTATCCATGTTTGGTAATTCATGTTCAATAATGGACATTTGAGTTGTATCCAGTTTGGCGCTATTACAAATGCAACTACTACTTTGAACATTTATGTACAGTCTTTGTGTGGATATAGGCTTTCATTTCCTTGACATCATCAATCTTTTTAATTTTAGCCATTCTGATAAGTGTCATCTCACTGTAGTTTAATATGCATTTTCTCAAGGACTAATGATGTTGAACATCTTTTCATGTGCTTATTTGCCATTCATGTATCTTCTTTGGTGAAGTGTCCTGCCAAATCTTTTGGCCATATTTTTATTGGGTCAGTTGTTTTCTTATTTTGGGGTGTTGAGAGTTTTTATATACTCTGAATACAAATCCTTTATCAGATATATTCTTATATACTCTGAATACAAATCCTTTATCAGATATATTCTCTGCAGAGATTTTCTCGCAGTCTGTGGCTTGTCTTTTCATCACAAGTCTCTTTGGAAGAGCAGTTCTTAATTTTGATGAAGTCTATCAGTTTGGGCTTCTCTGGTGGCTCAGTTGTTAAAGAATCTGCCTGCAGTGCAGGAGACCTGGGTTTGATCCCTGGGTTGGGAAGATCCCCTGGAGTAGGAAATGGCACCCTACTCCAGTATTCTTACTTAGAGAATTCCAAGGACAGAGGATCCTGGCGGACTACAGTCCATGGGGTCACAAAGAGTCGGACACAACTGAGCGACTTAGCATAGCACACAGTTTATCAGTTTGGTTTTTAATGGATTATGCTTTTGTTGTCCTATCTAAGAAATCTTTGCCTAACTCAAGGTCACAAAGTTTTTTCCATGTTTTCTTCTAGTTTTTTAAAAATAATTTTATTTATGTATTTACTTTTGGCTGTGCTGGGTCTTCCTTGCTGCTTGGGCTTTTCTCTAGTTGTAGCAAGTGGGGGCTACTCTCTAGTTGTGGTGTGTGGGCTTCTCATGGTGGTGGCTTCTGTTATTGGAGAGCACAGGCTGTAGGGGTCAAGAGCTTTAGTAGTTGCAGCTCCCAGGCTCTAGAGCACAGGCTGAGTAGTTGTGGCTCGCAGGCTTAGCTGCTCTGTGGCATGTGGGATCTTCCCAGATCAGAAATAAAACCAGGTCTCTTGCATTGGTAGGCGGATTCTTTACCACTGAGCCACCAGAAAGCCCTTCTTCCAGTTTTCTAATTATAGGTTTTACATTTATTTTATGATCCATTCTGTATTAGTTTTGATATATGGTCCTCACCATGTGGTGTGAGGCTTGGATCCAAGTTCCTTTTGTTTGGGTTTTTTTTTTTTTGCGCATATGTAATGAATTATTACATACCAGTTTTTGAAAAGGCCATTCTTTCTCCCCCGCATTGCCTTTGCACCCTTGTTTTTAAAAAGTAAGTTGTTCATGGACTTCCTTGGTGGTACAGTGGATAAGAATCCACCTTGCAATGCAAGGAACACTGGTTCAATTCCTGGTCTGGGAAGATTCCACATGCTGCACACAACTAAAGCCCATGCACCAGGACTACTGAGCCCTGAAGTTGCAACGATGGAATCCATGTACTGCAACTACTGAAGCTCTCGAGCCCTAGAGCCCTGCTCCCCAACAAGAGAAGCCACCACAATGAGAAAAGTCTATGCACTGCAACTAGAGAGTAGCCCCTGCTCGCCACAACTAGAGAAAAGCCTGCGCAGCAACAAAGACCCAGCACAGCAAAATAAATAGTTTTAAAAAATAATAATAAGTTGTTCATATATGTGAAGATTTATTCCTGAACTCTCTATTTCATTAATTTGTCAACATTTTACCCAAAAGAAATTGTGCTAAGACTTTGGGGTTGCATTGAATTTTTTGATCAATGTGGGAGAGAATTAACACCTTTGTGGCCACTTGTATTCCTTCTTCAGGTGGAACACAGGAGGATGGATGAAGGTCTCCTTTTCCATCTTCAATGCTCATCACTCCAGTTATCTGCTTCCATTATCACATTGCCTTCTCCTCTTACTCTGACTTCTCTTGTGTCGCCCTTATAAATACCATTGAAATTACATGAGGCCCATCCAGATAATCCAGACTTATTTCCTCATCCCAATAGCCTTAATTTAATCACATCTGCAACTTGTTCCCTTTACCATGTAAAGTAACTTTCACAAATTCCAGGGGTTAGGATGTGGGCACATTTGGAAAGCAATTATTCAGCCCATGTATGTTTAACTTTGTAAGCGTATATTCAACTTTATAAGAAACTTGCAAATTCTTTCCCAAAGTGGCTGTAACATTTTTTATTCCCACTAGCAAAGTATAGGAAAAAATTAAAAATTTAAAAATACAATTTAATATGTCAAAAAAAAAAAGAATTCAGGTTGCCCCACATCCTTGCCTTATGCTTGATGTTATTAGTCATCTTAATCTTAGCCATTCTAGAGGGAATGGAGTGATATTTCATTATGGTTTTAATTTGCATTTTCCTAATAACTAATGATGTTAAGCAGCTTTTCATGTGCTTTTTATCATCCATATATCTTCTTTAGTGAAGTATCTGTTTAAATATTTTGACCATTTTTAGTTGGGTTGTTTGTGTTCTTACTGAGTTTTGAGAGTACATTATGTATTCTGCTACAATTCCTTTATCAGATATGTATTTTGCAAATATTTTTCTCAGACTGTGGTTTGTCTGTTTCCTTTTCTTAAAAGTGTTTTTCAAAGAGCAGAGTTTTAGTGAGTCCAACTTATCAGTTTTTTATAGATTGTCCTTTTAGTGTCAGAGATAAGAATTCTTTGTCTAACGAAAGTCGCGAAGATTTCATTCTAAAAGTTTTATTGCTTTAGATTTTACATCTAGGTCTGTAATTTATGCTTAATTTATTTGTGTATATGATGTGAGGTATACAATGAGGTTCTCTTGTTTGTTTTCATGTGAACGTTTAGTGGTTCCAACAACATTTGTTGAGGAAATTATCTATGTAAAACTTGCTTTTGTGCCTAGGTCAAAAATCAATTGACAATATATATATGTGGGTTTATTTCTGGATTCTCTGTTCTATTTCATGGATCTATGGGTCTATCTTTTTGCCAATACCACACTTAATTACTCTAGCTTTATATCACATCTTGAAATCAGGCACTGTGAGTCCTCCAGCTTTGTTTTTTTTTTCCAATACTGTTTTGACTATTCTAGTTCCTTGCTTTACCATATCAATTTTAGAGTCAGCTTGACAACTTCTAACAAAATCTTTCTGAGATTTTGGTTGGGATTGCATGGAATCTATCTATCAATTTGGGGGAAATTGACATTGTCTTATCTATTACTATACATAACTAACTTACCTAAAATTAAGCAGTCTACATCATCAAGTATTTATTACCTCATGGATTCTGTGGATCAGGTGTCTCAGTTTAGCCAGGTGCATCTGTGGTGGTGGTTTAGTTGCTCAGTTGTGTCCGACTTTTGCAACTGCATGGACTGTAGCCCAACCAGGCTCCTTTGTCCATGGGATTTCCCAGGCAAGAATACTGGAGTGGATTGCAATTTCCTACTCTAGGGGATATTCCTGACCCAGGGACTGAACCTGCTTCTCCTGCATTGTGAGCAGTCTCTTGCATTGCAGGCAGATTCTTTACCACTGAGCCACCTGGGATTCCCAGAGTGCCTCTGGCTCAAGTCTTTGCATCAGGTTACAATAAGTTGTCAGCCAGGGCTTAGTTGAAGGCTCAACTAGTGGAAGTTCTCCTTCCAAACTTGCACATGAGGTTGTTGGCAAGACTCAGTTCCTTTTGGGGTGTTGACTAGAAGCCTGCCTCAATTCCTTTACCCATGGGCCTTCCCTGGTAGCTCAGATGGTAAAGTGTCTGCCTACAATGTGGGAGACCCGGGTTTGATCCCTGGGTCGGGAAGATCCTCTGGAGAAGGAAATGGCAACCCACTCCAGTACTCTTGTCTGGAAAATCCCATGGATGGAGGAGCCTGGTAGTCTACAATCCATGGGGTCGCAAAGAGTCGGACACGACTGAGCAACTAAACTTTCACTTTTCTTTCATGGGCCTTTCTTTAGAGTAGCTCACAACGTAGCAGTTAGCTTTCTTCTGAGCAAGAAGATGAGAGAGTACTCAAGACAAAACCACAGAATCTTTGCCACTTAACCTAGAAAGCAACATCATATTTGCCCTATTCTCTTCATTAGATATGCATGATCTGGTGTAGCCCACCTTCAAGGGGAGGGGTTTGTGCAAGGGCATGATTACCAGAAGGCAGGGATCATTAAGGGTCATCTTAGAGGCTGCCTACCACAGACATCTTAAACAACGAGTCTTCCAGTTTATGAAGACAGTATATCATTATGTACTTAGGGCTTCTTTGATTTCTTTCATTGACATTTTGTCATTTTTAGCTTATAAATCTGGCACATATTTTATAAGAATCATACCTAAGGATTTCATGTTTCTGGTGCTCTTATAAATAGGACTGTTTTCAACTTCCAATTGTTTATTACTAGTATACCGAAATATAGTTGATTTTTGTACATTGACCTCCTGTTCTATGACCTTGATAAACTCACTTATTGTTTCTAGTAGTTTTTTGGTAGACTTTTTGGGTTTTTATACATGGAAGGGTTGTTTGTCGATATAAATGATTTTATTTCTTTTCTGATATGTGTACTGTTTATTTCTTTTTTCTTGCCTTTTTTCATTACCAATGTTCCAGATGTTCCTCTTAGAATCATTTTTATCCTTCTGGGATATGTTCTTTAAAAGTTCTTTTAATGATTCTGTTTATGTCTGAAAATATCTCAGACCGTAATTCATAAATTTTCCAATTTTATCTTTAGTTCTATCTGCTCTTTATAACTTCCTTTGAGTTTCTAATTTAAATTATTACTTTTTATTGCATAAGCTCCTATTTGATTTTCTTTCCGATATACCCTAGTCAGTTTTCATAGTCACTTTGCCCCTAATTGGCAACCCTATTTTTAATTCTTTATATACAACAAACATTAGTGTTTTATAATCAGTACCTGAATATCCCATATCTATTGTTTTATGTGTTTATGTACCTGATTCTGAATTTCGATGTTTATGCTAATGCTCACAGATTTCGTGATTTACATATTATTCTAAATTAGTAACTTTCTGGTAATTCTTTAAAGCTGGTAAATGTGTTTCTTCAAAGAAAAGTTTCTGCTTTCTTCTGGTAGTTTTCTCTGGGCACTTCCCAGGACCACTTTGAACTCTGTTTTGGGCATGGGGTTTATTTTGGCCACAGCGATTGAGGTTTAGATCTGGCCCACACCCATGCAAGTTTGCTTGCACATGGCTGTTATTATGAAGTTGACTTTCCCGAGCTCCATCGGCAAGGTGGGTTTTTTCCGAAATGATCTTCTTGAAGCTTTTGCTTTTTGGCTCTCTAGCCTTGATATAATCATCTCCATCCTGACCTCTCACACTGCTTGGGCTCTAAGCTTTGTCTCCTGTCCCCCACAGCAATGGCTCATTAAAACCTGGCTCTAGGCCATCAGAAATCAGCAGATACCTCCAGAGTAACAGGATCTCTAACTCTTGTGGATTTGTGCTTTCTTATCATTCCTGCCCCCACCGCAGGAATTCCCTTATTTTCCCACCACTACCTTGTGTATTAAAACATTAAACTTCTCTCTTTTTTGTCATTTAACGTGTTCTGAAGTAGGAATTTCTCTAAATATCTAGTTCAGCATATTGTTGGAAACACAAGTTCTGCGGTTAAATTATTAGTAATTTCCTTTATGGAAAGTTTTTCGATATGAGACATGTAATCTGTATAATAAGAAAACACCAGGCATCCTGCTTTATAACTTGTTGTGTCATTTAGCAATATATTTTGAATGTCTTTTTTATGTGAATAACTGTGTCAGCAGTACTGTGGGTGGGGTTCCCAGGAAACAGACTCTGGAGAGATTTGAGTGCAGGAAGTTTATTAGGAACTACTCTTAAGATCAACACCACCGGGAAAGGGAATAAAGTAGGATTAGGCAGAAGGAGAAGTTAGGCAATGGTGCAGTCGTCACTGGGGTTCCAGCTCTGGAGCTGGGGGGCCCTCCAAGTTGAAGAAAGAAAGCTGCACCTGTACCCTTCTGTGGAGATGTTGATGTGGGCTGCCTCGCAAGGCTGGTGTGGGGGGTGATGTGACATTGGGCAAGGCAGCCAACTTCAACTGAGTGCAATACCTGGAGATAGCTGGCAGCTGAAGACTGGTAGCCTGGAGCACTCTTAGTATCTGGAAGCCCTGAAGGGACATCTGAGGAAGCACATCACAGCATCCACCAAGTTAGAGACACTTTGGGCTCCAAATAACAGAAAACCAACGAACTCTTGCATAACAAAGTTAAATTTTTCTCCCTTAATATAAGGTCTGCAGTATATGATTACCGGCTGAATCAACAGCATCTTTCCCTTTGACTGGTGGTGGTGGTTTAGTTGCTCAATCGTGTCTGATTCTTTGCGACCCTATGGACTGTAGCCTGCCAGCCTCTTCTGTCCATGGGATTCTCCAGGCAAGAATATTGGAGTGGGTTGCCATGCCTTCAGGGGGTCTTCCTGACTCAGGGATGGAACCTGCTCTCTTGCATCTCCTGCATTGCAGCCAGATTCTTTAGCAGTGAGTCACCTGGGAAGCCCTTCCCTTTGATTAGGAAAGCAACAAACTTTCTCAAAGCTGCAGTAGATTTCTCCTTATATTTCACTGACCAGAACTGGATCACATGGCCACTCCTAGGTGCAAGGGAAGCTGGGAAAGTGGGAACAGGATTGTCATGATTTTCTGCCTGGGAAGTGAGCATTGTCGCCCTGAACAATAGTTGGGTTCTGTAACTAGAGAGGAAGAGGGGAAAGGATTGTAGACATGCAACTAACACAGCCTGCCACAACAGTTCAGTTCAGTTCAGTCGCTCAGTCGTGTCGGACTCTTTGCAACCCCATGAATTGCAGCACACCAGGCCTCCCTGTCTATCACCAACTCCCGGAGTTTACCCAAACTCATGTCCATCGAATCGGTGATGCCATCCAGCCATCTCATCCTCTGTCATCCCCTTCTCCTCCTGCCCCCAATCCTTCCCACCATCAGGGTCTTTTCCAGTGAGTCAACTCTTCGCATGAGGTGGCCAAAGTATTGGAGTTTCACCTTCAATATCAGTCCTTCCAATGAGCACCCAGGACTGATCTCATTTAGGATGGACTGGTTGGATCTCCTTGCAGTCAAAGGGACTCTCAAAAGTCTTCTCCAACACCACAGTTCAAAAGCATCAATTCTTCAGCACTCAGCTTTCTTCACAGTCCAACTCTCACATCCATACATGACTACTGGAAAAACCATAGCCTTGACTAGATGGACCTTTGTTGGCAAAGTAATGTCTCTGATTTTTAATATGCTATCTAGGTTGGTCATAACTTTCCTTCCAAGGAGTAAGTGTCTTTTAATTTCATGGCTGCAGTCACCATCTGCAGAGATTTGGGAGACCCCCAAAATAAAGTCTGACACTATTTCCACTGTTTCCCCATCTATTTCCCATGAAGTGATGGGGCCAGAAGCCATGATCTTAGTTTTCTGAATGTTGACTTTTAAGCCAAATTTTTTGCTCTCCTCTCTCACTTTCATCAAGAGGCTTTTTAGTTCCTCTTCACTTTCTGCCATAAAGGTGGTGTCATCTGCATATCTGAGGTTATTGATATTTCTCCCGGCAATCTTCATTCCAGCTTATGCTTCTTCCAGCCCAGTGTTTCTCGTGATGTACTCTGCATATAAGTTAAATAAGCAGGGTGACAATATACAGCCTTGATGTACTCCTTTTCCTATTTCGAACCACAGACCTCCACAAAACTATTTGGAATAATTAGACATGGATATAACTTAGTGAAGTGGTCCCCATGTTACTGGACATTTTATTTCCAATATTTTGCTATTATACACTCCACTGCAATAAACATCCTTGCCTGCCCATATCCTCAATTATACTTGAAATGCCAAATATGTAACTTCTGGACCAAGAGAATGTACATTTTTAAGGATTTTGATATAGATACCAAGATGTACCTGAGAAAAGGTCTATAGATTTAAGTTTCCAGGAGCAGTAAATGTGGAGACCCAGTTACCCTGGATCCTTACTGATGCTAGATATTAACATTCTTGTGAATTTTCATCAGACTTATGTTCTCAAAAACGTACTTTGTTATAATTTGCATATTTGATTACTTTGTACTCATTGTATTTATTCATTTTTTTTTGAATTATGGTCCAAAAATAGAGTTTGTATGTTTTCAGCATTTTGGAAATAACTGAGTTATGCTTTATGTTTTGCTATTGCACTGGAAAGGTGAATCACAGCAGACCTGCAATTAACCTGAGCTGTTTGGTAAAATTAAAGCTCCTGCTTGACAGTGACTCTTGGTCATAGCACGAAGCATTGATGTGTAGTGTGTCTACATATCCAGGAGTCCAAAGACTTTCAGGGTGGTTTGACCCAGCTTGTCAGCCTTGTTTATTAATAACGATGAGCTTGAAGAGTTGCACCTGGTTTGGTGTGACACTCCCCAACCCCGGCCCCAGGGTTCTGCTGGTTCTACAGCAGGGCTAGGCCTAGGTGGTGAGCAAAATATAAATAAACTCAGCAAAGACTTCATTTTAGTATCTCTGGTTCCGAAGTGTTCTGTGCATACGTCAGTGGTTCCTGATCCACAAGATATCTGGCCTGGCCCTTCCAGTGAGAGGACAATAGGAGCCTGCACCTGGCCTCTCTAGGCCCCTGCCGTGAGTCATATGCTCTGATGTATATTCTGACTTTCATGCTCTTGCTGTAGTATGTCCTTTCCCTGTAATAAACTGTTCATTTGTAAGCTTTGCCATTTGGGGTCCTGTCAGTCTTCTTCAGCAGTTGAGCCCTATTTAAGCACCACTGTTACTACAGCTATATATTTATTTTTAGTCCTCCATGGGCACTAGGAAGAAAGATATATTGTCTGATATACAAGTCCCTTTCCAGGAAGCTGTAAGACTTACTGTTATTATTTTTTAGACCTTTTTTAAAAAAATAATTGTATTTATTTATTTGTTTTTGCCTGTACTGGGTCTTCATTGCTGTGCAGGCTTTTCTCTAGTTGCAGTGAGTGGGGGCTACTGTCTAGTTGCAGTACATGGGCTTCTCATTGCAGTGGCTTCTCTTGTTGTGGAGCACAGGCTCTAGGCATGCAGGCTTCAGTAGTTGTGGCTCCCAGGCTTTAGAGCACAGACTCAATAGTTGTGACGCATGGGCTTAGTTGCTCTGTGGCATGTGGAATCCTCCTGGACCAGGGATCGAACCCATGTCTCCTGCATTGTCAGGCAGATTCTTTTCCACTGAGCCACCATGGAAGCCCAAGGCTTACTGTTATTGAGGATCTATCCTTCATATTTTATTTTTATACATTTCCATGCCATTTCATTCAGTTTTGGGTCTCAAATTCTACTAGTTTAAGTATTTTGATCTTGAGGTCCCTTCATTTGTGTCTGTTTTACATATATTTTCCCATTCCCTTTTTGTGCCATTGTGTGACACTTTTAAATACCATAGAATTGATTTTTTAAAATCCAGTCTGGGAAATTTTATTTTTAAATATGGTAGCAGATTCCATTTATATTTGTCATTATAGCTAATACATCCAGTTTATTATGTTTCTTTTTTTTCTATGCTATTTTTAAAATTTTTTGCCATTTCCTTTAGTTTATGATTTGTTTTTCTCTTACGCGTATTTCCTTTGCTTTTATCTTCTTCTTGCTTTGGAGAGCACATATACTTCTTTTAGGACTAGTAAAGTATGACCTTTAAGCATTCTGTGTATTTGTGGAAGGACACATACAAGATGTTCTGATAGCAATAAAGCTATCAGAGACTACTAGATCATGGCAAAAGGATTCAGGCACCAACATTGTTCCCACTAGCTATAGTGGGGATCATTTGAACATCAGTAAAGCTAATTGCAGTGGTGTGAAACACATCAAATATGTTTGAATCCATGATTTCATATTATCAAAAAAACCTTACTGCTTACCTTTTTTAAAAAAAAAATTTACTGTTTTTCATTTAGAGATCTTTACAGTCCCAGCTGTATTTGGAAAACTGCTAAATACTGATAAAATACTCAAGCAGAACAACAATTTTTAAAAAAGCATTCTGTGGCCTATATTTCTGAAATTATCAGAATTTTTAAAAATAAAATGGTAACACTTTAGTTCTTCCTGGTTCAGCCAAGTTGAGCTCACTTTTACTTCCCTCCCTCTTTGTTACTAAAATCTTACATTTATGATAGATACAGATTAATCATTTAGACTTTCAAAAACTCTTTGTTTTTACATGATTTTGACCTCTATTTCTTTACTCTCTTGTTGCATCATACATTTTTATTACATTTTTTCCAAGAAGTATGTTGATGATATGCTTTTGAACCATGACCCTGTGGGCGGGTGGTTGCCAGCATGGGTTAGGAGATCAGATTGCCTAGGCGCCACCCTGACTCTTAGATAAGATCCTCAACCTCTCTGGCCTTCTATTTCCTCATCTGTAAAATGAGGATAGTAAGAATTTCTGTCTTACAGTGTAGTCCATGGAGTGGATGAGTCAATACATATAAAGCCCTTAGAACAGTGCCTGTCACACAATGTGTGTTTTGCGTTTGTTCCCTATTGTTGTGAAAGACAATTTGGCAGAGCACACAAATTTTCAGTTACCGTCTTTTCCCCCCAAAAGTCTAGCTGTGCTAGACTTTTTCTTCTGAAAACCAATGTTGCAGAGAAGTCTGAAACCAAACTGGCTTTGTTGCCTTCGAGCACAGTGGTTAAGAGTTCTGGTCAGACTGCCTCGCTTTGTGTCCTGGCTCTTCCACTTGCCAGGGATGTGCGACCTTGGGCAAGTGACCTGACCTCTCTGATCCTTACTGTCATCCTCTGTAAAGTGGGGCAGCTCCTAGACCTCCCTGTCGTGGACCCTTTGGATCTGTTAGCCAGACCAGCCTTCCTCTCTTTTCTTTGTCTATTTCTTCTTACTCTATAATGTTTTCTGGTGGGACTTCTAGTCATAGTACCCTCAGCCCCTGCTTGAATATCTTACTCCATCCTCTTGGCCACCGTCATGGATCCAAGGGTGAGCATAGAACATAAACAACTGGTGTCCTTCTGTGGGGAAACCAGAAGACGGACTCTGTCTTCTTCTGGGGCAGCTGAGCTGGGACACTGTGAGCCTAGCGCTGCCTGTGTGCATCTGGGGGAAGCCTGCCCCCATGCACAATGAGAGAGCTGAGGCAGCTGGAGGGCAGAGGGATCCTGACAAGATGCTCTGAGTTGCTGAATCTAGTCCACAATCTAGACCAGCACCACCATTTTACTGGAAAGCTATGAGGGTTAAACAAGAGAATTCATGGAAAGTACCATGTGGCTTGTGGAACTCAAGCCCTCCATTAATGATGACTTGTTTTCACCTCCCTGAATGATGGCAGGGCTTTTCCCCCTCCTTAAGCATCATTGCCAAATGTCTCTGTGTGCAGGTAGTTAATTTTCCATGAACCATGGTGAGTTCTTTCAGTCCACAGATACAGATCTTCCTCCACCTTAGGAAGACCTTCTTCTCAAAGAGCTCTCTTTGCATGCCTTGGTGGGAACAGCGAGTCCCTGGGTTCGGATGCTCCCTCTCTGTTCTCTGTATCTACCATCTCTCTCTTCATTCCTCCCTCAACTCTGATGAGTTCTTGGGGGCATTGATGTGGGTGACTGCTTCCTTGTTCTACCCACAACCTCCTGGGCCACAGAAGGCCCAGATTTGTGCCATTTGTGTGTCCATTAATGTTTGAAAATCTTGGCTCCAGAGCACAGGCATTTTCAACCCTTTTATTCATAATCCTTTTTTTGTGTGGGGAGGTCTACTGACAGAGTCATTCTTTACAGCAAAAAGCTTCCCAAACTTCTCACCAGACCACATCATGTCATGTTCTCTTTACTTCTTACTTCATCCTCACGTGAATTTTCCCTTCCTGTAATGTCACTACCATAAATTGGGGGCTCTATTGCCAGGGACTAGGAATCTTATGAGCACAATTCACACTTTCTTGAAACTTTAATTTTACCAGGTTAGACTCCTGATCTGTCCCTGGCTTGCCTCAGCTTTTCAAGAATTCCAAAACTTACCATAGTTGTGTCAGTACCTTCGGTTTGGTTCCTCCCTCCCTAAGAACTCAGTGATTTGAATACTTTCTCCTAGAGTTTAGAAACTTAAGTAATTTGTTTCTACTCACTAACCTGGATATATTTTTTCCCTCCAACATTGGATCAATATTGACCACCCAACAATACCAAAATAATAATGGCTAACATTGGTTACACACTGTTGACATGGTGAATCTCATTTTATTCTCATCATAACTCCATGAAGTAGTTTCAGACATTCCCATTTTTTTGGATGAGTTGGAGTTGGGATCTTTCTCTCTTTAGTATACTTACCATTCTCTTGATAAAATATTATACATACTATGGTAGGTATATAGAAATTCAGTATATAATTCTACTTTTGTGTATCTTTGAATACTTCCATCAGGAAAATGTATGTAAAAGCAAAATAAATAAGTACTGTTGGTAATGGTGGATGACTGTCCATTGTATCTCTGTAGCTCTGACCTCTCTTCTGACTTCATCTAGATGTCTATCTAGGGACTTTTTGGACCACTTCACTGGTGAACACCTCACAAGCATTTGAGACCTGATGTGTCTGAACCTGCATTCCTGCTGTTCCTTCCCCAAATCGGTCTTCTACCCATCTTTCCCATTGTAATTTATGGCATCATCATATGTACTGTCCTCAAGATGGTCCCCTCTCCAACACTTCTTATACCCAACCCATCACCAGGTTCTGCCAGTTGTAATCTCCCAAGCATGTCCTAACCATTCGCTTCTCTGTCTGCAGTGTTAGGCACCACCGTTGTCCAAGTCATCATCACCCTTCACACTTCGCTGACCCCTCAGTGAGATTTCGAACTCCGTCCTTATCGCCATTTAGAAACCAGATGACCCTTTAAAACAGAAATCCCATCAGCCACCTACTAGAATGCTTCAGTGACTTCCCATTTCCCTTAGAATAAAATACTAACACCTCACCCAGCCTTCAGTGGTGTCGTATGATTCGGCCCTAGTAGCTCTCCCATCACAACGTGCACCACATTCTTACCTTCCTTTCCTCAGCCCTCTTTCAATCTCTCTGCTGCTCCACAAGCATTTTTTGCTGCACAATTACACACCCTGCCCCACTCTCTATTTTTTGATCTTTTACTCACACTTTACATCTCTGGCTGTATATACCTTCTTTAAAGAGGCCTTTCCTAACCATCGAAGCAGCACTGGCTTCTTCTGAGCAGTTTTTATAGTGCCAGTTGTGACAGCCATCACAGTGTGCAATCAGCCACTCAGTCATGTCCGACTCTTTGTGACCACATGGACTGTAGCACTCCATGCCTCCCTGTCCATCACCAACTCTGGGAGCTTGCTCAAACTCATTTTCATCGAGTCAGTGATACCATCCAACCATCTCATCCTCTCTCATCCCCTTCTCCTCCCCCCTTCAATCTTTCCCAACATCAGAGTCTTTTCAAATGAGTCAGCTCTTCGCATCAGGTGGCCAAAGTATTGGAGTTTCAGCTTCAGCATCAGTCCTTCCAGTGAATATTCAGGACTGATTTCCTTTAGGATGGACTGGTTGGATCTCCTTGCAGTCCAAGGGACTCTCAAGAATCTTCTCCAACACCACAGTTCAAAAGCATCAATTCTTCAGCACTCAGCTTTCTTTATACTCCAACTCTCACACCCATACATGACTACTGGAAAAACCATAACTCTGACTATACAGACCTTTGTCTGCAAAGTAATGTCTCTGTTTTTTAATATGCTGTCTAGGTTGGTCATAGCTTTTCTTCCAAGGAGCAAGCGTCTTTTAATTTCATGGCTTTAGTCACCATCTGCAGAGATTTTGGAGCCCAAGAAAATAAAGTCTGTCACTGTTTCCATTGTTTCCCCATCTATTTACCATGAAGTGATGGGACCAGATGCCATGATCTTAGTTGTTTGAATGTTGAGTTTTAAGCCAAGCTTTTCACTCTCCTCTTTCACTTTCATCAAGAGGCTCTTTAGTTCCTCTTCACTTTCTGCCAAAGGGTAGTGTCATATCCGGAGAAGGCAATGGCACCCCACTCCAGTACTCCTGCCTGGAAAATCCCAAGCACAGAGGAGCCTGGTAGGCTGCAGCCTATGGGGTCTTGAAGAGTCGGACACGACTGAGCAACTTCACTTTCCCTTTTCACTTTCATGCAATGGAGAAGGAAATGGCAACCCACTCCAGTGTTCTTGCCTGGAGAATCCCAGGGACAGGGGAGCCTGGTGGACTGCCGTCTATGGGGTCACACAGAGTCGGACACAACTGAAGGGACTTAGCAGCAGCAGCAGCAGCATCTGCATATCTGAGGTTATTGGTATTTCTGGCATTCTTCATTCCAGCTTGTGCTTCATTCAGCCTGGCATTTCACATGATGTACTCTGCATGTAAGTTAAATAAGCAGGGTGACAATATACAGCCTTCAGGTACTCCTTTCCCAATTTGGAACCAGTCTGTTGTTCCATGTCCAGTTCTAACTGTTGCTTATTGACCTGCATACAGATTTCTCAGGAGGCAGGTGAGGGGGTCTGGTATTCCCATTTCTTGAAGAATTTTCCACAGTGTGTTGTGATCCACACAGTCGAAGGCTTTGGTGTAATCAATAAAGCAAAAGTAGATGTTTTTCTGGAACTCTCTTGCTTTTTCTATGATCCAACCGATGTTGGCAATTTGATCTCTGGTTCCTCTGCCTTTTTTAAAACCAGCTTGAACATCTGGAAGTTCACAGTTCACCTACTGTTGAAGCCTGGCTTGGAGAATTTTAAGCATTACTTTGCTAGCGTGTGAGATGACTGCAATTGTGTGGTAGCTTGAATATTCTTTGGCATTGCCCTTCTTTGGAATTGGAATGAAAACTGACCTTTTCCAGTCCTATGGCCACTGCTGAATTTTCCAAATTTGCTGGCATATTGCATGCAGCACTTTCACAGCATCATCTTCTAGGATTTGAAATAGCTCAACTGGAATTCCATCACCTCCACTAGCTTTGTTCGTAGTGATGCTTCCTAAGGCCCACTTAACCTCACATTCCAGGATGTCTAGCTCTAGGTTAACCATCATGGTTATCTGGGTCATAAAGATATTTTCTGTATAGTCCTTCTGTGTATTCTTGCCACCTCTTCTTAATATCTTCTGCTTCTGTTAGGTCCATACCATTTCTGTCCTTTATTGTGCCCATCTTTCCATGACCTGCCTTTGCACCTGACCTGCCTCTTGAGAAATCTGTATGCAGGTCAGGAAGCAACAGTTAGAACTGGACATGGAACAACAGACTGGTTCCAAATAGGAGAAGGAGTACGTCAAGGCTGTATATTGTCACCCTGCTTACTTAACTTATATGCAGAGTACATCATGAGAAACGCTGGGCTGGAGGAAGCACAAGCTGGAATCAAGATTGCCAGGAGAAATATTAATAACCTCAGATATGCAGATGACACCACCCTTATAGCAGAAAGTGAAGAACTAAAGAGCCTCTTGATGAAAGTGAAAGAGAAGAGTGAAAAAGTTGGCTTAAAGCTCAATATTCAGAAAACTAAGATCATGGCATCCAGTTCTATTTGCCACATGGCAAATAGATGGGGAAACAGTGGAAACAGTGGCTGACTTTATTTTTTTGGGCTCCAAAATCACTGCAGATGGTGACTGCAGCCATGAAATTAAAAGACTCTTACTCCTTGAAGGGAAAGTTATGACCAACCTAGACAGCATATTAAAAAGCAGAGACATTACTCTGCCAACAAAGGTCCATCTAGTCAAGGCTATGGTTCTTCCAGTAGTCATGTATGGATGTGAGAGTTGGAGTATAAAGAAAGCTGAGCGCTGAAGAATTGATGCTTTTGAACTGTGGTGTTGGAGAAGACTCTTGAGAGTCCCTTGAACTGCAAGGAGATCCAACCAGTCCATCCTAAAGGAAATCAGTCCTGAATATTCATTGGACGGACTGATGCTGAAGCTGAAACTCCAGTACTTTGGCCACCTGATGTGAAGAACTGACTCATTTGAAAAGACCCTGATGTTGGGAAAGATTGAAGGCGGGAGGAGAAGGGGATGACAGAGGATGAGATGGTTGGATGGCATCACCGACTCAATGGACATGAGTTTGAGTAAACTCCGGGAGTTGGTGATGGACAGGGAGGCCTGGCGTGCTACAGTCCATGGGGTTGCAAAGAGTCGGACACGACTGAGTGACTGAACTGAACTGAACTTGCATGAAATGTTCCCTAGTTATCTCTAATTTTCTTGAAGAGTTCTCTAGTCTTTCCCATTCTATTGTTTTCCTCTATTTCTTTGCATTGATTACTGAGGAAGGCTTTCATATCTCTCCTTGCTAATTTGTATTTAAGGATTCAATGAAAGCCTCTCATACTCTCAGGATAGAGAATATGAAAGCCTTTAGATCCTGGTACCTTGCACAGTGACTGGCACCATAGTAGGTATTCATGAAGCGTGTGGTAAGAACTAAATCTCCTTGTCATTTTCTCCTGCACTCTGGGAAAGCATCTCAAAGATGCCTTTCACATCAGCAGGTGAATTTTCTACAACATCCTTTCTATTCTTTACTGACTTCATATGGATTTTAATTCTCTTGTTGCCTTTTCTTACAGTCTTTGAGTCAATGACCTTTTGCTCATTTACCTGTGACCTTTTGTTCCTCACACACAGAGGTTATGATTATTTGCAATCTTTTGAAAATGCCAAGCAGTGTTACTTTTTTCTTCTGGATCTGAAAGCAAATAATTTTTCACAAATATTTCCTTTCTCTGAGTCTCCCAACTACTTCTTTTATCCCATAGTCTTTGTTTGTAAACTCCAACTTGTTTTTTCTCTTAATTCATACACAAACAGGGAAGACCTTTCCAGTCTCAGTATGTCAATAGGACGTGTGGGTTGCCTTTACTCTTAACTTCTATGCATTGGGTAATGGTTCCATTCCTTTGATGCATTTGTGGTTGGAAAGTGGGTAAGGTGATGAGCATAGCTTCCAGTCCACATTTCAGCTTCTAACAGGCTTTTCCCTTATTGTGCCTCTTTCAACTCTGATGCTTATTGCCCTCCTCTCATCTCCTCTGCTACTAGAAGCCAGTGGCAGTAAGTGCAACTGTCCTTCCTATGTCTGTGGTCACCTACACTGATTAATGGGGGAGGATATGCTTTGTACCACGGCCAGTCGGCTCTTACTTCCTACCTAGTTGATTACTGGGCTTGTTCTGTCTCAATGTGAAAATAAAAAAAGACAGTGGGTAGACTGAGAAGTGGAGATGGGGGCCAAAGGGGTCAGAGGGTGCCGGTGGGGGTGAGGGGTTTCAAGGCAAGAGGCAAAACTCAGCAACAAAACTGCTTCCCTTACAGTGTAGCTCCTTGAATCAAGAGAATTGAAGGGCCAATTCTCTAGCTAGTAAAGGCACAAATCTCTGAGTCAGGACACAGTTGGTGGAGCAAGAACAATATACCTTAAAAAAAAAATCTTTCTCTGATTTGCTGTCTATCATGAAGGGAAACCTGAGTATTCCATAATGTGAAGTATAGATCTATTTTTCTCAGTCTAACTCCATTTGTCTTCAAGTTTTCAAGGCTTCTCACAATTTTGCATTATGTTTTCCGTCAATCTTTCATTATTTTAATGGGTTTTTATTCATTTCTGGTAAGGTCATGGGATATTAGTGAAAAGTCGTGAGGCATTTCACTGGAGGGCTGTAATATCCAATTTTTCTCTTATCCTCTTTCAACAAAGAACTCTGCAGATCCACAGAATATTCATGAATATGATTTTTTTTTTTTGCTTAACATCTGCTCCCATAGCTCTGTCAGTGAGGAATTCATCATTCCCAAAGCATTCCATATGCTTTTCCACTCTGCATTTACCCATGCAATTTCCCCTGGCACAAATCCTCTTCATTTTTTCGCCTCTAGTAGTTCAGGAACAGGATGTTTCTACCCTCCTCTTGTTTTGAGCCTGAGGACACTGTGACTCCATGTTTGTGAGTACAAACATTCTAATCAAAATCATGCCAACATTGATGAAATTTAATGAAGAACATATTTTCCTGAGCAAACTCAAAATCAATTTAATTTCTTGATATCCTTTTTCTGTATAATGCAGGTAAAATATTTCTAAGATATATTTTTAAATTTTTTACCTGCTTTCATTTTACTGAAATTATTTTCCATCTGGAAAATTCTTGTTCATGAAAATGTTACCATGGAGACATGTTTTAAAATTTGTCCCAATAAAAAAATCTTAGCTTTAACCTCTTACAAGGTGAGTTTACTTTTATGGCAATAATGTCAACCAATTTCTTGAGATGCAAATTTTGTGGCCCTAAATTTTGTCAATAGGTGATTCTTCTAATAGTTTTTAGTCAATAACAAATGTAGCAGATAGTAGTTGTGGCCCTCCCTATATTCCCTTGGCACTCACCCTTCTGAATACATACGTGCAACTCCCCACCTGAGGGCTTTCTCTCAGCCAGACACCCCAGGCCAGAAGTGCTGGGGAGTTAATGTGCCTGCAAGTAATGCTAAGCCAATGACAGATGGCAATCAGTACTCCAGCTTCCTAGTCCTCTGGTGGGGATGACTCGGGTATGTTCTACACGGTTTTCCCCCATACCCTGGGGAGGGCAGTGGAGTTGAACCCAGTCACCCCCAGTGAAAAACTGCTTGATGATACACCCTTTACTGGTTCATCCCTATCTTTGTCTTTTTTTTTTTCTTGTTCTCTTGAGCTTAGTTGCTCTGCAGCAAGTGGGATCTTCCTGGATCAGGGATTAAACTCTCCTGCATTGGCAGGCAGATTCTTTACCACTGAGCCACCAGGAAAGAACCCCCATCCCTGTCTTATTTCCCACCTCCCTAGTGATGCTTTCTGGAATGACCTCTTAGATCACATTCTAGTCTCAGATGGAGTCAGCTACCAGGGAGCCCAACATACGATTACAAATGTAATTGTATAAAGTTTTTGCCATTCTGTTTTATTGTGTTGATTATTTCTACAGAGCCTAAATTTTCTATGGTAGCTATTTTTTAAATTCTCAGAGATAAAGAATTTTAATGAGTTAAATGAGCCCTTAGATAAAAATGAGCCATTTTTTTTCATCTTAACAAATTTTACTAGGTGCTCTTCTATGTTGATTATTTCTACCAGTACTAGAATCCACTTGAATAGAAAACTGGGTGCATGATGGATTGGATCTCTGTGCATGCCTAGATCATAACCTCCTGCCTCGTGTGACCTCCTCAGATTTTTTGCATAATCTTTCTTTAAAATTCTTTTTCATATTCTCCCCCTAGAGAAATCCAAGTTAATCTTCATGACCAACTAGAAATGCCAATTTCTCCATAAACCTGATTCTCATCAATAGTAACTAACTTCCTGAGCTCCCACAGCATCCTGTTTTTCCCTCTACTTGGCACTTTTTCTTGCCTTAAGTGACTTTTGGGTGTCTATGTTTCCTCATTATATTGAGAGCAAAGGAGATCTTTTCTTTCACTCCTACTAGCACCCACATAGCAGGTATTCAATACAAGTGTGAATATATGTTTCCACTAGAGAAGATGGCACCCTACAAAGAAAATTCTCATATCCCAGATCTAAGGGGTATGTTAGTTAACTTTTGAATAGGATTTCTTTTGAATCTGTAATGTATACCATGCTTTTCTCAATATTTTTATCAGCTTGTCCTATCTCTCAAATATGTTTGATTCTTAATCATTTTGTTCCATCAGTATACTCTCCATCCCTTTGTTTTCTCTAAATTGTTTATTTGTTTTCCACATTTAATAAAATTTGATTATATGATTTTTAATAATAGCCAGTAATTAAAGATACCTAGTCATCATTTGAAATACTATACTCAAGTGTAACAAAGCATTGTTGATGAAGAATCCTTCAAAATCCATAATAAAACACCAAAATACCAGTGAAAAATGCATGAAAGACATGAACAGGAATTCATAGAACATTATGGCAAATAGACATGGGAAATATCACTCAACATTCACTGCAATCAAAGAAATAGTAATTAAAATACAATTTTCACCTATTATTGCTAATTTATTTATTTCTAAGTACAAGATGTGCTAATAGAGAAATTCATATTCACTGTTGATGTGAGTTTAATATTGTATAACTTTTCTGGAGCTTAGCCTGGCAATACTTGTCAAGGATTTTAGTTCATTTTTTAATTCCATCTTACAAAACTACATAAAGGAAACAATCAAAAGCATGGAATATATCAAATGAAAGAAATTTTTTAAATGTAGTATAGTGTCACAATAGGGGCATAGTTAGGTAAAGTATGTATAGCCGTATTACGGAACACTAAACAATCGCTACAAATATTTTCAAAGAAATTTTAATGACTTGTGCAATTGTTTTCAATAAAATTTTATGTGGAATACAGGATATAAAACTAATCTCACTCATCTCCATAATACTCTGATCCCTGAGACAGCTTTCTAATGACTCCTTATTTTCCTGGGTATGGTCACTTTGCTGTTTCTTTGCATGTCTGTAATTTTTCATTAGAAACATTATAGATAATGTTTTAGCAACCCTGGATTCTGTGTGGTTGTTTTGCTCGTTTTAAAATTTGTGGGGGTTTTTTTTGGTTTTTTTTTTTTTTTGATTTGTTGTGTGTTTAGCGACTTGCCAGGAGGAATTCTATGGAGGCCATTCCCCACTCGCCACCCCTACCCATGTACAGCCACTGATGGCTCAGCTCAGTTTCTTCCTTTTTAATTCTTGTTTTTAAGCTTGGATTCCCAGGGATCACCTGAGTCGACACAGCTTTGTGGTTAACCAATGACTGCTCAGAAGTTACACTTAAACACCTTAAGCCAGTAAGGCTTCTGCTCTTTGCTGAGCAATCTGTGTGTGGCCTGAGGAATGCATTCAAAGTTTGAGCAGTTTCCAAGTCTGCTGCAGTTTTAACTTTCTGCGTTTACAAGGTCTCACATCCAGCCAGGGACAAGTAGCTTCATAGGGCCTTCTTAGGGCTCCCCTTAGGTACACATGGCCCTGTCCACGAGCACAGCTTCCTGGAGCACCAGGAGCTATCTAATTCCCAAGATCTCCTGGCCTGTCCACTGTCTATTGCTAAACCTGATCACTACAGAGACCTCAGGCGAGCTGCAGAGTTAGCCACAATGACATGTGGGATTCTCCACACTCCATTCCAAAGGAAGGCAGGCCCCCTCTGATGACTCTGGTAGAATTTTCATGCCACAGAGTCCAGGACAGGGAGTTGGAATGGAAACAGCCTCAGGCTAAAACATCAGATTCCCACCATTCTTACTCAAGTTCAGCACATTTTCTCAAATAAATGCTTCTCAAGTTGTTGTATGCCTTTGGTCAGTTTCCAGAGTCTTTACATTTTTTTGGACAAGTTTGTTCCCTTTTTAAAATTTATTCATTTGTTTAGGCCACACCACACGGCTTGAGGGATCTTAATTCCCCAACCAGGGATAGAACCCGTGCCCCTACATTGGAAGTAGAGTCCTAACCACTGGACCTTCAGGGAAGTCTCAAGTTTGTTCACTTTTATCATTGCTTTTTAGGGAGGGGATTTGCTGAGCTCCTTTCTTGGCCATTCTGGAAGTCCTGCTCCTTAAATCATACAAGTTGTACAAATTAATTATACAAACTTATCTTACTACTGGGGGGAGAAGGTGGGACCTTCCTTGGGATGTGTAATCTCCAGGGTAATGTCATCTTGGCAAGATGTTGACTTCAAGCCTGGAATCTAACTGGAGCTGCAGAAGTCCTACTTTGTAGATCAGAGTGCCTGAATCAGTGGTCCTTTGTGTTTGTTTTCTTTGTTACTCATTAGCCAGGCTTTTCCAAGAGCAATCATGGATCATATATATTCCATGAAAAAAAGAGCTCAGTGGTCAAATGTTTGATTTACACCTAGCTAAACCAAATAAAAATGAATTAATATCAGGACTTCTCAGAGATGTTTATATTTGCTGTTTGAGATTCTCGAGAGACGAAATGTAGTGTTTCCTAAGATTATTGTGACCACTGAACACGTGCCCCATCCTCCACCCAGAGCATTTCAAATTAATGATCTACAAAACACCCCTTGGTCTTGTTTTATTTAAAATTTTCAACCTGGGTCAGAAATATTGGATATTAAGGGAAGAACTATCTGTTAACAATTGTATAGCTGTATGCATCAACCTTTTAGACACAGGAGCAGTGGTAGTGGAAACTGAATGGAGGGAAATTCCTCAGGGAGGTCAGTTTTGGCAGACAATCAAGCTCTCTAATAAAACTGCCCCTCCTCACCAGGAGTATTTCATTGGTGACCTTCCAAGTTTCTGGGTTCTATTTTTATTAAGGAAGACTTACCCTGTGCCAGACATTATCAGATTCTTGGAAAATATAAAAAGACAGAATCTTTCCTCAATGAGTACAGTTAAAGAAGACAGTCATAATCAAGTGTCAGAGAAGGTAGGATCTAGGTATCCATAGGGGACAGTTCAAAAAGATGACAAAGGCCATGATGCTTGGGCTGGTCCTTGAAGACCAAGAAAGGGTTAGCCAGGAAGGGAAGATGCAAAGAGCATGTGTGAAGGCAAACAGGCTGGAGAAAACATGACATATTCAGGGAACTCCCAGCATCGTGCATAGCTGGAGAATTCGGCACAAGAGAGACTGACCAGGTCAGAAGGGCATGCTAGGGAGTCTGGATCATATGCTCATGGTGAAGGGGGATTATTAAATGCTGCTGAATCTCAGGACCAGATTAACCTTTTGAAAGCTCCCTCTGGCAGCAGAGTAGAAAATGGATTGTGGAGGTAGAAGATCGGAGAGAAAGCTCCAGGAGGACAGTATGGACAGAGAGGTGAGGGCAGTGATAAGAGTAGATGAACTAAGATGTTGGGGAGAAGTGGGAGAGAGGCAAGGGTAGACAATTCCAGGTTTCTGACTTGGAACGATCCCAGGCAGTGATAGAGCCACATAATACTGGGAATACAGGACAAGGGTCAAGTTTGGGGGGGGAAGATAATGCATTCAGGTTTGCACTTGTTCAGTTTGAAATTCCTATAAAACATGTAAGACATGTTCATGAGATAGTTGGAGATGTTTCTCAGTTGAGAAATACAGATTCACAAGATATTAGAATAAAAGTGGTACGTGAAGCCATAGCTGTGGGTGAAACTGGACAGGCAGTAGACTTGAGAAAAAAGCAGAGACAAAAACCTTGGGAAACTATATTATCTCCCTCTTCTGAATGTCTACAGCATCTTTCTATAACTCAGGTAGAATTAGTCACATGCTACAATAAACATTTAGCTCAGTGCCTATAATGTACAAAAAGTATCACGCTAGATATGAGGGTACAAAAAGGAATAAAAGACGGTCCCTTCATCCAAGGAGATTATGATCTAATTGTGGAAGGAATTATACCCAACTAGTATGCAAAAATGAAATAAGAGCTATAAATGTGTTTAAGTACAGAAGAGGCAATTAATTCAATGGAAGAAGTAACACAAGTTTCAGGAGGAGAGAAGAGCATTTGAGTTGGGCTTTGCAAAATAAATGGATTTTGTAAGCAGGGAAGGGGAAAGAAGGCAAGTGATTTGAAGCTAGAAATTAACATACAAAGATCACAACAGAAAGGAGTGCAGGAAGTGGTAAGAAAAGAGGCTAGAAAGGTGGCTTGAGGCCAAGATCCAGGGAATCCTGCCATTCTTAGGAGTCCGTTTTAAAGCACACACATGCCTAAAAATACCCAAGTGCTTATGTTGTAGCAGATTCATTTCTGCTGGGTCTCCTAATTTCAGAAATGCCTTTAAGAACAATGAATCAAAAATGCTAAAGAAAATAAAAAATCACCAAACTAAAGCTTGAGGGCTTATAAATGCTATTTATTAGTTCTCTATTTCCATTCTGCAAAACTCTGCTAGTGGAACTTTAATTACTTGGCTTCATTATAAAATTTCCATTGCATGTAAGTGTAAATAATTTCACTCAAATGCTCTCATTTCAATCTGTGGCTGAAAGCATCAGTAGAAATGACATTTTTGTGGCACTTCCTTGGCAGGTTGAAGGAAAATAAAATGTATACTGTTAATCAAGTCATGAGTGACTTTGAAAGTGATAGATTATATCAAGATAGTAAATAATAAGAGATGGAAGTATATTTTAAAGATTGAAAATATTTTATTTAAACTTTTCTTCATAAACACTTTTAACATTTTTTTCAATTTAAAAACAGAATGGATAGCATAAACATGTTTTGAATAGATTATATTCACGGCATGGGAAAAATTACCTGACAGAAATGTAAAGGCTTTCAAAATAGGTATAAAAGGCAAACCTTAAATTAGTCTAAGATTTTTAAATCAGTCCTAGGATTACTTGACTACTGGCCCAAAATGTACCTAAAGGTCAAAATATTTCTTCTATAGACAAAGTATGCCCAAGAGGTATAGGGCATAACACAAGTTAGGTAGAAAATAACCTCTCTGATCACCTCACTGGAACATTCTTTTGGAAAGCAAACACCTAATCCTTACTGATATACTGATTAATAAGGTTCTTAATGTAGTTGTTCCCAAAGATGTAAAATGAAAATCCAATATTAAGGGGGAACAAAGCTGATGGCATTCTCTCAATGTTACTCATGTAATATTGAAGTTATACTGGTATACTGAAAGGATACGACTTTCATGAGTTTACCTATTCCAATCTATGTCTATGGAATATTTGACTTTATAAATTCTTGATAAACTAATTTTTCAGGACTTTCATTTTTAAGATATATCTCTTTTTAGAAGATACTTATTCCCAAACCAACTCTAATCTGATAGAACGTATGATCCCTAAAAATGTTCAGAGTACAAATAAAATAAAAAATGTGTAATAGGCAAAGAGGAAAAATGGCACTAGCAGTTTTACTGCCATATAGCCCTCATTTATATCTAATTTACACTATTATCTATATTGTGTTTTACTTCACTCTAAAACTTTAAATTATGTATTCTCAAAAGAGCTAGTCTTTTCTGAGATAGCTTATAAACTGAAATAACAATTTATATTATAAACTGAAATGTTATGACCTACAACCACATATACATATATAAAAATAGTCCCACTGAACATTTGACATGTTTAGATTATGCAGCTCAAATAATTTGTTATAAAATATCTTAAAGCTTAGTTTCATGTAATTAAGACACAACTCTCCATTTTTTACCACTTCTCCCCACACAAATGTGTGTCCTTTACTATAACTCGAGCAGGCTTCCCAGAATGAGGTGTCCAAAGGTGCTGCTTCAGAAAAGATAAGTGAAGGGCTCAGTCAATATTTCACAAATTATAGTAACACTCACACAGAGTAATGAGGACACAGAAAGCTGTCTCAAGAAATGCTAATAATTCTATTAATTAAGCCTTGCTTTTTAAAAACCAGTAGTATTTCTTCCAATACAAAACCTTCAATGTGAGAATCTTGAATTTTACGAAAAGGTTGTAGTGCAAGGATTTTCTTTAAGCAGACTAAAATAAAAACTTGGAAGGTCAAAGACATGGAAGAGAACAAACATTTCTAAGATGCAATTAATAAAGATCAGCTATTTCTGTAAAGTCTGGCATTTAAAATGTAAAGTGAAAATTAACACACAAAGATCACGACGTGTTACACTGTAGTTTTAAATCTTACTGAATTAAAAAAAAACTATTTTGAGCACATACAATGTATATAAACAAAAATGGTTCCAAATGAAGCACACAAAAAATAAACTTGAAAAAAATTCTATGAAAAAATTTTCCATAGTCTAGTATAACAAAAATAAATCTCTTTCAGCAATTAAACCATAATTTTAAAAGGGAATGTACGTTAATCATGGATTTAAAATAACCTAAGTCAGCACTACAAATAAACAGAAGAGTTTTCTCATACATTCAGAACCCAAGCAGTAACAACTATTCTTAAAGCTTAAAACTGATTACAGCTAACATCAGTTCAGACATGACTCACGTGTGAAGCTGAACCCAGAATTAGTTCAAGTTAAGATTTCACAAATTTTCCAAAACATGAACTTTCATCTTGGCCTTGTGCTTTTACAGTGAAGACCAAGAATATTCAATTGTTTGCTCCATCTTACTTTAACTAGGGCTATGAAGTCATATCTAAGCAATTAAAGAGAACCACCACGGGAGTGTAAAAGCCTGATGGGGTACCCTGTCTCAGTCTTTTTCAGCAAAAGACAACAATGAGGAAAATAATGAAGACATTATTGTTATTTTCTTTAAAGCATGATAGCACACATATAAAACACTACACCAACTAATACATTAGAAAAAGAATCAGATGGCTCACCTAATTCCTAGTTTTTAAAAGTAAAATAATTAAACATGATTTTTCAGATGTATAAAAAGACTTTTACCCATATAACCATGGGAAACAAGATATCAAATTTAATTTTTAGAAGTTAAAAATAAATGACAGGGCCAGTTAATAAAAATCTGTCTCATATACGAAGAATATTAACCTGATTTCTAAAACCAATCCCAATGTTTTGCTTTAAAAAAAACAAAACTACTTCTGTACCTGACTGTTTCTTAAACTCAAATGCCTCAAGCTGTGGAGTTTCAAAATCAGGTTTTTTTCAGTTGTCTATTTTAATCACAAAAATGAAACAAGTCTTCACATTTCCATGATTTCGTGCTTCCATTTTATGTTCAGTGGTGGCAGCAGCAAAAAAAAAAAAAAAGAAAGAAAGAAAAAAAAAGTGAAACTCGAAACTTTTTACAACAGCCGTACAGAAGGCATTGCAATATTGCACCAACATCTAAGATCTGGCAAGTTTTGCCAGCGTAGATCTAGTATCAGATATAGACTCTACTCAGGATAAAATGGCATCAATTTGACTGATCCACTCCCTGGTTATTCTTGCTTAATTTTGACAACTATATGTTTTTCCTTTGAGTTGAAAGAGTCAAAAGGTGCGACTAATCCTAAAACGATTTCGTTTTTGTTTTCTTTTCTAAAACATAATTTTGAACAGTTATTTTTGATCCACTCTGAACTTGGAGGTTACTATCCTTCATCCTAAAATATGATTTCGTTTTTGTTTTCTAAAACATGATTTTGAAGTTATTCTTGATCCACTCTGAACTTAGAGGTTACTATCCTTCATCCTAAAACATGGTTTCGTTTTTTTTTTTTCTTCTAAAACATGATTTTGAACAGTTATTCTTGATCCACTCTGAACTTGGAGGTTATTATCCTTCATGCTAGTAGCTTTCAGTAAATAAAACAAAAGCTGAGGGCTTACATCCCCAGTGCCGCTAAATATTTTGTACTAAATAAACAAGAAGATATGACCAGTTAAGATTATAATTCTATTCCTTACCTCTCAGTCAAAACTGATGGACTGAAGATAGGCTACTCTGATATGAAACGAGGACTCCAGTTATTATCTTTCTAAAAATGTTAATACATGAAAAGACGTTACATCTAAAATACAACACGTATGGCAAACCGTGTGTGCAAGTGCACTAGCTTAAAAATATAGAATCCTAACCACGCATAAAAGGGGATGTGCCTTATATATTCATAAGATGTAAGCAAGTATGGATATGCTTTCACTAACACAATGCAGATAAGAGAAGGCAGCTTAGAAATAGTGTTCTGAATATAAAAAAGTTAATCTTGTAGAAAATTTATACTTTTGCGTTTTCAGCAAAAAGCCATGCAAAAAGGTCAAGAGTTTCAAACTTAATAAAATCAAAAAGTCTAACAGACTGAAATACACTGAAATAAATGTTCAAAAAGATTTCAGCTAGAGATAGGAACTGAAATTACATCCAGTGACACTTATCAAGTCTTCTCTTAGAAGATGCATGACTCCTACACTGACATTTAAAAGAAATGTTTAAAGCATAACATCAGCTTCCCAGATAAGTGAATTGTTCTATTAAACTGCTTCTGGAAGTAGTTTCAAGAGCTAGCGCTTACAACTGACTTATTGCATGAGTTTGAGGCCACTAAAAAGAAAAAAAAAAGGATGCTAGCACAGAATGAAAACATTTTTACGATATTAGACCAATGGCTTTGATGGTAAAACTGGTGAGGTTTTTCTTATGTTTTTTAATTAACTACTTTGTCGCAAATGGATTTTGTTTGGCTTTTTTGAAGGGAGAAAGATGTCATCAGTTGCAACGTCTGACCTCATCCAGAATATATTCTGGAAAATGCAGGTTGCATACTTGTAAACCATCCAGCTTGCAGGGCATCCGCGGGTACTCATCTTCCTTCCATTTGTTTTCATCTGGATCAAAGGTGAGAATAGAATCACTGTAATGACCATTGTAGCAAAGGCCTCCAAGAACCATTATTTGTCTGTCCAGCACAGTCACACCATGGCCACTTCTACCAATTGGCATGGATGCCAAGATGGTCCACTGATCAGTCTCTGGGTTGTACACTTCTGTGGAAGGGCATCCCTGAGACTCGAAAGAGGCTCTCAAGATCACACAGACACCACCGAAGACATAAAGCTTGCCATTGTATGAAATCATCTTGTGAAAGCATCTGGCATAATTCATTTTGCTCTTATTCTCCCAACAGTTGGTAACTACTTGCGTTCTCCTGGTCCGCTGTTCTATGGTCCCCTCTTTACTGGGGTCAAACACACATACTTGCTTGGAGGTGGAAGATGAGGTGATTCCACCAGTGATAAACAACTTGTTATTGAGCACTGTCCCCTCATGTCCATATTTGTTAACTGGATAAGGATCCACAAATTCCCATTTATCATTGGTGATGTCATATCTCTCAGTTGAATAGAAAGTCTCATCTCTGGTTCTGCCTGCTACAGCGTAAATAAACTTTCCAATAACACCAACTGCGAATTCTGATCGTGGCACAGACATGTCTGCCATTCGGAGCCAAGAGTTTTGTCTTGGGTCATATCTAAACACTTTGGAAGAAGCATGGAATTCACCATCTGGGCCCAGCTCTTCCCCGCCCAACAAGAACACGAAGTTATTGACGATAGCAAGGCAGTCTGGACGCAGAGGTACTTGTGGGCCCTCTAGTTCCCACCAGACTCTTGGTTTCTTTAAGAGAAGTATTTTACTGTTAACCATGCTATGTCCAATCATGCCTCGGAATACTGTAGTTTGGGGTTTGGCAGAGCGGATGCGGCTTGATTTCATATCCAACAGAGGCTGCTGGTGAATGTTCTGAAAGTAATTCAATGCTTGGTCAACTTCATAGCGCAGCTGTCGAGAGTATCTGTAAAATTCTGATGTCTTAACCTAAGAATACAAGTAGAAGAATTTAACCAAAAAAAAAAGAAAGAAAAGAAAAGAGAAAAGAACAGCAATGGCAAAATATCAAAGCCCAGTAAGATTAGCTTATGATTTTAAGCTACTTTCCTAAAACTGATTTCTTGTTAAGATCATATATTCTTTTTATTTTTAACAAATCTCTTATATTTGTTTTTGCAATTTGTATTTGTAGTAATTAATGCACATTCCCAATCTTTTTCAAGTAAACAAGTTATTATCTAAGCACAAGCTAAATTCCTCTAACAAAATGTTATTAGTTACCTATGTCAGGCCCTGGGCTACAAGTGGTGGCTATAGAAGGACAAACAGAAGTTTCACAGCAGAGGAAACCTTGGCCATGGTTTTCTTAACCATAAGGAACACTTTAAGAACAACCATGACTGAATAATCTCAGGAATTAAGTTAGTGAGTTGGTAAAAATTAAAAGATATAAAAAAATTCTCAGTTGGTTTTTGACACAAAATCTTGGTCCAGTATCATCAACTCCTACAGTAATAGTTCAGTTGACAACAAAAGATCAAACTTTTTCCTTTGTTTTTGGAGTTGGAACTACCTAATTATGATTGCTAAGACCTTATGAAACTTTTAAGTATTATGCTAACTACTGTGGGGAGATTTTTTTAAAAAGCAGAAGATGTGGTCCATTCACTCAAAGAACTTAGAATATATTTGGGGGAATTAAAACAAATATACATCTACCAGTTTTAAGTAAATGAGGCAATTGACAGTTAAGTATGAAGTTGTATAGCACATATGTGAGTGCTATAGAACTTTAGATAAAGAAAATATCAAACTGGTCCAAAACATTCAGGGGATATTTTGTGAAAGAGGTAGGAAGTTGGAAACCAAGCAGAAAGAGCCTGTATCATAATGACAAGGATGAGATAAGAGGGTTAGGATTTGGATGGTTACCATTGAGATGGGAGAATCAGACAGTGAGGAGATAAAATTGACAGAAGTGTGTGGCTGATCTGAAGTATAGATAAGATGAAGAAATGAGGACTCAATTGTGATTTGAGGATTTAGAACTAGGTGATAGGGACAGTGGTATTGATAAGGGAAACAAGGAAGCTGGTTTGGGAAAGGCATTCAACTTCACTGGTGATGAATGTGAATTGCTAGTAGGATGCTGAGGTGGAAATGTCTAGGAGCCTGTTGGAAATCTGGATGACAGCTTTGGAGGGAGTCAAAACCAGGCATATGTATTTATGAACTTGCTTTCCTTCTTTGCATCTCTCCTTTCTCTTCCCTTCTATCTTTCTCATTCACTCCCCACCGTAGTCCAAAAAAGTTATCTGAAACAGAAAGCAATACAGATGTTTACTTGAAGTATTTTGATAACTGTATTTCAATATAGTTGGTTTCCTTTGTAACCCTAAGCATTTTATTTCATGTACTTAAAATCACTATTCTGGGGTGGGGGGGGTCCTTCTATGGGTCTTGCCAGACTAGCCAAGGGGTAAATGGCACAAAAAAGATCGAGAACTCCATGTCTTTGTAAAGCAGAGAAAACTGACATTATTGCTGCAACGGGTGCTTTATGTGTGCATCTCATGTTAAATTATTCCTCCTCTGAGAGAATGGTAACCAGTCTCCTAGTGAGAAAACTGAGGCTTAGAATGTTAAGTGACCTGCCCAAATTATTTACATGACTAAAACTAGTAGAGCTGGGAGCTGAACCTTCAACAAGGACAGTCTTATTTAAGGCTCAATTTCTAGTATAACACTGCTTCCATCACTCTTTGGAAAACTCTTTAAATGACACACATATTAATAAAAAAAAAACACTTAACATGTTTCACTGAATTAGCCTAATGATCCCTCTAAGAGAAAAGATAGTAAATAATAATGGTAAACAATTTCAGTAAAGAAAAAAATGATTAAGATCTGCAGTCTTATCCTCTACTACTTTTGCTTCACATATAAACAGTTAAAACAGACTATCTGTTACCATGGAATGATCACAATATATTTTCTAAAAGGCAATAGTACTCTTGTATCCAAACTAAATAAAATTTTGTGTATGTTTGCTTGTGTCAATAGTCATTATTTCTGGTATTCCAGATTTTTGCATTCTTTTTCATGTGTCACATTTACAGAGTCTTGTCATTCAAACAATGGGTTTCCTAAAACCATCATAAATGTCTGATTAGTAAAAAAGAGACATCTTTTCAACTCTTCATTTTCCATTCATTTCTTCTATGAACTAATAGTGTGCCTCACCCATTTTTCTCATCTTTTTCTTATTGATTTCTAAGAGCTAAAAGGCAATATCCTGGAAATCAACAAGAAACATAAACCTCAAATTAAATATTTAAGTACCTACTGTGCATAGCCAGCAGACTGACAGTTACACAGGTTTTAAAGTAATAGAATCAGCATAGTAATTAAGAACCGCATCAAATAGCCCAGTACGGTGATTAAGAATTTGATTTAGGAAATATCTGACTTTCCCGCTCACAAGCTGTGTGATTTTGGGCAAGTGACTCAACATTCTTAAGCCTATTTCCTCATCTGTATTATTGGGACAACAATATCACCTAAGCCTCATAACCCTAAGGTAGGAGATGGGCAAGATAATCCTATGTGGAAAGTACTTAGTATGGTGCCTGTCATGTGGCTGTGTAGAAAACATTACAGCTGCTGCTATTAGCTATTATTACTGACCAGGGGACATCTGTTTAAGTATCACTCAGTTTACCTTAGTGTATCTGATGATGTGCTTTCGGTTTGTGTAAAAATTCAGTCTTCCAGAAACTGGAGGAGAAATTAGAAAAACTGGTACTTTGTACCTAATCTTCACCAGGAAAGCATGACTGGTGACACGCAAGTAGGAGGAAGCTTTAAAGGAAGCAGCCGTATTGTCTGGAGATCAAGAAAGAAAAGGAAGGGGAATGCTGCCCATATTGGATAGTCAGATTTCAAGATTTTCAAAGGAAAATTAGGATCAATTCCAAGATCAGAAACTGTAAAGAAGCTTGAGAAAGCTTGGAGGCTCTCAAAAGTATAATGCTGACTGCATAACTGCAAAACACACTGATGAGGGGAAGAAAAGGGGAAAGCATCTAAAAAATCTGATGTGCTACACAGAGAGCACTGGAATTCAGATGTTAAAAAACCATTTACAACAGATGGTGAAAAAAAAACAGGCATATAAACCAAGTATTATGAAGAATGAAATGGAGCTGTAAGAATATTGTGAACAAAGCTAAAGCCTAAGGATGAATTGTGACTTTACAAAGTGCCAGATAGTGAATAAATGGCATTTTAGAGGCTAAAGTAAAAAAAAAAAAAGTAGAGGAAAAAGTGAATCCCCCCCTGGGTGACATGGTTAATGTAATATTTGCAAAGATAAAGAGAAACAGCCTCCTATCTTATTTCCATTCTTGGCTAAGAATATTATATTCTTTCCAATCTGAAGATCAAACATAATGACTAAGAAGAAACTTAAATCCAAGATGGCCGAGAAAAAAAGAAAAACCAGCTAGATATTCTCACTGAGTTCAAGTCATTTGATCTCGCAGATCACATCCTGGGATCCTAGGAGGCTTCGCAGATAAGGCTGCTTAATTGCTTTCTGTAATCTGTGTGGAATCATGAAAAATGGGAGAGGACCAGAAACCAGACAGATTTCCCAACTACAGACTGGTTAGCTAGAGGCTGATCCTGAACTGTGAAAAACTGTTAGCACTTGCATGTAAGAAAGCACTACAAACCAAGAGGCAACACAGACTCACCAAGTAATGCCAAGACTGACCATTTCTGATTTAATTTTTGATGCTGTAACAACACTGATAGAGAATGAGAGAACTTATGACTTTGGCAAAGTAATCAACAAAGCCTAATCATAAAGAAAACTGAAACACTAGGGACCCATGAAACACCTGAAGTTCCAACAATGACTATGTTAATGCATTTGGGGTGGGAGGTGGGAAGTCCACAGCTTTTATCAAATGCTCCAGGGATCCACAAACTTCAAACGTAAAGCTTTTAACTGACTCTACCCTCACTACGAACCAAAAATGTGATATGACAGTCTTCAGAACTAATAAAATTGTGGACCAAATTAAAAGAACAGACAACCCCACCCTCTCTGTTCAGGTGAAACCACAACTAAGACAGTGCTCAATTCCACCACTGTACTTTAGATGACAAAGTGGATCATGTCCAGAAGACAGCAAAGGGATCCAAATCATAGGAAGAGTGGTCAGACTAGGGATGTTTCAATTGAAGAGAAGATGCAGGAGAAAGATGACACCTGTTTTCAAGACCAGTAAGTAGAAGCTAAAAGAAATATTTTAGGCCAATATATGGAAAAGCTTTGTAATCAGGACTGACAACTTAATGGATGTTCACTGCATTATTATTTGTAAGAGCACAAAAACTGGGCATAACTCACATATCAATATGAAACTGGTTGAACAAATTCTGGTATGTAACATATGCAATCAAAAAGAATGAGATTAATCCATATGCAGTAACACAGACATTTAAAATGTCAAATGACAAAACCTGCAGAGCTGTATACATAATATTCTCAAAAAATAAAAATGGACTCAGTCGGTAATCTATGCAGGTGGAAAATGTACTTAATATGTGTACAACATATAGTTACTAATGAGCTCGTGAGGGACTTGGCTTTTCACAGGGGCTCTAGTAAAAAGGGTACAGGTGCATGTTCCCAAAGTCAAGAGCAGTATATCTCTGAGTCTAAGCATACTGCCACTGAAGGAACTTCAGGTGTGACCACCTATCCAGTGTCTCACAAGGACTAGGCACCATGGCCTGTAACGGCATTCCACCTTCCAACTCCAGGTTCTTGCAGATCACATCGAACAGGACCAGCTTAATGGCTTCCTACAATCTATTTCCTAGTCGTTCTTTGTTTATACCCAATCTTCTGGCCCCTTTGTCCTCTCCCTATTCATTCTATTGTGCTCCTTTGATATCTGGGTTCCAATGGATTTACAAGCATCACTTCAGCACTATGTTGAAGTCCCAGTCAAAGCTACACCTTTACCCAATTTGTTCTACCTCTAAGTCCACATAATGGAAGTTGTGCCTTTTCAGATAGCTGTTATACCATAAGAGATCTTCTAACCAAAGAAGTTTAGCTCATACTTCTCTCTGCCAAGGCTAGAAGTTCTAAATCTACCTTGCCCTTTTCTCCGGGCTACTTATTGCTGCAATTTTACTCTAAAACCACACAAAATCCACAAGTATAACTAGCTTCTCCTTTCATGGTAGAAACAGGAAATTAATGCCTCTCTGATAATCCTAGACAAAGTAATTACAGATACTCTGCTTTAGAACAGAAAGCGTATGGCCGAAACCTTCTCTGCGAATGCAATCACTTAAAACGCATTAAGGGGACTATCCAAAAAGAAATGTGTGGCTCACCTTTTCACAGAGAAAGCATTTCTCTCATCATTGCTGCTGCTACTGCTAAGTCACTTCAGTCGTGTCCGACTCTGTGCGACCCCACAGACGGCAGCCCACCAGGTTCCTCCATCCCTGAGATTCTCCAGGCAAGAACACTGGAGTGGGTTGCCATTTCCTTCTCCAATGCATGAAAGTGAAAAGTGAAAGCGAAGTCGCTCAGTCATGTCCAACCCCTAGCCTCCCCATGGACTGCAGCCCACCAGGCTCCTCCGTCCATTGGGATTTTCCAGGCAAGAGTACTGGAGTGGGGTGCCATTGCCTTCTCTGTCTCTCATCACTGGCTCCTCATATAACAGTTTTCCTATCTGTATATAAGGTGCTCTCAAAAGAAAGAATATGGGAAGGATGACACTTATTTCATGTTCTGAACTACTTTCCTTATCCTTTCTAGGATTTAAAAAGCTGTCTTATTTTGAAACTTGGAAAGAATATATTATCACTTTTCATGCTTTGATACTTTAAAAACTGTATTATGAAAAGCATTTTGAAGTGAAAGTATTTATTACCTCTTAAAAACAGTGATCTAAAAATTTTAAAATTGGCCATTCCCTCCTCTAATAATCTTTTAGTTTAATGTAATTGTGTGCATCCACATAGAGAAAATGTGAGAAATTAATAATTTTGAATGTGATTCCTAGGAATATATTTATTAAGTCAAAGAATTATTAGCTAGCCATTACCACTGGGTAAAAATGCCATGATTCTCCCCTGTCAAAATGTTACATAACCTACTTATTAAATTTTTAACTTTTAAAGGTAATCTGTTTATACTATTCTTAATTTTCAAAGAATTAAAATTAAACAGGCAATACAATTAAAACAGGCATTTCCATAGAGCTTACTACTTTTTTTGATTAAAAATCTACAATTTAAAAATATCTACTAAAAATGGGTAGTCTAAAAAATTATTTTATGTTTTCAGCCAACTAATTCAAGGTGTTATCAGCTGTTTCACTTTCTGAAAGGATTTTTTAAATGCCCAATACACTTATACTAAACCAAAACAAAATGCCTTTTATTAGTTTATCCTATTGTGGGGAGGTAGAAGGGGTGGGGACTGAGGGTTAGAATAATCTCTGAACTCAAGATACCAGGTCTAAAACTTGACACTGTGCATAGGCCACTGTGTGACCATGGACAAGCCTCCAGTTTAGGTATTTTCCCATTATAAAAAGGAGTACGCTGCATGAACAGACATCTCTCCGGCCCTTCCCACATCCACAACTGCTAACCTAATTTTTGGAATGATGAGTATAAGGTGTCATGTGGAAGGAAGATTGAGTCCTGGCTGTCAGTTTTATCATCCTTCCTACATGATCCAATATTCTCAAATACCCAGAAATAAAGCAGTCACTGTCATGGAACTTTAGTGGGAAAACAAATTATGTCTTTGGGAACCACAGCTACATTTGATATTGATTTTTATATTCAGTAAAATGTGGAAATCTTTATGTTATACTGCAAAAGCACCTATCCTGATATCAGAAGTCTACTTACATAAAATCATGCTCAGAACTGAAGTTGATCCTGATTTATGTGAAACAAAATCATCACAGAAAAGCTAGTTGCAAAAGGCCTTTAATTAATCCCTTTGTCCTGAAAAACTGAATAATGACCAGGGATAAGGCTATTTTAAAAATATCAGTTCCTGCTAAGCACAAATCCTCTTAGTAATACTGTAATTGCTGTCAAATGCCAAACGGTAAAGGCAAATTTTAAAAAGGATTTACCCATCCTGTCTTCTCCAAGCAGGCAAGAGTCTAAAATATTGACAGAGCTTCGGAAGGCAAGCGACCAGGGCAAATGGGAGCAAGGGAGAGGACTCCCTGAGGACAATATTCTAATAAGAGTTTCAGCACAATCTGGTGAGTCCTCTTATCTGCTCAATTTTTCTATTCAGTGAAAAATGTTTAAGTCAAAAATAAATGTGTTTCAGATGTAGAAAACAAATTATGGTTACCAAGAGGGTAGATGGGCAATAAACTGGGACACTGGGATTGACATATACACACTATAGCACAGGGAACTCTGCTCAATACTCTATAATGACCTATATGGGAAAACAATCTAAAAAGGAGTGGATACATGAATATGTATAACTGATTCATTTTGCTATACAGCAGAAACTAATACAACACTGTAAATCAACTATACTCCAAAAAAATTAATTATAAATAAATGTGCTCACAGGACTCCCTGGTGGTCCAGTTGTGAGGACTTGGAGCTTTCGCTGCCAAGGGCCTAGGATCAATCCCTAGTCAGGGAACTAAGATCACACAAGCCCCACTGTGCGGCCAAATAAATAAATAAATGTGCTTAGAAAGTTTAATTTCCTTCCAATTTTGATGCAATAGTAATAGAACACCACTAGAAATTAGAGTATACAAGCCTAAAGGTAGAAAATTTTCAAAGACTTAAGAACATCTTATCATTTGCTTATACTAATATTTAGAGAATACAACTAAGTTCTAGAATTCACAACTTTTTTTTACACACTTTTTTCCTATTTATGGAAATACTCTCAACTATGTAAATATCTTATTTATAAATATGGAAGAGCAGAAGGAAAGTCAAAAGTTTAATCCTAAAACTAACTTCTGAATGAGCAAGGCTTACCTATGACACAGAACATTTTCCAGGAAAATACTGAGGAGAAAGTATGCTTAACCCATTGACCTAGTTTCAAACAAAAACCTGCTAATCTCGTGCTTTCACTCCAAGGGTCAAGTGAGCTGATTGTTGACTTAATTTCAAGTTTATAGCTATGTAAGTCCTGTTAATATATGAAGGGGATTTTAAACTTTTTAAAAAACTCAAGATTAGAAATTCTAATCAAAGTTCACATTTGAAATCCAGGTTATTATCTTTTTAAAATATTTTTACTGTCAAATACAGCACTGCTTGTTTCTTCTAAAACTGTGAGGGTTACAGGGAAATTTGTTTTTCCTCTAGGTTTGTCTGATTTGTAGCTTAACTCATAAGAAGTAATTACTTTTTTTGAATTTTGGGGCAAACTGTGGTAACACTAGTTATTGGTTTGGTTTCTGGACAGAAATTTTGGATTGGTCAAGTGTGAGATTAGTCAAAACATGTTACAGTGCCTAAATGAAAAG
The DNA here is from genome assembly GCA_024291935.2 of Okapia johnstoni. Taxonomy (NCBI): domain Eukaryota; kingdom Metazoa; phylum Chordata; class Mammalia; order Artiodactyla; family Giraffidae; genus Okapia; species Okapia johnstoni. Next base: position 18,933,339 of record CM044305.1, read on the forward strand.
AATTCTGAAGGGTGCACACCACCTACATTTTTATAGATGTGTCCTTGCTAAAAGCAAATGGAATAAAGCAGAATTAAACTATACCAAGTGTGTTGTGCCTCAATTAACCAGAATATCACACCACCCAAGCATGACACATTAATAAGTTTCCTTATGTGTCACAGTCCATTGTTAATGCTATATAAACCAACTACGCTGATAGAGAAATATTTGGAAGATTATCAGTGCTTTGTGAAGACCAGTTCTGAGAGCTATCATGTTCTTAGGAAGGTACTATAAGGGTCTTAGTAAGGTAAACTTGTAATACTTAAATTCTATCAGTTTCAAGGTGAGTCCAGGACACCTTATCCCCATTTTATACTGTAGCTTTTAAAGTCACACATTCTGCTCAAGTATAAGACATTTTTAAAAAAGTGCTAGCCTTTCCAAGCATAAAATTTCACTCTGATCCTAGGATTAATATTCACTAGTAATGAATTTATCTTTTAATGGACTATCAAAATTATCTCAAGGCTGTAAATATCCTTATAACAACAAATTTTATCAAATGTAGATATGATTTGTTAAATCCAAATATATTCTCAGTGAAGGAGAATTAACATCTTTTCTCATTAAAACATTAGTTTTGCTCTTCAAAAATTTATATAAACTCAATTTTGGGGGATATGGTGAATTACATTTAACAGATCAGAGGGAAAAAGCACATTAGGGTATTGGAATATCATAAACTTAAAACAAAATATTTGAAATAAAGCAGAATTCATCTATATAACCTGATTCCTTCAAAAATATTTTCTTCTGAAAAATTTTAAGATTTTATGATTATGATTAATACAATTTCTAAGGACATCATTGGTATGCTAAATCTTACTTTCTGCATATTTATAATATGGAAGATAAATCAACATATGGGTATTTTAATGACTCATGTAACAAATTTGTTAAAAAGATCTTTTCTGTACAAAAAAGTATATGTGCCTTTTGCCAAATATACGTTCACTTCATAAAATGTTTTTGATAAACCAATAATTGTTTTTTTAAAAATTAAAAGACAAAGAGAACAAAGTTTAAAACTACTTAAATCTTCACATCACTGAAATTCAGAATGACAAATGTCAGGCCTAATCTCTGTCAACAGATGCAAAGACCGTTAACAGTTAGCAAAAATATATGCCACAGACATTTGCATTATGTAAAAACTGAAATTTATGTCTAGTATTAAAACTGGGAATCCACTATAGATAAAATGAATCATAAGAACTCCTAAACAACTATATCAAAAGGACAAGATCCTTAAATTTATTTTCAGCTTTCCTTGATTATACAGTAAAAACTTCACAATTGTGCTTTCATATCTTATACTTTTTTCAGTGCCATTAAAATTTTTAGGCTATGTTTTATTCATGCAAACGTTAGGATTTTCACAACTCTATACCAACTTTTAAGCCACCCAAGCAGGGCCACAGGGTTAATTACATGCCAACTGCACCACAGAATCCTTTCCTCTCCCTACTCCAGTAACTCGAACTGAGAAGCAAGCAGACCTGGGTTCCAGTCTGGACAGTGCCGCCTACTCTGGGATAAGACTCCCAGATCATTCTGAGCCTGTTTTCCTAGCTACAAAACAGAGAGAACCTATTGACTCTGCCTATGTGTAGAGCACTCAGTGCATGGCCTGGCATGTATGTGTAAGGTGTCCAGATTAGGAGAATCACTGCCTCAAAGGAACTTGATGTGGAAATCTGGGAGTCTTGGTCTCTTGGGTGAAGATCCTATCCCAGAGTGTTCAGTATAGAAGTTAAGACAGTTTGTTTTCAGCTGGGGAGAAATTCTAGTAGAGGACTAGGGGAAAAGAATAAACCTAAAGACTTCGGCAGATCTAGAGGGCATGAGCCAGGTCCCTGGAAACAATGGGGGCTCTTCACTGGGGAGAGGCAGAGTGACCCCTTAGAAAGCCACTGCTCAGATCTGACCAAGCCACTGCTCAGATCTGATCGTTACTACCAAAGAATTAAAATCTCTCAAGATTCCTTCACCAAGTTCTGTTCACTTTTGAATTGTCCTGAGGCCAGGGAAAGGATTCAGACAAAGAGATGCTATTCTCAAGTTATCTTCATCAGCCACTACACAGAATAATTAGATAAGGTAAGTTATCTGTTAACTGAACACTAAACCTAACAGAACATTTCTAAAGGCTAGAACTCCAGGAGAGAGATTAAATATGTGAGAAAGGCTGTTTAATGTATGCACCTTTAGAGTTTCTAAAGCACAACTTAACTCCTTGAACTTCTAGAGCAGCTCGGTGCAACAGAAAGATAATCTGAGCCACAAATGTGAGCCAGAGATATAATTTTTATACTATCAGCCATATTTTAAGAAGTAAAAAGGTAAAATTGACCTTAATAATGTATTTCGTTTAACCCAATATATCCAAAATATCATTTCAACATATAATCAATATAAAAGTTAGTAATGAGGTAATTTATATCCTTTTGTCATCTTTTAATCTTTGAAATCTCAAATCAGATGTGTCACATTTCAAGTATTTAAAACCCACAAGCAGTGACTGTACTGAACTGAGCAGTTCTAGAGTTATATAACTTTTTTTAAGAAAGAATAATCTTTTAATTTTGACACTTTAACTAGTTTCAGTTTCTTTAAATTGAATGGAAGAGTTCCAAATTTTTAAAAGGAAGGGGAACTTTATGAATGTAAAAGAAACCTAACACAGAATAGTGTGAATGAAGTCCTTGATGATTTGGGGCTGTAGCCTCCTAATACAAAAAAAGAATGGTAAATTCTAAGTTTGATCAGAGCTGCTAAGCAGTTTTCCAAGACTTTCTCTGGCATTACAACAATATTTTCCTGTAACTGTTCCTGAAAATACAGGATGCTAGATGTTAGATATGTTAATAGGAAATATAAAGAAGAGAGCAACTAAGTTAACACCAACACAAGGAAATCTGATAAATCCAAGGAAATCTGATAAATCCAGAATGTGGGGACACACTAAGATAATTGCTAATTTGATTTTTCTCAAAAAAAAAAGTGGGGGACTGTTTTAGATTAAGAAAGATTAAAAAGACATGATAACTAAAAGCAATGCATAAACCATGAAAGATTATAGGGCATTTGGGGGACAACTTTGAATATTAACTAGCTATTAGTTGACACTAGGGTCTTACTGTTAATTTTCCCTGGTGGAATGTATTGAACTTGAGTAGGAAAACATCGTTAATCTTAGAAGAGTTATGTTAATAAGTATTAAGAAACAAGATGTTGTATTTTCGACTTATTCTCCAAGGTTCAGCAAAGGAAAATCTATATAGAGAAAATATGGCAAATGTTAACAGTTCTTGAGTCTAGGTGATAGTTACATAGCTATTCATTGTACCATTATTTCAACTTTTTGTATGTTTGAGTATCCTCATCATAAACAAGAAAAAGGGACCATTCCAGATTAAAAGAGAGACATCATAACTAATGTGCTATATGAAATTTGATTCAGTTCAGTTGCTCAGTGGTGTCCAACTCTTTGCGACCCCATGAACCGCAGCACGCCAGGCCTCCCTGTCCATCACTAACTCCCTAAGTCCACCCAAACCCATGACCATTGAGTCGGTGATGCCATCGAGCCATCTCATCCTCTGTCCTCCCCTTCTCCTCCTGCCCTCAATCTTTCCAAGCATCAGGGTCTTTTCCAATGAGTCAGCTCTTTGCATCAGGTGGCCAAAGTATTGGAGTTTCAGCTTCAACATCAGTCCCTCCAATGAACACCCAGGACAGATCTCCTTTAGGATGGACTGGTTGGATCTCCTTGCAATCCAAGGGACTCTCAAAAGTGTTCCCTAACACCACAGTTCAAAAGCATCAATTCCTTGGCGCTCAGCTTTCTTTATAGTCCAACTCTCACATCCATACATGACCACTGGAAAAACCATAGCCTTGACTAGACGGACCTTTGTTGGCAAAGTAATGTCTCTGCTTTTTAACACGCTATCTAGGTTGGTCATAACTTTCCTTCCAAGGAGTAAGCGTCTTTTAATTTCATGGCTGCAGTCACCATCTGCAGTGATTTTGGAGCCCAAAAAAATAAAGTCCGACACTGTTTCCACATCTATCTGCCATGAAGTGATGGGCCCAGATGCCATGATCTTAGTTTTCTGAATGTTGAGCTTTAAGCCAACTTCTTCTCTCCACTTGCACTTTCATCAAGAGGCTCTTTAGTTCTTCTTCACTTTCTGCCATAAGGGTGGTATCATCTGCATATCTGAGGTTATTGATATTTCTCCCAGCAATCTTGATTCCAGCTTGTGCTTCCTTCAGCCCAGCGTTTCTCATGATGTACTCTGCATATAAGTTAAATAAGCAGGGTGACAATATACAGCCTTGACGTACTCCTTTCCCTATTTGGAACCAGTCTGTCCCATGTCCAGCTCTAACTGCTGCTTCCTGACCTGCATACAGGTTTCTCAAGAGGCAGGTCAGGTAGTCTGATATTCCCATCTCTTTAAGAATTTTCCACAGTTTATTGTGACCCACACAGTCAAAAGCTTTGACATAGTCAATAAAGCAGAAATAGATGTTTTTCTGGAACTCTCTTGCTTTTTAGATGATCCATCAGATGTTGGCAATTTGATCTCTGGTTCCTCTGCCTTTTCTAAAACCAGCTTGAACATCTGGAAGTTCACGGTTCACGTATTGCTGAAGCCTGGCTTGGAGAATTTTAAGCATTATTTTACTAGCGTGTGAGATGAGTGCAATTGTGCAGTAGTTTGAGCATTCTTTGGCATTGCCTTTGGGATTGGAATGAAAACTGACCTTTTCCAGTCCTGTGGCCACTGCTGAGTTTTCCAGATTTGCTGGCATATTGAGTGCAGCACTTTCGCAGCATCATCTTTTAGGATTTGAAATAGCTCAACTGGAACTCCATCACCTCCACTAACTTTGTTCGTAGTGATGCTTCCTAAGGCCCACTTGACTTCACATTCCAGGATGTCTGGCTCTAGGTAAGTGATCATACCATCTTGATTGTCTGGGTCGTGAAGAATGTTTTGTACAATTCTTCTGTGTATTCTTGCCACCTCTTCTTAATATTTTCTGCTTCTGTTAGGTTCCTACCATTTCTGTCCTTTATTGAGCCCATCTTTGCATGAAATGTTCCCTTGGTATCTCTAATTTGCTTGAAAAGATCTCTAGTCTTTCCCATTCTATTGTTTTCCTCTATTTCTTTGCATTGATCGCTGAGGACGGCTTTCTTATCTCTCCTTGCTGTTCTTTGGAACTTTGCATTCAAATGGGTATATCTTTCCTTGTCTCCTTTGCTTTTCGCTTCCCGTCTTTTCACAGCTATTTGTACAGCCTCCTCAGACAGCCAGTTTGCTTTTTTGCACTTTTCTTGGGGATAGTCTGGATTCCTGTCTCCTGTACAATGTCACGAACCTCTATCCACAGTTCATCAGGTATTCTGTCTATCAGATCTAGTCCTTTAAATCTATTTCTCATTTCTACTGTATAGTCATAAGGGATTTGATTTAGGTCATACCTGAATGGTCTAGTGGTTTTCTCCACTTTCTTCAATTTCAGTCTGATTTTGGCAATAAGGAGTTTACAATCTGATTCACAGTCAGCTCCTGGTCTTGTTTTTGCTGACTGTATAGAGCTTCTCCATCTTTGGCTGCAAAGAATATAATCAATCTGATTTCGATGTTGACCATCTGGTGATGTCCATGTGTAGAGTCTTCTCTCGTGTTGTTGGAAGAGGGTGTTTGCTATGACCAGTGTGTTCTCTTGGCAAAACTCTATTAGCCTTTGCCCTGCTTTATTTTGTACTCCAAGGCCAAATTTGCCTGTTATTCCAGGTGTTTCTTGACTTCATACTTTTGCATCCCAGTCCCCTATAATGAAAAGGACATCTTTTTTGTGTGTTAGTTCTAGGTCTTGTAGGTCTTCATAGAACTGTTCAACTTCAGCTTCTTTGGCGTTACTGGTCAGGGCATAGACTTGAAATACCATGATACTGAACGGTTTGCCTTGAAAACGAACAGAGATCATTCTGTCATTTTTGAGATTGCATCCAAGTACTGCATTTCGGACTCTTGTTGACTATGATGGCTACTCCATTTCTTCTAAGGGATTCCTGCCCACAGTAGTAGATATAATGGTCATCTGAGTTAAATTCACCCATTCCAGTCCATCTTAGTTCACTGATTCCTAAAATGTCAATGTTCACTCTTGTCATCTCCTGTTTGACCGCTTTCAATTTGCCCTGATTCATGGACCTAACATTCCAGGTTCCTATGCAATATTGCTCTTTACAGCATCGAATCTTGCTTCTATCACCAGTCCCATTCACAACTGGGTGTTGTTTTTGCTTTGGCTCCATCCCTTCATTCTTTTTGGAGTTATTTCTCCACTGATCTCTATTAGCATATTGGGCACCTACTGACCTGGGGAGTTCCTCTTTCAGTATCCTATCATTTTGCCTTTTCATGCTGTTCATGGGGTTCTCAAGGCAAGAATACTGAAGTGGTTTGCCATTCCCTTCTCCAGTGGACCACATTCTGTCAGACCTCTCCACCATGACCCATCCATCTTGGGTGGCCCCACACGGCATGGCTTAGTGTCACTGAGTTAGACAAGGCTGTGTTCCATGTGATCAGATTGGCTAGTTGTCGGTGACTGTAGTTGCAGCCTGTCTGCCCCGATCCCCTCTCGGTGCCCACCATCTTACCTGGGTTTCTCTTACCTTGGACGCGGGGTCTCTCTTCACGGCTGCTCCAACAAAGCGCAGCCACTGCCCCTTACCTTGGACTCACTACACTATACTGCTTCCTATAAAGACTTTTGTTGGACTGAGATTCTAATCTATAAATCCTCTCAGTTCTGCATTTGTAGAATTCAAACCAATGTTTTTTGCCGTCATGTCAAACTGCATTCAATTTAAAATTCTGCCAAGCCATTAAAAAACAAATTAAAAAACTTTGTCTTCAATAATTCTTTAAAAGAACATCCTGTCTTAAAATCATTCCTTTGAAAAAGAGAGAGGAGGCCCAATGACCAGCATGCAGGAAGTTTCCTGGGAAGTGCTCTTAGGAGAAACACCACTGCTTGGCTGCAGGGGACAAGCGAGCTTGGAGCACGTCTTCAGGCGCCTCTACTACAGTGCTGCCTTCGAGCTTGCCCAAAGAGGAAGGGTCAGGGCGCGCCTCGAGAACCAAGCAGCGCCAGCGGCTGCAGCTGAGATCTCCGGCCACTTTATCCGCCCTCGCCTGGCCCAGCCAAAAAACAGCTTAAAAAAGACATCTTGGAGATAACTAAGAATATCAGAAAATAAACTGGGATATCACATGATATTAAGGAAAGACTTAATTTCAATAATGGTATTATGGTTGTGTAGAATTACCTCACTCTTGCAACTCAGCACTAAAAAATCATTTACTCCTATCAATTATCCATCATAATGTCTTACAAGAGGGAAAATTTTATTTTCTATTTCACGAGCACCTCCATCTATACTGAAGTTGGGGAGGGCGAGGTTGTTTGCTTTAGTAGTGGGAAAGCATCTGCATCTAACATATAAAGACAAAACAGGATTCCCCAGGAAAAGAAGGCCATAAAAACAATAAGGAAAAAAATCAAAACAGCAGAGAAAAATGATTTGCACTGCTGACATGGGGCTGATTATCACTAACAAAAAGTAATTAAGAAGTGTATTGTTTAGTTTCAATTATGTCTGCCATATCAGTACATTCTGAGAATAAAGATAAAAATCACACAAAATTGAGTTATCTATTGAAAGTATAAGTTAACGACATTTCACACCATTTTGGGGGGGGGGACACATCCCAGGCTGCTGAGTGTTATTTGAAGGCACAAATTTGCTTATTTTTCAAATGGTGTAAACAACCCTTCTTTGCAAATATTGTATTTTTACCACCAGGTCTGGTAACTAAAACTGAGGAACTACCTAACATGAAGGGTGTCAACCAAAGATTTAAGTATGCTTTCTAGAAAGAAGAAAAGATGCAAGAGGTAAACAAAGCCCCCGAGGTAACCATGTGATTAGAAACCAATTAAGTTAAGCAATTACTGAAAATGCTTTCTCTCCTTTGGGCAAGAAAGGATCACAACTGAGACTGGTAAAAAATGAAAAATGCTTACATGCAAAAAGGCCAAGGCTGTTTTGGAGAAAGACAATTTTAAGACAGCAGAACTATTACATGGGAAAAGGTACACAGGATTGTTTGATCAATGCAGATAGAAGATTTATAGTCTTATTTGCTTTGAAATGCCAAAAACAATGGTTTTGGACAAATATATGTTTTCATGGTTAAATGTAGTTAGTATTTACAGTGCGGGGTGGTGGGGGGAATGGACCAAGAGGGGGATGCAGAACTAGGTAAGAGAAGGGAAGAAAATCACCACCAAGGCCTACTGCTTTTCAAGATCTATTTTATGCTCTTCCTTACTACATTTTAGAGGAATAAGAGGTTGTGTTAATGTTTAACCTTCACAACTATAAAACTCCTCTCGACTCTAATTTCAGCATGTATCACTTAAATTAATTTTTAAAAAGAAAGCCAGACTGACCCAGTTCAGATTTAATTACTCTGTGAAAATAATGACAAGCTAAAGCAAACTTACAATCTTTTAGATTTTTTAAAAAACCTAAATACATAAGCTACAACAAATTAGACTTCTTATGCGTAACCATTCTTAAAAACTATTCATTCCCTTTTTGGCTCAAACCAAGCCTGGGAATCTCATCTCTAAAGACATACTGCCTTATTAACTAAATGATGAGTCTTGTCTATTTCTTTCAAATGCACCAACCTTTTCAAAAACACTGGATGGGGTCATCAGACAAAATCTGATATTCTGAATGATGGTATCAGTATGTCTCCAGCGTCTTCTATCATGCCGCAGCCAAGACTGCACAGCCTCATACAGCTCTATCTCTGGGAATCTGCTCAGATGATCATTATCCAAGTAAGACATGAGCTTCTCAAAGCTCAGGTAAGACAGGAAGTCAGGCCTGGACATGAGTGGTACAAAGTTGTCTAGCAGAAAGTTATCCAACTTCTCCCTGACTCCTTCGATGTTTACACCAAAATCATCTAAGAGTCTCATAATTTCTGCACAATTTTCTAAGCAGATTTTCGCTAACAGGAAAGAGCAGCAGAACTTCACCACCTCTATAAGTTGAACATACATGGCAGCCTGAAGAATCTCATGAACTGTACTCATACTCAGTTCTATAGTTCCATAGTACATAAACTGAAGGACGTGGCTGAAGCCTGTAGCAGTTAGACCTTTTAAGTGAATTTTGTTCTGATCTCGCTCCCTCATGTCTGCAGTGAACATGATTCTGAAGTAATCACTCTGGGTGGCCAAGAGTGCTTTATGGGCCTGGAACTGATGGTCTTCAATAACCAGAGTGACATCAAGAAGCAATCCCTCCTCATACAGTGCTCTGAACCCAGCAGAGACACTGGTGTCATGGATGGAGGAACAGAATCCTTCCATGTCCCCTGCCATGGATCACCTGGAAAAAAAGTAATCAAAGAAAACTGTGTTAATAATTTCCATGCATTCTAAAGATATTATTAACTTAGAACTTAAACAATTTTTAAAATTATCTCAATTCTACTGCATTAAGTCTCACATATAAAAACCCTTTGGGAGAAGACAACTTAAAGATTTGCAGGTTAATATTTTTCGCTTCCCTACCTGGTGAAAAAAATCTATTAAATATCTATTCAACAACAGTAAATTATTAACTTACAAATATATGCCTATCACAGTGACTTTACACTGTTTACCAAATATATTTAAACATGTCCCCAAATCATCAACCAAAAAGGATTTCTCAGCCAAATGCTAAATCATGAGAAAGAGAGACAAAAGAGAAATTAAACCAAAAAGTATACTGTTGACCTTGAAAACTCCTAGAAACTTACCCAAAGGAAATAATCAGATACATAAGCCTCATTTATGAGTTAAAAAACTGGAAAGTATTCAAAAGCCCAACAACAGAAACAAGTATGGTGCAGTCTTATAATGATTACTGTAATAACTAAAAATGATGGCAGCAATATACCTAATTCTGACAAATAACATTTACTATGTATTGTTATGTGAAAAAAAGGCAGGTAACTACAGTATGCTCAGTATATTTTCAAATACTAAATACACTCACACATATATATATGTTTAGATGAGAAGAAGTCTGGAGGAATATATACCAAAATTATGTCCCTGGGGTAGTGGGATTTCAGGAAATTTGAGTATACTTCAGTTCAGTTCAGTCGCTGTTGTGTCTGACTCTTTGCGACCCCATGAACCACAGTACGCCAGGCCTCCCTGTCCATCACCAACTCCCGGAGTTCACCCGAACTCATGTCCATCGAGTCGGTGATGCCATCCAGCCATCTCATCCTCTGTCGTCCCCTTCTCCTCCTGCCCCCAATCCCTCCCAGCATCAGGGTCTTTTCCAATGAGTCAACTCTTCGCATGAGGTGGCCAAAGTATTGGAGTTTCAGCTTCAACATCAGTCCTTCCAATGAACACCCAGGACTGATTTCCTTTAGAATGGACTGGTTGGATCTCCTTGCAGTCCAAGGGACTCTCAAGAGTCTTCTCCAACACCACAGTTCAAAAGCATCAATTCTTTGGCGCTCAGCTTTCTTCACAGTCCAACTCTCACTTACCTCATTAACCTTATTTTAAAAAACAGTGAGCTTATATTGCTTATATATTTAAAACATAAATATGTAATTTTAAAGGAAATTAAACTGCATTTTTGCATATCAGAGAAATGAAGCCAAAATAGTGGAATTATAATTAGATCTCTTAAGCAGAATAATTCCGTCTATCAGACATTTTACAAAGGTAGGTAATTTTCTTTTCACACAACCCCCCCAGGCCAACTATCTGTCCTCTCAACTCTCATCCTCACATACCTGAGCTTCCTCCCCAATGACACATCCTCATCCATGAATTCCCTCCTAACCCTTTCCACTGTGCTCTGTGGAACCTTGCTTCAGTGTAAACAAACTCCCCTACAGCGTCATGCTGGTCACAGAAAGTTTTCTCTGCAGTCTGATTTAAAAACAAAACAAAACACCCTCTTCAATGTTCTTAGAACACAATGCTCTTCTATAGCTTACAACCTACCTCCTGAGCCTTCTCTTGGCTTTCTACTGTCCTTTTTCTAAAATATGGCTTTTCTCTTAGTTAAAATCCACCTTCTATTGCTCCCTGTTATTTATCACATACACATATCCTGATCTCTCTTCCCTCCACATTCGCCGATGGCTGTGGTACTTGGCTAAGAGTCATTTTCTCCACCTCTTCAATGTTCACTTAAGATCGCTCACCCAAAAACTGAGAGGTGAAGTTCCCTGATCGCCTGAACTCTTGTCACCTCCCTTCTTACTCCATTTTAAAATCTTATGCTCAAATCTGCTGGGCCTCACCACAATCAGGAACTGATCCACACCTGAAATCTTAACTGTCAACTTTCCACTCTCTGGCTTAATATTCTCCTCCCTTTTCATTTGGTTCGTCACCTCCAAACGTTACCTGTCCTTCTCTAGCTTAGATCTTCTGGTATCAGACCCCAACTCCCAACCTCTTTCCTTACCCTGGTTGGGTGTTCTGGTGGGCCACGAGCCCTCCAGCGAAGCAGCTGGAAGCACAGTCACTGCTGGCACCTGCTCCACCCTCTTCTTCAGGTAGACCATCGCTGCCAGCCTTACCACTCTTATCACAGATGCCTTCCCCTTTGTTAACTAAAAGAGCACCTCTGTGTGCCAGGCACTATTAGATATAAAGGTGTGTCCCATTCAGGAATCCCCTCTGCACCCTGGGTTTGGCAGAGCCCTCAGCTGCCGAGAGTGAAAACGGCGCTTCCACAGACGTACTAACAGGCACTGTCTCTCCACTCTTTGGGCAAGGTATCACTCGATTTTACTACTGTGTTTGACACTCTATTTTAACTTCCTGACATTATTAACCCATTTATTCAGTAGCTATCCCAGTCTGGGGTTATCTCTAAAAAAATAAAAACCCTTTGTTAATAAATAAGAAAATAGTCTGAAAGGATAATAAATTAAAATGCTAAAAAAAACAGTTATCTTGGGATGGGAGATTATCCGGCAAGTCTTTTTTTTTCTTTTGGCTAATCTGTGTTTGCTAATCTATCTTCAATAAAAGCATATTACTACTTTCAAAAAGCTCATTTTAAAAAATCTACAAAATCCTCTGTCAAATCCAGTGGTTACATCATAGTCCCTTGTTTCTCAGGATCCTTCTGCAGCATGACTTACTCCTTTGGTTCATCACTCTCTCAGCTTCAGGCCACTATTTTCCTAGTTCTCTTCCTATCTTGGGGCTGCTTATTTCTCAATCTCCTTCCTGGACTTACTTTGCTTGAGCTATCCCTTAAACATGGGTGTTCCCCAGGATTCTATTCTTGCACCTTTTATCTTTTCATCTAAACACTGTATTTCCCTCAATGATCTCATCTAAACCCATGGTTTCTACTAACATTTACCTTTACCAATGCCTTGACCATCACTGTCCCAATCACCATCCTTACACTAGTACTACATAGCACATCTCCCGTTAGATACCTCTGGGTGCACCACAGGGATTTCAAAATCATGTCTAGACAGAATCCTAATTCTCTCCTCTCCCCAATCAGTTCTTTCTTTTGTATTCCCTTTTTATCAAGAGGATTCTAGGTGCCTCTTTCTCCCCATTTGTCCCTAACTTACCTGTAAGTCTTATTAATTATACTACATGCTCACGTTAAATTACTTAAGACAGTAAAGTATGCACAAGATACTTTACATCAAAATTTTTATTAGTAATCCATTAAATCCAAAAGCTATATACTTTCATTTTGGAAAGGGAGAACACAAGAGAGCTGTATATAATTTGGAAAATCGATATAAAATATTTTAGACACTGTAATCAGTGTTTGGCAGAACTACTTTACTAACACATTCAAGATTAAAGCAAGCTATCAGATTTTATTTCTTGAATTACTTTTAAAGGCAAATTTAACGAACTTAGAATTTTCCAAGTGATATAAAGCACATATACACAAATGCATACTATGAACAAAAGGAACATCACCCACAGTGGTATCTGAATAATCAAACACTCCAGTTACTAGAGTGCTATCAACATCACACCAATTAGCAGTTTTCAAAATAATTCGAATAAAAAATATAACAAATTAAACTGGATGAAAATTTCAGTATTTCACTATCTTTCTCAGGATCATTAAGAACACCAACTATCACTCTGACTCATCAAGATTTATTGGTCACATTTAATGTAGATTTAATAATGGAAGGCTGAACACCAGCATTCACATACTTGAGATGAAACTGATTTGTGTCATTATCTGTTATTTTGACAGTGCCTAAAATACCATGTATTTCACTTCTTGTCAAAGTAACCCTCTCTATTCAACAGTTATAACTATGTGATAAAGTCTCAAACAGCTAATATCCACCTTTCTAATAAAGATTCCATCTAAAGGAAAGTTTTTAAAGGAGACACTATGCTTTCTCAAAAAAAATAACCTAGCTTCCAGATACTTAATATGGTGTAAACATCATAGCACAAAGGAGGTGGGAGGGAATTGGTAAGCTGTGAGGCAAAAGATCCTTTAGGTCTTTAGATGTAAGGACAGCACCTGCTGTCCTCTAGGCACCCAGCCCACAAAGGGGGATTCCTAGCAGACAGGCTTCCACGGACACACTAACAGGCACGGCTAGTATGTCAGTCACTACATATGGTCAGATGGGGCTGGGAAATATGAATTAAGATGAATGCTCCTGTGTTGAGACTCTAGAAAGAGGAGAGAAAGAAAAAGAAATAGACGTGCACTGTGTATGACTGGAACTACAACATGTCAAAGAGTAGCTTCTGCTCAGTTGTGAGCACCAACTTTTGCCTGTCATGTGGGCTGAGTATCAGAGAATGCCAGTCAATTGAGAAAAAAGAGGAAAGCCAAGATAGAAGAAAGGGAGTGCTCCTTAAGGCCTTCATTTTCCCAGTTCCTAGGCCCAGCTCCATTCCTGCCAGTGGGTGCTGACAGAAATCCTTACATGCTCAGCATAAATCCTGCCCCCCACTTGCCTTTACTACCTCAGGTGGGTTTTTCCTACATATAACCAAGGTTCCTAACTAAGACAGTTTTAGAATAGAAATAGCTATACTTTGAGTAAGTTACTCAAACTTTCTTGGCCTTATCTCCACATCTACAAAAGCATTAAACATGATGATTTCTAAAGATTTTTAGTCATAAAACTTTCATTTATTTTACTTCTATATGATTTTACAGATGTGTAAAGCACTTATAAAGATATGCAAAGTAAATAAACTATAGCTATGTTTTAGGTCTTAGCAATGCATTTCTGAAATTTATCTGATCTAAAGTTCTTCTGCTAATTTGTAATAGCTTGGAAATTTTCAGTCACTCTTTCTACATGAAAAAGCTTTGTTCATCTATCAGCGTGACAGCTTTAGGGAAGGAGCAGTATCTTACACTTTTATGGGAAGCATGTATATCGATACTCAGTGATTAGCTGCCCAACATGATACAGTCTCTAAACAGTAGTGAGTACAGGTCTGGAGTCAGATGCCTGTGTTTGAATCCTGGTTGCACCTCTTATTAGCTCTGTGACCTTGGGGCAAGCTACTTAGCCTCTCTGTGTTCTAATGTCCTCATCTGATGAAAGTGAAAAAGGAGAGTGAAAAAGTTGGCTTAAAGCTCAACATTCAGAAAACGAACATCATGGCATCCGGTCCCATCACTTCATAGCAAATAGATGGGGAAACAGGGGAAACAGTGGCTGACTTTATTTTTCTGGGCTCCAAAATCACTGCAGATGGTGATTGCAGCAATGAAATTAAAAGACGCTTACTCCTTGGAAGGAAAGTTATGACAAACCTAGACAGCATATTAAAAAGCAGAGACATTACTTTGCCAAGAACGGTCCGTCTAGTCAAGACTATGGTTTTTCCAGTGGTCATGTATGGATGTGAGACTGGACTATAAAGAAAGCTGAGCGCCAAAGAATTGATGCTTTTCAACTGTGGTGTTGGAGAAGACACTTGAGTCCCTTGGACTGCAAGGAGATCCAACCAGTCCATCCTAAAGGAGATCAGTCCTGGGTGTTTATTGGAGGGACTGATGTTGAAGCTGAAACTCCAATACTTTGGCCACCTCATGCAAAGAGCTGACTCATTGGAAAAGACCCTGATGCTGGGAAAGATTGAGGGCAGGAGGAGAAGGGGACAACAGAAGATGAGATGGTTAGATGGCATCACCGACTCAATGGACATGGGTTTGGGTGGACTCCGGAAGCTGGTGATGGACAGGGAGGCCTGGCGTGCTGCAATTCATGGGGTCGCAAAGAGTCGGACACGACTGAGCGACTGAACTGAACTTAATATTAATAGAGCCTATCTCATAGGCTCCCATGAGAAATAAATGAGTTAATACACACAACAACGTAGAACAGCATATGGTACTTAAGTATACCATAGCCTTAGGGCCTATTATTACGCCCCTTCACTTACTGCTACTGGAACAAATAAAATAACCTTGACCCTTTAACAATCCAGTTAATGCGGAGAAAACCCTTCTCCTTAGCAACAGCACTTCAAACCCAGCTTATTTTCTTAGTATAGTCTCTCATGACTCAAGCCAACTCTGACTTGATAGATGAAGATACTAATATCCACAGGTGATATTTTTCTTCAAGGTCATACAACTAGTTTGAAACAGAGTTAAGGCTAGAACCTGATTTGCAAAACATACAAAATAGTGTGGCTAGAAAAGAGCAAAATTTTTGAAATCTGAGCACTTATTAGTACTTACTATCAGTGTGTCTGGGAGAAATCTAACTTTCTGACATCCATATATTATTTCCATCCATATATTAGGAACAATCATCATCTATTATTATTGAGTTGGGGTGATGATCAAATAAACTAAGGTAAGTTAAATGTCTAGCCCAGAGGGAAGCACCCCACCAGAGGTCAATCAATGCTGCCTTCCCTGTCTCTTACCTAATGTCCTTATCACCCACACAACCACAGGAACTTAACACTCTTCAAACTCCCCTCTCTAGACCCCATACCACCCTAAGGTTTACCACAATGCAAATTTATAAGAGATCAGCAAATGTATTGGCAGTCAAAACACTGGACCTTGTTTGCAATGGCATTGTTTTCCATATTTTCTCTTCACACAAGCACAATTTTCTAGCTTTTCTGCCCCAACAAGAGTAACTACTCTTTGTATCTGTGCTGTTCAATATGAAAGCCACTACCTATGGGGTTTTTGAACATTGGAAATATGGTTAGATCAAATTGCGATGTGCTTTAAGTGTAAAATAAACACCAGATTTTGAAGACTTAGTACACAAAAAAAAGGAAAATATCTCATTATACAAATTTTTAATAGTGATTACATGTTGGAATAATATTTTGGATATACTGAGTTAAATAAAACATTACAATTAATCTCACCTGTTTTCTATTTTTTAAAACTGTGGCTATGAGAAAATTTTAAATTACATATATGGCTTGCATTACATTCTATTGGACAGCACGGATCTGTAACATAAATGTTTAAGGCATCAAACAACCAAACTTACAAATGAACACGTGAAACAAAACCACCTTGTTCACAATCCATACCCTGGAAGCTATAAAGAAAAGAAAAGAAAAGGCTTAAATTAAAATAAAACAAAAATAACACACAAAAAACACATATAAACAAATAATGAGAAAAAGTGTAAGAAGAATACAAAAAGGAAAACACACAAAATTTATATAATTATAGCAATTTAAGGAATAAATTAATAATTGTAAGAACTAATCACTGTAAAAGTAAACAAAATCAAATAATTCTACAAAATCAATGAGGTTTGGAGAAAAAAAATCTGCTAAGGGGCTTTGAGAAAAGTTATTTATTAACAAACAAAATGCTCAGTGTACAAAAATCATGTATCCTCATTCTTGAAAACAGATAAGTCAGATTAAGAGAAATCATGGGTTTATAAACCTGCATACCCTTGGCCTTCTACACTTCTGTATTCTACATTTGGCCTTCAGAATTTCAAACAGTAGGTTTTTTCAAAAGGGGAACCAACTTAAACTAAATGATAAAGCATACTTACACTATCAGGAAAGAAATGCTGGAGTTTGTCCCATTCCATAAACTTGGCACTGACTAAAGAAAAAAGAAAGCCTCACATTCTCTATGCATGAGAATGAATGGTATAGTATTTCTCAAAGTGTGGTCCAGGGGCTTCAGTCCCCGAAGAGGACTTTGTGAGATCAAAACAATTTTCATAATAATAATAATTTTAAAAGTGATTTTTCTTGTTTACTTTCATTCTCTCAGTGTTTTCCAGAGACTACATGTGATAAGAATGTAAAAGCCGATAAGAAGTCATTGTCTTTTATTAAGCCAGACATTAAAGAGATTTGCAAAAATGTAAAACTATGCCATTCTTCTAAGTTTTTTTGTTGTTTGGTAAAGTAGTTATTTTTCATTTTAAAAAAACGCTATTTAGGAATTTCCCTGGTGGTCCAGTGGTTAAGACTCTGAGCTCCCAATGCAGGGGGCTCAGGAACTAAGATCCCACAAGCCCTGGTGAGGCCAGAAAAATAAAATTTAGAATTAACAAGTAATAGGATTTTAAATTCATTTTAAGTATTTTTTCAAACTTCCCAGTTTTAATTTCTAAAATGCTCAATATAAATAGATACAACCCACATAAACAAAAGCTCTTTGAGATTCCAATAAATTTTAATAATATAATGACATTCTAGGACCAAAAAATTAAGTATCACTGACTGTACAAGAGATAAATGACAACACACACACACACAAAGCAACCTCTTCCTACCTCTGCACTGAAAGACCATTACTGCTATTTATACCACAGAAATTTCTAACAGTTCAAACTCTCTAGTGACGAGTAAAGAAAGTCTGGTGGGGGTAAAACTAGACAGGAAATAAAAGGCAAAGAAATTAAATGCTTCCTTTTCAGCTATAAGGCTGTCATTCTGATTGGAAGGCAAAATTCTAGGCAAGTAGAGATGTTTCAAAATTAACTAACCTCCATGTTTATGCCATAAACAATAATTTAATGCTTTCACACTATCCAAACAGCTGCTTGAAAATTCATACAAATCCCTAATTTATTCAATACCAAAGCTAGATTCTCAGAGGTTGACATGCGTATCTTCAGTGAAAATTTGAAAGTATTTCATATTACCTTCATCCTCAAAGTGTTAGCCTACCAATGTTAAACCCTATGTAGAAAATGCCATACTTGCATACTAAAAAGAAAAGGCAAGGCTTACTACAGATAAAAATAGAATTGATTTCTGAGTCATAAAAATCCTCACAATTTCTTTAATCTATAAAGTAAAAATCTTTTATTCAACAACCTCAAAGTGATCAACTTAATCTAAAAGGAAAGAAAAATTCAAAAACAGACCAACTTTATTAGCTCTATTTGCAGCCCTTTTACCCTGAGATATGCTGCTCAAATTGAGAAACAATTAAGTCTAATATTAGAGAAAAGGCTGCATAAGTTAACTAATTTGTTTAGTATTGGAAATTCTTTCTTATCCATCAAAATGTTTTTATAACTCAGTACCAAACTGCCAATGACCATTTAACTAAGCTTTTAGGAAGGCTCTGGGTCCTCCAGCCTCCCAGTTGGCATCTGTTATCTAAATTACTTCATTTTTCAGGTATGTTTAGCATTTAGTCATCCTATAATAAAAAGAAACCTTATGAGAAAGAAAAACAGTTTCAATGCTATTTTTTCATCAGAAGATTTTAATTTAATGCTCCTCTGCTTATTCCTCACAAGTAAAAGTAGTCCAAGAGTGATGTCATGGAAAACAGCTTCCCTAGCCTTTAGAGATTGGATCCAGTGAGAATTCTAGGAAAAGCCTCTACTGGGGAATAAAACCTCAAATCTTCTAAGTTACTTTCTAACATGAAATCATCAATACTATAATGTTAACATCTTAGTTTTACACAAGAAGTAAACAACTAAACTGAACCTTCTGGAAGGTCTTGATGTTATGATACGGATTTCCTGTAAATCTTTTAAGTGATGCAGAATCATTAACTAAATTCAATGATCTTATCAGAGACAAAGAATAAATCTTCTATTCATTTCTATCTGCTTCAATGATTCAGCCAGATGAATTTTAAAGGGCTTACATTAAAAACAGAAAGTCTGCGGAAATATTTTGCCTTTTCTAGTTTCTTTATTCCAAAGTTAAAATTTTTAATCCTGAAAAGGCCTCCCACTTTCGGACCAGCAGCAGTATATACACGCACATACACATACCCATGGCAAAAATGAACTATGAGTTTCTCCAGTGACTCCTAGAACAGCAATAATAAATAATAATTATCTCCTAATTCCTGCCCCTTGTTCACCCTGTCCCAGACACATCAACCTCTTTGCTGCTTGAAAACCAGTCACACACCCACCTTAAAGCCCCTAAACTTGCCATTCCCTCTGACTGGATCACTAATGCCAACATACAGGGCTCCCTTTAGGTCTTTACTCCAGTGTTTTATCTTGGTGAGGCACACCCCCCTCAACCCCTCTTTAAAAAAGAAAACCACCCACCCACCCTATGCAACAGAAAATCTTCCCTTTCCTTTTCTGTTTTATTTTTCTCCACAGTATACTAAATGAGATACAGGCTATATTCCTTATTCAGTTTATCTTTCTGTTCTTTTCTCTTTTTGTTTTGTATTCACTGTTGTATTCCCAGAACCTTTCTAGGAACGCTGCTTGGCACATAATAAATGCTTAATAAATACTTGTAGGATGAATAGATAAGTTTAACTCTCACAACCCTCCGTGTTCTGTAACCATCCCTGATTTAGAGATGAGAAAAATCAAAACTCAACGGGGTTAAGTAACTTGCACAAGGCTATGATTCCTAATAAGATGGGGCCAGTCTGACTTCAGAGCCTTGGAGTTTAACCACTATCCTGCAATCTTTCACCAATAACTGCCTTTCATGTCTCTTCAGTAAAAAAAAAAAAAAAAAAAAAAAAAAAAAACACCACATCAGGACTTCCCTGGAGGCACACTGGTTAAGACTCCCTGCTTCCAATGCAGGGGGTGCAGGTTCGATCCTTGGTCTGAGAACTAGGATTCCACATGCAGTGGGGCATGGCCAAAATTTTTAAAAATTAGCGGGGGGAAAGTCCACACTGACTTAAAGTGAAAGTCGCTCAGTTGCATCCGACTCTGCGACCCCATGGACTGAATTTTCCAGGCCAGAACACTGGAGTGGGTAGCCTTTCCCTTCTCCAGGGGATCTTCCAAACCCAGGAATCCTACCCAAGTCTTCCGCATTGCAGGCGGATTCTTTACCAGCTGAGCCACAATGGAAGCCCAAGAATACTGGAATGGGTAGCCTATTCCTTCTCCAGCGGATCTTCCCCACCAAGGAATCGAACCGGGGTCTCCTGCATTGCAGGCAGATTCTTTACCAACTGAGCTATCAGGGAAGCCCACACGGACTACAGCATTCCAATTCAAAAGGAATATATTCTAATAAATTAATGCAAACCCTCCTAAACTACAGATTCATTCTCCTCACAGTTAATGTTTTTCACTCTCAAAACATTTAAAATAGAAAAAGGCAAATTTGACAACTGACGTGCTACATAATTTGGGGAGCCCAGGGCAAAATGAAAATGTTGGACCCCTCGTTCAAAAGCTGGAAAAAGTGTCATTAAAGGTACTAAAGTATAAAGCTTTCTCCTTTCTTCTGAGGTCTCTCTCGACATATCATGGTGTTCTTTTAATTTGCTGTTTAATGCGTTCTAAGTAAAGATAAATCAGAAATTTACATTATCATTAATTTTACTGTTCACCTTTATTTGTACAACACCAGTTTTACACGCTGATTATTAAACCAAGTTTGGGGTTCTTCTGGACACCCATGAAGCCACACCAGTCCTGGTTCCAAAATTTTAGCCCCAGGTAACCCAGATCAAGGCAAAGAGATGGCCAAACTTTCAAATTCCCAATAAAGCAATGATTTGCCAAAATTTTATCTTCAGGACAAGCAGTAAGTCCAACGTATACAAGCCAGCACATTAAAGTAGGCTCTTCCTTTTGCTAATTTAATCCTGCCACCTTATATTATTCTGCCTTTTTTAAAAAAAAACAAAAGCATATTCAGAAAGACAATCGGTATTGGATTATAAATTTAATAAAACATTTCAGGAAAAAAACTCAGAAAACCCATTTATTAGCTTAAACTAACTAAATATTTTAAAAAGCTTCTCTTTCACTTTTTATGACCCATTTTAAATAGCCAGACCATATATTTTTAATGTGCCAAGTAAGAATGATCCCATACTGTTACACATATATATTATAAATTCTGATAAAAAATTCCGATTTTCAACCCACAAGTATTTATGGCTTATGTATTTCATTATTCCCTCCAAGCTAATCAGCAATAAAAAGTGGAAATTAACATCCCTTACAATAGAAAAACTGGTTCTAAGCACCAACTAAGTGTGGTGATGAATAAAAAGAGAATTAAATTACATAAACACTACATTAGGTGTCAAAAGGCTGAGATTTTCCATACATTTCTAGATCTATTAGTTACAGAAATCCGAATGCATGTATAAGCTCTTCAAAAACAATTTTCAAATTAGTAGAGATATTCAGGCATCTTGTTTCCTAGATATGAAAAACAGGCAATAAAAAATTAAGGTATATATCTTAACAGCATTTTCCAAATGACAATTTTATCAAGATATTAATCTTGAAAAGAAAAATGTAAATTCGAAAAATAGAAAAGACTCAACAAACGCAAGGTGTTTAATATTCCGAGTAAGCAAAAGGGCATAAGCGGCCTAGAAAAATGAAAAGCAAAGCACCTCAGAAACGTTAAATTTGAATTAAAGAATACCGTTATTTAAATAAGCAGTTAGCATTTCGGAGGAAGAAGGCCAAGCAACGTGACTATATCTAATCGATTCAGAGCAGTGCTTTACTAATTTCCGTCCTTATCGCTTATACTTATAATATAGGAAAAAAGAGGCAGCAACAGTTAGCCACTACAACATTCACCACTCTGGCAAAGGTTACTTTAAAAATTGCCTTGCATTTTTACAACACTTTACAGCTACGGATTATTTTCACATATATGACCTCATACAGTCCTCACTACCCTGTGATGTGGCTATTACCGACTCGATTTCATAGATAAGAAACCGAGGTTCGGTAAGCGATTTTCTCAGAGTCACCTAGTCGAACCCAGACCTTCTGATTCCGCGTTTTATGCCTCGCATTTCGCATAGTTCTATTTCAGGCAAAAATAGCATTTTTAAAGGGAAGGAGCGGGATAGGGAAAAAATAATCATGGTACCTGCAGCTGTGTGCTGCAAAAAATGGCTGAATTATGCTTCTTCCTTTTTTTTTTTCTCCTTGGGAAAAAAATTAGATTTCAAAGAATCTAAGTAAACTCAAAGACAAATTAGATTTCGGCGTCAACCAAATGTGCGACTGGGGTCAGTGCAGAGGGGCTACCGAATCCGAGCCTAGCGCGGAGCCACGGACGAAGCCCGGGCTCCCGCAGGCCGGAGGGCCAGGGGCGGCTACGCACCTCGGGGGTCTGTCCAGCCTCTAGTGGACGGCAGTCTGCATCAGGAAGAAGCGGGCCAACGGGCCGGACGGTGGGCGGTCGGTCGGGCGCCGGGACGGCACTCGGCAGGCTCCTCGAACGTCTACAAGAAGCCGCTCCCAGGCCGAGCCGGGGCGCTCTGGCGGGGGGCGAGACTGCGCGCCTGCGGCCCCCACGAAACCAGTCCTGGGAAAGAAGACAGCCCTGAGGAGAGATTCGAGACAGCTGGGCGACACGGAGCGGCGTCGGGCCCGAGGCCGGCCTTGCCAACGCCAGGGGCTTCGCAGCGCCCGGCGGGGTTCGGTGGGAGGGCCGACGCGGGGCCTCGGGCGGAGAGAGGGGCTGGGGGGCCGCGGGTAGCCGGAGAAGCACCGGCGGGTGAAGACGTCGACGACGGCGTCTCCAGGCTTCTGCCCCAGAGCGCGCGGAGCCTCAGGATCACCCACGCCGGGGGTGGAGGAAGGCGGGAAAGGGGCGGGAAAGGGGTGGAGCTTGCGGGGCCACAAGCCAGGGGCCGCTCCGGGCCGCGCGCCCCCTGCGGGCCGCGGGAGCCGCCCGGGGCCCGCCCAGGGAGGCGGGGCTCGCAGGCAGGGGGCCCCGTGCGCCGTCGTACAACGCGGAAGCCGGCCCCGCGGGTAGGGCGGTCGAAGGGTGGGAACCCGAGAGTTGGAACGCAGGCCTGGGAGGCACCCTCGGCCCCCGCCGGCGCCTCGAGGGGGCCCGCGCGCGGGCAGCGGCCGGGAGGGTGTTTACCTTCCCCCTGGTCGAGCGCCAATGCCGCCATCTTTCAGCCAGCGCGCGTCACTTCCGGCGCCGCGGGAGCGGGTGTGGGAGCAGGATGGGGGCAGGGCTGTCCCACGCCCGCGGGGCCCCACGTTCTGCCCGCCACGCCAGCGGGCCTCATGGAGGGAATAAAGCGGTTGGCGCTGCGGCCGTGGGCCTGGCCCAACGCGGCTTCCCGTGTGGCTTCGCCGTCGGGGCTGGGAACTCTCGGCAGTGCTGGTCCCCTCGCCGCGGTCTCACTTCACTTGCACGAGCGGTGGGCTCGAGCCACTGTGGTGTGCGCCCACCCTCCGCAAGTTGAGGGTTAGGAAACCCGGAAAATGTCTTTTTGCGTCTTGCACACGGGGGGGGTGGGGGACTCAGGGACGATATGGAGGGTGCTTTGCGGTATCTACCTGTGTTATAAACGTGACTACATCTGCGCCAAATGACATCATTGTTTTAAAGGCAACTTGCAGCGGACTGTTGCGTCATAGTTCCACTTGGCTAGTTGCACAACAGTTACACGGTTCAGAAGTACATTTCCCAGAGGTGAGAAAATTCATAGAAGCCGGCATGTCTGCACCACACAGAAATGCCGGATCTAAAAATGCTGTTCTGTTTCTATTTGCGTCAAAATAGATGGCAAGAACGAACATTCAGAGAGCAGTGATTTTAAGGGTTGTTGTGTTTGTTTCTGACAAATCGGCCCTAGAGGTGTAGCTCATGCTTTTTACATACCGCCTTCTCTTGATTTAATAATTTAAAACTGCATTACAGGACTGTTTTGTAAATTTATTTTTGTGAAACCTCTATGTGGGAAAAGTATAGATGACAGAAAAACACAGTTGGAAGCTAGTGGTTCTACAGTTAACCTTAAGTCATCCATTGCCCATTTCTGATCCTAAACAGAAATTTCTCTTACCCCCACCCCCTGCCGCCATTTTCTCTTCAGACCAATAAATATCCCGAAGAAGTCACAGTGACATGTATGGCTGAAAGCGATCATTAATCTCTTTCTAGCAAATTTGAATATGTCATGTTTCCCAAGAGGCCAGAATAGCACACGGTGTACCATTTTGCTGAAGTAGTCTACTTCGTGGGAATAAATAAGAGAATCACTCTCATCTTTTGAAAATAGGGAAATACGCGTCCCTTTTCCAATTTAAAGTATAAAACCAGCTTTTAAAAACTGTAAGTCATAAAATAACTTTAAAACGGCCTAGATTCAACTTTGCACATCCAAAAGCGCTGGATTTTGATTTTTGCACATTAGCTAACAGACATACATTTTAAACTATGCATTACAGAGTGGCACTGACCTGTAGGAGAGAGACTTCTGTTCTTTATTCAAGCGGGAACTGAAATGTATCTGTATTCTGAGTAGCCGATGTACATATAATTTCAGTGGGTGACATCGTGAGCTGTTGTATTCCACACACTCCTTTTTTTTAAAGATTTATTTATTTATTTTTGGCTATGCTGGGTCGTCTTTGCTGCGTGGGCTTTCTCTAGTTTCGGCAAGAGGGGGCTACTCTTCTTGCATGTGCAGTCTTTTCATTGCAATGGCCTCTCTTGTTGTGGAGCATCCACCCTAGGACTCAGGGATTTCAGTAGCTGCTGCGCTCGGGCTCTAGAGCACAGGCTCAGTGGTTGTGGCATATGGGCTTAGTTGCTCTGAGGTATGTGGGATCTTCAGGGACCAGAGACCGAACCTGTATCTCTTGCACTGCAAGGCAGATTCTTAACCACTGGATCAGCAAGGAAGCCCCATCAGTACACTCCTTATTATGATATTTCATGGTTTCATTTGTGAAATTTCATGAAGTCCAAAATGTGTGTGTGTATAGTTTCTGAAACTGAGCCATGTCTTTCCACCAATCTTTATATTTACTGTGTAGAGCCCACCCCTGAAAAAAAAAAAGTTAATCTTCACTCACTGATGCCTCCCTCACTACCACTTTTTAAAATGTGTTTTTAAACAAAATTTTTTTAAAAAGTGAGTGTTTTATGGAAAGGTCTTAGTATAATAAGAAGCATTCCGCTTCTAAGAGACCAACCAAAGTAAAAACCACATCTTTTAAATTAACTCCTCCAGGTAATTCCTGTCTTCAGTTCTTTTCCTCACTGGAAAGTAATAGGATCTCCTGAATGCTTTGAGGGCATCCTTTCACACTGATAGAGCCCCGAGGGGGAAGTGGAAGCTGCTTTTCCTAGCTGGCTGGCTTACTTTTTAAGGATACAGTCCTCAAACCAGGTATCTAGCTGTCTGAAGCAAGCTAGAGGCTTGGGACTGAAAGTGGTAGTGGAGTTGGAAGGAAGTTCCCAGCCAGGGATTCTGAGGATTTAGGATACTGTATATCCACTCTTACCCCTCCTCTCCTTCATTTTTTTAAGGGTCTTTTAATTTTTATTTACTTATTTGCCTGTGCCGGGTCTTAATTGCGGCTTGAGGGATCTCCGTTGTGGCATGCGGGATCTTTAGCTGCGGCATATGAACTCTTAGTCACTACATGTGAGATCTAATTCCCTGTTGTTCAGTTGCTCAGTTGTGTCTGACTCTTTGCAACTCCATGGACTGCAGCACACCAGGTTTCCCTGTCCTTCACCATATCCCATACTTTGCTCAAACTCGTCCATTGAGTTAGTGATGCCATGCAACTATCTCATCCTCTGTCACCCACTTTTCCTCTTGCCCTCAATCTTTCCCAGCATCAGAGTATTTTCTAATGAGTCGGCTCTTCACATCAGGTGGCCCAAATATTGGAGTTTCAACTTCAGCATCATTCCTTCCAGTGAATATTCAGGACTGATTTCCTTTATGATTGACTGGTTTGATCAAAGGGACTCTCAAGAGTCTACTCCGACACAGTTTGAAACCATCAATTTTTCAGTCCTCAGCCTTCTTTATGCTCCAACTCTCACATCCATACATGACTACTGGCAAATCCATAGCTTTGACTGTATGGACCTTTATTGGCAAAGTAATGTCTCTGATTTTTAATACACTGTCTAGGTTTGTCATAGCTTTCCTTCCAAGGAGCAACTGTCTTTTAATTTCATGGCTGCAGTCACCATCCACAGTGATTTTGGAGCCCCCCAAAATAAAATCTGTCACGATTGCCATTGTTTACCCATCTATTTGCCATGAAGTGATGGGACTGGATGCCATGATCATAGTTTTTTTGAATGTTGAGTTTCAAGCCAGCTTTTTCATTCTCCTCTTTTACCTTCATCAAGAGGCTCTTTAGTTCTTTTCGCTTTCTGCCATAAGGGTGGTGTCATCTGCATATCTGAGGTTATTGATATTTCTCCTGGCAATCTTGATTCCAGCTTGAGCTTCATCCAGCCCGGCATTTCGCATGATGTACTCTGCATATAACTTAAATAAGCAAGGTGACAATATACAGCCTTCAAGTACTCCTTTCCCAATTTTGAACCAGTCCGTTGTTCCATGTCCGGTTCTGACTGTTGCTTCTTGACCTACATACAGATTTCTCAGGAGAGAGGTAAGATGGTCTGGTATTCCTGTCTCTTTAAGAATTTTTCATAGTTTGTTGTGATCCACGTAATTGAAGGCTTTAGCATAGTCAATGAAACAGAAGTAGATGTTTTTCTGAAATCCTCTTGCTTTTTCTATGATCCAACGGGTGTTGACAATTTCATCTCTGGTTCCTCTGCCTCTTCTAAATTCAGCTTGTACATCTGGAATTTCTCAGTTCACATACTGTTGAAGCCTAGCCCTTGAAGGATTTTGAGCATTACCTTGCTAGCATGTGAAATGTGTGCAATTGTATGGTAGTATGGACATTGTTGGAGAAGGCAATGGCCCCCCACTCCAGTACTCTTGCCTGGAGAATCCTATGAACAGAGGAGCCTGGTAGGCTGCAGTCGTGGGGTCGCTACGAGTCGGACACAACTGAGCGATTTCACTTTCACTTTTCACTTTCATACATTGGAGAAGGAAATGGCAACCCACTCCAGTGTTCTTGCCTGGAGAATCCCAGGGACAGGGGAGCCTGGTGGGCTGCCATCTAGGGGGTCGCACAGAGTCGGACACGACTGAAGCAACTTAGCAGCAGCAGCAGCAGCAGCAGCATGGAAATTGTTTCGCATTGCCTTTCTTTGGGATTGGAATAAAAACTGACCTTTTCCAGTCCTGTGGCCACTGCTGAGTTTTCCAAATTTGCTGGCATGTTGAGTGCAGCACTTTTACAGCATCATCTTTTAGGATTTGAAATAGCTCAGCTGGAATTCTATCACTTCCACTAGCTTTGTTCATAGTGATGCTTCCTAAGGCCTACTTGACTTCGAAGTCCAAGGTGTTTGGCTCTAGGTGACAGATCACACCACTGTGGTTATCCAAGTCATTAAGATTTTTTGTAAAGTTCTTCTGTGTTTTCTTGCTGCCTCTTCTTAATTGCTTCTGTTACGTCCTTACCGTTTCTGTCCTTTATTGTGCCCATCTTTGCATGAAATGTCCCTTGGTGTCTCTAATTTTCTTGAAGAGATCTCTAGTCTTTTCCATTCTGTTGTTTTCCTCTATTTCTTTACATTGATCACTGAGGAAGGCTTTCTCATCTCTCCTTGCTATTCTTTGAAACTCTGCATTCAGATGGGTATATCTCTCCTTTTCTCCTTTGTCTTTCAATTATCTTCTTTTCTCAGCTATTTGTAATGCCTCCTCAGACAACCATTTTGCATTTCTTTTTCTTGGGGATGGTTTTTATCATAGCCTCCTGTACAGTGTTACGAGCCTCCATCCATAGTTCTTCAGGCACTCTGTCTATCAGATCTAATCAGTTCAGTTCAGTTTAGTCGCTCAGTCATGTCCGACTCTTTGCGACCCCATGAATCGCAGCACGCCAGGCCTCCCTGTCCATCACCAACTCCCGGAGTCTACCCAAACCCATGTCCATAGAGTCGTTGATGCCATCCAACCATCTCATCCTCTGTCGTCCCCTTCTCCTCCTGCCCCCAATCCTTCCCAGCATTAGGGTCTTTTCCAATGAGTCAACTCTTCTCATGAGGTGGCCAAAGTATTGGAGTTTCAGCTTCAACATCAGTCCCTCCAATGAACACCCAGGACTGATCTCCTTTAGGATGAACTGGTTGGATCTTCTTGCAGTCCAAGAGACTCTCAAGAGTCTTCTCCAACACCACAGTTCAAAAGCATCAATTCTTCAGCACTCAGCTTTCTTCACCGTCCAACTGTCACATCCATACATGACTACTGGAAAAACCATAGCCTTGACTAGATGGACCTTTGTTGGCAAAGTAATGTCTCTGCTTTTTAATATGCTATCTAGGTTGGTCATAACCGTCCTTCCAAGGAGTAAGCATCTTTTAATTTCATGGCTGTAATCACCATCAGCAGTGATTTTGGAGCCCCCCAAAATAAAGTCTGACACTGTTTCCACTGTTTCCCCATCTATTTCCCATGAAGTGATGGGACCAGATGCCATGATCTTAGTTTTCTGAATGTTGAGCTTTAAGCCAACTTTTTCACTCTCGTCTTTCACTTTCATCAAGAGGTTCTTTAGTTCTTCTTCGCTTTCTGCCATAAGGGTGGTGTCATCTGCATATCTGAGGATATTGATATTTCTCCCAGCAATCTTGATTGTCACTTCCACTGTATAATCGTAAGGGATTTGATTTAGGTCATACCTGAATGGTCTAGTGGTTTTCCCTACTTTCTTCAATTTCAATCTGAATTTGTCAATAAGGAGTTCATGATCTGAGCTGCAGTAAGCTCCTGGTCTTGTTTTTGCTGACTTTATAGAGCTTCCCCATCTTTGGCTGCAAAGAATATAATCAATCTGATTTTGGTGTTGACCACCTGGTGATGTCCATGTGTAGAGTCATCTCTTGTGTTGTTAGAAGAGGGTGTTTGCTATGACCAGTGCGTTCTCTTGGCAAATCTCTGTTAGCCTGTGCCTTACTTCATTTTGTACTCCCAGGCCAAACTTGCCTGTTACTCCAGGTATCTCTTGACTTCCTACTTTTGGATTCCAGTCCCCTGTGATGAAAAGGACATATTTTTTGGTGTTAGTTCTAGAAGGTCTTGTAGGTCCTCATAGGACTGTTCAACTTCAACTTCTTCGGCATTAGTGGTTGGGGCATAGACTTGGATTACTGTGTTATTGAATGGGTTGCCTTGGAAACAAACAGAGATCATTCTGTCAATTTTGAGATTGCACCCAAGTACTGCATTTCAGACTCTTGTTGACTATAAAAGCTACTCCATTTCTTCCAAGGGATTCTTGCCCAAAGTAGTAGATATAATAGTCATCTGAATTAAAGAAGCCCATTCCCGTCCATTTTAGTTCACTGATTCCTAAAATGCCGTTGTTCACTCTTGCCATCTCCTGTTTGACCACTTCCAATTTACCTTGATTCATGGATCTAACATTCCAGGTTCCTATGCAATATTTTTCTTTAGAGCATCAGACTTTACTTTCCCCACCAGATACATCTGCAACTGGGCATTGTTTCCGCTTTGGCTCAGCCTCTTTGTTCCTTTTGGAGCTATTTCTCCGCTCGTCTCTAGTAGCATATTGGGCACCTACCAACCTGCAGAATTCATCTTTCAGTGTCATATCTTTTTGCCTTTTCATACTGTTCATGGCGATCTCAAGGCAAGAATGCTGAAGTGGTTTGCCGTTCTCCCTGACCAGGGATCAAACCCAGGCCCTCTGCATTGGGAGCTCAGAGTTTTAGCCACTGGACAACCAGGGAAGTCCCTCCCTCCTCTCTCTCTCTCTCTCTCTCTCTTTTTATTTAAATAAATTGAGGCTTTTCAGAAATCCAGAGTCTGCAGTAATTATCTTGGTAATCACTTTTCATGTAACTAACCTCCACCCCAGTCTCAGGGAATCAGAGTTACACTCTCAGGAAAACCTAATAAAGCTGCACACACGTTTTCTTTCCTCTTGAAAACTTTTGCCAAACACTCCATAGCTCTTGAAGAGGTAACTTGTGGGATCCAGTCTATCTCCGTCCTTCAGGGCCCACCAGTATCCCCCAAATCCATACAAACTTCTTCTGTGGGTCCACACCAAGACCTGTACACTGACCCGTTCAACAGGTTGGTGGCTCTTGCCCTAAGCATTATTTCCTGGTCACTATCCCAGATGAGTGCTAAGTTGCTCAGTTGTGTCCTCTTTACAACCCCATGGACTGTAGCCCGTCAGGCTCCTCTGCCCATGGGGATTCTCCAGGCAAGAATACTGGAGTGGGTTGCCATGCCCTTCTCCAGGGGTTCTTCCCAACCCTGGGATTGAACCTGCCTCTCTTCTGTCCCCTGTATTGGCACCAGGTTTTTTTTTTTACCAGTAGGTACCCCTGGGAGGCCCCAACCCAGATGGAGCCTTCAACGTGCAATCTGAGGGTCCCCAGATTTTCCAACCTTGACAGTTTGTTGTTTTAACAGCCAAGTAGAATAACTTGAATCTTTATGTTGCGTGACTAACAGGAAATTGGTGTTTTCATGAATGTTGGAGGACTCCTTGTTAATGTTTCCCCATCTTGGTCATCACTGGTCACCTGTCACTTGGAATGGCTCTTCTTAGCTTCTCTCTTATTACTTCTGGCCTTCTGATCTGTCACCACCTCTCCACATTTCTCCAACTCTCTCCTTGCACTTCATGACACACAAACTTAATTTTCCCTGCACTTCCCTAGGAAAGCAAAAGCCTAAAGCCTTCACAGAGAAACTTCAGTCTCTAAAAACAGGTCACAGGTTCTAGAGATCCTTGCACAGGGATGTTCTCTTTGATCATCTCAAAGTCAGATCTGGGCTATTTGGTATGAACCCATTGCTAAACATATCAGTTGTTTCTCCCATCTCTCTTCCCAAATCTCATGAGCCCCCAGACCCATCTCCTGGGCCCAGCTAGGAGAATATGAAATCCAAAAGGGTTGTGGACGTGAAAAGAAGCAAAAGCCCTTCCAAGGGCCCTCCCCTCATGAAACTGTGTCAGAAATATTTACACGTGTGTCATTTCACCAACATAGGGAGCCACCACATCACCAAAAGGAAAATGAAGTGATAATTTATATCTTTATGGTCAAGAAGACTCAACACTGTGATTCTTCCAGAAACCCAATGCTTCTTCATATTTCACTTCCATCCTTAAAGCCCTAGCAAACAATTCTCTGCTGGCAGTTGTTAGAGGAACTGCTTCGCACCTGTGGTCAGCCAAAAGGGGTTCAAAACTATTCAGGTTTGGTTTCACACTCCCTAACACATGGTGACAGGTTTAGACAGCATGAGGTACTGTGTGTGCAATCACAAATGAGAAGATGCAGTCTAGGGTTCAGCGGGTCAAGCAACGCTACTCAGAGGCAGTGATTGCTAAGTAGAGTCCAAAGGGAAAGGGGAAAAGGAAATGGGTAAAGGACACCCATAGGGCAGTGCCTTCCGGGCCTGAAAGAGTCAGCCAGGCACCTTTATTTAGAGAACCACCAAAAATTTAGTAGAGTCACAGTAGGACATGAAGAGGAGAGGGAAAAGAAGCAAAACTCAGGAAGGCTGACATGTGTAGACCTTGGCAGTCAGGGCTTCTACCCTCCTGTGTCACCTCTTACCTCATGCTCTTTCCACTGTATTATGTTATTATGTGTCCTCAGTTACTCAGTTCTGTTCAACTCTTTGCAACCTCATGGACTGTAGCCCACCAGGCTCCTCTGTCCATGGAATTTTCCAGGCAAGAGTGCTAGAGTAGGTTGCCATTTCCTTCTCCAGGGGATCTTCCTGATTCAGGGAACAAACCCATGTCTCTTGGGTCGCCCCCATTGGCAGGCAGATTCTTTACCAACTGAGCCACCTGGGAAGACCATTATGTTATTATACTAATTAACATATTAAATGATCTTCCCACTGTTGCATTTTTTTTACTCCTAGTTAATTAAATAAATTGTTCGCTTATAATCTACTATACTCATTTACTTATTCATGCCATAAATATTTATGAGTGCCTTTGTTGTTGTTCAGTCTCTAAGTTGCATCCAACTCTTTATGACCTCATGGACTGCAGCTCACCAGGCTTCCCTTGTCCTTCACTATCTCCCGGAGTTTGCTCAGACTCATGTCCATTGAGTTAGTGATGCCATCCAACCATCTCCCTGGTGGCTCAGACAGTAAAGAGGCTGCCTGCAGTGCAGGAGATCCGAGTTCGATCCCTGGGTAGGGAAGATCCCCTAGAGAAGGAAATGGCAACCCACTCCAGTATCCTTGCCTAGAAAATTCCATGGACAGAGGAGTCTGGCAGGCTACAGTCCATGGGGTCACAAAACGTCGGACACAACTGAGTGACTTGACTTTCTTTCCAACCGTCTTATCCTCTGTCACCCACTTCTCCTCTTGCCCTCAAACTTTCCCCAGCATCAGTATCTTCTAGTGAGCCAGCTCTTCACATCAAGTGTGCAAAAGTAGTGGAGCTTCAGCTTCAGCATCAGTCCTTCCAACAAATATTCAGGGTTGAGTTCCTTTAAGGTTGACTGGTTTGATCTCCTTTCTATCCAAGGGACTCTCAAGAGTCTTCTTCAAGATCACAATTCAAAAGTATCAATTCTTCAGCACTCAGCCTTCTTTATGGTCCAACTTGGACATCTGTATGTGACTACTAGAAAAAACCATAGCTTTGACTATACGTACCTTTGTTGGCAAAGTGATGTCTCTGCTTTTTAATACACTAAGTTTGTTATAGCTTTTCTTCCAAGGAGCAAGTGACTTTTAATTTCGTGGCTGCAGTCACCGTCCGCAGTGATTTTAGAGCCCAAGAAAATAAAATCTGTCACTGTTTCCACCTTTTCCCCTTCTATTTGCCATGAACTGATGGGACTGGATGCCATGATTTTCGTTTTTTGAATGTTGAGTTTTAAACCAGCTTTTTCACTCTCCTCTTTCACCCTCAAGAGGCTCTTTAGTTCCTTTCCCTTTCTGCCATTAAAGTGGTATCATCTGCCTATCTGAGGTTATTGATATTTCTCCTGTTGACGATCTTGATTCCAGCTTGTGAGTCATCCAGCCCAGCATTTCACATGATGTAATATATAATATGTAATACATAATATATATACATTTGCTGCTGCTGCTGCTAAGTCGCTTCAGTCGTGTCCAACTCTGTGCGACCCCATAGACAGCAGCCCACCAGGCTCCCCTGTCCCTGGGATTCTCCAGGCAAGAATACTGGAGTGGGTTGCCATTTCCTTCTCCAATGCATGAAAGTGAAAAGTGAAAGTGAAGACCCTCAGTCGTGTCCAACTCTTAGCGATCCCATGGACCGCAGCCTACCAGGCTCCTCCGTCCATGGGATTGTCCAGGCAAGAGTATTAGAGTGGGTTGCCATTGCCTTCTCCGATATATATAAATTAAATAAGCAGGTTGACAAAATACAGACTTGAGGTACTTCTTTCCCAATTTTGAACCAGTTGGTTGTTCCATGTCCGGTTCTGACTGTTGCTTCTTGTCCTGCATACAGGTTTCTCAGAAGACAGGTAAGATTGTCTGGTATTCCCATCTCTTTAAAAGTTTTCCACAGTTTGTTGTGATCCACACAGTCAGAGGCTTTAGTATAGTCAATAAAGCAGAAGTAGATTTTTTTTTAAATTCCCTTGCTTTTTCTATGATCCAGCAGATGTTGGCAGTTCGATCTCTGGTTCCTCTGCCTTTTCTAAATCCAGCTTGTACATCTGGAAGTTCTCAGTTCACATACTGTTGAAGCCTAGCCCTTGAAGGATTTTGAGCATTACCTTGCTAGCATGTGAAATGAGTGCAATTGTATGGTAGTATAGACGTTGTTTAGCATTGCCTTTCTTTGGGATTGGAATAAAAACTGACATTTTCCAGTCCTGTGGCCACTGCTGAATTTTCCAAATTTGCTGGCATATGGAGTACAGCACTTTTACAGCATCATCTTTTAGAATTTGAAATAGTTCAGCTGGAATTCCATCACCTCCACTAGCTTTGGTTGTAGTAATGCTTCCTAAGGCCCACTTGACTAAACACTCCAGAATGTCTGGCTCTGGATGAGTAACCACACCATCATGGTTATCTGGGTCATTAAGACCTTTTTTGTACAGTTCTTCTGTGTATGAGTGCCTACTATGCGCAAAGTCCCGTTCTAAGCACTGCAGATCTATCAGTGACGCATGCATGAAAATCCTTACCCTCTTATAGACTACATAAGTCAGGCAATAAACAAATAAGTAAATTATGATTATACGGTCTCTTAGAATGTGACCATACAGGAAATAACAGAGCAGGTTAAAGAGATGAGGGGTGTCAAGGAGGAGAGGTGTTTCCTTTTTAACTAGGATGATTGGGTAGTCATTTTAGCCTTGACTTGAAAGAGATAAGGGGCCAGACTGTGTAAAGCTTTGTTGATCATTATAAGGTCTTTGGTCTTTGGCCTTTTGAGAAATTACGAACCACTGGAACGTTTTGAGAAGAGGAGTAACATGATTAACGCTTAGGCTGTTGTGTGAAAAATAGAACTTAGGCATAATGTAATATTCAATGTGACAACTATAGTTAACACTGTTGTATATTTGAAAGTTACTTAAAGAGTAGATTGTAAAAGTTCTCACCACAAGGATAAAAGTATTTTTTCTTTTTTCCCCCTTATATCTGTATGAGGTGATGGATGTTAACTAGACTTACTATGGTAATCATTTCACAATATATGTAAGTCAAGTCATTATCCTGTATACTTTAAACTTATATAGTGCTGTAGGTCAGTTACATCTCAATAAAACGGAAAGGGGGAAAAAAACACTGGAAGATAACACACACACAAACAAAATGGTCAGTTAAAAAAAGAATTAGGCAAACAAGTGTGGAAGCAGGGAAATGAGTAAGAAGAGTATTCTAACAATGGAGTGAAATGGGAGCCACAATGGAGACATGAGAACTGGCCAGACTCTGTAAATGTTCTTGAAGCTAGAGCCAACAGAAGTTCCAGGATGTAGGGACAAAGGAAAAAGAGGTTGCAAAGAAGGGTGGAATTTTCATTTCCTGAGATCTGGAAGACTTCAAGAAGGAGCAGGTTTGAAGGGAATGGGGGAGAAAGGAGAAGGTAAGAGGAGTAGAACCTGGGGCATGCCAAGGGTAGGGAACTATCCAGAACTTTGGGATCTGGTCTAGGAGACTAGAGTGTGGTACACTACAAGCTGTAGAGACAGGTACCGTAAATTGCTAAACATCCACCATCAATAAATGGTACAGTGAATGTTGCCATTTTTTAAATTAATTTCTGTTGCAGTAGTTGATTTACAATGTTGTGTTCATTTCTGCTGTACAGCAAAATGAATCAGTTATACATATATTCACTCTTTTTTAGATTCTTTTCCCATACAGGTCATTACAGAGTATTGACTAGAGCTCCCTGTGCTATACAGTAGGTTCTTTTAGTTATCTATTTTATATATAGTAGTGTGTATATATCAATCCCAATCTCCCAGTTTATCCCTGTCCCTTCCTTCAAACCCCCTTGGTAACCGTAAGTTTGTTTTCTACATTTGTTACTCTATTTCTGTTTTGTAAATAAGCTCATTTGTACCATTCCACATATAAGCGACTGATCTTGTGATATTTGTCTTTTTCTGTCTGGCTCATTATGACAATCTCTAGGTCCATTTTAACTGAACATATTTACCTTGAAATACAGTGTTGACAAGGCCCTCTTGAAAATGAAAACATGAAAAAGAATAAACTTTTCAAAGAAATTAATCACTTTTGTGTTCCTTACAAACCAGTGAAATATAACACTGTGTTTCAGAAGCCTCAGCATGGAAGGCAAATATTCATGACATGTTTGGGAGATTACCAAGGAACTGAGGGAAAAGAGAGCAAGGTCTGGGGTCTGGAGCACCAGGAGTCATCCAGGCAAAGGTAGAGAGCTGTCACAGAGAAGGAGTAGCCAGGGAGATGAGTAAAACAAAGAGTGTGATATGCTAGTCTAGCTAGAAAATTACTGTAAATTCTTAAACATCCACTATCAAGCAAAGATAAAATTAATGTCACCATTTTAATGAAATATATTTACTTTGAAACACAGTACAGACAATGCCTCTTTGTAAATGAAAATGTTAAAAAGAACGAACCCTTTTCCTAAAGTTAATCTTTTTTATCTTCTTTATGAATCAGTGAAAAGCAGCGCTATACTTCAGAAGCCTCAGGATACAAGCTGCATATTCACCAGTCCTGCATTTCGGTAGATGTGCATTCACACACACACACACACACACACACACACACTCACATCCTAAGTGTGAGCAGCTGAGTTGAGTGAGTGGAAGCAATGAAAAGCTGCTATATGGTGTTTGCTTGATGAAAGAAGTGAAGAAAAGCCTCCAGTAATGACTGTTGCCAGAAGCACAGCTTTAGGGTTTGGGGACTGTGGTTAAGGATAGAGACAGGATTGAATCTAGGCTCTGAGGTTATTTATTGGTTCTAAGTTCTTTGGAAAAAAACAAAACAAAACAGCGATTGCATAGCTGTCTCAGGACAAAATATCTTTGTTCATACAGGACACGTAGGGACTTAGGTAAGTTAGTTTGGCCTCTTCTGCTTGGGTTGGGGGTAGCTGGAGTGGAAGCTGGTGGGAGGGCACACACTTGAATAGCCAGGGCCTAGGCCTGGCTGAGAGGAAGGCTGAGAGTCCCACTGTCCTGGAAGCATGACCCAGGAGGGCCATATAGGTGGGGCTAGATGGCCCTCTGGGAATGGAAGTCTCAAGGTCAAGAAGATGGTGATTCTCTTCAAACTTATCTACAGATTTAAAACAATCCCCTGAAGTAGGAAATGGCAACCCACTCCAGTATTCCTGCCTGGAGAATTCCATAGACGAAGGAGCCTGACAGGCTACACAGTCCATGGGGGTCGCAGAGTCAGACACGACTGAGCACACACACACACAAAGAAATTCCTATCAGAAGTATTCTCCTTATACAAGCAAACAACATGTGCTTGTGGCATTTGGGTCAGCTTCACCAGAGAGCCGTGCAGGAGACTTGCAGCATGATGCTTCAACATGTGGGTTCTGGATTTGACTGCATGGATTCAAATCCTAGATCCCCCACTGCTTTGCTTTATGCCTTAGGGCAATTAATTAAAAAAATTTTTATTGTATATTGGAGTATAGTTGATTAACAATCTTGCGTTAGTTTCAGATGTACAGAAAAGTGATTGGTTATACATAGACATGTATATATTTCAAATTCTTTTCCCATTTAGGTTATTACAGAATACTGGGCAGAGTTCCCTATGCTGTACAGTAGATCCTTTTGATTATCTATTTTAAATATAGCAGTACATGTCAGTTGTACCTTTCTATATGACAGCACAAAGATGGAAGTGGAGATAAACAAGCAAATATTTAGAAGAAAGATATTTATAATTAGTAAGACTATGCTCAGTTCGTACTGAGATTTCATTTCCTTTAACCCTTGCTCCAGTCAGTTACTCCAGGGTTCCTGACAAAAAAGGCCATGAATAAAATCTGGTATACATGACTTCTTAACACCTACCAGGTATTACTTGCTTACTTTTGTCAAATGTTTGATGTATATTACCTCATTTACTCCTTTTTGAGGTCAATACTATTTCTAGCCCTTTGTTATAGATTAAGTTGCTGAGACTCAGAGTAGCTGGTTCCTGGTGCATGCGTGCTCAGTTGTGTTTGACTTTTGCAACCCCATGAGTTGTAGCCCACCAGGCTCCTCCGTCCATGGGATTTCCCAGGCAAGAATACTGGAGTGGGTTGCGATTTCTTTCTCCAGGGGATCTTTCCGACCTAGGGATCGAGCTGACCTGTCTTACACTGGCAGGTGGATTCTTTACCACCTGCGCCATGTGGGAAGCCCAGAGTAGCTAGTACCTGATTTAAATTTACATAGATGGAAAATGAAGAAGTTAAAATTTGAACTGTTCTTATTCCAGAACCTGCTTGCCTACTACTGTCCATGCTGCCATAGAGGCCAGAAAATGTTTGTGGAAAAATAAATGTCATTGTACACATCAAAAAATCTTTTTCACCTTTCTAAGGATATGGAAATTTTCCAAGGGTAATTGTAAGGAACAAATGCAGAAATGACTGCAGACCACTCAGCACCATGCCTAGTACACAGTAATTATTACTAGGAAATACATGCTAAGAGTTTGGGGGGTATTTAGGAAAATGGAAGCTTCCAAAGGAATAAAAGGATATAGTCCACCCCCAAAATAAAACAATCCCTATCAAAAACCCAGCAAACTTTACTGCAGGAACTGACCAGCTGATCCTGAAATTTACATGGAAATTCAAAGGCTCCAGGAGAGCCAAACCGGTTGTGAAAAAGAACACAGTTAAAAATGTACTATACGACTACAGAAGTCAAGACATTGTAGTACTGGCATAAGAATAGACATGTAAAAAAAAAAGAATAGACATGTACATCAATGGAACAGAACTGAGAGTCCAGAAATAAGCATTTTTATGGTCAAATTTATTTTTGACAAACATGCCGAGACAATTCCATAGGTAAAGGATTGTCTTTTCAGTATATAGTGCTGGTACAATTGGATATCTACATGCAAAAATATGGAGTTAAACTCTTACCTCACACTATACACAAAAAATAACTCAAAATAGATCACATATCTGGAAGGTAGTAAGTGAAACCATAAACCTTTAAGAAGAAAACAGGAGTAAGTATTCATCACCTTGGGTTAGGCAAAGGGTTATTAAATTTGACACCCAAAGCAAGATTCATAAAAGAAAGAAATTGGATTTCATCAAAGGTAGAAATTTTTGTTCTTCAAAGATACCATTAAGAAAATGAAAAGAGAAGCTACAAACTGGGAGAAAACACTTGCAAATCACGCATTTGATGAAGATTTGTATCCAGAATATATAAAGAACTCTTGCAACTCAGTAAGATAAACAACCCAATTTTAAAATGGGTTTAAATAGATACTTTACCAAAGAAGATATTTGAGTGGCTATTAAGTACATGAAAGGACGCTCAATATATTCATTAGAGAAATGCAAATTAAAACCACATCGACAAGAAAGTCTATAATAAAAAGAAGAGACAATATCAGACATTGGTAAGGAGAAACTGGAGCCTCATATATCGGTGGTGGGAATGTAAAATGGTTCAGCCATTTTGGAAAAATTTGGTTGTTCCTCAGAGTGTTTAATATAGGTTTACCATAGGACTCAGCAATTGCACAAGTAGATATTTACCAAGATAAATAAAAATGTTTTCATAAAAACTTGTACAAAAATGTTTGTGGAAATATTATTCACAACACCCAAAAAGTGGAAAAAATCAAGAGATCTGTCCATGAAATGGAATTATATTGAGCAATAGAAAGGAATGAACTACTATTGATAGATGCTACAGCATAGATGAACCTCAAAATCCTTATGCTGAGTGAAAAAAGACCACATATTGTTTGATACTATTTAAATAAAATGTCCAGAAAAGGCAAATCAGTATATAGAGAGAGACTACTCGTGATTGCCTGGGGCAAAAAATGGGTATGGGATTGACTGCAAAGGGGATTGACATGAGGGATCTCTTTGGGGTGATGGAAATGTTCAAAATCTGGATTGGCGTGATGGTTGCACAATTCTTTGTGTGTTAGTTGCTCTGTGGTCTGACTCTTTGCAATCCCATGGACTACATGTCACCCACCAGGCTCCTCTGTCTATGGAATTGTCTGTACAACTGTAAATTTACTAAAATGTCACTGAATTGTATACCTTTTTATTTTTTGTTCACTCCTCACAGCTTGTGGGATCTTAGTTCCCTGACCAGGGTTGAACTCGAGCTCTGGCAGTGAAAGCGCCAAATCCTAACCACTGGACTGCCAGAGAATTCCCCAGTTTGGAGCCAATATTACTATTATTATTAATAGCATTATTTTCAGTGACATTTCTACTTCCAATAAAAATTTCTGATAGTGAAGGATATTATATATTATTACCAACAAGTTTTATCTTTTTGTTGAAAAATAATTCACATGCCATAAGATTCATCCTTTTAAACAATACAATTCACTGTTCTTTAGTATATTTATAATTGTGTAATCATCACCACTAATTCCACATCTTTATTACCTCAGTGGGTTTTCTGAACTGGCTGGTACAGTATAACTATTTAGAATATACGATAAAAATTCTCAATTTAGGAACTTATAAATTTAGAAGTTATATTTTGTTGGAGGCATTTGGTTCCTAGTATAAATTTAGGAACCAAATGTCTCTGCCCAAATACAATATATGGTACAGTTTCTACCATCAACCAATGAATACATTTATTTAAATGTAACTTCCTATTTTAGGTAAACTGTTGTACCCAAAACTTGTGTGATAAAAAAAAAATATGACAACCTAGAGGGGTGGGATGGGGGGGTGGGAGGTGGGAGGGAGGTTCAAAAAGGGAGGGAACATGTATACCTTTGGCTGATTGATGTTGATGTATGACAGAAGCCAACAATATTGTAAAGCAATTATCCTTCAATTAAAAATAAATTTAAAAAGAAAAATATATAGATTTTATTGAAGTATAGTTGATTTACAATGTTATTAATTTCTGCTGTACAACAGTGATTCAGTTTTATATATATAGGTAGGTTTAATTGCTCAGTTGTGTCCGACTCTTGTGACCCTGTGGACTGTAGCCTGCCAGGTTCCTCTGTTCATGGGATTTCCCAGGCAAGAATACTGGAGTGGCTTGCCATTTCCTTCTCCAAGGGATCTTCCCCACCCAGGGATTGAATCCAGGTCTCCTACATTGCAAGCAGACTCTACAACTGAGCCACTTTTTTCATATTCTTTTTCATCATGGTTTACCATAAGATATTGAACATAGTTTCCTGTGCTACACAGAAAGACCTTGTTGTTTATCCACTCTCTATAAAATAGTGTACATTTAATCCCAAACTCCCAAACCATCCCTCCCCCACACCCTGTTCCCTTTTGACAACCAGAGGTCTGTTCTCTATGTCTGTGATTCTGTTTCATAGGTAAGTTCATTTGAGTCATATTTTATATTCCATATATAAGTGGTATCATGTGGTATTTGTCTTTCTCTGATAGAAAATATATATTCATTTTAATCTTGCTTACATAGTCAATGACCACAGGTAACCTAAATACAACACAATGGGAAAGACTAGAGATCTCTTCAAGAAAATTAGAGATACCAAGGGAACATTTCATGCAAAGATGGGCTCGATAAAGGACAGAAATGGTATGGACCTAACAGAAGCAGAAGATATTAAGAAGAGGTGGCAAGAATACACAGAAGAACTGTACAAAAAAGATCTTCACGACCCAGATAATCACGATGGTGTGATCACTCACCTAGAGCCAGACATCCTGGAATGTGAAGTCAAGTGGGCCTTAGGAAGCATCACAACGAACAAAGCTAGTGGAGGTGATGGAATTCCAGTTGAGCTATTTCAAATCCTAAAAGATGGTGCTGTGAAAGTGCTGCACTCGATATGCCAGAAAATTTGGAAAACTCAGCAGTGGCCACAGGACTGGAAAAGGTCAGTTTTCATTCCAATCCCAAAGAAAGGCAATGCCAAAGAATGCTCAAACTATCGCACAATTGCACTCATCCCACTCACTAGTAAAGTAATGCTTAAAATTCTCCAAGACAGGCTTCAGCAATACATGAACTGTGAACTTCCAGATGTTCAAGCTGGTTTTAGAAAAGGCAGAGGAACCAGATATCAAATTGCCAACATCCGCTGGATCATTGAAAAAGCAAGCGAGTTCCAGAAAAACATTTATTTCTGCTTTATTGACTATGCCAAAGCCTTTGACTGTGTGGATCACAATAAACTGTGGAAAATTCTTAAAGAGATGGGCATACCAGACCACCTGACCTGCCTCTTGAGAAACCTGTATGCAGGTCAGGAAGCAATAGTTAGAACTGGACACGGAACAACAGACTGGTTCCAAATAGGAAAAGGAGTACGTCAAGGCTGTATATTGTCACCCTGCTTATTTAACTTCTGTGCAGAGTACATCAAGAGAAACGCTGGGCTGGAAGAAACACAAGCTGGAATCAAGATTGCCGGGAGAAATATCAATAACCTCAGATATGCAGATGATACCATGCTTATAGCAGAAAGTGAAGAAGAACTAAGAGCCTCTTGATGAAAGTGAAAGCAGAGAGTGAAAAAGTTGGCTTAAAGCTCAACGTTCAGAAAACTAAGATCATGGCATCTGGTCCCATCACTTCATGGGAAATAGATGGGGAAACAGTGTCAGACTTTATTTTTTTTAGGCTCCAAAATCACTGCTGATGGTGATTGCAGCCATGAAATTAAAAGACACTTACTCCTTGGAAGGAAGGTTATGACCAACCTAGATAGCATATTGAAAAGCAGAGACATTACTTTGCCAACAGAGGTCCGTCTAGTCAAGGCTATGGTTTTTCCAGTGGTCATGTATGGATGTGACAGTTGGACGGTGAAGAAAGCTGAGTGCCAAAGAATTGATGCTTTTGAACTGTGGTGTTGGAGAAGACTCTTGAGAGTCCCTTGGACTGCAAGGATATCCAACCTGTCCATCCTAAAGGAGATCAGTCCTGGGTGTTCATTGGAGGGACTGATGTTGAAGCTGAAACTCCCAATACTTTGGCCACCTCATGCGAAGAGTTGACTCATTGGAAAAGACCCTAATGCTGGGAAGGATTGAGGGTAGGAGGAGAAGGGGACGACAGAGGGTGAGATGGTTGGATGGCATCAACGACTCTATGGACATGGGTTTGGGTAGACTCCGGGAGTTGGTGATGGACAGGGAGGCCTGGTGTGCTGTGTGGTTCATGGGGTCGCAAAGAGTCGGACACGACTGAGCGACTAAACTGAACTGAACTGAACCTAAATACGTACTCATTTCTCCTTACATTATTTTACTGGCTAGAAATGAAGACTTGTACATGATAGAAAATTTAAAAAGTGTAGAAATGCTTAAACAGAAATGAACCTTATTGAAAAAGGGGTTAAGAAAGTCTCAAAAATCTTTAAATTTTAAAATACCGACTTATTGGTAATAGGTCCAGTGAAAAAATGGGCTCAGATTTTTTTTTCACACAGAATAGTTTATTGTTATTATATGCACAGTTTACTGAAAATCAGGAAGTCACACAAAAAAGCAACAGCTTTTAACAGAAAAAATTTCAAGTACATACAGATTTTAAGTAGCTTTAGTACATTCACTACACTTTGCTTTTCACTGTTTCTTTAAAAAAAAAATTCCCAAAGAATAATTTTACTTTTGATTTTAGAGTGATTTTTAATTATATTTTCTTATATTTAAGGTTTCCAAAAAATATGTGTGTACAGACTTATGTTCTTCGGATTAAAAAAAAAATATTTGAAGACCTTCAGTTTTCATTAACAGCAGGAAAAGAACAATGAATATTTAGAAAGGAGAAAGAGTAAAGAAAATAGAGATTCGGATCGGCTTAAAAAAAACAAACAAAAAACACACCTTTGGGCGCTCTTACGACACCTAGCTTCTATCCTGTGCTAACTCCATTAGCGTCACCATAGACCACCTCCCAGGCTCTAGAAACCTCTCCGTGAGAACAAGTTAGAGACTTGGCTTTTGCTATCCCTGGGTCGCAAAACATCCGCTTGAGGGCGCCCTCCTCACCGCCCGCCAGCTCGGTACGCGGCCACTTCGCGGCCAAGAACCCCGTCACAGGAGAGACGGATCCGGGGCTGATCTCGTCTTATTAAATTATGGAAATCGCTAAAGAAGGACATTCCAACAGTCTATCCTCACACCCCAGATAAGAATCCCAGGTTCAGGGAAACTTTCGGCCATCCCTAGGGGAACCGGAAGTGGGTTCACCCTCGTCAGCGCGCGCCTCGGTGGCATCTCCCGCCTCGTCAGGGGCCTTTGTTGGGGCTGCCCGCACCGTTGCCTGCACAAATATCCAACAGGTCTGCCGCGAGTAGATCCCGAAACTTGGCCTTGTGTTTTTTCAGTCAGCCTGCCGGCGGGAAATATACAAATTAATTAGGAGACAAGTCCAAGCAGTGAGGCCTCCGCTGCTACGGCCATCCTCTCCTCCCAGGCCTGGGCCCTAGCCAGCCCTCCCGCCTCCGCTGCTCCGCCCTGCACGAAGGGGCCTGCGCGCGATCAGGC
Organism: Okapia johnstoni; assembly: GCA_024291935.2. NCBI lineage: Eukaryota > Metazoa > Chordata > Mammalia > Artiodactyla > Giraffidae > Okapia > Okapia johnstoni. The sequence continues at coordinate 18,978,002 of CM044305.1, forward strand.
AGGGACGCGGCCGACTTCCTTCCTCTTCGGGCAAGATGGCGGGAGGCGAGGCTGGTGTGACTTTAGGGCAGCCGCACCTTTCTCGGCAAGATCTCGCCACTTTGGTAAGGCATGGCTCTGGAAGTATGCGGAATGCGCTCAGGAGTGGGGATGACCGGGCCTCCCGCGAGGCTGTGAAACGAGGCGGTGCCGGGCGGTCGGGAGCATGAGTTAGGATGGAGACCTGGAGCCCGGCGCCCTAAGCCGCGCTCGCGCTGCCCCACGCGCTTCTGTCAGTCAGGGAGCTGGGCATGGGGTTGTGCGGTCGTGGGGCCCCGAGCCTCCCGAATGATTCGGCTGGAAACTTACAGTGTTAAGTGTCATTAAGGGTCTTCACTTTGGAAGTTTTGGGAAAGGAGTATCTACACATTCCTTAGTGCTAATGCTCTCAAGGTTGGGGGACCCCGAGCCTCCACATCTCCCATAATCAGTGTGTAAGGATGAATGACTTTTTAATGCTTTCCAGAGTGCAAGATTGTACAGGAAAAGCGCTTTAAAAGTAGGAGAGGGCTATTCAAATGGTAGCGAGCTGTAGGTAACAATAAAGTCAAAATTCCGATTCATCTTATGTACAGTGATTTAACATAGAAATATTTGATTGCAGGATGTTTCCAAGTTGACGCCACTTTCACATGAAGTTATCAGCAGACAAGCCACAATTAATATAGGTAAGATAAGAATAACTTGGAGATTCGATTGATTTCCAGCAAGTAATTTTAATCATTCCCTTTATGTAAGTACCTGAATTACATGAAGATGCAGATATTCGAGAAATAGATGTTGAGCTCTTGGGAGCAACACATCTGCTAGATTTTTGGTGGGAGGCCCCTGTTGCCTGTGTCTAGCTTATAGACTAGGTGAGAAGAAAAGGTAAAGATTTAAAGAAAACTTTTAATAGCATAAGGTGATAAGCAGTCATCTAGTAAAGAAAAGGGGGAAATGTGATTGTACTTGCCACACAAGGTTGTTGCAAGGGCAGAGTTTGTGAAAGTTTGTTTGATGTGTGCATAAGCTATAATTAACTAGGGTATTTTTTTTTCCCCTTAATTGGCACCTGGAACTTTGGAGAAGTTATGTTGACTGAGTGTAAATTTGGGGTATTTGAGGTAATTTGAGTGTAAATTTGGGGTATTTTACTGTACAAAAACAGTAAAACCTCGTTAAAAGTAAGGCTTTACCTTGAGACTCTTAAAAAAAAGTTGTGAGATACCTACTAGCCTTAATAGCATTACTATAATCATACCTGAGTTTTTTTCTTGTTTCCATGGATTCCTTTTTTGTGTGTCAGGGCTCTTCATACTTACTTACTTCGCTCTGAAAATGCTGAAAAGTTTCTTGAGATAGAAAGTTTCATCCACTTTTTTACAAGTGTTTATTTTAAATGAAGGCATGTTTTCTGTGATTAAAGATGGATAGCTTTTATTATGCTCAGTATGGTTTAAAACAAGGTTGTCCATCACATGGAAAGTTTTCTTCAGTCCTGTATCATAAGTTTTTGTAATCAGGGATACGTAGGAGGAAAGATCAAAGTCACTGTTGGTTTTACATTGATGTTCACAGTGAGTTATGGCTTTGGGTTTTCTACTCTAAAATTGAAAAAATATGTGGTGTAACTGAATGCACTTGAATTAATCTTTTGTACTTTGTAGGTACAATTGGTCACGTAGCTCATGGGAAATCTACAGTTGTAAAAGCTATTTCTGGAGTCCACACTGTCCGTTTCAAAAATGAGCTGGAAAGAAATATTACAATCAAACTTGGCTATGCTAATGCTAAGGTGAGCTGTGTACAGTGAAATTAAAAACTCACTTTAATTGTTGAATGTGCAGATAACAAATCCAAGTCTTTTCTCACTGAAACTTTTAGATTTATAAACTTGACGACCCAAGTTGTCCTCGGCCAGAATGTTATAGATCCTGTGGAAGTAGCACACCTGATGAGTTTCCTACAGACATTCCAGGGACCAAAGGGAACTTCAAATTAGTCAGGTGACCTTTTTTGTGCTAAAAACACTTAACATTTCATATTTTGTTGTCATGTGGTTTGTACTTTTTGAGATATTTAATTGAGATGTTAAACAGTGAACCTAATTGTTGAATGGCTTTATTTTCCATTATTTTGTTTTTCTGGTCCATAACGACAGTAATTTGAAAAGTCAAGTATTTAAAACTACGTTAAGACATACGTGTAAGTGCTCCAAAGGAGAAGTATCACATAAGCAAAATGAAACGGAGGGAAACACAGCTCATTGGATTTAAGGGATTCTTTTTGCCAGGCTTCCTAAATTTCTCTTAAACAGTGTTGGTTTTGTGTCTTAGATAAAAGAACAAAGCCCGTCTCAATCACCTCTCTTAAATATAAGGACTTGTAACCCATTTATTTTCTGAATATGATTCTATATTCTTTATCAGAGGATACTGATATCCACCTGTTGATGTTTATGGTGATTGGGGATGTCCACAAGGAAGTTGTAGAGTGAGGCAGAGCTGGGACTAGGGAGAGGCGGATGAGGCTCAGAGTTTGAGGCAAGGGAGAATGCTTTAAGAAAAAAATCAGGCCTGGTAATCAAGATGAAGATAAGGGCTTCCCAGGTGGCTCAGCGGTAAAGAATCCACCTGCAATGCGGGAGATGCAGGTTCTGTCCCTGGGTGGGAAGAATCTTGGAGAAGGAAATGGCAACCTTGTCCAGTAATCTTGCTTGGGAAATCCCATGAACAGAGCAGCCTAGCAGGCTCCAGTCCATGACGTCACAAGAGAGAACATGAGTTAGCAACTAAACAACAACAATCAAAATAGTGTTATTTATTTACTTTTAAAAGTTTGGGGGGGCGTGCCACATGCCTTGTGATCAGGGATCGAGCCTGGGCCCCCTGCAGTGAAAACTTGGGAGTCCTAAGCACTGGTCGGGCAGGGAATTCCTAAAGTAAAATAAAGAGAGGCTCAAATTACTGTTTTTTTCTTTTCATTATCACCGGATTTTTTGTTTGTTTTGCTTTTGGCATGGCATCGTTGCTGATCCTATTTTCAATAGATTTTTCATATTTTGTTCATCTTGGATATTTGTATATGAATTTGGATTTTTTTTTTAAGTACTTAAATATCATTTGTTTTGATTCCTGGCTTTTTGGGTATACCCTTCAATTTGGCATGTGTGTCAAATGCCTCATTTGCCTCACCCTGCTTGTGGCCCTTATCAGATAGCAGCAAACTTGTCCTGGAGAGGGCCCAATAATAAATATTTTCAGCCTTGCCGGTCACAGATTCTCTTTTGAATTACTCATTTCTGCTCTTGTGTTAGGAAAGCAGTCATGATGTGCCTGAGTGGTTATGACAGTGGGGCAGTTTGCTGCCCCTATTTTAGATGATGAGTGTGCACGTACAACTATTACAAATAATGGTCTGAATGAGTAGCATAGTTTTGTTAACATAGTGCTGCCATCTCTACTTCTCATTGGCATTTCCAGCTTTTCAAGATGCTGGAGAAGTTTCTGGCAAATTTTTTCAGATAGCATTGCCCATTCTGTTAACAGTTTTAGCTTTCAAATCAATGACATTCCCAGTATTTACTTTATACCATATTTTCTTTGATTGGATTTGGGAGTTTGTGTTTCTTCAGTTATTTCTATACATAACTAATTTCATTTGCTTTGTAATGATCTGCGGTGACTTTACTCTTAGCCAATAGGTAATTTTTGTTGTTCTTCTCATATTTTATATTTTTCCCTCCAGTTTTATTGAGATATAATCGGCATACAGTGCTGTATAAGCTTTAAGGTATACAGCATAATAATTTGACTTACATACATTTTGAAATGATTTTCACAGTAAGTTTAGTGGCCGTCCATCATCTCATATAGATACAAGCTTAAATAAATAGAAAAAAATATCTTTCCTTGTGGTGAAGACTCAGGATTTATTCTGTTAACAACTTTCATATATGACATATAGTAGTCTTAACTATATTTATTGTATTGTATGTTATACCCCTAGTACTTCTTTATCTTAAAGTTTGTGACTGCTTTCATCTGATTCCTTCTTCTCCCAACCCCACTGTTGGTAACCATAGATCTGTTAATTACAAATCTCATCTCTGTTTCTATGAAATTTTTGTTTGTTTCTGAAGTATAATTGAGCCAGTAGGTGATCTTATTTCTAAAGTCTAGAAACACCAAGTCCTGTAACTGCTTGACTTTACAGAAATAAGAATTATTTGCATATTCTTATGCAATATTGACCTTCTATACTTAAAGGGGTTCAATTTTAGGGAACCTGTTAACTCGAATGTTGACGTATTGATTGACCTTGGGACTGATGGTTATTTTTTAATTTGTTAGGCATGTTTCCTTTGTTGACTGTCCTGGCCACGATATTCTGATGGCTACTATGCTGAACGGTGCTGCAGTGATGGATGCCGCTCTTCTGTTGATAGGTAAATACATCAGAATTGGTTCCAACAAATTACTGTGGAGCAAATCCAAGATGGAATACTTAAAGGAAAACTAAGGCCTTTAAGGACTACATCCAGTATCTAAAGGTGACAGGAATGGTAACTAACATGTCAACCAGTATGACATCCTTGTCTTCCAGCTATCAAAAGTTTGTAGGGCATTTTGTCCCCTTAGATTCCATGAAATGATTTATTATTTTAGTTTTATATTTTTGTGTGTGTGTGCATCTTTGAACTGTTTACTGCAACATTGGTGTATAATGGTTTTATTAGATGCAAATTTCATTTATAATAAGTGCTGAAGTCTACTAGATGAACTGCGATTTTCAAATCTGGGGTTGTGCCACCTTATGTGAGCTGGCAAGAGATTTTGTTGCTATGGGATATAATTTTTAAAAGTAGGCTGAGTGGATAGAGTATAAGACACCTGAACATCACCACTTAGGGAAGATGGTCGTTGGAGTATCCAGCAAAACATACCTACTAATTGATAACACCAATGGTTATTTTTAGTGTTCTTTCCTCTATTTGTTAAGGAGTAGCCTCTGATAGTAGTTGAAATTCATGGACTGTGTTAAGTGTCTTCCCTTAATTACTCCCCACCTCTCAGGAGCTTGACTAAGTCAGAGCATCTCTAAAACTGGATAGAGGCAGGGGGCTATACCTTATGCTTGAGCAAAAGCCAAGGGCAGACCCTGAAATGCCAAACTTGTGGATTCTTAAGTTTCTGGCTTAAGACCAGGAAAGAGAATCTAATAATCAGGAGATTCCAGTGGATGCAGGCACAAGGGGTGGAGCAGGGGCAAAAGGTAAATGCTTGGCAATAATCCAGGACTTTTGCTTTGAATAGGGTTAGGGCATTCAAACATTTTCTGTTTTAGATGTCAGCTAGGTGTTTTGTTTTGTTTTGTTTTTTAATAGTATAATACACATAGCGTAAAAGTTAGCATTATAGCTGTTTAAAGTGTACAATTTGGTGATGTTGAGTACATTTACAGTATTTTACAAGCATCAGCACTATTGAGTTCCAGAACATTTTTGTCTCCCTAGAAGGAAACCCCATGCCCATTAAGAAGTCACTCTAATCCCTCCTTTCCTTCACTCCCTGGCAACCACTAATCTGCCTCTTAAGGATTTTCCTATTCTGACAGATAGTTCTAGCTAATTCTCATGCATCTTTTTTATTCTTTATCATCTAGCTGGTAACGAGTCTTGTCCTCAGCCTCAGACATCTGAACACTTAGCTGCTATAGAAATCATGAAACTGAAGCATATTTTGATTCTGCAAAATAAAATTGATTTGGTAAAAGAAAGCCAGGCTAAAGAACAGTATGAACAGATCCTTGCGTTTGTTCAAGGTAAGAAGCCATAATACCTAATAAGAATCTTCCTCAGTGATGGTAAAATAAACAAAAGCTTTTTAAAAAAAAAAAAAAAACTTTGGCCTTGGGAATTCCCTGGCAGTCCACTGGTTAGGACTCTGCTTTTACTCCGAGGGCACCGATTCAATCCCTCAACTGGGAAACAGATCTCACAAGCTTTGTGGCATGGGCAAAAAAATAAATATTTTTTAAAATCCGTAAAAAAACTTCAGTCTTACACTATCCTTACTGAGTAGCTACTTTTAGAATTGGAACTGATAGTGATTTATCTTTAGTGTTCCTTTCCTTTAATGGCATAGTGTCTTTCATTTCAGGGAAGACAGCTTATTGTTGACATTAGATTCTCTCTCATCCTTGTTTTTCTTGTGAGAAAGGTTGACTTCCTCTGCATCCAGTTCCCTCAACAAGAAGGAATGTCTCGCTTTGATTAAAGCCTCATTGTGTTTGGTACATTTCTTTCATGAACCTGTTAGACATTTAATTAATAAGGAGCAGATATTATGTATGCCATCTGTTAGACATTTAATTAATAAGGAGCAGATATTATGTATGCCATTAGTCTTTGATTAGCAAGAGACTATAATTTTGTTTTGACATTTATTGGGAGGTCAGTTGCATGTTATTAGAAACCTTTCAACTAGTAAAATGGTCTTTCCCAGGAGTGTTAAGTATTTTAATCCTTTAAACAGTTTTATTATTTTGGTATATTAAATATATCTGTTAGTAAAATTTGAGTTTTTTCCCCTTAAATGCAGTAGTGTTCATTTTCAGAAGTAAAAACAAACAGAATACTGACACTTTTCAGAAAAGAATTACCGTTTTCTGCCTGTTGCTGTGGGTATATATGGGTATGTTTAGGCATCTATTTTAGTAATCTTAACTGTTTCCTGTAATATATAAAGAACAAGTTCTATAAAACTGAAGAATTTTGATCTTTTGAAAATTTTGTCTTATAGGTACAGTAGCAGAAGGCGCTCCTATTATCCCAATTTCTGCTCAGCTAAAATACAATATTGAAGTTGTCTGTGAGTACATAGTAAAGAAAATTCCAGTACCCCCAAGAGACTTTACTTCAGAACCCAGACTTATTGGTAAGTGATAGGATTTTTATCTGATCTTTTCCACATTGCTGATTCTTCTTTAAGGGAATCACCAATGCTTTCTGCAGAGGTGATAATAAATTACAGTCTCCATAAAAAACTTTTTTTTTGAAGTCAGTTAATTCTGAGATTGTATTAGCAGAGTTAGATTGCATTACTGGATGAGAGTCCTGAATACAGACACAACTTTTAGCCTTTTTGTGCTTGGTATGTGTTATGTTACATGATCAAGATGGAGCAATCAAGTATGCCTTATAGAATTATGTTTTAGTTAGAAACAGGATATTAGGACTTCCAGACAAATGATTTCATTGTACCATTAATGAAGATATTCGTCTCTTTCATTTGTTTAAGTTTGTGGTATCAGTATTGGTATAATTTGATCATTTAAACTCATGGTTTGTACTTAGATGGTGGAACCTTTTCACAACAGACATTTGAACCCTCTGAAGCTTCACCTAGGTGCCCCCCAGCCCTTTCTGTGCATTGTGGGTAGGCTTCTCTTGGATTATTGTAATGAGTACCCCTTGTTAATGGTTACTGTTCTCAGGACTGAAGTGCAGGTCACATAGTCCTAGAGTTGTTTTGAAGTTTTGAAACTAAATCTTTGTTGCAGAAGTCATATAAAGGTATATGACCAGAAAGGTCCACAATTCCTGCCTCACCCCTTAGCCCTGAAGTTACAGTTAACAATTGGTGTGTACTGTTTGTGCACCTTTATCTTTGTTCATATCATCATGTATAAACGTAATACGTTTCTTGTTTCAGTTTTTGTATGTGAAAGTGGGATCATACTATGCATAACTAGTCTTTTCTTTTTTCCTGAACAACAGATGAAGGTTATCCTTCTACATCATTTACATCATTACATATTCTCTAACATTTTTTTTTCAACTTTTAATTTTATATTGGGGTATAGCCAATTAACAATGTTGTAATAGTTTCAGGTGGACAGCAGAGGGACTCAGCCATACATACACATGTATCCATTCTCCCTCAAACTATTCTCCCCTCTAACAGTCTTTTTTTAATAGCTGCATGATACTCCATACTATGGGTATACCATAATATGCCTCCTATCAATGTACTTTTAAGTTATTTCTACTTTTTCCAGCGTAATTAAAATTGCAGTATACTTAGCTGGAATAATAATATTAGACTTTGTGACAAAGTCTCCTTGTGTAAATTTTATGTGTCTACTATTTAAGAAAAGTTAACTTATAAAAAAATAAATTTTTCTGAAGTTAAAGTGAATAGAATTGGCTTTAATTTGTTTTATTTTCTTTTAGTTATTAGATCCTTTGATGTCAACAAACCTGGCTGTGAAGTTGATGACCTTAAGGGGGGTGTAGCTGGTGGTAGTATTCTAAAAGGAGTATTAAAGGTAAACTGGATTTTGATTGTTATGTTTTTGCTTTATTTTTTCTCTTGTCCTAAGTAGAATAGTATAGACACTCCATATTGAAAAATAATTTTTTTCTTCATGGTGTCTGGTACTTGATGTAGATCTGTTTGTTTACTAGTATATCTTTTGAGTGTGTTTGACCTCAAATTTTATAGGCTTCTATGAATATGAAGCACATTTTAAATTGGCGATAGGCTTATATGATAGGTTGTTCGAAACATTTGAATGGTTCTGAATTTGAAGATCTCTTCCACATTTTTTTTTTTAATAGTGGTCTTTGAAATAAGGATGACTTTTCGGTTTTGTGGTCTTCCTGTTAGGACTTCGTACGTAATGAAAATGGTGTTGTCCCACAAATTCTAGTTATTGATTTATATTTTTACAGGTGGGCCAGGAGATAGAAGTCAGACCTGGTATTGTTTCCAAAGACAGTGAAGGAAAACTCATGTGTAAACCCATCTTTTCCAAAATTGTATCACTTTTCGCGGAGCATAATGATCTTCAGTATGCTGCCCCAGGAGGTCTTATTGGTAAGGCTTTTCCTCTCATCCCTACGGGGTTTTTTGTTTGCCACTTTATTTTTTTCAAGGATAATTACTTTACAGAATTTTGCTGTTTTCTGTCAAACATCAACAGGAATCAGCCTATACTTCTAATAGGTGAATATTCATGGTACTTTTCATGGGAAACAGATTACTTATAAAGATACAGATTTTTAACTTGATGTTTAATGATTGAGCAGGGTAGGGGAATGTATATGTGGTTAAGCTGTTGATTTTAGGTCATATGATGGTTTCATCTGTTTGTGAAAATTATTTTTAAACGTAAGAATTTTGGTTTAATTTTTAAATTAGCTCCTTTTTAGCAGTACCAAAGCAAATTTTATGGCCTAAAATGTAAAAATACCTAACCATAGTTTTTTTTAAAACATGGTTTTGAGGTAGTGTGGTTTTTCTGTTGTTTTTGTATGATTTTCAAATGGAGAGTTACCCACAAATGTCAATTAAATCATGGTAGATCATAGTTAGACACTGAGGTGAGAATTAAAGATTATAACTTCCATTATCTTGCTGTTACTGAGGTAATATATGGGTTTCCTGGTCTCATACAGTAGCATATTACCAGATACCCAGAAAAAGGCAAGATACAGTGAGAATTAGTCAGAGGTATTAATAACTTTTGGATTAAAGAAAATGTTTGGTGTGAAGGAGTTCGTCTTTTTGTTCTCTGATGTTTGGCTATTTAATTCATTTTTCTATTGTATTTTGTAATTAGTCTGCTGCGTATAATTTTATCCTTTTTGTTTGTTTTGTAAAGAAGGACACTCGGGACTTTTAAAATTTAACTTATGGAACTTTTCAAACATAAAAGTACGGAGAACAGTGTAACGTGTGGTCAGGTAGCCACCACGCAACTTCAAAGATTATCAATAGTTTACCGTTGTTTTTTAGGGGGGACGTGCTACATGGCTTGCAGGATCTTAGTTCTCCAACCAGGGATCGAACCTAGGTCTACAGCAGTGAACGTGCCAATTCCTAACCACTGAACCGCCAGGGAAATCCCAATACTTTACCATTCTTGCCTCATCTTTATATCTTCTCTCCTCCATGAAAGACATGCAGCTAAAATATTTTGAAATCAATCCCAGGAATCACATAATATCTTTAAGCTATCTTTTTGATCATTCTTTCAGGGGAGAAATGGCAGGTAAATATCCTGCAAACTATTCATGAATTTTGTATTGTTTCAGCCTTCATTAAGGATATTCAGATCCATTTTTTATTTAGGCTGTTATCTCTGTTTGTCCTTTGGTTACAATTTAAATCAAGAGAATCGTCCTCAAATACCCAACTAACCTGTGAGTTTACAATTCTGTTCCTTCAGATAACTATTGTCACATCTATGTAGCCAATAAATGAGTATGAAAATATAAGTTGTGTATTAAAATGTGTAGGTAGGTATGCACTGTACTAGTTTGAATAAGTTTTTTGGGTAAACAGCTTTATAGGAAATAAAATGTTGGACCATATATATCTTATTTTGGATCAGGAGTTGGAACAAAAATTGACCCCACCTTGTGCCGGGCTGACAGAATGGTGGGGCAGGTACTTGGTGCAGTTGGAGCTTTACCTGAGATCTTCACAGAACTGGAAATTTCCTATTTCCTGCTTAGACGGCTTCTAGGTGTTCGCACTGAAGGAGACAAGAAAGCAGCGAAAGTAAGTGCTTCAAGTGCCAGTGACGTTAAGACCAGTTTTGAGGTTCATACTTTTTAGTTAACATAGGATTAAGAAAAGAGAGAAGGCAAACAAATTTGACTTTCTGAAAATCGAGAAATTGTATATGGCAGTCTAAAGTAAAACAGGAAACAGTATGTCCTGTATAACAGTGACATGATAATTCCTGTTATCTGTATGTTTTCTTTTAGAGTCTTAACTGAAATCAGGTTGGCAGAGATGAAAAATTGCTAATGTCTTTTGTTGGTAAGGTGGTAGGAAAATAAGCAGTTATTTGGGAAGCATCTTCTTGATTTGGGGGTTTATTTTTCACCACTTGATTTCCTTAGGTACAAAAGCTGTCTAAGAATGAAGTGCTTATGGTGAACATAGGATCCCTGTCGACAGGAGGAAGAGTTAGTGCAGTCAAGGCTGATTTGGGCAAAATCGTCTTGACCAATCCTGTGTGCACAGAAGTAGGAGAAAAAATTGCACTTAGCCGAAGAGTTGAGAAACACTGGCGGTAAGTTTATTAGCCTTTGTCAGTGTCTAATAAAATAGACACAGTTTACTTAACACACTCACAAATGCACTTTACCTTGAACACAGCAGTTACTGTACCATGGCTTTAATTCTCAACTGTTTATTCAGATGATTTTGAAATCTGTATTTCTAGGCCTGATTTGTGATAGACAACAACCTATGCAAAAACCAGTGAATTTAGGTTTAATACTCCCTTTTTCTGAACCATTTGAGAAATAGGTTGCCCCTTTATCTGTTAATACTTTGGTGTATATTTCTTAAAGACAAGATTATCTTATATAACCACTTCAAGAAGCTTAACATTGTTAAAATACTAAAGTCTTCAGTCAGTTTTATCACTTCTTCTGATAATGTCCTCTGTCTCCTTCCTGTATAGGGTCATGCACTACATTTAGTTTGCATGGCTCTTTGATCTCTAATTTGGAATCTCCTCAGCATTTCCTTGTCTTACTTGTCAGTGGCAATTTTGAAGAATACAAGCTAGTTACTTTCTAGATTGTTCCTCAGTTTGGGTTTATTTGATGTTTCCTAAGATTAGGTTCAGGTTATGTATTCCTGGTTAGAATATTTTCAGGTAGGTGGTGATGTCTCCTCAGGGAGTCATAACTAGAGACACATGATATCTGATTGCTCCTTGTTGAGGTTAATTTTGATCATACAGGCAAGGCATTAGCCAGTTTCTCCACCCTATAGTTACTCTTTACGCTTGTGAATTAGTATTCTTTGGGGGAGACCCTATGTAAATAGTCTGTTCCTCATCACACCCCACCCTCCCCCCAGGATGAGGGATTTAGCTTAGTGTCCACTGATGATTTTTGTCTGAATTGAGCTTGATTATACTGATTGCAAAATGGTGATTACCCGTCCCCCAAAACTCTAACTCTGCCACTCATCATTTGTCATTTGGCATTCTTTCTTCCCCATTATTTCAGTTCAGTTCAGTCTCTCAGTCGTGCCCAACTCTTTGCAACCCCATGAATTGCAGCACTCCAGGCCTCCCTGTCCATCACCAACTCCCGGAGTCTACCCAAACCCATGTCCATCGAGTCAGTGATGCCATCCAACCATCTCATCCTCTGTCGTCCCCTTCTCCTCCTGCCCCCAATCCTTCCCAGCATTAGGGTCTTTTCCAGTGAGTCAACTCTTCGCATGAGGTGGCCAAAGTATTGGAGTTTCAGCTTCAACATCAGTCCTTCCAATGAACTCCCAGGACTGATCTCCTTTAGGATGGACTGGTTGGATCTCCTTGCAGTCCAAGGGACTCTCAAGAGTCTTCTCCAACACCACAGTTCAAAAGCATCAATTCTGTGGTGCTCAGCTTTCTTCACCGTCCAACTCTCACATCCATACATGACCACTGGAAAAACCATAGCCTTGACTAGACGGACTTTTGTTGGCAAAGTAATGTCTCTGCTTTTAAATATGCTATCTAGGTTGGTCATAACCTTCCTTCCAAGGAGTAAGCGTCTTTTAATTTCATGTCTGCAATCACCATCAGCAGTGATTTTGGAGCCCCCAAAAATAGTCTGACACTGTTTCCCCATCTATTTCCCATGAAGTAATGGGACCCCATTATTTACTTACCTAGTTATAATATGTATTCATGGAATCCTATTTTATTCAGCAGGCCCTTACTGATTCATTACTGTACTTATTTTGATGTCTAGAATTGGTTCAGGAGACAAACTGGCTCCTATGTCCTGTTGATATTTCCCCATTTTTTTAACCTATTATTTTATTAAGGGATCCATCTCTATGACTGTCACGAAACCCATGCTAAATTAACAGTGACATATTCTGGAGATAACTACACCCCACTGTGGACTTTGGGGAATAGCCACTGTATTCTCTCTACTTCAACTGAAACCCAGACTCAGGAGTCATCAATCCTTGCCCTCCTAGTTATGGAGGATGCCAAAGCCAACTATATAAGAGGGCTTTTCAGAGAAAATGACTTTTGTCTTCTCAGAAGACAAACCCTCTACTTTGTTTTCTGAAACAGATCACAACCCCATGGACAGTTTGGGAGCTACGCAAGCCTCAGTATGTCTCTGTTGGCTTTGTTTTTTAATAGTTCCTTACTTTCTGGCACAAGTTGTTCTGAAGTCACCTTGTGTCTCTCCCCTGCTCCAGTTTAGAATCGGCCATTTCTCTAGGGAGCCCTGGTTCCTCTTAGTGGGAAATGGTGTTAGAAATGAAGATTTGGGTGCTAGATGTGTTCACTTCTCCAAAGGTGCTGTTTATTCAGGGCCCTTTGAGTGGATAGAGCTTGGAAACATACACATATTGTTGACTCCTGTCTCTTTTCTCTTTTCCTGGTTAGTTACTGAATCTAACCTTTCCTTTCTATTCTATGTGACCTCTTTGTAGCCCATACCATCATCATTTCACACTTGAAAGTTATTGCAAAAGATTGCTAATATGCCTCTTCTACTGTTATTAAGCATTCAGTCAAAATTAATCTTCCTAAAACATTTTTTCATGCAGCACTCAGGAATTTCTAGTAACTTCCCACTGCTTTCTGATTCAGGACCTTTCTGGAAGTCTGCTTGAACTCATTTTAAATTCCTCCTGCATAGTCTCATATAAACCTTCTACATTAGGCTGTTTTGTGTCCTGATTGTCCACATAATTACTTAAATCACCTTTGGTTTGGTTTTGTTTCTTCCTCACTATATACCTCCCTTATTAAGGCTTCCCTGGCACAGTGCCTCAGGATGATCTAATCATGTACTGTTCAGAAGATCTGAATTATTACTTTCTAACTGAGACAGAGTTAAACCTTTAAGTAAATCATCCTGCTTTGTGGTGATTTATGCCTGTTTGATTTGACTCTCATGTGATTATACTATTTGCTGTTATAGACACACTGATCTCCAGTGTATTTTATTTATTTATCGTTTTTTTCCCTTCTTTTTCCCAGTGTATTTTTAAAGAAAGGAATGATCTCTTTGTGTGTCTACTAATATTATAAGAGGATTCTGTCCAAATGAGATTTTAGATGTTGCTTAAAAATAAGCAAGTATGTTAAAATTGTTAAAAGAGATGAGAACGTCTGAATGATCCTTATATTCTTTAGATTTGTTGTTATTAACCCATGCTTAGGTAAGTTCTGTTCTGGAACCTACAATTTAGGTAGCAATCTGTCCTGGCCATTGACTAGAGCAGACATTGAAACAGAGATGGAGCAGAAACCCCTCTGCTATTGAGAGTAATCTGTTTATAGATTATCTACTCCTCTAGATCATTTCTTAATTTCCTTTACCAGCTAAAGTCATGATAAAGCCATTGTGACCTGTTGAAGTGCTGCGAACAGTTAAAAAAAAATTTTTTTTTTCGAAGAGGAAAAAAGAATTTTAAAAAATCAGACTGAAGTGGTTTGTATGTCAGCATGGTTCCTTGGCTGGACTGGAATGTTCTTCATCAGTGGCTCTGAAGGGGCAGGTGTATTTGCGAAGTTGAGTATGTTTATAGTAGCAACTTTTTGTTTGCTTTTCCTGTCAGTCCTTCTGGTCAGAGCCCATCTCTGGGTCTATGAAGATAGTGTGAGCTTGCTTTCTGGAGGAGCAGGTTTTGGAAACATTCAATTTGAGCTGATAAGCAAGTAGAGCTAGTTGTGTCATGTGATTATGTGGTAATGATAATGAAGCAGATCTAAAATTCATGATTTCTTTTATTTTCATTTTGCAGTTTAATTGGTTGGGGTCAAATAAGAAGAGGAGTGACAATCAAGCCAACAGTAGATGATGACTGAAGAATTAAATAACAGATTTGGATGAAGTTGGAATGTCTCTTAACAGCCTAGGGGTGTATTTTCAGAACAATAGTGGGAAAGTAATTTCACAGCTCATTACCTTAGTAGTAGCCGTAAGTTTATTCTCATTTTTTGGTGATAAAAATTTAACCTCTGGTACTAAAATAGAGCCTACAATAAATGTATAAGTTAGCGTCATGTTGGATTGGATCTACATTTTACCAGAAATTAATCATTCCTAAATAATGTCTAATTTATACATCAGTGCAGATTTGAAAGGAAACTGTTTGCTACAACCAGACTTTGCTGTAGTAGACATACCACTGAACCTGTTTGAAATAAAGTTTTTGTTCTTACTTTTCATGATTCATCTTTGAGTAGCTCCAGATTTGAAGGATTGTTGTAGCAGTAAAAACTTGACAAATTCTCAAAGACCAGCTTCCCTTTCCCCATATTTTATGTTGCTTTATTTTTTAAAATTTTGAGTGAAAATAGATTCAAATAAAATTATCCTTTCAGGCATGAGGGCTTGTTTCCATGGATATGACTTTTTCTCCCCTTTCCCTTTCTGGGCTAGAGCACAGGAAACTAGAGCCCGAAGTTTTCAGCTCCTCCCCCTGGTGCCCTGCAATTGTCTCTGCATTGCTTTGCACCTGAAACCCTACAGCCTTTCTGCCGGAGACCTGCTCCAGCTGGACAGGGCTCTTTTGGAAGAGAATCAGGAAAAGCCTTTTGCCTAAGCCACAGAAAATAAGAAGAGGTTTATTATAGCAAACATCAGAGAGACATATTATCTTCAAGGTGAGTGCTGAGGCAGCCTTCCGAGGATCCTTGAGGGCTGAGAAGCCGTGCTCAAATCAGTCCTCTTCCTCATGACTCTGTCACGGGTGGGATCTCGTGGGCCGGCTCCTGGCACCTTTCCTCATTGGAAAGTATTGTAAACACCAGATGATTTTAGTTAAGTAGCAAAGATCTTTCCAGGCTTTATTTTTTGTCTTATCTTAACAGCCTAATTGATAAGATTATGATGTATATCCTAATACTAGTAATCTTTGGTAGTTTGAGGAGGTAGCAAAGGGTGAGCTCTTTGGGTTTTAACTTACTCCCTTTTCCTATACTTTTCCTGTGCTCTGCTTTTTAATTTTTGCTTATTTTATCTTTCGTAAAATTCTGTTGAAGCAGTGGTTCTTAACGGGCTGATACTAGAATTGTTGGAGAAGTTTTTTGTTTTTTTAAAAAGTGCTCCACAGAGATTCTGGTTTTAATTGGCTTTGGATGGAGCCCAGGCGTAATTTTTTTTAAAGCTCCCCTGTGTTGCAAAACAAATTTAGAGAGTTGAGAAGTAGGTTTATCAGATAACACAGACTCTAACTACGTTTGGGTAGTCTGATAATACTCTTTAGTTTACTTTTCTTAAATTTGCATTTAATGTAGGACTTGATGCCGCAGTTGTAGCCTATTGCTCTTTTGGGCGTTGGACTTGCTGACATGTAGAAGTTTAAAAGCTCTGACTCTGGTTGTTAACGTAAGTTTGGAAGTTTTGAGGAAGCGTATTAATGTTACATAGTTGCTTGACTTTGAAAGGTTGCATTATAGCATGAGAAACACAGTTTAATGAAGCAAAATTGTAATCCAAACACTGATTTTATGTCTAACATAAGCACCTTCTACCTGAAATTCTGGAGTAACATAAGACCCAAGTTGACTAATTTATTATAATTAATCTCATGTCAGAACTGTTTCAAACATGCACATGACTTTCAACAAATTTGCAAAGCACTGTACTTACTATAAATGGGAATACACAAATATGAAAACAACAGGCCGTATTTTCATAGAACCTGAAGTCCATACAGTGATTCTCAGCAAAAGTTGTACCTGGTTGAGAATGTGCCTATAGCGCGATGTTACTGATGAAAGTACACTGTATATGTGAATCCTCTTGTCTCTCCTGTTAAGATATTTTCACAATCTGACCAGTTCTCACCATCTTCACTGCTGTTGTCCTACTCCCAGCCACCAGTGGCTCTCACCTAGAATAGCCCTGTAACAACTGCCTTCCACACTTGTCCCACTGCAGTCTGTGGGGTAACGCGGCCAGAGTTACCCTTTCTGTAAGAGAATGCTATGTATTGGGTTGGCCAAAATATTCGTTTGGGTTTTTCCATAACATTGTACAGAAAACCCAAACGAAGTTTTTGGCCAACCCAGTAAAACTAATAAACTGTAAAGTTTATCTCATGAAAATGGGGGACACGAGGACACTAGCTTTGACGTCATCCAAATAATTTCCAGGCTGACCTAGAAAGCTTGCTCTGCTATTTCACTCTTTGTAACCTCCAAAGATAAAGTGTGTATTTGTGTGTTTCTGATTGGGAGTGCAAATAGCTGCACTCATAAAACTTTTGAAATTGTGTTTCTAGGAAAATACAACATGGCGGAGGAAAACGGGTGCTTTTCTGGAAATACATAAAAGTTTTTCAAATTACCTGACACAAAGCAGATACCCTTAAAATACTGATAATCAAGAAGTAAGGTTATTAAAAAATTACCTCTGCAGAAGTTTCCACAGAGTCAATATACATTCTGCCAGATTTCAAGGAATAGATAATTCCTGTTACTTAAATAGTTTCAGAATGTAGGACGCAAAAGGAGGCAAAAAAGGAGACGTTCTGATTGTTCAAAATTTTTAACATCCTTGCTGCCCAAACCTGGAGAGAGGCCATTCTCTGGCCTGAGACAAAGCAAAACAAAATCACCTGAGGCCATTCTCACAAAGTTACAAAATCCCTTCTAAAACATTAGTAAATTAAGTCCAGCATTATATTGAAAGAGTAATGCATTCTTGTATGTGCATGGATCTTTTACTGGTGGAAAGAAAAAAGCATACCTTGAAGGTACATTTGATACAATTCAAAATTTTTTAAATGTAGGTAATATAGAGAAGGAAACTTAACTTGCTATAAGGTACTTAGAGAACTATCAGAACTATCAGAATCTGTTAATGATGAAACATTGGAGCACAGTAACATCCTCCCATAATGCTGGGTGGGGTAAGGTTTCATTTGGGTAAAATGTGGGGTTGTGAGCTTGACCAAATAACGGGCAAATTCAGAGAGTTGGGAAAGGAAAAGTGAAGTCACTCAGTTGTGTCCGACTCTGCGACTCCATGGACACCAGGCTCTTCCGTATATGGGATTTTCTAGGCAAGAGTACTGGAGTGGGTTGCCATTTCCTTCTCCAGGGAATCTTCCTGACCCAGGGATCAAACCCAGGTCTCCCGCATTGTAGACAGACACTTTACCGTCTGAGCTCAGATGGTTGGAAAGTAGTCATCAATTGCATTGTGCTGGAATTCATATTATTGTTTGATTTTTCTGTATTCTCATTAGAGTCTGGAACAAAAAAATATCAGCTGCCACTTGAATTCTTCAGTATTGTTCTCTGGGGCTTAGCAAATGAGATAGAAATATTGAGAATGGAAGCAACAGAATGTTACTTACAAGGTATAAGATTATCTACCTAGAAAATATAAACCAGAAACTGAAAAACTTGTACTGCTACAAGAGTTCAGTGAGGTGACAGTTCAAAATAAACATGAAAAAATTGTTAATTTACTCAATAATTTACTAATTCACTTGCACCACACATGTACATATACACACATAAATCAAAAAATGCAATGGGTATAAACTTGCCGGGTGTAAATTTAACAAGATTATGCAAGATACATATGAATAAAACTAACATTTCTTGAAGGACAAGAGAGGAGATAAGAGTAATGAGAAAGTAGACAATATTATTAGATGAGAATACTCAATATTGTACAGATGACTGCCTCTTTTCCTCCTATAAATTCAGTGCAATATGAATAATAATAGGTTTTTAAAAAGAACTTGTCCAGTTGATATTAAAGATTTGGAAAAGTAAGATTCACAAGAATAGTAAATACATGGGAATTTCCTGGCAGTCTAGTGATTAGGACTCTGGGCTCTCCCTGTTGGGGCCTGGGTTCAGTCCCTGGTCTGGAAACGAAGATCCCACAAATTGTACAGCACAGTCACATAAGTAAAAATTGTAAGTGTCCTTCAGGGTGGTGGAATAATAAACTTCTGAAAAAGAATTATGATGGGAAAGTTGCTGTGTTTTAGAACATACAATAAAGCTACAGTATATGAAGTATGGGATTGAATAGATTTGTGTGTGGTATTAAGTGAATAGATCATTGGAACAAAATTTACAACTAGATAAAAAGTTTTAATAATACATGCTGTAGGCAGCATTTATGTCAGTGAGGAAAAGGATAGACTTTTAGTTCAAATTATTACCCATGTGATGGTGAAAGATATTTAAAGTATTATTTAAGATTTCATTTTATTTATTGAGACAAAATTATAATTAAAAAGATATCTTAGGAGATTATTTTAATAGTTCAGATAAGGAATGCAAAGCAAATCCAAAAGCCATAGGAAAGGTTGGTAGATCTGATACATAAAAAATTCAAAACTTAGCACCAAAAAGATTACAGTTTAAAAGATGATAGAATGAGAAAAAGTAGTTAAAACTTACATGAAATGTGAAAGAATAATATTCCTTTGATGTTGTTCAGTCGCTAAGTCCTGTCTGACTGCAACCCTGTGGATTGCAGCATGCCAGGCTTCCCTGTCCTTCGCTTTCTCCTGGAGTTTGCTCAAATTGATGTCCATTGAGTCGTAGATGCTATCTAACCATCTCATCCTCTGCTGCCTACTTCTCCTTTTACTATCAATCATTCACAGCATCGGGGTCTTTTCCAGTGTGTCAGCTCTTTGCCTCAGATGGCCGAAGTATTGGAGCTTCAGCTTCAGTATCAGTCCTTCCAGTGAATATTCAGGGTTGATTTCCTTTAGGATTGACTGGTTTGATCTCCTTGCAGTCCAAGGGACTCTAGAGAGTCTTCTCCAGCACCACTATTTGAAACCATCAGTTCTTTGGCACTCAGCTTTCTTTATGGTCCAACTCACATCTGTACATGACTACGGGAAAAACTAGTTTTGACCATACAGACCTTTGTTGGCAAAGTGATGTCTTTGCTTTTTAATTTGCTGTCTAAGTTTGTCATAGCTTTCCTTCCAAGGAGCAAGCATCTTTTGATTTCATGGCTGCAGTCACCATCTGCAGTGATTTTGGAGGCCAAGAAAATGAAAATTGTCACTGCTTCTACTTTTTTCCCTTCTATTTGCCATGAAATGATGGGACTGGATGCCATGATCTTCATTTTTTGAATGCTGAGGTTTAAGCCAACTTTTTCACTCCTCTTTCATCCTCCTCAAGAGGCTCTTTAGTTCCTCTTCACTTCCTGCCATTAGGGTGGTGTCACCTACCTATCTGAGATTGTTAATATTTCTCCCAGCAGTCTTGATTCCAGCTTGTGATTCCTCCAGCCTGGCGTTTCACATGATAAACTCTCCATATAAGTTAAATAAACAAGATGAAAATATACAGCCTTGTACTCTTTTCCCAATTTTGAACCAGTCAGTTGTTCCATGTAAGGTTCTTCTGTTGCTTCTTGACCCCCATACTGGTTTCTCAGGAGACAGGTAAGGTGGTCTGATATTCCCATTGCTTTAAGAATTTTCCAGTTTGTTGTGATTAACACAGTCAAAGGCTTTTGGGTAGTCAGTGAAACAAGTAGATATTTTTCTGAAATTCCCTTGCTTTCTCTATGATCCAACAAATATTGGCAAATTTGATCTCTGATTCCTCTGCCTTTTCTAAACCCAGCTTGTACATCTGGAAGTTCTTGGTTCGTGTACTGTTGAAGCCTAGCTTGAAGGTTTTTGAGCATAGCCTTACCAGCATGTGAAATGAGTGCAGTTGTACAGTGATTTGAACATTCTTTGGCACTGCCCTACTTTGGGATTGGAATGAAAAACTGACCTTTGCTAGTCCTGTGGCCACTTCTTAGTTTTCCAAATTTGCTGACATATTGAGTGCAACACTTTAACAGCATCATCTTTTCGGGTTTGAAATAGCTCAGCTGGAATTCCATCACCTCCACTAGCTTTGATTTTAGTAATGCTTCCAAAGGCCCACTTGACTGCACCCTACAGGAAGTTTGGCTCTAGGTGAGTGACCACACCATTGTGATTCTCCAGGTCATTAAGACCTTTTTTTGTAGTTCTGTGTATTCTTGCCACTTCTTAATACCTTCTGCCTCTGTTAGGTCCTTACTGTTTCTGTCCTTTATCATGCCTATCCTTGCATGAAATGTTCCCTTGATATCTCCAATTTTCTTGAAGAGACCTCTAGTCTTTCCCATTCTATTGTTTTCCTCTACTTCTTTGCATTGTTCATTTAAGAAGGCCTTCTTATCTCTCCTTGCTCTTCTCTGGAACTCTGCATTCAGTTGAGTATATCTTTCCCTTTCTCCCTTGCTTTTCGCTTCTCTTCTTTCCTCAGATGTTTGTAAAGCCTCCTCAGACAACCACTTGGCCTTCTTGCATTTCTTTTTCTTTGGGATGGTTTTGGTCACTGCCCCCTGTACAACGTTATGAACCTCCATCCACAGTTCTTCAGGCACTCTGTCTCCCAGATCTAATCCCTTGAGTCAGTTCATCACCTCCACTGTATAATCATAAGGGATTTGCTTTAGGTCATATCTGGATGGCCTAGTGGTTTTCCCTATTTTCTTCAATTTAAGCCTGAATTTTGCACTAAGGAGCTGATGATCTGAGCCACAGACGATTCCAGGTCTTCTTTTTGCTGACTGTATAGGGCTTCATCTTCAGCTGCAAAGAATATAATCAATCTGATTTTGGTATTGACCCTCTGGTGATGTCCATGTGTTGAGTCATCTCTTGTGTTGTTGGAAGAAGGTGTTTGCTATGACCAGTGTGTTCTCTTGGAAAAACTGTTAGCCTTTGCCCTGCTTCACTTTGTACTCCAAGGCCAAACTCGCCTGTTACTCCAGGTATCTCTTGACCTTTCTACTTTTGCATTCCAGTCCCCTATAATGAAAAGGACATCTTTTTTTGGTGTTAGTTCTAGGAGGTCTTGTAGGTCTTAATAGAACCAGTCAACTTCAGCTTCTTCGGCATCAGTGGTTGGGGCATAGACTTGGATTACTGTGATGTGAATGTACTTCTATCCGTAGTACAAATCAATAAGATAGAATAGAAATAGGACAAAATACATATTGCATCACTTTTGGTGGGCTAAAGACTAACAAGAAGACTCATGTAGACTCATGAGCACACTGAGTGCCGCTGATGTGATTTGGGCAAAGATGGAAGTTAGTGGCAGTGAAGCCCCACAGGCAGGAGCAGAAGTGCCATCTCATCTCCATGGAGTGTTCTTTTTGCCTCAGGCTCCACAACAGGGAAGAGCTGTGCTGCTGCCAGTGACTCTAGGAAGGTAGGGTCTTACCAGATCAGAAGAAACTTTTGTTCTGTGCTGGGCTGTTGACTTTCATAGTCAGGGATCGTATCACTATTCAGGAAGAACTTAAATACTCCTCTTAATGCTTGTGTTTGAGGGAATGTTTACAAACATGGGCAGCAGGGTAATCACGCTCTTCTGGAGGATAAAGAACTGTTATGGGACAATATGTCTGACTTCAACTTTTTGGCAACTGTGAAAATCCATCTCAGAAATATGTACAGGCCGTTTATAAATGAAATACCAAGTTCTCAATAAACATTTGTGAAATGGTCGGCCTATCCAGTAATAAGACATGTATGAAACTAATAATACAATTCATTTTCACTCATTAAAAATTGGCAAAAATTAAAACGATTTATAGCAACCAGTGTTGGTGAGGATATATTGTTGGTGAGAAGTGTAAACTAGTACAGTTTTTTTGATTTGTCATTATTGATGTTTTTATTTGCTGCTGCTGCTGCTAAGTCACTTCAGTCGTGTCCAACTCTGTGCGACCCCAGAGATGGCAGCCCACTAGGCTCCCCTATCCCTGGGATTCTCCAGGCAGGGACACTGGAGTGGGTTGCCATTTCCTTCTCCAATGCATGAAAGTGAAAGTGAAGTCGCTCAGTCGTGTCTGAATCTTTGCGACCCCATGGACTGCAGCCCACCAGGCTCCTCCAGGAACACTTTAAAAATATTTACTGTTTATTTATTTGACTGCACCAGGTTGTAGTTGCTGCGTGTGGATCTTCAATTTTTGTTGCAGCATGTGAGTTCTTTTCGTTGCGGCCTGAAGGATCTTTAGTTGCAGCATGTGAACACTTACTTGCAGCATTTGAACTCTTAATTTGTGGCATGTGGAAACTAGTTCCCTGAGCAGGGATCAAACCTGGACCCCCTGCATTGGGAGCTCAGAGTCTTAGCCCCTGGAGCACCAGGGAATTTCCATTGCTACATTCTTTAAAAAGGACAGTTTGATTACATCTATCGAGATCTAAAACATCTCACCCTTTGGCCCAGAATTCCATATCTGGGAATGTATCATAATGAAGTATTTGCTCATGTTCACAAAGATCTATGTAGAAGGAAGTTTATTCCAGCATTGCTTAGTATAGCAACAATTATAGAACACCTAAATGTTAGTCAGAAGGGGTTCATTAAGTAGGTTTTCTGGTACATTTATTCTGTTATGATGTAAAACTGTAAGCCACCTTTGATTCAGCCATGGTTAAAATTAAAGATGAAAATATTAGTCCCAAAGGTATTTTATGGGAATCCCTGAGAGGTAATAATTTACTTTGAGAATTCACAATGCAGTATTGGTTGTTACCTTAGCAAAAGGAATGGAAAGGATTGTTAAAGGAATAAGCTTCTTGTCTTTGTTAGCATTGACTCTATTAGAATCATAAGTTTATTTTCTCAAACAAGTTTATAGGGGAAAGCCAAGACCAGCAAGTGAATTTGTGCAACTTACATAATAGTGAAATTATACATTAAAGTTTATCACTATCAGGCTGGTATATCCATTGAAATCTATATTCCTACAATAAATACTTCCTATTATAAGGATACAATGAGTAATATGTTTCCTACAACAAACATATAAAAAGACTTAGCAGAAATCATAATTTTAAGTAGTGTACTCCAAAAGAGTTAAAAATCAACCCTTTAAAAATAATGTGTGTTGATGTCAAGACTATCGCAGAAGGAGCTGCAATTAACCAGGAATGCAAGATACAGATTATAGCTCAAATTATAAATTATTTATTATTATTATTATTATCTTGTCTTAGTAACTTTGTAAATCATCATCTTCAGCCTTCTCCAAAGGGTTGTAAAAAATACAACAAAACCCATTAGTCTTTGGTTTGTGTTCTCAAGAACAGTATTCCAATAATCTTTTGTCTCAGAAGTTTCTCATCAACTGCTATTATGACTCATGGCCTATTTTTTCAAAATTTTTATTGGCCTTTTCAAAGGACCAGTTTTGGGCTTTGTTGAGTCTCTATTGTGCTTTTTATTTCATTGATTTTTTTTTTACCTTCATTATTTCCTTTCTTCTACTTTCTTTGGACTTATTGTGCTAATTTTTACTAAACTTGTTAATTTTCTTTTAGCTTTTCTTCTTTCTAATACTAACATTGGAAGCCAAGCATTTCTCACTTGGGACTTTTATAACAGAATCAAGCAAATTTTAATTTACTTAGGTATAATCTACCAGTAAAATGCACAAATCTCAAGTGCTCAGTTTGATGAGTTTTGATTATTTTGTACACCCATGTATCCATCAGCCCAAGCAAAATATAGAACATTTCCATCACCTCAGAAAATTCTTTCATGCTTCTACAACATGTAGTCTTTCAGCCTCTGAATTCTAATTAGGATGTTTTTGAGATTCAGTAGTTTCTTTTATTGCTAGATAGTATTACATTGTAAAGTTAATACCATGTTTTGTTTATGCATTCACCAGTTGATGTACATTTGGATTATTTCCACTTTTTGGCTGTTAAGAATAAATCTGCTATGAACATCAGTATTCAAGTCTGTGTAGATGTATGTTTTAATTTCTCTTGAGTAAATTTCCGAGGAATGGAATGTTAGCTTCTATGGTAAGTCTGTGTTCCATTTTTTAAGAAGCTACTAAACTGTTTTCCAAAGTGGCTCTCAATCTTATATTCCCATCAACAATGTATGGGGGGGTTCTGGTTTCTCCACATCTTTTCCAACACTTGGTATTATCCATTTTTTATTACAGCAATTTTAGTGGATATGCAGTAGTATCTCAATGTGGTTTTAATTTGCATTTTCCTAATGATTAATGATGTTGAGCATCTTTTCATATGATTACAAGCCATTCGTATTTCTTTGGTGAAATGTGTATTCAAATATTTTGCCCACTTTTTGATTGGATTGTTTTATTACTGAGCTGTAAGAGTTCTTTGTATAGTCTGGATACAAATCTCTTATCAAATACATGATATGAAAATATTTTCTCCATTTCTGTGGCTTGTCTTTTATCAGTGGTATCTTTTGAAGTGCAGTTTTTTATTTTGGTGAAGTCGGATTTATTTTTTTATTTTATGGATTATCCTATTGGTGTCATATCTAAAAATTCTTGCCTACCCCAAGCTCACAAAGACTTTTTTCTCCTGTGTTTTCTTCTCGAAGTTTTATAGTTTTAGCTCTTAACGTTTAAGTCTGATCTGTTTTGAGTTAATCTTTTTATGGTATGAAGTAAAGATCTAAGCTTACTTTTTTCCTGTATGGTTATCCAATTGTCCTAAGACATTTGTTGAAAAGACTATCCTTTTTCTAGTGAATTGTCTTGGTACCTATATTGAAAATCAGTTGACATACGTGTAAAGGTTGATTTCTTGAATTCTTTTCTATTAATCTGTATGATACACTGTCTTGATTACTGTGTCTTTACAGTAAGTTTTTAAATCGGGTAGTAAAGTCCTCCGTATTTTACAACATTGTAAAGCAACTATACTCCAATAAAAATTTAAAAATAAGTGAATAAAAAGTAATCTTCCAACTTTGTTCTTTCTTTTTTTCAAATTGGCTTTGACTATTCTAAGTCCTTCAAATTTCCATATAAATTTTAGGTTCTGCTTATCAGTTTCTCCAGAAAAGCTTGCTGTAACTTTGATAGGATCACATTAAATTTATAGATCTCGCCTAGAGGGAATTACTATCCTGATGATATTGGTTCTTCCAATTCATAGATATGGAATTCTCTCCATTCATTTAAATTATCTTTACTTTCTCTCCATCATGTTTTTTAGTTTTCACTGTACTAGTGCAAGAAGTCTTGTACTTCTTTTGTTAAATGTATTCCTACTTAGTTGTTTTTGATGCTTATGAATATAATTGTTTTAAATTCCTTTTGGGGTTGTTGCTCATATGTAAAAATTAGTTAATTTTCTTTTTTTTCTTTTGCAGTTGATATAGTTTTTTTTTCTTCAAGTTTTATTGAGATATAACTTATATAACAGCACTGTGTAAGTTTAAGATATACAGCATAATGATTTGACTTACATATATCTTGAAGTGACTACCACAATAAGTTCAGTGACTATCCATCATCTCGTATAGATACAAAATTAAAGACATAGAAAAATATATTTTTCCTTTTGACGACAAGTCTAAGGGTTTGTTCTCTTAATCTTCATATATAATACACAGCAGTGTTAATTATTACTTATGTTGTATATTACCTCCCTAGTACTTACTCAGAACTGGAAGTTTATACCTTTTGACTGCTTTCATCCAATCCCCCTCCCCTCAACCCCTACCTCTTGTGGCCAGAAATCTGATCTTGCTTTTTTTTTAAAGTTTGTTTTTGAAATATAATTGACCTACAGTGGTATGTTAGTTCCTGTGACACAACATAGTAATTTTTTCAAAATTTATTTTTAATTGGAGGATAGTTTTCAATGTTGTGTTGGTTTTTGCCGTATAGCAATGTCAAGCAGCCTTGGTATACATATGTCACCTCCTTCTCGGACCTCCCTCCCACCACCCCCATCACAACCCTCTAGGTTGTCACCGAGCACTGGGTCGAGTTCCCTTTGTTGCAACTTCCTTCCCACTAGCTGTCTATTTTTCGTATGGTGATATTTCTATACATTTCAAAATGATCACCATGAAAAGTGTAGTTACGATACATTACCATACTGAGATATTACAGAGTTGTTCACTGTATTCCCCTCGTTTTACATTCCATACCAGTTATTTATTTTGCAAATAACTTTGTACCTCTTAATCTCTCTTACCTGCTTCTCCATCTGCCCCTCTCCCCTCTGGCAGCCACTTGTTTGTTCTCTGTATCTGTAACTGTTTTATTATATGTTCCTTTGTTTTGTTTTTTAGATTCCACGTATAAGTCATACAGTATTTGATTTCTCTGCCTGACTTATTTCGGAGAAGGCAATGGCACCCCACTCCAGTACTCTTGCCTGGGAAACCCCATGGACGGAGGAGCCTGGTAGGCTGCAGCCCATGGGGTGGCGAAGAGTCGGACACGACTGAGCGACTTCACTTTCACGCACTGGAGGAGGAAATGGCAACCCACTCCAATATTCTTGCCTGGAGAATCCCAGGGACGGAGGAGCCTGGTAGGCTGCCATCTATGGGGTCACACAGAGTCAGACACGACTGATGCGACTTAGCAGCAGCAGCCTGACTTATTTAGCATAATGCCCTCTAGATGCAACCATGTTGTCTAAAATGGCAAGATTTCACTTTTTATGGCTGAGTAATTTTTCTTTGTGTATGTGTGTATGTATCACATCTTTCTGTTTTAGAAAACACATTCTTTTATTTTTTATTAAAACTAATTTTTACTGGAGGATAGTTGATTTACAGTGTGTTAGTTTCGGGTGTTCAACAAAGTAAATCGGTTATATATATTGAATAATCCACTATTTTTAAGATTCTTTTCCCAAATAGGTCATTACAGAATACTGAGTAGAGTTCCCTGTGCTATTCAGTAGGTTTGTATTATTTATCTATTTTATTTATAGTGGTGTATATATGTCAATCCCAATCTCCCATTTTATCCCTCACCACCACCCCCCCACGCTTTCCTCCTTGGTAACCATAAGTTTGTTTTCTACATATGTGACTCTATTTCTGTTTTATAAATAAGTTCATTTGTAACATTTTTTAGATTCCACATATAAGCAATATCATACGATATTTGTCTGACTTCACTCTGATAACAATCTCTATGTCCAAGCAACCACATCTTATTTATCCATTATCTATTGGTGGGCACTTAGATCACTTCCATATCTTGGCTATTGTAAATAATGCTGCAGTGAACATGGGGGTGCATGTATTTTTTCTAGTTAGTGTTTTTGTTTTCTTCAGGTAAATATGCAGGATAGAAATTGCTAGATTGTATGATAGCTCTAGTTTCAATTTTTTGAGAAATCTCCCATCTGTTTTCCATAGTGGCTGCACAAATTTACATTCCCATCAACAGTGCAGGAAGTTTCCCTTTTCTCTACATCCTTGCCAACACTTGTTACTTGTTGTCTTTTTCATGATAGCCATTCTGACAGGTGTGAGGTGGTATCTCACTGTGGTTATGATTTGCATTTCCCTGATGATTAGTGATGTTGAGCATCTTTTCATGTGCCTGTTGGCAATCTGTATGTCTTCTTTAGAAAAATGTCTTTTCAACTCCTCTGCCCATTTTTTTAATTGGGTTATTTGATTTTCTAATTTTTACATGTTGCTCTTGTATTCTGTGGCCATCATTTATTCTAACCTTTTTTTGTGTGAATTCCTTGGGATTTTCTACAAATAGGATCATATCATTTGCAAATAAAGACAGTATTACATCTTCTTTTCCGGTTTGGTTACCTTTAACTTTTTTCTTATTTGTCATGCTGGATAGAATATCTAGATCAGTGTTGAACAGAAGTGACAATAACAGATATCTTTGTTTTGTTCCTGGTCTTAAGAGAGAAAGCATTCAGTCCATCAACATTAAGTATGATGCTCAGTTCAGTTCAGTTCAGTCGCTCAATCATGTCTGACCCTTTGCGACCCCATGGACTGCAGCACGCCAGGCCTCCCTGTCTATCACCAACTCCCGGAGTTTACTCAAAGTCATGTCCATTGAGTCCGTGATGCCACCCAACCATCTCATCCTCTGTCATCCCCTTCTCCTCCTGCCTTCATTCTTTCCCAGCATCAGGGTCTTTTCAAATGAGTCAGTTCTTCATATCAGGTGGCCAAAGTATTGGAGTTTCAGCTTCAGCATCAGTCCTTCCAGTGAATATTCAGGACTGATTTCCTTTAGGATGGACTGGTTGGATCTCCTTGCTATCCAAGGGACTCTCAAGAATCTTCTCCAACACCACAGTTCAAAAGCATCAATTCTTCAGTGCTCAGCTTTCTTGATAGTCCAACTCTCACATCCATACATGACTACTGAAAAAACCATAGCTTTGACTAGACAGCCCTTTGTTGGCAGAGTAATTTCTCTGCTTTTTAATATGCTGTCTAGGTTTGTCATAGCTTTTCTTCCAAGGAGCAAGCATCTTTTAATTTCATGGCTTCAGTCACCATCTGCAGTGATTTTGGAGCCCCCAAAAATAAAGTCTCTCACTGTTTCCACTGTTTCCCCATCTATTTGCCATGAAGTGATGGGACCAGACGCCATGATCTTAGTTTTCTGAATGTTGAGTTTTAAGCCAACTTCTTCACTCTCCTCTTTCACTTTCATCAAGAGGCTCTTCAGTTCTTCACTTTCTACCATAAGGGAGGTGTCATCTGCATATCTAAGGTTATTGATATTTCTCCCAGCAATCTTGATTCCAGCTTGTGTTTCTTCCAGCCCAGCGTTTCTCATGATGTACTCTGCATGTAAGTTAAATAAGCAGGGTGACAATATACAGCCTTGACGTACTCCTTTTCCAATTTGGAACCAGTCTGTTGTTCCATGTCCAGTTCTAACTGTTGCTTCCTGACCTGCATACAGGTTTCTCAAGAGGCAGGTCAGGTGGTCTGGTATCCCCATCTCTTTCAGAATTTTCCACAGTTTATTGTGATCCACACAGTCAAAGGCTTTGGCACAGTCAATAAAGCAGAAATCGATGTTTTTCTGGAATTCTGTTGCTTTTTCAATGATCCAACGAATGTTAGTTCTGGTTTTTTTTAAGTTGAGGAAGTTCCTCTTGATTCCTTGTTCACTGACAGTGTTTATCATGGATGCATGATGAATTTTGTGAAATGTTTTTTTTCTGCATGTATTGAGATGAATGTGTGTCTTTTTGTCATTTATTCTTTTTAAACACAGTGTATTACATTAATTTTTGGATGTTACATCAACCTTGTATTCCCAGGTTAAATCTCATGTGGTTATAGTGCATGATCCTTTTTATATGTTGCTTAATTCAGTTGGTTTATATTTTGTTAAGTATTCTTGCATTTATGTTAATGAGGAATATTGATTTTTAGCTTTCTTGTGATGGCTTTGTTTGATACATACCAAGCAATGATTATGCTAGTCTCTTAGAATTAATTGGTCAATGTTCTCAGCTCCTCTATTTTCTGAAAGAGTTTGTGAAGGATTGTTAATACTTCTTTAAATATTCGATAGAATATTGATTTGAAATATTCTTTTCTCACATAGACATTTAGAGCTATAAACTCCCTCTCAGCACTGTTTTCTCTGTATCCCATCCTATTTTTAATATTAAACTTTTTACTATGAGATAATTGTGAATTCACCTTCTGTTCTAAGAAATCATATAGAGAGATAACAGATACCCTTTATCCAGTGTCCTGGTGCATGCATGCATGCTAAATCGCTTCAGTCGTGTCCGACTCTTTGCGATCATATGGACTGGAGGACTGTAGCCCGCCAGGCTCTTCTGTCCATGGGATTTCCCAGGCAAGAATTCTGGAGTGGGTTGCCGTGCCCTCCTCCAGGGGATCTTCCCAACCCAGAGATCAAACCCCGTTACATCTACCTGCATTGGCAGGCGGGTTCTTTACCACCAGTGCCACCTGAGAAGCCCCTCCCCTGATGGTAAAATCTTACCAAACTGTAGTACCATGTCACAACCAAGATATAGACATTGATACAGTCAAGACACTAGATTTCTCCATCACCAAAGGTCTCTCATATTGCCCCCATCCAGTCATGCCTGCTTTTTTACTGTTCTCCCAAGTTCTTAAGCCCTGGTGACCACTAGTATGGTCTCCATTTTCATAATTTTGTCATTTCAAGTATGTTATATAAATGGAGTCATACCTTAGAGTACTGGCTTTTTTTTTTTTAACTCTGCTTAGTTCTCTAGAGATTCATCCAAGTTGTGTGTATCAATAGTTCAGTAGTTCACTCCTTTTTATTACTGAATAGTATTTCGTAGTATGGATGTACCATAGTTTAACTGTTCACCCATTGAAGGACGTTGGTTGTTTCTGGTTATTGCCTATTCCAATTAAAGCTGCTGTAAACATTCCTGTACAGGTCTTTGTGTGAACTTAAGTTTTTAGTCCTCTGGAATAAATGCCTAGGAGTGCAATTGCTGAATCATGTGGTAGTGGCATGTTTAGTTTTTCAAAAACCTGCCAAACTCTTCCAGATGGTTATACTTTTTTACTTTCCCATCAGTCATGTAGCCAGTTTTTGCATATCCTCACCAGCATTTGATGTTGTCGCTGTTTTTTATTTTAGCCATTTTGGTAAGTGTATAGTGATATCTCATTGTTGTTTTAATTTTTATCTCTTATGGTAATGATATTGAACATCTGTTCATGGGCTTATTTGCCATCTGTATATCCTCTTTGGTGAAATGTCTGCTCATGTTTTTTCCTCATTTTGTAATTGGATTATTTACTTTTCTACAGTTGAGTTAGAAATATTAATCCTTTGTCAGATGTGTGCTTTGCAAATATTTTCTCCCAGTCTGTAGCTTAACTTTTCATCCTTCAGTTAAAGTTTTTCACAGAGAAAAATTTTACATATTGACAAAATTCAACTTACCCATTTTTCCTTGTATGGTGATTTCAGTGTTAAGTCTATGAACACTATGTGACCCTAAGTCCTAAAGATTTTCTCCTATGTTTTTTTCCTGAAAGTTTTATAGTTTTATGTTTTATATTTAAGTCCACGATCCATTTTGAGTTAATTTTTGTATTAATATAAGGTAATGAGGTTTAGGTTGAGGTTCATATTTTTGCTTATCAGTGTTCAGTTGATCAAGCAGCATTTGATGAAAAGGCTCTCCTACCTCCAGTGAATTACTTTTTGCACCTTTGTCAAAAATCATTTGGGCATATTTGTGTGGATGTGTTTCTGGGTTCTCTATTTTGTTTATTGATCTATGTGTGTCGTGTTAGTTGTTCAGTCATGTCTGACTCTTTGCGACCCCATGGACTGTAGCCCACCAAGTTCCTCTGTCCATGGGATTTTCCAGGCAAGAATAGTGGAATGGGTTGCCATTTCCTCCTCCAGGGGATCTTCCTGACCCAGGGATCAAATCTGGGTCTCCCGTATTGCAAGCAGATTCTTTACCATTTGAGCCACCAGGGATTCCCTTGATCTATGCCTATCTCTGTGCAAATATCACACAATCTGGATTGCTGTAGCTATTCATTAAGTCATGAAACCAGGTGGACTGATTCATTCCACTGTATTCCTCTTTTCCAAAATTAATTTAGCTGTTACAGTTCCTTTTTCTTTCCATATAAATTCTAGAATAAACTTGGTTATATCTATAAAAAAAAATATTGCTGGGATTTTGATGGGAATTGCATTAAATTTGTACCTGAATTGGGAGAGAACTGACATCTTTGTTAAATCTTCCAATCCATGAACACAGAATGTCTCTCCATTTATTTGTCTTTTCTTTCTTTCGTCAGTGCTGTGTCATTTTCAGTATACAAGTCCTATATACATTTTGTTAGATTTACACCTAAGCATTTCAATTTTTTTGGACAGATTATAAGTCGTATTGTCTTTTAAGTTTTGGTGTCCATGTGTTCATTGCTAACGTATAGAAATACAGTTGATTTTATACGTTTATTTTGTCTGCTACATCTTTGCTGGACTCATAAGT
The DNA here is from genome assembly GCA_024291935.2 of Okapia johnstoni. NCBI lineage: Eukaryota > Metazoa > Chordata > Mammalia > Artiodactyla > Giraffidae > Okapia > Okapia johnstoni. The sequence continues at coordinate 19,010,878 of CM044305.1, forward strand.
TCAAGGAGTTCTTTTATAGATTGTTTTTACATAGACATTTATGTCATCTGCAAAGAGGGACAGTTTTATTTCTTTCTGTACAAACAAGTTGCCTTTTTTTTCTTTTTGTCTTGTTGCACTGACTAGGGCTTCTAGTACTGTGTTGAGTAAGGTGATTAGACCAGATGTCTTTGCCTGTTCTTGTTGAGAAAGCAGCCTTTCACCAATAAGTATAGTGTTAGCTATAAGTGTTTTTTGTAGATTTTCTTTATCAAGTTGAAGACGTTACCTTCTATAGCTAGGTTTCTGTAATTTTCTAATGAGAAATGGGTGTTGACTTTTGTCAAATACTTTTTCTGCATCAGTTGATTTGGTTATGTGACTTCTCGTGTGTAGTTTGTTGATGTGATGTTTGAATATTAAACTAGATTTGCATCTAGAGAATAAACCTCACTTAGTCATGGTGTATGATTTTTTTTCTTTAAAAAATTATTATGGCAGAATACACATAGCATACAATTTACCATTGTAGCCATCTAAAAGTGTATGACTAATTGTTGCTAAGAACATTCCCAGTGTTGTGCAGCCATCACCACTGTCTAATTCCAGAGCATTTCATCACCTCAAAAGGAAACCTTATTCTCATTAAGCAATGACTTCCATTCCCATTTCCTCCAGTCCCTGGCAACCACTAATCTGCTTTTTGTTTCTATGAATTTGCCAACTCTGCATATTTCATATAAATGGAATTATACAATATGTGGCCTTTTGTGTCTGGTTTCTTTCACTTAGCATAATGTTTTCAAGGTTCATCCATGTCATAGCATGTGTCAGTACTTCATTCCTTTCTATGACTGAATAATATGCCATATTTTGTTTATCCATTCATCTGTTGATGGATATTTGAGTTGTTTCCATCTTTTGGCTATTGTGAAGAGTGGTGCTGTGAACTTTCATGTACAAGTTTTTGTTTGAACACCTGTTTTCAATTCTTTTGAGTATATACCTAGAAGTGGAATTACTGGGTCATATGGCAATTCAATATTTTAACTTTTTGAGGAGCTGCCAAACTCTTTTCCAAAGTGGCTACACCATTTTGCATTCCCAGCAGGAATATATGAGGGAGCGCTCAAGTTTCTTCACATCCTCATCAATACTTGTTACTTTATGTTTTGCTCTTGTTGTTATGGCCACCCTAATAGGTGTAAAGTGATTTTGGTGAGACCCTAATGGTGTCTCATTGTGATTTTGATTTTCATTTCTTTATTGTTAATGATGTTGAGCATTTTGTCATATGCTTGTTAGCTATGTTTATATCTTCTTTGGAAAAATGTCTCTTACAGTCCTTTGTTCATTTTTTAAGTGGGTCTTTTGTTGTTGAGTTATGGAAGGTTTTTAAATATAATCTAATTGTAGAATTACATAATTCTTTTTATACATTGCAAAGTATTGTTAGTGACTTTACATCCGTATTCACGAGAGATATTGGCAGTAGTTTTCATTTTTTTGTATTGTCTCTGTGGTTTTGGTCGGGGAAATAGTAGTTTCATAACATGAAATGGGAAGTGTTCCCTGTTTTGTTTTCTGGAAAAGATTGTGTGTAGTTGATCTTAAGTCTTCTTTAAAAGTTTGGTATAATTCTCTAATGGAAGCCATCTGGACCTTGAGATTTCTTTGGGGGGATTTTTAAGATTAAAAATTCAATTTTTTAAAGAGTTATAAGACAATTAAAATTATATATTTCATATAGGGTGCATTCTGGTAATTTGTGTTTTTTAAGGAATTGGTGCAGTTGCTCTTAGTTGTGAAGTTCTCATGTGTAGAAATATTTGTAATATTCCCTTATCATCCAAATTTCTGTCTCCAGGGTCTGTAATGATAGTCCCTGTTTCACTCCTGATACTGGAAGTTTGTGTCCTCCCTTCCTTTCCCCTCTTTGGTCGATTTCTAGAACACCAAAATGATTCTTGTCAATTTTATCCACCTTTATGGTGCTTTTCTGGGAAAGGATTTGTCTTCCACCTTCCCTTCTCTACTATAGTCTTTTTTCTTTTTAAAAAGATAGCTTTCTTTTTCCAGGTTGAAGAAGTTTCCTTTTAATTGTAACTCTCTTAAGGGTTTATATTTTGTTTTATTATATTATTATTATTTTTTGCCATGCTGCATGAACTACCAGGGAATTTCCTTTTTTAAAAAATTTTAAATAATGAATAAATGTTCACTATCTCTTCTATATCTGATGAAATGATTATATTTTTGCCTTTAGTCTATAAAATATCATATTACTATATTTTCTCATACTGAACTCTTCTTGATGCATTCCTCAAAAAGTTCTACTTGGTCACAGCACATTACCTTTTTTTTTCTTTTTGGCTACGTCATGTGTCTTGTTGGATTTTAGTTTTGTAACCTGAGTTCAAACCCACGCCGCCTGCAATGGCAGTGTGGAGTCCTAACCACTGGACCACCGGGGAATTTCTGCACATTACTTTTTTTTTTAATGCATTGCTTAAATTTGATTTGTTACTATTTTATTCAGAAGATTTACGTGTATATTAATAAGTGATCTAAAATGTTACTTTATTTTACTGTTTTGTGGGTTTGATATCAAGCTTATGTCACCTCATAAAATGGGCTGAGTAACTTTTCCATTTCTTCTGTTTTATGAAATGTGTTGTTTGTATTATTTTTCCTTTGAAGTTTTGGTAAAACTTTATGGGTTTGGTATTTCTTATCATGGGAGACGTTTGATCGTCAGTTCAAGTTTTGGTAATTTACATCTTTCTTGAAATCTCACTATGTCCTCTTAGTTTTCAGATGTACTGGAATAAAGCTGTTCATGTGTGTATGTGTTAGTCGCTCAGTTGTGTCTGACTCTGTGAGACCCCATGGACTGTAGCCTGCTAGGCTCTTCTGTCAATGGAATTCTCCAGGCAAGAACACTGGAATGGGTAGCCATTCCCTTCTCCAGGGGATCTCCCTACCCAAGGATCAAACCCAGGTCTCCTGCATTACAGGCAGATTCTTTACCATCTGAGCCATCAGGGAAGTTTTTCATAGTATTCCCATATGATATTAAAAATATCTACTATTACTGTTAGTTATACTTTCTTTTCTGTTTCTAATAGTGTTTATTTTCTCGTCTCTCTCTGATGAGCAGACTTCCTGGAGATTTTTCTATGTAGTATTTTGTTACAGAACAACATTTTAGTTTTATTGTTTACCATTTTGTTTTCTATCATTAATTTCTGCTCTTACATGTATTTTTTTTTCTTTTTTTTCCCCTGGTTCCCTGACCAGGGACCAAACCTGTGCCCTCAGCAGTGAAAGTGCAGAGTCCTAACCAGGAAGCAGGGAACTTATATTTTTATACTCACTTTTCTACTTTTGGGGGGTTTACTTTCTTCACCCCAGGATCATGAACTGAATATGGAACTCATTTATTCTCAGGCTTTCCTGTTTTCTTCAACTTTTTTTTTTCTTAAATCAAGCCCCTTCCCCAGGAGCAGCCACTGGAGCCTTAAGGCTCAGGGTGTTTATTTTTTATTGAAATATAGTTCACATATTGTTAAACTCATTCATTTAAAGTGTGTGATTCAGTGGGTCCTAGTATATTCAAGAAGTTGTGTAACCAGCACCACTATCTCATTCCCAAACCTGAAGCCCCATACCCCATATCCACTAGGCAGTCATTTCCTGCCCCAACCCCTGGCAACAACTAATCTACTTTCTGTTTCTATGCATTTGCCTGTTCTAGACTTTTATATGGAATCATATCATATATGGCCTTTTATACTTGACTTTGGTTTAGTGTAATGTTTTCAAGATTCATCCATGCTGTAGCGTGTATCAGTATTTGTGTTAGTTTCCTAGGGCTGACATAAATTACCAGGAAATGGATGACTTAACAGAAATTTATGGTGTCATGACTCCAGAGGATAGAGGTCTGAGATGAGGGTGTCAGCAGGAATGGTTCCTCCAGAAGGCTGTGAAGGAGAATCTGTTCCAGGCTGCTTGCCACGCTTCTTGTAGCCAGCTGACAATTTTTGATGCTCCTTGACTGTCTCTTGAGAAACCTGTATGCAGGTCAGGAAGCAACAGTTAAAACTGGACATGGAACAACAGACTGGTTCCAAATAGGAAAAGGAGTACATCAAGGCTGTATATTGTCACCCTGCTTGTTTAACTTATATGCAGAGTACATCATGAGAAACGCTGGGCTGGATGAAGCACAAGCTGGAATCAAGATTGCCAGGAGAAATATCAATAACCTCAGATATGCAGATGACACCACCCTTATGGCAGAAAGTGAAGAGGAACTAAAAAGCCTCTTGATGAAAGTGAGAGAGGAGAGTGAAAAATGTTGGCTTAAAACTCAACATTCAGAAAACTAAGATCATGGCATCTGGTCCCATCACTTCATGGGAAATAGATGGGGAGACAGTGGAAATGGTGTCAGACTTTATTTTGGGGGGCTCCAAAATCACTGCATATGGTGATTGCAGCCATGAAATTAAAAGACACTTATTCCTTGGAAGGAAAGTTATGACCAACCTAGATAGCATATTAAAAAGCAGAGACATTACTTTGCCAACAAAGGTCCATCTAGTCAAGGCTATGGTTTTTCCCAGTGGTCATGTATGGATATGAGAGTTGGACTGTGAAGAAAGCCGAGCGCCAAAGAATTGATGCTTTTGAACTGTGGTGCTGGAGAAGACTTTTGAGAGTCCCTTGGACTGCAAGGAGATCCAACCAGTCCATCCTAAAGGAGATCAATCCTGGGTGTTCATTGGAAGGACTGATGTTGAAGCTGAAACTCCAATACTTTGGCCACCTCATGCGAAGAGTTGACTCATTGGAAAAGACCCTGATGCTGGGAAGGATTGGGGGCATGAGGAGAAGGGGACGAGAGAGGATGAGATGGTTGGATGGCATCACTGACTCGATGAACATGGGTTTGGGTAGACTCCGGGAGTTGGCGATGGACAGGCAGGCCTGGCATGCTGCGGTTCATGGGGTCGCAAAGAGTCGGACACGACTGAGCAACTTAACTGAACTGACTTGTAGGAGGAAAGCATTTAATCTTTGTACATCAAGTATTTGTTACCTAGGTGTTCTCAGTGCTACCTCTACATTATAAAATTCCCCTTTCACCTCTCATCTAGAGGTTTTAACTTCCACTGATAATTGGAATGTAAATACATAATTTCATTAGAGGTGGAAAAATGTTGATTTTCTAATTCTCTCATTCTTTGTCGCCAGTGGGGCCCCTTCACGGTGACTCCTGTGCTGTCCTTGCGAGGTAGCATCCTTGCAAGTTGTCCCAGGTTTACCTCATAGATTTCCTTCCCAGATTTGGAATCAGCCATTTTGGAACTTTCCTTTCTTATTTAAAATTAACCCATTTAAGTATCAAAAAGTTATCTCAAAATAGTAATTTTGCTAAACCCTATACATTTTGGTGTGTAGTACTTAAGTTCTAATTCAGCTATAAATACTTTATAATTTAAAAAATTAAGTCTTTTTAAAAAAAACATGGGGAAGGAAATGGCAACCCACTCCAGTATTTTTGCCTGGGAAATCTCATGGATAGAGGAGCCTGGCAGGCTACAGTTCATGGCATTGCAAAGAGTTGGATACCACTTAGCAACTGAACAACAACAACACACAATCAGGCAGATTGTGATTTGGGGAAATAGTTCTTGATGGAAATGTGGCATAAAATGGAGAGTGAAGTGACCTAGTGATATGGAATATAGAGCTTTGTAAGAAAATTAGAATTTGTGTATAGAATAACGATTTCAAATATTCAAACAATAAAGTCTGGCTAAAGGAAAAAAACAGCTTTATTGAGATATAGTTCACATACAATACAATTCACCCATTTAAAATGTACAATTTAATGGGTTTTAGTATATTCATAGAAATGTGCAACCATCAACCACAGTAAATTTTAGAATGTTTGAATCGCCTCAAAACCCCATACTCTTTAGCTATCACCCACCCACTCCCATTCCCTTGTTCTTCAACTTTCCAGCAATAATAACTGCTAATCTACTTTCTGTAGCTATAGATTTTCCTATTCTAGACATTCACATGAATAGAAAAAAAAAATGAATAGAATTATATATAGTCTTTTGTGTCTGGTTTCTTTCACTTAGCATATTTTTGAGATTCATCCATGTTGTACCGTGTATCAATACTTCATTCCTCTTTAAAAAACTGCTTTATTGAGATATAATTCATGTACCATACAGTTCACCCATTTAGAGTATACAATTTGGTGGTTTTTAATATATTCATACATATATGCAATCATGACCACAGCAAATATTAGAACCTTTTCATCACTTCATAAAGAAACCCTGTACCCTCTAGCTCTATCATCCTCTCCTCCTGATAGGTCCCTCCCCCCGTCTCCTGCCACAGTACTAAGCAACCGCTAATCGGCTTTCTGTTCTATAGATTTCCATATTCTAAACTTTCATGACTAGAGTCATAATATGTGGACTTTTGTGACTGACTTCTTTCATTTAGCATGTTTTCAAGGTCATCCATGTTGTAGTATCTATCAGTAAGTACTTCATTCCTCTTTATTGTTGAATAACTTTCTGTCATACGAATATACCACATTTTGTTTATTCATTCATCTCTTGGTGGACATTTGGGTTTCCACCTTCTGGCTCACTTGAATAGTGATGCTATAAACTTGTATGCAAGTTTTTGTGCAGACATATATTTTTGTTTGTCTTCAGTATATACCTAGGTGTGGAATTACTGGGTCATAACTTTACATTGTTTACAACAGGTTGGTTTTTTTTAAACTGAAGTCTATGCTTTATGATTCACTCTTTTTGTTACACATTATATGGGTTTTGACAATTGTATAATTACATATATCTGCCATTACGCTATCATACAGAATAGTTTACTACCCTAAAAATCCCCTTGCTCCACTACTCATTCCTCTTTTCCTCTGTCCCCTCCATCCCCTGGCAACCACTGATCTTTTTACACTCTCCATAGTTTTGCCTTTTCTAAAATGTCATAGTTGGAATAGTATAGCATATAACCTTTTCAGGTTAGCAACCTTCACTTCAGCAGTATGTGTGTAAAGTTCCTCCATGTCTTCCTGGCTTGATAGATTATTTCTTTTTATCACTGAATAATATTCCATTGTATGAATGTAACACTTTGTTTATTTATTCATCTATTGAAGGATGTCTTGATTCTTTCCACACTTCAGCAATTATGAATAAAACTGCTGTGGATACTCATGTGCAGATTTTTGTGTGTGTGAGCATAAGTTTTTGATTCACTTGGGTAAATACTGAGGAGAGAAATTGCTGGATCATATGGTAAGAGTATGCTTAGTTTTGCATGAAACTGCCAAACTGTCTTCCAGAGTGACTGTATGTTTTACATTCTCACCTGCAATGAATGAGAGAGTTCCTGTAGCTTGTTAAGGCTTTTTGATTCTAGCGATCCTGGTGGGTGAGAAGTGGTATCCCATTTTTGTTTTGATTTGCATTCCCTGGTGGCTAATGATGTTGAACTTTTTTTTCATGCTATTCTTTATTGAGGTAACATCAGTTTATAACATTGTATGAGTTTCATGTGTACATTATATTTCAACTTCTGTATACACTATAATGTACTCACTACCAAAAATTTAGTTTTCTTTCATCACCATATAGTTGACCCCTTTTACCTATCTCGCCCTTACACCCTTCCCCTTTGGTCACCACTACTCTGCTCTCCGTATCTATGTGTTTGTTTTTGTTTGGTTTGTTCATTTATTTAGGGGTTTTTTTTTTGGTTTTTTTGTATTCCACATGTCTGAAATCATGTGGTATTTGTCTTTTTCCATCTGACTTATTTCACTTTGCATAATAACCTCAAGGTCCATCCATGTTCTCGCATATAGCAAGGTTTCATATTTTTATGGCTGAGTAGTATTCCACTGTCATATGTGTGTGTGTGTGTGTGTGTGTGTGTGGTGTGTGTGTGTATCATGTCTTATTTATCCATTTGTCCATTGATGGGTGCTTAGGTTGTTTTCATATCTTGACTATTGTAAATAATGCTGTGATGTACATAGGGGGTCATATATCTTTTCAAATTAGTGTTCTTGTATTCTTTGGATAAATAACCAGAAGTTGGATAGCCAGATCATGTGGTAGTTCTGTTCTTAATTTTTTTAGCAATCTCCATCTTTTTTTCCATAGTGGCAGTGCCAGTCTACATTCTTACTAACAGTGTATGTGGGCTCTTTTTCCCAACACCTTTGCTAGTACTTGTTGTTTCTTACCTTTTTGATAGTTGCCATTCTGATAGGTGTGAGATGATATCTCATTGTGGTTTTGATTTGCACTTCTATAATAGTAAATGATGTTGAACATCATTTCATGTGCCTGTTAGCCATCTTTATGTCCTCTTTGGAAAAATATCTGTTCAGCTCCTCTACCCATTTTTGTTTATTTGTTTTATTTATTATTAAATATTATTATTTATTTATGGTTTCTGCCATATAACAATGTGAACCAGTCATATATATATATATGTATATATATATATATATATATATCCCCCTTGTTGAGCCTCCCTCCCCTCCCCCTATCCCACCCATCTAGGTTATCACAGAGAACCAGGCTGGCCTCCCTGTGTTATATAGCAATTTCCCACTATTTTACACATGATAGTGTATATATGTCAATGCTACCTTCTCAATTCATCCCATCCTAACTTTCCCCCATTGTATCCACAAGTCCTTTCTCTACTAGGTTCATCAGTACCATTTTTCTAGATTCCATATATATGCATTAATATATAATACTTGTTTTTCTCTTTCTGACTTACTTCACTCTGTGTCAGAGGCTCTAGTTCATCTACGTCACTATAACTGACTCAAATTCATTCCTTTTTATGGCTGAGTAATATTCCATTGTATATATGTACCACATCTTCTTTATCCATTCATCTGTCAATAGACATCTAGGTTGCTTCCATGTCCTAGTTATTGTAAATAGTGCTGCAGTGAACATTAGGGTACATGTGTCTTTTAGAATTGTGGTTTTTCTCAGGGTATATGTCCAGTAAGTGGGATTGCTGGGTCATATGGTAGATTTATTCCTAGTTTTTTTAAAGAAACTCCATACTGGTCTCAATAATGGCTGTATCAGTTTTCATTCCCACAAACCTTGCAGGAGGGTTCCCTTTTCTCCACATCCTCTCCATTATTTATTTTTTGTAGATTTTTTGATGATGGCCATTCTGACTGGTGTGAGGTGATACCTCATTGTAGTTTTGATTTGCATTTCTCTAATAATGAGTGATGTTGAGCATCTTTTCATATGTTTATTGGCCATTTGTATATCTTCCATAGAGAAATGTCTATTCATATTATCTGCTCATTTTTAAAAATGGATGGTCAAAAAAATAAAAATAAAATAAATAAAAATAGGTTGTCTTCATATTTTTGTGTTGTAATAGTTCTTTATATAGTCTGGATACAAAGCTCTTATCAGATTTATGATTTGCAAATACGTTCTCCCATTCTTTGAGTTTTTTGCATTTTCTTAATGGTATCTTTTGAAACACAAAAGGTTTTCATTTTCATAAAGTCCAGTTTATCTATGTTCCCTTTTGTTGCTCACGGTTCTGGTGTCATACCTAAGAATCCTTTGCCAAATCATGATTTACTATTAAACCTATGAGTTATTTAGCAGCATTGTAGTGTTCTAAACATTTCTCAGCTTTATTGAAGTATAATTGGCGACATTTTTTAAAAATTTCTTTTTATAGTTGTTTTCCATCAGAGTTAAGGCTAATACTGATGCTTTGAAATTTGTTGAGACTTCATTTGTCACTTATATCTGATCATTCTTTATAAATGTTCTATATGTAACAGAGAAGAATGAACAGATTTTTTTGTTGGTCAGTTTATCTTGTTGTGGGTTTACTTATCTTTATATATTTATGTCTTTCTCCAAGTCTGGAGAATTTTCAACCATTATTTCTTCAAATATTTTTTCTGTACTAATCTCTTTCTGCTTACCTGAGACTCCAGTGGTACAAGTGGTATACACACACTCTTTGGTATTTTTTCACAGTTCTGAAGTCCTGTTAAATTTCTTCAGTTTTCTTTCTTTCCATTTTTTGGATTGGATAATTTCTGTTAATCTATCATCAATCTCACTAATTGTTTCCTTTGCCATCTGTAATGGTTACTTTTATGTGTCAACTTAGCTAGGTTACTGGAGAATGCAATGGCACCCCACTCCAGTACTCTTGCCTGCAAAATCCCATGGACAGAGGAGCCTGGTGGGCTGCCGTCTATGGGGTCGCACAGAGTCAGACACGACTGAAGCGACTTAGCAACAGCAGCAGCAGCAGCAGCAGCAGCAGCTAGGTTATGGTACCCAGTGTTTGGTCAAAAACTGGTTTAGATGTTGCTGTGAAGATAAATATGTTAACATTTAAATAAGCAGACTTTGAATAAAGTAGGTTATCCTTTATTATGTTGGTGGGATTTATTTAATTAGTTGAAGGCCTCAAGAGAAAAGATTTCCCTCTCTTAAAGAGAAGAATTCTGCTTCTAGACTGCTTTTGGACTCAAGACTGTGACATCAATTTTTCCTTGGGTCTCCAGCCTCCTCTTGTGCCCTGAAGATTTTGGGTTTCACAGCCTCCACTATTACATTGGGCTTCCCAGGCAGTGAAGATGGTAAAGAATCCACCTGCCAGTGCAGGAGACATGGGTTCAATCCTTGGGTCGGAAAGATCCCATAGAGGAGGAAATGGCAACCCACTTCAGTATTCTTGCTTGGACAGTTCCACAGACAGAGAAGCCTGGCAGGTTTTAGTCCATGGGGTTGAAAACAGCAGACAATGACTGAGCACACACACACTATTTCATTAGCCAGTTCTTTAAAATCAATCATTCTCTCTCCGTATATATATACTCTTTATCACTGATGTTTTGCAGTTTGATGCCAATGTATAAAAAAAAGAAAAAGTACCCACTAACTTCCAAAATGACCCCTAGAGGGCAGTATTGCCCCCATTGAGCCCATAGCACTTTTGAGATAATTGCTATCTCATTTGATTGAGGTTGCTGTTTGGCCAGAGACTGGCTGGGTTGTGAGATCTGGGCTGTAGATCTCCAGTTTCTCATATGCTCAAAGGCTAGACTAATTCCCTTTTTATAGACAAAACAATATTGATTCCAAAATTTTAAAGTAAGAATATATCCCATATAATCCCATTTTATATGAACATAATGCATGAGATGAGCTCAATAGAAGTAAATATGTGATTATATATATAAAATGAGGACTTTACATGTATATCTTATATACCTGTATTACACATTTACTTCTATTAAACTTATCCTGTGAATTTTGAATTTCATATATTGTATTTTTGTCATCTAAAATTTCCAGTGGTTAGTTTTTATAGTTTCTTTTTACTGTGCTGCAAACTATCTTTTTATTTATTTGAAGGGTGTGTTTACCTCACAGAGAATAATTATAACAGCTTTAAAGTCTTTGTCAATTTCAACATCTGAATCATCTTGGACTTGGCATCCATTGAATGGCTTTTCCCTTGGGAATTAGTCACATTTTTCTTAATTCCTAGTATGTCAAGTAATTTTGGATTGTATGCTGAATATTCTGAACTTAAAGTAAGAATCTGGGTCCTGTTAAAGTCCTCTGATGGGTGAGATTTTTTTAAAGTGATTCCTTCTACACTTTCCAGCTTTCAGGGGCACATTTTCTCAGACCTCTGGCCCAAACTATGGGGTTCCTTGGATTTTTTTCTCCTTATACTGTCTATGGTAGCTCTGCTAGAGACTTTCCTTCTGATCAGTGTTGGGACAGAATGTAGGTAAAAATTTGGTAACTCACCGCTGTATGAGTCACTTCCTAAAGTTTTTACTTCTCTTCTCAATTCACCTCCTTTGCTTACTTTTCAGGATTCTCAAGCAGTTGCCTGTTGTGTTCTGTTTTTTCCCCCAGAAATTTTAGTTGTTTGAAGTGGAAGAGAGAGACTGTAGTGGGCTTACTCTTTTCTTGTCTGGTACCAGAAATTGGTACATCCACAGTGTTTCTTTTAGTGAAAGTCTGTGAGTGGTAAATTACTTCTTTGTATGTCTGTAAATGTCTCTATTTTGCCTTTAAGATGGTAATTTCCCTAGGTATAAAATCCTACGTTACTAATAATTTCCCTTTTTCAATTTGAAAATATCATTCCACTGTCTTCTGGTATCAGTTGTTGACTGATGCAAAGTCTTCTGGTATTCTGATTTTCATTTCTTAGTGGTTTTTTTCTCTTGTGACTTTCAAGATCCCCTTTATCATTAATGTTTTGCAGCTTCACTTCAATGTGTCAAGAAAAAATACCCACAAACTTCGAAAATTCTCCCTAGAGGGCAGTATTGCCCCTGTTGAACCTGTGCTCTTTTGAGAGAATTGTCACTTGACAGAGGTTGTTGTTGGCCAGACGCTGGCTAGGTTGTGAGATCTGGGCTGTAGATCTACAGTTTCTCGTGGTCTCAAAGGCTAGACTAATTCCCCTTTTATAGATAAAATAACATGGATTCCAAAATTTCAGAGTAAGATTTGTATCTACAGACCACATAATCCTCATTTCTGGGTTTATAGCCTGTTAATCCCTATTTCTTTAACTGACTCACGGAAATCTGCAGCTTTCACTAAGGTTTTGGCCAGCTTCCTTCAGTCCTTAATTGCTTTGTATTTCTTTATTCCTTTTAAGGTGTTTAAATATATTTCAGAGTAACTTAAAGCCACTTAAGGCCATCTCATTGGATCATTTGCCAGCCTTCCTTCCCCCAACTATCCATTCATTTATGTAGCATTAATTGAGTTAATATGCCAGTTTCTATACTAGACCAGGGAATAGAGATACATAAAACCCATACCCTTTTCTCAAGGTTAGCCTCTTCAGTTAGTTCAGTTCAGTCGCTCAGTCATGTCTGACTCTTTGCAACCCCAGGGACTACTGCATGCCAGGCTTCCCTGTCCATCACCAACCCCTGGAGTTTGCTCAAACTCGTGTCCATTGAGTTGGTGACACCATCCAACCATCTCATCTTCTGTGATCTCCTTCTCCTCCTGCCTTCACTCTTTCCCAGCATCAGGGTCTTTTCTAAGGAGTCAGTTCTTCACATCAGGTAGCCAAAGTATTGTAGTTTCAGCTTTAGCCTCTTCAGTACATTATTAATCCAGATAAAAATTTCATGATGTAAAAGAGTGTTTTAAGGAACATGTGAAGCTGTGCCAGAAAGGTCTTTGATTTAAATAACAATTTCTTTCTATGTGGGTATGGTAGTTTTAGTTAGGAGAAACTTGTTTCTCAAGTTTCTATAAAGTCAGTACTGCTACTTTATTTAAAATATGTTATAGTAATATTGATCCATGTGTCAGGTGGTTGTGAGATATTTTACAATATTTGCTGTCAATTTTATTCAGCGGAGAAATTGTTACTGGAAATAGTACTTTTGGGAAATGTTATTTTGTCAGGTTGAATTATTCTATAACACGTTGTGTTGAACCTGAAAGTAATCGACAAGTATTCAAAATGAATCCAAAAGACATTTGCTCCTTGGAAGAAAAGCAATGACAAACCTAGATTAAAAAAAAAAAAAAAACGCAGAGATATTACTTTGCCTACAAGGTCATAGAGTCAAAGCTATGGTTTTTCCACTAATCATGCACAGATGTGAGACCTGGACAATAAAAAAGGCTGAACACCAAAGAATTGACGCCTTTGAACTGTAGTGCCTGGAGAAGACTCTTGAGAGTCCCTTGGACTGCAAGGAGATCCAACCAGTCCATCCTAAAGGAGATCAGTCCTGGATGTTCATTGGAAGGACTGATGTTGAAGCTGAAACTCCAATACTTTGGCCACCCGATGCGAAGAGCCTCATTAGAAAAGACCCTGATGCTGGGAAAGAGTGAAGGCAGGAGGAGAAGAGGACAACAGAGGATGAGATGGTTGGATGGCATCACCCATTCAATGGACACGAGTTTGAGCAAATTCCGGGAGATAGTGAAGGACAGGGAAGCCTGGCATTCTGCAGTCCATGGGGTTACAAAGAGTCGGACACGACTGAGCGACTGAACAACAACAAATAACATTATTTCAAGAAGACATTTGACAACATTTAATTTTTGAGCAAAAATAATAGAAATATAAGTGTGCTTGTATAATTTTATGAATTAAATATTTGTTACTAAATATTCCAAGAAAGAAGTGGTTGGTTTAGATTAGGGACCTCTTTATTCATCATTATTATTTGTTCAGAGTTTGGACTTTGAATTTTTATTTAATATGTGAGTTTAAAATATGAAGAATCAAACTGTGTATTAACTGTTAAAACTCTTTTTTTTTTGAAGTGTAGATATACCTTGTTTGGGGAAATAAACATCGTTAGCGAGAAGTAGATAATTTGTATGATAATTTTACCTAAATCAAATGGGTGTTAATTGAATGCTATTCCAAAATTTGTTGTATAAACTTATACCTGAGCAAATTTGTTTCAAACCATAAAGTACTATATTTACAGGAAATATTACAATTTGTAGTAACAATTTAAAGGAATCCCAGGGCTACAAGTATTATGAAGTGATTTCATAGACTTAGTTTACTTAAGTGAGTAAGGCCATAAGAAAAAAATATAAGTGAATAAATTTTCCCATTCGAAGAGAGGAAGAATGGAAAGGAGATCCCTCATTTTCAGTTTTTCATTCACAATTTAGTGTGCAGTCCTCCAGGGGATAGGACTAGTAGTTCCATTATTGGTAAAAATAATAGGATAAAATCCAAGAAATTGAGGAAAACATTGAAATATTAAAATGGAATTGAAAATATTCATGTATATCCATGATTCAGTTCAGTTCAGTTCAGTTGCTCAGTCGTGTCCGATTCTTTGCGACCCCATGAATCGCAGCACGCCAGGCCTCCCTGTCCATCACCAACTCCCAGAGTCCACCCAAACCCATGTCCATCGAGTCAGTGATGCCATCCAGCCATCTCATCCTCTGTTGTCCCCTTCTCCTCCCGCCCCCAATCCTTCCCAGCATTAGGGTCTTTTCCAGTGACTCAACTCTTCGCATGAGGTGGCCAAAGTACTGGAGTTTCAGCTTCAACATCAGTCCTTCCAATGAACACCCAGGACTGATCTCCTTTAGGATGGATTGATTGGATCTCCTTGCAGTCCAAGGGACTCTCAAGAGTCTTCTCCAACACCACAGTTCAAAAGCATCAATTCTTCAGCACTCAGCTTTCTTCACTATCCAACTCTCACATCCATATATGACCACTGGAAAAACCATAGCCTTGACTAGATGGACCTTTGTTGGCAGAGTAATGTCTCTGCTTTTAAATATGCTGTCTAGGTTGGTCATAACCTTCCTTCCAAGGAGTAAGAGTCTTCTAATTTCATGGCTGCAATCACCATCAGCAGTGATTTTGGAGCCCCAAAAAATAAAGTCTGACACTGTTTGCACTTTTTCCCCATCTATTTCCCATGAGGTGATGGGACCAGATGCCATGATCTTAGTTTTCTGAATGTCCATGATTAAACATGTTAAATTAAAATAGTTATCTATTTAATAGATAATTAGTTTAATTGTTTAATAGTTAATTAAAATAGTTATCTATTATACATAACAATATTTCCACCAACTTAGAGGCTTAATGCAAGATACATTTATTATATTACACTTTCTGTGGGTCAGGAGTCTGGGCATAGCTTAGTTAGATGCCCTGCTTCAGGGACTAAAAAGCTGCAATCGAGGTGTCAGCCAGGGCTGTGGTCACATCTGCTTCCAACCTCACATGTTTGTTGGCAGCCTTTCATTCTTTGTAGGCTGCTGGACTGAGGGCCTCAGTTTCTTGCTGGCTTTCAGCCAAAGGCTGCTCTTAGTTCCTTACCCAAGTGGCCTTCTCCATAAGCAGCTCACAACATGGCAGCTGGCTTCTTTAAAACCAGCAAGGGAGACAGTGTCCTTGCAAGACTGGTATTAGTCATACATACTATAGTCATATATGTATATATATATGATCATGTGCATCCTTTCACCTTTGGCACATATTACTGACCAGAAGCAAGTCATAGTTCTTCCCACTTTTAGGAGAAGGTAGGTACAAAAAGGTATGAACACCAGAAGACAGGGATCATAGTGGCCACCATAAAGTCTGTCTGCCACAATATGTATTTTTTTTAGCTCCATCCATTAAAATGACCTAAAAGCAATGTCACCTCAGTACTAACGAACACTCCCTCGTGCTCAGGTTGTAGCCTCTGAAGACAATTCCCCTTAAAGGGAAGCTGGGTCCTTTTGGAGAAAGAGCTTGTTCCAGGGGTGGGACAGGGAAAGTACAAGGAGATCTAGGGACATCTTTTGTGCTCACAATCCATAATGTTCTAAAAAATCAGTGGGGTTATGTCCCACTGGCCACAGTCATAAAATTTAGAACATTATAAAGACTAATGGTGGCAATTAATGGAAACAAATGAACTCTGTGAAAACCCATGATTTAACAATGATGTTCAAAATAGAGAAACTAAACAAACCCAGAAGGTGGCAGGTTGCTCTGAACAACTATAGGACCATCTCTTCAATAGTCAACATCATAACAAAAGATACCTAAAAATTAAATGCTGTGGGTGGTCCTTGAACAGATCATAATTTGGGTGAAACAACTGATAAAGGCATTTTTATGTTATTTGGGAAATTTTTAATATGGTTTAGGTATTTGATGAACTGGAAAGATGGAGTCTGTTGACTTAAAAAAGGCAGTTATAAAATAGCATGTACACTGTGATCCATCCTTGCAAAAAGTACACACACACACACACACACATACACATAATAGTGTAGGAAAATCTCTTGAAGTACAGGTACTGAGGTGTTAACAATGGTGGATCTCTGTGACGGGTGGTGGGGGGTGTTTATGAATTTCTTCTTATTTCTGAAACAAATTACCACAAATTAGTAGCTTAAAACAATACAAACTTATTCTCTTATAGGTTTTGAAGCCTTCTGATCCCCCTCTTTCCCTTTTCTAAGAATCCTTGTGATTACATTGAGCGCACATGGATCATTCAAGGTAATCTCTCCATCTCAAGATCTTTCACTTATGGGTGGCGGTAGAGTGGGAGGGAGGCTCAAGGGGGAGGGAATTTATGTACACATATAGCTGATTCACGCTGTTGTATAGCAGAAACCAACCAACATTGCAAAGCAATTATCCTCTCATTTAAAAAAAAAAATCCTTCACTTAGTCACATCTGCAGAATCCCTTTTGCCATGTAAATGGTTCCAGGGATAAGGTCATGGACATCTTTGAGGAGGGCCATTATTCTGTCTGCCACAGAGTATGATGTTTTTACTTTTTATTTTTGTGTCTAGATTTTGTAATTTTATATAACATGTATGTGTTACTTAAAATGTGTAAGTTAAGGGACTTACCTGGTGGTCCAGGGGTTAAGACTCCATGCTCCCAAACAGAGGGCGCAGATTAGATCCCTGGTGGGGAGACTAAGACCCCACATGCACCACGGCGCAGCCAAAAAAAGAAACAAAATTTAAAAAAAATTAAATATGTAAGTTAAAAGTAGAAAAATGTTATAGTTTAATTTCAAGTGACATGAATTGTGGTTATTTATAAACTTTATCTGGCTCCATGTGAAGTTTGAGCTTTGCATCCATTTATTTTCTTATTGTTATTATACCAAATCATAAAATTCAAGTTCACAATTCCATGTTGCTAGAAATTGCAGCAAGTGTTTGGTAGCTGGGTCAGAGTCTTCTGTATACTGGACTGAACAAGGAGCCATGAATGGCTCCCATTTGTTGTCTCTCCCAGCCACTGAGGGGTGAAGTATCAAACTCAAATTCTGTAAGGATGAATATTTCGCCTTAGGAGAGTGGGTCTCCCTGGGGGCAGTGCCATCAAGGGTATACTTTGAAAACACATGAGGCTATTTTGGTTGTTACAGTGATTGACAGGAATCCCCTGGCAGGGATCTCCTGGCAGTTAGAGGGCAGGAGCCAAGAATGTCATGTGTCCTTCAGTGTCTGTGACATTTGTACCAGGATGAACGTTCCTCCGTTTTACATAATTTTCAAATGTCCCTCTAGCCATCCATGTGTATGAAAAACCTATCTGTGGTTGTCCAAGCCTAAGCCTAACCTCATTTACATGTAAAGTTAAAGTACTTTTTTTCTTTTTCTAAAATTTACTTTTAAAAATATGGGATGCTTTCACAAATGTGCATGTCATTCTGTGCAAGGGCCATGCTTATCCTCTCTGTATAATTCTAATCTTAGTATACTGCTGCTGAAGCGAGCATAACTCAAAGTATTTTTTGAGCAGTTTTAATATCCTGGAATTTTCCAGGAACGGAACTACTGTGTAAATTGAAAGGAGTATGTGTTGTTTTGTTTGGAACCTTACCAAGAATGGTTTAATGTTTTAGAAAATCACACCAATGACATCAATGCCATTTATGGGCTGTGCTGGATATCTTCCATTGCCCTTCCAGATTCACTCCACCCTCTCTGCCTCCACTGTGCCCTGGGAAGGGATTTTATCAATAGATTTCCTTGCCCTCTGGCTTCTGGGTAGGTTCACTCATTCGAGAGCATGGGCAGGAGATCTGGAAGGCAAAAGGAGAGTGAGATATGCCACTTGAAAGGACCGCTAGAAACAAGATGTTATCTAATCCATGGAAGCATAAAGTTGGATGTGACACCAGTATTCTGTTTGAAAATGATAATGTTATATATACGATTGAGTCCAGGCTAGTCAGAAGGCACCAGTAAACTGCCTGGGGAGGTGTTTTAAACTCCTATGGTACTTGATCCTATCGATTTATTTCTCACTTAATCCACATTTATGGCTTCCCGAGAGTTCTCTATGACTGGTTAACAGAGAAAAAGCACAGGCCCGGTTTTTGCAGTTTGCTGGCACCAGCTAAAGGCAGAAGGGCAAAAGTTCGGGCAGTACCTCTTACTGTTCACTTCAAGTGGGAGGAGAGATGGCCTCTTTTCTCTCTGGGCATAGTATAATTGGGAGATACAATCTGACACAGCCCAGAGTGTCCCTATTTGTTCTTGCTTTATGTGCCAAGAATGCAAGGCCCTGACCACTTTACCTGACTCACTTCTCTGGGCTGTATGTGCAAGGAGCTGCCTTGAGGGAGGAGGTGATATTTCCTTCTGGGATAAAGAGCAAGCTTGCTATAAAAGATGTCAATTCCCCAAAGCCAGTGTCCTTTGGCTGTGATGCAGACATGCATTGTGTACATAGTGTGTCCACCTGGCCCCTCTGCATGGCCTCTTTTTGGGCTTGGGGCTGTGCGGAACCCACACAAATATGCTGATGGTGCTGCTACTGCTTACTGTGCTACTGGCATCCAGGAAATGGTAACAGGCTAACTTGTTAGCTTGTCAATAGGAGAAAATCCCATACCCTGACAAATATTTGTTAAACACTTTGCAGCTGGTTTTATAAACCTTTTGCAGATTATGTGACATGAACCTGATTTTGCATTGAGTGTTGCAACTCAGAGCTCTTCCTCTGTGGCTTTGGTGCCTCAGGGGAACATGTTGCCACTTCTATGTTTGAATGTCTTATTTTTTCCTCTATTCAGGCAAAACTCCCTTGGCAGAAGTGTCACTGCATATCTGTTGGAAAAAGAACAGGTACATTTTAATTACTTCATGAAACCATTTGACAAAGTTTCATAGCAAACAATACTAAGGACTAGGAGTGAATGGATTACCAATATTGTAAATCAGAAATTCAAATATTCGTTGTTAGGTTTTTTCTGTTTACACCTTAGATGGATAACATTACATGCTCCTATTCCAATTGTTTGTAATTCTGTTTTGCCCCTTTCCTTTCCATAGTAATTTTAATCTTCTTAGAATTGTCCTTATTGCTCATAGTTCTAAATAATGAAATTTCAGCATTTAGTCTGAAAAAACCATAGGCCCTCCTAACTGCTGTTGTAAGAAATCCCAGCAACAGAATAAGAAGACAATATTCTGGTTTCTTAAGATGTCCTTAAAATGTTATATCTAACAAAGGGGTCTTGTAAGACATCTGGAACTGAGAACTTATGGCTTATTCTGTGAAAGTAACCTTGGCCTTAAAAAGCCTGTTTGTTTTGTTTGTATCATTTAGTAATATGTTTCCCTGGTAATGCTATTTAAATATACATCTCCATGTCCTAAAAGCTATGAATACCTATGAGTTGGTTTTAATAGCCAAGTGAAATGAATATTTATGTACACACACAAACGTGTATGCAAATATTTATAGCATCATTATCAAAAACTGGAAACAACCAGATGTCCTTCAGCAGGTGAATGGATAAACAAACTGGTTGCTGTTGCTGTTTAGCTGCTAAGTCATGTCTGCCTCTTTGTGACCGCATAGACTGTAGCCCATCAGGTTCTTCTGTCCATGGGATTTCCCAGGCAAGAATACTGGAGTGGGTTGCCATTTCCTTCTCCAGGGGATCTTTCCAACCCAGGAATAGAACCCACATCTCCTGCTTGGCTGACAGATTCTTTACCACTTTAGCCGCCTGGGAAACCCATAAACAAACTGATGCATGTATACAATGGAATACTAGTCAGTAATAAGAAGGAAAGATCTATTGATTCACTCAACAAAATGAATAAATCTTTCTTTTTGTGGTAAAGTATGCATAACATAAGCATTGATGCATCTTAAATTCATTTTGCCAAGCAAAAGAAGCCAGACTCCAAAGACCCAAAAGTACTGTATGATTCTATTGATATGGCTTTTTTTTTTTTTTTTGGTTGTGCTGGTTCTTTGTTGCTGTACAAGGGTTTTTTTCTGTAATTGTGGAGAGTGGAGGCTACTCTCCAGCTGTGATGCATGGGCTTCTCATTGCAGTGGCCTCTTCTGTTGCAAAGCATGGGATCCAGGGCATACAGGCTTCAGTAGTTGCAGCACTTGGGCTCAGCAGTTATGGTTCACGGGCTTAGTTGCCCCATGGTATGTGGGATCTTCCCAGACAGGGCTCCAACCCGTGTCCCCTGCATTGGCAGGCAGACTCCCATCCACTGTACTACCAGGGAAGTCCTCATATGGCATTTTGAAAAAGGCAAAACTAAAGATATGTGTATTAGTTTCCTATTGCTGCTATAAAAGTTTAACACAAATTTATTTTCTTACAATTCTGGAGGCCAGAAATTTGAAATCAGTTTCACTAGGCTAAATAAAGTCAATGTGTTGTAGGGCGGGTTTATTCTTGAACCTCTAGAGAAGAATTCATTTTCCATGACTTTTCTGGCTTCCGGAGGCAGCCTGTTTTCCTCAGCTTCCTCCTTCCTCACATCACTCCAACCTTTTGCTTCCATTCTCAGGTCTCCTACTATCTCCTTTGACTTTCTTGCTGCCCTCTGTAAGGACCCTTGAGATTACATTTAGGACCCACCTGGATAATCCAGGGTAGTTTCTCAATCATGAGATTTTTAATTTAGTCACATCTGCAAAATCCCCTTTGTCATATGATACAATATTCAACAGTTGTGGGGATTGGGACATGGCTATCTTTCCATATCACTATTTTATGTATTTATGTGTTGCTGCGCTGGGTCTTCGCTGCTGCATACAGGCTTTCTCTAGTTGTGGCAAGCAGGGGCTACTCTTCGTTGCATTGCATGGGCTTCTTATTGAGGTAGCTTCTCTTGTCATGTCTCACAGGCTCTAGAGCTCTGGCTCGGTAGTTGTGGTGCACAGACTTACTTGCCCTGCGGCATGTGGAACCTCCCCAGACCAGGGATCAAACCCATGTACCCTGCACTGGCAGGCAGATTTTTTTACCACTGAGCCACCAAGGAAGCCCAATCTATTAATGTATTTTCATCTTTGATTCCTCTTAATTTGCATTTGTTTTATGTATTTCCACTTCATTTACACGAATCATTTTGTGCTTCATTTAATAATAGTTAATAATACTATATTTCATATTTGAAAGTTGCTAAGAGAGTCGATCTTAAAAGTTCTCATCACAAGAAAAAAGATTCTGTAACTATGTATAGTGATGGATGTTAACTAGACTTATTGTGGGAGTAATTTTGCAATATATACTTATATTGAGTCATTATGTTATATACCTGAAACTAGTATAATAATGTTTTTCAATTATACCTCAATATATATATATATTTAAAAGCCCATGTTTTAACTAATGTAAGACTACAACAAAAAGAACTATACATAAATACTGTACTCCAGTTGGTAAATAGATACAGATATATAGATAGGTCTATATATGTCAGATAGTATACTTAGATATATTTTCTGGCTCTGGCTGCTGAAATGGCCTAGAAACAGTTACACCCCAACAGTAGGAAGCACACCTCGCATCCAGATCTTTGTTTCTAAACACCATTCTCCCATAAATGGAATCAGGGCTCCTTGAAGAAATGGCTGATTCTAGGCACCGGGGCAGGAAGATACAAAATGAGTACAAAACATCTGGTGGGACCAGAGGGGAAAAAAACAATAGGACCCTACACTTGTTCTTTCTAGACCCCTGCTATGAATTATACACTGTGATGTATTTTTTTTAATTTATTTTTATTTATTCATTTGGCTGTGCCAGGTCTTAGTTGCAGCATTCAGGATCTTTAGTTGCAGCATGCAAACTCTTAGTTGTAGCATGTGGGATCTAGTTCCCTGACCAGGGATTTAACCTGGACCCTCTGCATTGGGAGTGTGGAATCTTAGCCACTGGACTACCAGAGAAGTCCCTGTGATGTATATTTTGACTTTCATATCCTTGCTTTATATAGTGTGTACTTTCCCTGTAATAAACTGTACATTTGTAAGTTTTTCTTATTTTAGGGTCCTGTGATTACAGGACACAAAGTGATGCAGTTTTTTTTTTCAGGTTGTATTCCATTACAAGTTATTACAAAGTTTTGAATATGATTCCCTGCTGTTAGTTACTAAGTCATGTCCGACTCTTTTGCCGCCCAGTGGACTGTAACCTACAAGGCTCCTCTGTCCTCAGAATTTTCCAGGCAGGAATACTGGAGTGGGTGGCCATTTTCTCCTCCAGAGGATCCTCCCAACATAAATCTGTGTTGCTTATCTATTTTATGTATCATAGTTTGTATCTGTTTGCATTTAGAAAAGGCAGACGAACCAGAGATCAAATTGCCAACATCCGTTGGCTCATCAACAAAGCAAGCGAGTTCCAGAAAAACATCTACTTCTGCTCTATTGACTATGCCAAAGCCTTTGACTGTGTGGATCACAACAAACTGGAAAATTCTGAAAGAGATGGGAATACTAGACTACCTGACCTGCCTCTTGAGAAATCTGTATGCAGGTCAGGAGGCAACAGTTAGAACTGGACATGGAACAACAGACTGGTTCCAAATCGGGAAAGGAGTACATCAAGGCTGTATATTGTCACCTGGCTTACTTAACTTATATGCAGAGTACATCATGAGAAACGCTGGGCTGGATGAAGCACAAGCTGGAATCAAGATTTCTGGGAGAAATATCAATAACCTCAGATATGCAGATGACACCACCCTTATGGCAGAAATTGAAGAAGAACTAAGAGCCTAACTAAGAATCAAGAAGAGCCTCTTGATGAAAGTGAAAGAGAAGAGTGAAAAAGTTGGCTTAAAACTCAACATTAATAAAACTAACATCATAGCATCCAGTCCCATCACTTCATGGCAAATAGATGGGGAAACAGTGACAGAATTTATTTTGGGGGCTCCAAAATCACTGCAGATGGTGACTGCAGCCATGAAATTAAAAGACGCTTGCTCCTTGGAAGAAAAGTTATGACCAACCTAGACAGCATATTTAAAAACAGAGACATTACTTTGCTGACAAAGGTCCATCTAGTCAAAACTATGGTATTTCCAGTAGTCATGTATGGATGTGAGAGTTGGACCATAAAGAAAGCTGAGTGTCGAAGAATTGATGCTTTTGAACTGTGGTGTTGGAGAAGACTCTTGAGAGTCAGTTGGACTGCAAGGAGATCCAACCTGTCAATCCTAAAAGAAATCAGTCCTGAATATTCATTGGAAGGACTGATGCTGAGGCTGAAACTCCAATCCTTTGGCCACCTGATGCAAAGAACTGACTCATTTGAAAAGACCCTGATGCTGGGAAAGATTGAAGGCAGGAGGAGAAAGGGATGACAGAGGATGAGATGGTTGGATGGCATCACCAACTCAGTGGACATGAGTTTGAGTAAACTCCAAGAGTTGGTGATGGACAGGGAGGCCTGGTGTGCTGCAGTCCAGGGGTTACAAAGAGTCAGACATGATTACAAAGAGTCAGACATGACTGTGACTGAACTGAACTGAGTTTGTATCTGTTACTCCCATGATTCTATTTTGTCCCTCCCCCTCTTTCCCTCTCCCCTTTAGTAACCTGAAATTTATTTCCTATGTCTTTGAGTATGTTTCTGTCTTAATATAGATTCATTTGTATTATTTTTAGATTCTACATATAAGTGATATCAGATAGTATTTGCTTTTTTCTGTCTGACTTACTTCACTGCATACAGTATTCTCTAGGTCCATCCATGTTGCTGCAAATGGCAATATTTTATTCTTTTTTTATGGCTGAGTTATACTCCATTGTCTGTATATGCCACATCTTAAGCCAATCATCCGTTGATTGGCACTAGAGTTGTTTCCATGTCCTGGATATTATAAATTGTGCTGCTATGAACACTGGGGTACATGTATCTTTTTGAATTAGAGTCTTCATTTTTTTCAGATATATATTCAAGAGTGGGATTGCTAGATCATATGCTAGCTCAATTTTTAGTTTATTAAGAAGCCTCCATTCTGTTTTCTTTTACTGACTGCACCAGTTTACATTCCCACTAACAGTCTAGTAGGGTTCCTTTTTCTCCACACCCTCTCCAGCATTTATTTATTTGTAGACTTTTTGATGGTGGCTATTCTGACTGGTGTGAGGTGATATCTCATTGTAGTTTTGATTTGCATCTGTCTAATGATTAGCAATGTTGAACATCTTTTCGTGTGCCTGTTGGCCATCTCTGTGTCTTTGGAGAAATGTCTATTTAAGTCTTCTGCTGATTTTTGATTGGGTTGTTTGATTTTTTTGACACTGAACTGTATGAACTATTCGTTTATTTTGTATAGTAACTCCTTGTCAAAAGCATTGTTTGCAAATACTTTCTCCCATTCCACAAGTTGTCTTTTCATTTCGTTGATCGTTTCTTTTGCTGTGCCAAAGCTTTTAAGTTTGGTTAGATCCCATTTATTTTTGCTTTTGTTTCTTTTGCCTTGAGAGACAGATCTAAGAAAATACTGCTATGATTTATGTCAGAGAATGTTTTGCCTATGTTCTTTTCTAGGAGTTTGATGTAGTCATCTCTTATACGTAGGTTTTTAAACCATTTTGAGTTTATATTTGTATATGGTATAAGGGAGTATTCTAATTTCTTTATTTACATGTAGCTGTCCAGCTTTCTCAGCACCACTTGTTTTAGAGGTTCTCTTTTCTCCATTGTATAGTCTTGCCTTGTTTGTCATAGATTAATTAATTGTAGGGATGTGGGTTTATTTCTAGGCTCTCTATTCTGTTCCATTGATCTATATGTCTGCTTTTTTGCCAAGACCACACTATTTGGTTACTATAGTTTTGTAATATAGTCTAAAGTCTGGGAGGGTTATGCCTGCAGCTTTGTTCTGTTTTGGTGGGGAACAGGTACTGCACAGTGTGGCTTGCAGGATCTTAGTTCCCTGACCAGGGATCAAACCCATGCCCCCTGCAGTGGAAGGGTGGAGTCTTAACCACTGGACTGCCAGGGAAGTCCTCAGCTTTGTTCTTTTTCCTCCAACTTGCCTTGGCAATTCTGGGCCTTTTGTGGTTCCATATAACTTTAAGGATTAGTTTTTCTAGTTCTTTGGAAAATGTCATGAGTGTTTTGACATGTATTGCATTACATCTGTAGATTGCTTGGAGGTAGTGTGGCCATTTTAACAGTATTAATTCTTCCAATCCAACAGCATGGGGTCGCTTTCCATTTCTTTGAATCATCTTCAATTTCCTTTATCAGTGTTTTATCTTTTTAAGTATAGAAGTCTTTCACCTCCTTGGTTACGTTTATTGATAGGTATTTGATTTTTTTTAATGTGATTTTAAATCTGATTTTTTTAACTTTCTTTTGACACTTCATTATTAGTGTAAAAAAATGCAGCAGATTTCTGTGTATTAATTTTTTATCCTGCTCTCTTGCTAAATTCATTTGTTAGCTCTAATAGATTCTGTGTGGAGACTTTAGGGTTCTCTCTACATATATCATGGCATCTGCAAATAGTGACAGTTTTACCTCTAACCTTCCAATTTGGATACCTTTAGTTTCTTTTTCTTTTCTGATTGTTGTAGCTAGAACTTCCAATACTATGCTGAATAGAAGTGGCAAGAGTGGGCATCCTGTGTTGTTCCTGAACTTAGCAGGAAGACTTTCAGCTTTTCATTGCTGAGTATTATGTTGGCTGTGGGTTTGTCATGAATGGCTTTTCTTATGTTCCCTCTATACCCATTTTGGTGAGAATTTTTATCAGGAATGGATGTTCAATTTTGTCAAATTCTTTTTCTGCATCTGTTGAGATGATTATGTGGTTTTTGTCTTTCCTTTTGTTAATGTGCTATATCACATTGTTGAATTCATTTTGCTAATATTTTTGAGGATTTTTGCATCTGTATTCATAAAAGATGCTGGCCTGTAATTTTGTTTTTTTGTAGTGTCTTTGTCTGATTTTAGTATCAGACTGATGTTGTCTTCATAATATGAATTTGGCACTGTTTCCCACTCTTCAGTTTTTTTGCAATCGTTTGATAAAGGTAGGTATAAGTTATTCTTTGCATGTTTGGTAGAATTCCTCAGTGAAGCTATCCATCTTGGACTTTTGTTTGCAGGATATTAGTCATATTGTTTAGTGTTCCTCTATCCTTGTATGTATAAATTTCTTTTTAAATTTCAGTGTCATTTTTTAAATGTCAAATTCTACTAAGTTTTTCATATTAGATTTCTCTTAATTTGTATTTGTTTTATATATTTCCTCTTCCTTTACATTAATCTTTTTGTTTCATCTTGTGCTTCATTTAAATTATATAAAGTTGAACATTCATTCAATTTGTGAATACTAATTTTTAATAAGGGAGTAGATTCCATTTATATTTATCATGATCGCTAATACATTTGTTTTATTATTCATTTCATTTTTATGTGCTACTTTGTTTTCTCATCATTTTTTGGTGGCACAGTGGTAAAGAATCCACCTGTCAATGCAGGAGACGCAGGAGATGTGAGTTTGATCCCTGGGTCGGAAAGATCCCCTAGAGAAGGAAATGGCAACCCACTCTAGTATTCTTGCCTGGAAAACCCTATGGACAGAGGAGGTTGGCAGGCTACAGTCCATGAGGTCACAGAGTTGGACACGACTTAGCGACTGAGCATGTGCATGATCATTTTTTATTTGCTTTGTGATTTTTACATTTATTTTTCTCTTTTGAGTGGTTGCTTTTATCTTCTTTGTTTCTTTGGAAGGCCTATATGTTCCTTTTGATACTGGTAAGCTTGACTTTTTTATTTTTTTTGGTGGCACCATGTAGCTTGTGAGATCTTAGTTCTTTGACCATGGATTGAACCCTGGGTCCTCAACAGTGAGAATGTGGAGTCCTAACCACTGGACTGCCAGGGAATTCCCTGGTAATTATGACTTATAAGTTTTTCAGAAGCATCCTGTGGGTCTATGGAAGGTCATGTACCCTGTATTGTAATAGCAAGAAAGTTCTCTGTGACTGTTAGTGTCACTTCAGAAGAACTCTGGAGGCAACTTTTTAAAGAAGTTCCTTGTAGCCAAGGATAATTTGGGATAATTTTAACATCAGTAAAAATAATTGCATCAGGGAATTCCCTCGCAGTCTAGTGGTTAGGACTTTGAGCTCTCACTGTTGTGGGCCTGGGTTCAATCCCTGGTCGGGGAACTAAGATCCTGCAGCCTAGGTGCAGGTAAAAAACAAAAAAAATTCTAAAAAAAAATTGCAGTGAATTGAGATACATTGAATATGTTTGAATCATGAGTTTATAAGACTACCAAACAAACTTATTTTTGCCGTAAAAAAAAACCCTGATTATGGTAGCTGACTTTTAAAATAGTGGGATAAAGAGGTTGGGAGATACTCTCCTCAGTGAAATAACCATTTAACTGGTAAAATTATTTTAAAAAGTCAATCA
Source organism: Okapia johnstoni (assembly GCA_024291935.2). Taxonomy (NCBI): domain Eukaryota; kingdom Metazoa; phylum Chordata; class Mammalia; order Artiodactyla; family Giraffidae; genus Okapia; species Okapia johnstoni. The sequence goes on from CM044305.1 coordinate 19,039,184, forward strand.
TTTTTAAGTATCTGGAATTTGTTTTAAGGACATACAGCAAATAGAGAAGCATTTATTCAAGAAAATCTACAGACCTTAGTGATGGACAGGGAAGCCTGGTGTACTGTAGTCCATGCGGTTGCAAAGAGTCAGACACAACTGAGCAATTGAACTGAACTGAACTGAAGAACAATAGAAGTCCATAGCATTTGAGCCAACGACTGCTTCCCATCCCCCAGCTCAGTATGATGGAGGCTCTGCTCTTAGAACTCTTAGAAAGTAGAACCAGAAAGATGAGGCCCCATTCCCTTACATCTCCTGGTCTAGAGCTTTGGTTTCACTCCAGGGAGGCAGGCCAGCGCCACCTCTCATCACAGCCAGCTCTGTATTGCAGAAGGTATACATCCAGGCAGGGGCAGGGCAGAGGATTGGTGATCTCTCCCCTGCCCAGGTTCCACGGCAGGACGGAAGATCTGCACACGTGCGGCAGGCTGTGTAGTACTGGGTTCCATCATTCCTGCTCCAGTTTGCTCACAGGGCAAAGGTTCCATATCAGGAAGAGAGAGATGATAAGACGAGGGGCTACAATCCCTGCCCACTTACCCTCCTCCAGAGCAGACATCTCACTCTGGGAGAAGTGGGCCACCGGCCTCCTCTTCCCTCAGCTCAAGCAGAGGAATACAGAGGTCCCCTTAGAACTTAGAACACTGCCTGTCACACAGTGTGAGTTTTTTTGTGTGTGTGTATGTGTGTGTGTGTGTGTGTGTGTGTGTGTGTGTGTGTGTGTGTGTGTGTCAAAGACAGTTTGGCAGAGCACACAGATCTTTTCAGTTACAGTCTTTTCCCCACAAAAGTCAAGCTGTTGCTCCATTTTCTTCTGAAAACCAATGTTGCAGAGAAGTCTGAAACCAAACTGGCTTTGTTGCCTTCGAGCACAGTGGTTAAGAGTTCTGATCAGACTGCCTCGCTTTGTGTCCTGGCTCTTCCACTTGCCAGGGATGTGAGACCTTGGGCAAGTGACCTGACCTCTCTGATCCTTACTGTCATCCTCTGTAAAGTGGGGCAGCTCCTAGACCTCCCTGTCGTGGACCCTTTGGATCTGTTAGCCAGACCAGCCTTCCTCTCTTTTCTTTGTCTATTTCTTCTTACTCTATAATGTTTTCTGGTGAGACTTCTAGTCATAGTACCCTCAGCCCCTGCTTTAATATCTTACTCCATCCTCTTGGCCACCGTCATGGATCCAAGGGTGAGCATAGAACATAAACAACTGGTGTCCTTCTGTGGGGAAACCAGAAGAGGGACTCTGTCTTCTTCTGGGGCAGCTGAGCTGGGACACTGTGACCCCAGCGCTGCCTGTGTGCATCTGGGGGAAGCCTGCCTGCTCCCATGCACAATGAGAGAGCTGAGGCAGCTGGAGGGCAGAGGGATCCTGACAAGATGGTCCAGTTGCTGAATCCAGTCCATTTAACGGCCAGCACCACCATTTTATTGGAAGGCTATGAGGGTTAAATGAGAGAATTCATGGAAAGTACCATGTGGCTTGTGGAACTCAAGCCCTCCATTAATGATGACTTGTTTTCTCCTCCCTGAATGATGGCAGGGCTTCCCGCTCCCTCCCCCTCCTCCCGCCTGTCCCTTATTAAACATTGTTGCCAAATGTCTCTGTGGGCAGGTAGTTAATTTTCCGTGAACCATGGCGAGTTCTTTCAGTCCACAGATACAGATCTTCCTCCAGTTTAGGAAGACCTTCTCAAAGAGCTTTCATTGTATGCCTTGGTGGGAACAGTGAGTCCCTGGGTGCTGGGGCTGACGCTCTGTTCTTCGTATCTTTATCTTCGTCCTCCTCTGCCTGATGAGTTCCTGGAGGCGTGGACGTGGTCGGCAATGTTAATCTCAATAGCGGTTGACTCCTTCCTTGTTCTACCCTCAACTCCCCGGGCCACAGAAGGCCCAGGCGGAAGAACTCCCTGCTTGCATAAAGCCAGCTCCTTTGTGCTGGGTGGTTCCGGAGAATGGGCTTCAGCTGTTTCCCAGGTCAGGGCCGCTGTCTTTCTAGCAGCAGTACCAGCAGGTACCGGCCATACATTACTTCTCAGTGACAGACTTCAGGCAAAGTTATGGGAAGGAGGGCAACTCTGCAGGTCCCACAGACCCCTGATATGCAGGCCTAGCCTGGGCGCTAGTAGGAAATGCAGAATCTCAGGCCCCAAACTGGACTCACTGCGTCACAGGGAGCCTTTCTCACAACATTCCCAGGCGATTTGTGTGCCCATATGAGAAGCTTGGCTCCAGAGCACAGGCCACTTTAACCCTTTTGTTCATAGTCCTTTTTTTGGAGTGGGGAGAGCTACTCACAAGTCATTCTTCATGGCAAAATCCATCCCAGACTCCTCACCAGACCACATCATGTCATGTTCTTTTTACTGCTTACTTCATCTTCATGTGAAATTTCCCTTAATGTCACTACCATAAAGTGGGGGCTCTATTGCCAAGGACTAGGAATCTTATATGCACAATTCACACTTTATTGAAACTTTAATTTTACTAGGTCAGATTCCTGCTGTGTCCTTGGCTCGCCTCACCTTTTGGAGAATTACGAAACTTTCCACATTTCTGCCAGATGCTTCTTCCTGTTTTGTTCTCAGTTTGGGCTGTTTGTTTCTATTTGCTTGATGTTTGTATGCAAAAACAATCAAAAAACATTTGTGGTTTATGTAAACACAGAGCGCAATTCAAATTTGTTCCATATGAGATTCTCTTGACTAATACTTCTAATGTCCTGTAGTTGCTCTAAGGTTAAGGTTGAATTATCATTTCTTTTTAGCATATTTATTGAATGTGTTTTGAGGTGAAAAGTCATTATGTCATTAAAAAGAAGTCTTTGTTCAAAATGTGGAAACTTTTTCAAGAGCTGCTTTAACAAATGTTGCTAGCTGAAAGGTCATTCTGTAAGATAGTTATGTTCTTGGCAAAAATTTAAAAGCACAAGCACATCAAGAGTTGGCCAAGGAATGGGGAACTGGGAATTCTCTTCTGCTGGAGGGAATGTATATTAGTACAGTCATTTTGGAAAGTAATACTGAAAACATGCCACATCCAGCGATTTTACTTCTTTGATACTCCAAGAGAAAGTTTTTATAAATGTGGGCAAAGAGGTATTAAAGGATGTACTAGTATTTCTTAAAGTACTATTGGTGTGTAGGCCACTTGTTTATGTATCACCTGAGCTCCTGGTTAAACTGCAAATTCCTCAGCCATATACTGTACCTACTAAAAATAAGAATTTCTAGGAATTGAGGCCCAGGAATTCACATCTTTAACAATGCGTTCCCTTCCAAATTTGAAAGGCATTGCTGTTTTCCTAATATGTAGTCTAATTTTATTTCTTTTAGTGCTTAATTATTCTTATTGTTTTGAAAATAAGTGGTATTATATGGTCCACAGAAAAGTGAGAAAAGAAGCAACTAGTATCTGTAATGCTTGCCCTTCTCCAAAGATTCTTTGAAATTTGAAGGTAATTTTTTTCCTTCTATGTTTATATATGTTTGTTTTTTAAACTTGCTACGGAAAATTTCAAATATATACACAAACAGAATAATGCATCAAGCACCCATGTGCCCATCATACAGCTTCAACGATTGTCTCCTCAACTGCAATCTTCTTTCAATTCTATCCACTGCTCAACCTCAACCTCTTTTCCACTCACCTTCTTTGAAGGCTATCTCTGACAGCATATCATTTTATCTGTAAATATTTTGATAATGTATCTCTAAAAGATAAGGACTCAAAGATATGATCACACCATCTTTACACCTAAACCAGATTAACAATAATTTGTTTATGTCAGCATTTATCTGGTTAGTGTTGCTAGCAATCCAGTCAATGTTCACAATTCTCTAATTTGTCTTATTTTTTTTATACTTACTTGTTGACTTAAGTTTCAGATGAAGTTCATACACTTCAATTGACTGAGAGATCTTTTGTCTCTTTTCTCATCTGTTGGTTTCCCCTCCAATGTTTTTTGCCTTATAATTTATCTGGTTGGATCTCCTTGCAGTCCAAGGGACTTGAAAGAGTCTTCTCCAATACCACAGTTCAAAAGCATCAATTCTTAGGCTCTCAGCTTTCTTTGTAGTCCAACTCTCAAATCCATACATGACTGAAGAAGGAATTCATAGGGCCTGGACTCCATCTTAGGCTTGTTCGTGCTGATCATGTTCCGCCACCTCTCTAATGGACTCTGAACTCTGTGCTTAGTGCCTGTGGAAATGACAATAGAAGGATAAGACCCCCTCAGGACAGGTCATAAATTTTTATCTGTAACCTCAGGCTTATTGATTATTGACTGTTTGGAATGTAACCTCAGGCTTATTGATTATTGACTGTTTGAACAGGTAACACATGAATGATGGGGTTATTGTGATTGTATTTACCTTTCCTTTGTTTATGTAAGTCACAAGGAAATTGGGTGGTGGGTTCAGACACGTACACATGGGGTATAAAAGATTTTCACAAATGCTGGTCGGGGTCCTTGGCTAAGAGGAGACTCTGCCTTGGGCCCGCCAGTGTAATAAACTGCGCTTCACTATCTGCATCGTCCTTCTGAGTGAGCTTGTTTCCCGGAACGCGTGGCTATAACATTTGGTGCGTTGGCCGGGAAGCTCCTCACTTTGAGGAGACAGGTCTCGTTAGAGGCCACCCCGAGGCTTTGTAGCTTGAATCTCCTAGAGGGGGGAAGGCGCCTCGCCCCTCTGGAAGAACTCGGCCTTTCACCGCCCGGTTTCTTCGCTTTGGCAGGTAGTGAACAGCAGTAAGGGAACTGAGCGCTCAGGTGTGGAGGAACCCACCCGGTAGGGTGGAAGAGGGGGCCTGATCACCCCCCTGGGAGGGACCAGAAGGGAGACACATAGGAAACTGGTTTAGGTTGGAGACAATAGCTACTCGGCACTCGGGTTGACGGCTGTGCCAGGGATAAAGAAAGGGAACTTAGGGTTTAAGAAGGCCAGTCAGGAGGTGTGTCCTCGCCGTCTTAGGGAATGTGCCGAACGGTCGCCACAGGGTTTTAGGAAGGAGATATTGAATTCCATGTGCTCGTATTCTGCCCTCCCCCAGGAGGTACCCATCTGCTGTGTGACCCATCATCTCCCCTACCAGTGGAAACAGGTAGATTGGCTTCTCGGGAAGGCCCTGGGACAGGGAAATCCAGAGGTAAGAAAATGGGAGGAAGCGGATCTAAGGCCACTGTATTGGAGAATATGATTAAGAATTTTAAGAAAGGGTTTCGATGGAGACTATGGGAAGAAAATGACACCCGGCCAGCTCCATACCCTTTGTGAAGTCGAATGGCCTTCCATGGGAGTTGGCTCGCCACCAACGGGAACTATGGACTTAAATCTCATAAAGGCAGTCTATGCTATAGTTACGGGAAAGCCCGGACACCCCGATCAGTTCCCATACATAGACTCTTGGCTGGGAATAGCCCAAGACCCCCTAAATGGGCCCGTTTTTATGCTCATGGCAGGGCAGGAAAAATATTGATGGCCCAAAAGGTAACCAAGGATGAGGAGGAAATTTTACAAGACCCTGAAAGAGATGAACTTCCCCCGCCGCCGTATTGGATGATGGTCCCGCCAACTAGTATCACCGCGGCTGCTGGAGGCCCAAATGGAGGAACCAGCCCGAGACCGGTAAGCCTCCCGGACTCCTCAGCGGTCCCAACAGCTCCACAGGTTGTAGAGCCGCCCACTCGGTAGGCTCCAGCCTCAACTGGAGGGACAATGAGCCCACCCGACTCTACCACCCCGGATGCTGCCTCTACGTTCCCTAAACTCTACCCTCCACTCCCGGTAAGTACTCCCGGACAAGGTGGGGGGGAACCACTGGAATTAAACAAAGGCTCCGTTCTGCCAAAGAGCCAGAGGGAAGAATACCCTTGCAGCAGCCTTCATATCAGATCTGATACAACAAGTAAGCAAAGCCATGAATATAAAATGGAAGTTACACACCGCCTACCAGCCTCAGAGCTCCGGAATGGTAGAACGAACTAACCAGACACTAAAGGAGACACTTTCTAAGTGGATTATAGAAACTGACTGTTCCTGGGTAGATTTACTTCCCATGGCCTCGCTCAAGCTCAGGATGACCCCACGGTCCCACGGCTACTCTCCCTACAAAATTGTGTATGGGAGGCCTCCTCCCATAATAAGACAGGTAACAACTGATATACTCCAGGTAGGGGGAGACGGGATATCACAGCAGATGGAACAACTAGATAAGGTAATTAATCAAGTAACTAAGTTTGTGCAAGAAAGAATACCGTTCCCCTTGGGGGAGCAGATGCATGAGTTTATACCAGGGGACCAGGTATGGGTGAAAGACTGGAAACATGACTCACTGGCCCCCCGATGGAAAGGTCCTTACACTGTTGTTTTAACCACCCCTACCGCAGTTAAAGTTGCAGGCATTGCCCCTTGGATCCATCACACCAGAGCGAAGAAGGCATACCACGCTGACTCGGAAGACGCCGAGTGGACCGCCCAGAAGGACCCCACTGACCCTCGGGAAACCAAGATTATGCTGAAGAGAAAGAAGAAAACGAGATCCCAGACGAGCCCTCTCTAGGATGGAGCTGGGTAAACGACTCCTGCTACTCGGCCTCACCAACGCAGTTCTGAACCTGACCACTGTTTCTGCACAGGACAACGTCTTCATCTCATGGGCGCATTCCTACGCGGACTTCCACAACTCCTCCGACTGTTGGGTATGAGGGGCTATGCCCCTGTCAGTTATGGACGGACTCCCCTGGTGGGTGTCGCCACTTCGTTATGGAGACTTTATACCACTGTGCTCCTTCTTGGAACAACAGAAGGGAACTTTCCTTTCTCTCACCAATCATAACTTTTCTTTGCTCTCCTGGTGTAAGAAAAGGCCATCAATGGGCCAGGGACATGGGGGTTACATTTAATATGAACACTAGTCTTATGGAAGTAACAAGAGCTTATACCTCATATATGAAAATAAAAAAGAGAAGGGCTCCCTTACAAAAGGGGGACAGGCCTCCCGGTACCTTGAGCAATACTACCAGGTCTGGGATGAATATTTCTGGATGACTCCTGAGAAAGGACAGTTGATTGTTCCCGCTACCATTTGCTGGGAACAAAAAGAACACAAAGTTGGATTTGGAGACCACCACCTGGACCGAAAAGAATTAAAATATATGGGTTATTTGTCTCCTGAACAATGTAAACAAATCATAAAAGTTACCTATCACCCCAATCAGTCAGTTCAGTGGCCCGGTTCCGACTGGAAGTATAATCCTGGAATCCGTTGGGTAGCCCCCAACGGGACCCAGTGGCTCTGTGGGCTTAACTTATGGCCATGGTTACCAGTTGGCTGGGTAGGGCGTTGCACACTGGGATTTGCTTTCGCCCATGGCAGTATTAAGCCTAGCCTACACCAACCTCCAGTAAACCTGCCCTATCTGCATGCAAGATGGACAAGATCTGTGTTCCAGTGGTATGACTATCTTGCTGCCTTGTTTGTATCCTCTGTAGGGACAACAGATATCATGATTAAGGTGGAGGCCTTAACTAATTTCACTAAACAGGCCCTCTTAGACAGTACAAAAGCCATTCAAGCCTTGAACGAAGAACAAATTCAGATGAGGAGGGCAGTAATTCAAAATAGGATGGCATTAGGCATACTCACAGCAGCCCAGGGAGGGACTTGCGCCATAATTAAAGTCGAATGTTGTGTATACATCCCTGACCTGTCTAAAAATGTATCTACTGCCTTGGAAGATATGCAAAATCAAGTGAAAGCCATGTCTGATGAAAATATTCCCTTATGGACTTCGGTCCTGTCCTGGGTAAAGGGAGATTGGTGGAAAACTATTGTTACTGTTGTCATAATAGTTCTAACAACACTGCTTTGTGGGCCCTGCTTCTTACAATGTCTTGTGAACTTTGTAACCCAAAGGTTGATAGCATTCTCTCATGTGGGTGGCCAGAGGGCTAAAGTACAATGTATCTCAATAAATGATGCTCGTTACAAAAAACTAGGAGCATCAAGAGGGGGGGAATGAAGAAGGAATTCATAGGGCCTGGACTCCATCTTAGGCTTGTTCGTGCTGATCATGTTTCGGCCACCTCTCTAATGGACTCTGAACTCTGTGCTTAGTGCCTGTGGAAATGACAATAGAAGGATAAGACCCCCTCCGGACAGGTCATAAATTTGTATCTGTAACCTCAGGCTTATTGATTATTGACTGTTTGGAATGTAACCTCAGGCTTATTGATTATTGATTGTTTGAGCACATAACACATGAATGATGGGGTTATTGTGATTGTATTTACCTTTCCTTTGTTTATGTAAGTCACAAGGAAATTGGGCGGTGGGTTCAGACAGGTACACATGGGGTATAAAAGATTTTCACAAATGCTGGTCGGGGTCCTTGGCTAAGAGGAGACTCTGCCTTGGGCCGGTGTAATAAACTGCACTTCACTATCTGCATCGTCCTTCTGAGTGAGCTTGTTTCCCGGAACGCGTGGCTATAACAATGACTACTGGAAAAAAAAAAAAACACATAGCTTTGACTAGGTGGACCTTTGTAATGTCTCTGCTTTTTAATATGCTGTCCAGGTTGGTCAAAACTTTTCTTCCAAGGAATAAGCGCCTTTTAATTTCATGGCTGCAATCACCATCTGCAATGATTTTAGAGCCAAAAAAATAGTCTGTCACTGATTCTATTGTTTTCCCATCTATTTGCCATGAAGTGATGTGACCAGATGCCATGATCTTAATTTTCTGAATGTTGAGTTTTAAGCCAACTTTTTCACTCTCCTCTTTCACTTTCATCAAGAGGCTCTTGAGTTCTTCTTCACTTTCTGCCATAAGGGCGGTGTCATCTGCATATCTGAGGTTACTGATATTTCTCCCAGAAATCTCGATTCCAGCTTGTGCTTCATCCAGCCCAGCATTTCTCATGATGTACTCTGCATATAAGTTAAATAAGCCAGGTGACAATATACAGCTTTGACATACTTCTTGCCCGATTTGGAACCAGTCTGTTGTTCCATGTCCAGTTCTAACTATTGCTTCCTGACCTGCATACAGATTTCTCAAGAGGCAGGTCAGGTGGTCTAGTATCCCCATCTCTTTCAGAATCTTCCACAGTTGGTTGTGATCCACACAGTCAAAGGCTTTGGCATAGTCAATAGAGCAGAAGTAGATGTTTTTCTGGAACTCTCTTGCTTTTTTGATGATCCAACAAATGTTGGCAATTTGATTTCTGGTTCCTCTTCCTTTTCTAAATCCACCTTGAACATCTGGAAGTTCACTGTTCATGTACTGTTAAAGCCTGGCTTTGAGAATTTTGAACGTTACTTTGCTAGCATGTGAGGTCAGTGCAAATTGTGCAGTAGTTTGAACATTCTTTGGCACTGCCTTTCTTTGGGATTGAAATGAAAATTGACCTTTTCCAGTCCTGTGGCCACTGTTGAGTTTTCCAAATTTGCTGGCATATTGCATGCAGCACTTTCACAGCATCATCTTCTAGGATTTGAAATAGCTCAACTGGAATTCCATCACCTCCACTAGCTTTGTTCGTAGTGATGCTTCCTAAGGCCCACGTGACTTTGCATTCCAGGATGTCTGGCTCTAGGTGAGTTGCCGGGAGCCAGCTTACGAGATCCCCACTCATGACAGAGTCATGAGGAGAAGGACTGACGAGCAGAGCAACTCAGGCCTCAGGGATTCTCGAGAGGCTGCCTCAGCGCTCACCTTAAAAATGAGATCTCTCTTTCTGACGCTGGCTACAATAAACCTCTTCTTGTTTTCTGTGACTTAGGCAAAAGGCTTTTCCTGATTCCCTTCTAAAATAGATCAATCTGAAATCTTAATCAACAAGGCCCCTGAACAGTAGCACCCTAAATAAGATCATCTGAGATATAGAGTATGCTGATCTAAATTCCTTTTGCTAACATATTAGTTTGTTTAATAAATGTACCTGTGCCTTTGGAGCTAATGTGCATAACTGCTCCCTAGTAATAAAACCGCATTGAGAGCCTCCGCACAGAAAGCCCCTATGGGCACAAAACCCTTCGCAGGAAAAAAGGCTTGTTAGGAAATATAAGAAATATTGCTTTATGAAACTGTTACTTAGTCTATATTTACTCACTATGTTTTTACTCTTAACGTATTTAGCCTATATAATGAAAGCATAATAGTTAAAAATTTATATAAATAGAAGTTTAGCTTTAATACAAATAATAAGACAATTGTTGAATTAACTGATGATTCTTACTTAGAGCTGACCTTCAGCTTGCTGACCTTCTGGGACCACATTTTTTTCTGTTAAGCTCAAGGCGTAGAGTAAATTACCGAAAACAGGTTTTACCTTGAAACTTTCTATTGATAAATTCTTTCCTGCTGTGCCTGATACAAAAGCGTTCTGACTGATCAACCCTTATCAATAGGAGAGTCACAAGATGTTAGCAGGCCCCCAGGCCAGAAGATGATGTAAACAAAATGAGGCTTTTTGTAACTAAAAACAGGCAAACAGTTTCAATGAAGGTCAAAAACTGCTGGCCTATTAAGCTGGATTGATAGGCCCATTAAGCTGAATTCATATGCCCATTAAGCTAAATTGGTATGCCCACTAAGCTGAATTGGTATGATTCTATACTTTACATTTGTTTCGATGTACCACAAAAAATATAAAGACTGTCTTAAAAACAATAAAGTCAGAAGACACTTGGAAACACCACGACTCGCTGTGTCTTCTCATTCCTATCACGGACGCCGTCCATCCTAAGGGAACCCTGACCAGCTGGAGCAGGACTCCGGCAGTGAGTGATCACACCATTGTGATTATCTGGGTCGTGAAGATCTTTTTTTATATAGTTCTTCTGTGTATTCTTGCCACCTCTTCTTAATATCTTCTGCTTCTGTTAGTTCTATACTATTTCAGTCCTTTATTGTGCCCATCTTTGCATGAAATGTTCCCTTGGTATCTCTAGTTTTCTTGAAGAGATCTCCAGTCTTTCCCATTCTGTTGTTTTCTCTATTTCTTTACATTGATCAATGAGGAAGGCTTTCTTATCTCTCCTTGCTATTCTTTGTAAACTCTGCATTTACATGGTCCACTGGAGAAGGGATACTTCTATTAAAAGAATATTCCCTTCATCAACTATTTTTTTTTTAACTTGAAGTATAGTTCATACAGGGCTTCCCTAATAGCTCAGTTGGTAAAGAATCTGCCTGCAATGCAGGAGACCCCGGTTTGATTCCTGGGTTGGGAAGATCTGCTGGAGAAGGGATAGGCTACCCACTCCAGTATTCTTGGGCTTCCCTTGTGTCGAGAGTCCACCTGCAATTTGGGAGACCTGGGTTCAATCCCTGGGTTTGGAAAATCCCCTGCAAAAGGGAAAGGCTACCCACTCCAGTATTCTGGCTATTTCAGTATAGTTCATACAGGATAAATACTTGATCTTTCCCTTTACTAGTTTTTAAAATAATGGTTGGTTCTCTGCATGTGTGTGTGCTAAGTCGCTTTAGTTGTGTTTGACTCTTTGCCACCCTATGGACTGTAGCCCACCAGGCTCCTTTATCCAAGCGATTCTCCAGGCAAGAATACTGGAGTGGGTTGCCATGCTCTCCTCCAGGGGATCTTCCCAACCCAGGGATCAAACCCAGGTCTCTTGCTTCTCCTGCATTGGCAGGTGTGTTCTTTACCACTAGTGCCACTTGGGAAGCCCAGTTGGTTTTCTAGTATTCTCCAAAGGTGATCATATTTTAGATGTCAAGATATAGTTCACATGCTATAAAATTCACTCTTTTAAAGTATACAATTCACTAGTTTCTAGTATATTCACAAAGTTGTGCAACCATCACCATTAGGTGATCATTTTTAAAAGCCTCAGTATAAACTCATGGACATATTTGATGTGTTTTGATCCAAAGCAATTATTCTTTTAACATTCAATTGTTTTTCATCTTTAGCCAGTTGGAGCCTCTTTAAACTGGCTCCTGAGACCTTCTGACACTTTCTTTTTTTGCTTTCTTTTATGAGAAGATATCGCTGGTTCACTTTGTACTGTTCTGCTCCAGCCCAGGAATCAGTCATTTCTCCCAGAAACCCTTGTTCCTGTAGTGAAATTATATATAGATATCCCAGTCTGGGTGCCTGGTGTGCTCATCATTTCTGGTTATTGTTTCTAGACCTCATATATTGATTTTTACCTCTTCAGTGGAGCTAATTTGTTTGCTTTGTCCTGTGATTTATAATCCATGAGGTAGAATTTAGCTATTAGTAATTTTCAGGAATTAAACAGTGTCTTATTCAACTAATGATTTGTGTGAAAAATACTGTTCGAAAACCACCTAATTGTCAGTCAGTGTTTATTTTAAAACTATTTCCCTTGGGTAGGGTGCTTTAAAGATTCAGAGTAAAAATTCTTACTTGGCATTAATTATAGTCAGCTGAATTCCAACATGACTCAACGTGTTCATGTTAAGTATAACTTAAGTATGAAGTACCAGATAAATGGTTAATTTTTATAGGGCATGCTTAGTTCAATAAAACTAGGTTCTTGCTAGGGGAAAGTAAATACTCTTTTAACCTTTGGGATATAATATAATGAATTACCACAACTTTATTCAAGAAGGTCTATATTTCTCATAAGCTAGTAATTTATTGTTTCTTATTTGGATTTCCGTCAGTCAGTAATGAGAAATGAAAAGCAAGAGCTTCTTTTTTTCTTTTTTTAACAGCTTCTTTTCTGAATAATCTTTTTCTCAAGAGATGATTGAAAGGCCTTGTATTATTCCTGGCTCAAGGACCCATAAACATGTCAGGGATTTTTAGTTAAGTTATTAAAACACTGTCAAAACCTTGAGTAGTTGCTTTTAACTATCTGATATACATTAACAGCTCTGAAGGAACAAATAAATTTTAGCACATAACCAAAATCCCTTTGACTGCTTGGAAACCATCTAGTTTGTATTCACAGCATATGCCTTTGAAATGTTCTGCTCTCAATCTCCCTAAATAAAATTTCACTTTATTGTGTGTTTATTTAAGTGAGAAAATGAAAGCACTTAAGAATGTTTGTATTCAGCCATACACAGCCTCCTTATTCTGAGTCCCCCAAGGGCAAGCACCACATCTTTTTACTCCCTGTGCCCAGAATTCTCTAGGTCCCTAATAGTAAAACAAGAAAAAAAGTATCAATGCAAGAGAGGCTGTAGTAGGTCCGTTAAATGCAAGGTCTCAGGTGCTTAATCACTTAGTGCTTGATTATCAAATGCTTTCAGTGATTTTAGGTGTCTTCAAAGTCCTACTGTGAATATTTTCACAACCTGTATTTTGCGTTTTACACAATATGGAACAATCTCCTTTTTTAAAAATATATTTCTTTCTTTCTTCAGCTGTGCCGGGTCTTAGTTGTGGCATGTGGGATCTAGTTCCCTGATCCTGGGCCCCCTGCATTGGGAGCACAGAGTCTTAGCCACTGGGCCACCAGGGAAGTCCCAACATCGAACCATTGAACAATTTCTGATCTCTGCTGTTCATACTTCCTTTGCGACTTCACTTTTATCACATGAGAATTTTGTATTAAATGTACTTCCAGTAAAATGATTTTTTATCATATACTGTTTCTTACAGCCTTGTGTAAATGGGTTCGAATACCTTCTTAAAAAACGCAAAAAAAAAAAATTATAGCTGACCTCATTTGTACAATCATCCATAGACTAATCTTTGTTGGACTTTAATAATGGTTTGTTAAATATAATTAATAGAACTAGGTCATCCTTTCCTTGTTTCCCATCAAAGTTAACAGTCTTTTTAAAACAATAATTTTGGTTGTGCTAGGTCTTAGTTGCAGGCATGTGGGATCTAGTTCCCTGACTAGGGATTGAACCCATTCCTCCACATCTGGAACAGGGAGTCTTAGCCACTGGGACCACCAGGGAAGTCCCCTAATAGTCTTTATATGGATGAAAGGTAATGGCAAAAGGCTCTTTAAAAGTATCTATACCTAAACTGCTTTTGGCTTTTTAAATTGAGCAAACATCTTTTTTATGTTCCTTGACACTTTTTCCTCAAGTGCTAGTGGACTTACAAGTATTGGAGGGTAATTATGGAAGAACTAGAGCAAGAATATTGACCTTAGGTTGTGTCCTAATGAAGAAGGAACTCATAGGGCCTGGACTCCATCTTAGGCTTGTTCGTGCTGATCATGTTCGGCCACCTCTCTAATGGACTCTGAACTCTGTGCTTAGTGCCTGTGGAAATGACAATAGAAGGATAAGACCCCCTCCGGACAGGTCATAAATTTGTATCTGTAACCTCAGGCTTATTGATTATTGACTGTTTGGAATGTAACCTCAGGCTTATTGATTATTGACTGATTGGAATGTAACCTCAGGCTTATTGATTATTGACTGTTTGGAATGTAACCTCAGGCTTATTGATTGTTGACTGAACACATAACACATGAATGATGGGGTTATTGTGATTGTATTTACCTTTCCTTTGTTTATGTAAGTCACAAGGAAATTGGGTGGTGGGTTCAGACACGTACACATGGGGTATAAAAGATTTTCACAAATGCTGGTCGGGGTCCTTGGCTAAGAGGATACTCTGCCTTGGGCCCGCCAGTGTAATAAACTGTGCTTCACTATCTGCATCGTCCTTCTGAGTGAGCTTGTTTCCCGGAACACGTGGCTATAACATTTGGTGCGTTGGCCGGGGAGCTCCTCACTTTGAGGAGACAGGTGTCGTTAGAGGCCACCCCGAGGCTTTGTAGCTTGAATCTCCTAGAGGGGGGAAGGCGCCTCGCCCCTCTGGAAGAACTCGGCCTTTCACCGCCCGGTTTCTTCGCTTTGGCAGGTAGTGAACAGCAGTAAGGGAACTGAGCGTTCAGGTGTGGAGGAACCCACCCGGTAGGGTGGAAGAGGGGGCCTGATCACCCCCCTGGGAGGGACCAGAAGGGAGACACATAGGAAACTGGTTTAGGTTGGAGACAATAGCTACTCAGCAATTGGGTTGACGGCCGAGCCAGGGATAAAGAAAGGGAACTTAGGGTTTAAGAAAGCCAGTTAGGAGGTGTGTCCACGCCGTCTTAGGGAACGTGCCGAATGGTCGCCACAGGGTTTTAGGAAGGAGATATTGAATTCCGTGTGCTCATATTCTGCCCTCCCCCAGGAGGTACCCATCTGCTGTGTGACCCATCATCTCCCCTACCAGTGGAAACAGGTAGATTGGCTTCTCGGGAAGGCCCTGGGACAGGGAAATCCAGAGGTAAGAAAATGGGAGGAAGTGGATCTAAGGCCACTGTATTGGAGAATAAGAATTTTAAGAAAGGGTTCGATGGAGACTATGGGAAGAAAATGACACCCGGCCGGCTCCGTACCCTTTGTGAAGTCGAATGGCCTTCCATGGGAGTTGGCTGGCCAATAGAAACTGACTGTTCCTGGGTAGATTTACTTCCCATGGCCTTGCTCAAGCTCAGGATGACCCCACGGTCCCACGGCTACTCTCCCTACGAAATTGTGTATGGGAGGCCTCCTCCCATAATAAGACAGGTAACAACTGATATACTTCAGGTAAGGGGAGACGGGATATCACAGCAGATAGAACAACTAGGTAAGGTAATTAATCAAGTAACTAAGTTTGCACAAGAAAGAATACCGTTCCCCTTGGGGGAGCAGATGCATGAGTTTATACCAGGGGACCAGGTATGGGTGAAAGACTGGAAACATGACTCACTGGCCCCCCAATGGAAAGGTCCTTACACTGTTGTTTTAACCACCCCTACCGCAGTTAAAGTTGCAGGCATTGCCCCTTGGATCCATCACACCAGAGCGAAGAAGGCATACCACGCTGACCCGGAAGACGCCGAGTGGACCACTGCCGGGAGCCAGCTCACGAGATCCCCACTCATGACAGAGTCATGAGGAGAAGGACTGACGAGCAGAGCAACTCAGGCCTCAGGGATTCTCGAGAGGCTGCCTCAGCGCTCACCTTAAAAATGAGATCTCTCTTTCTGACGCTGGCTATGATAAACCTCTTCTTATTTTCTGTGACTTAGGCAAAAGGCCTTTCCTGATTCTCTTCTAAAATAGATCAATCTGAAATCTCAATTGACAAGGCCCCTGAACAGTAGCACCCTAAATAAAATTATCTGAGACATAGAGTATGCTGATCTAAATTCCTTTTGCTAACATATTAGTTTGTTTAATAAATGTACCTGTGCCTTTGGAGCTAATGTGCATAAACTGCTCCCTAGTAATAAAACCGCATTGAGAGCCTCCGCACAGAAAGCCCCTATGGGCACAAAACCCTTCGCAGGAAAAAAGGCTTGTTAGGAAATATAAGAAATATTGCTTTATGAAACTGTTACTTAGTCTATATTTACTCACTATGTTTTTACTCTTAACGTATTTAGCCTATATAATGAAAGCATAATAGTTAAAAATTTATATAAATAGAAGTTTAGCTTTAATACAAATAATAAGACAATTGTTGAATTAACTGATGATTCTTACTTAGAGCTGACCTTCAGCTTGCTGACCTTCTGGGACCACATTTTTTTCTGTTAGGCTCAAGGCGTAGAGTAAATTACCGAAAACAGGTTTTACCTTGAAACTCTATTGATAAATTCTTTCCTGCTGTGCCTGATACAAAAGCGTTCTGACTGATCAACCCTTATCAATAGGAGAGTCACAAGATGTTAGCAGCCCCCAGGCCAGAAGATGATGTAAACAAAATGAGGCTTTTTGTAACTAAAAACAGGCAAACAGTTTCAATGAAGGTCAAAAACTGCTGGCCTATTAAGCTGGATTGATAGGCCCATTAAGCTGAATTCATATGCCCATTAAGCTAAATTGGTATGCCCACTAAGCTGAATTGGTATGATTCTATACTTTACATTTGTTTCGATGTACCACAAAAAATATAAAAACTGTATTAAAAACAATAAAGTCGGAAGACACTTGGAAACACCACGACTCGCTGTGTCTTCTCATTCCTATCACGGACGCCGTCCATCCTAAGGGAACCCTGACCAGCTGGAGCTGGACTCCGGCAGACCACCCAGAAGGACCCCACTGACCCTCGGGAAACCAAGATTATTCTGAAGAGAAAGAAGGAAACGAGGTCCCAGACGAGCCCTCTCTAGGATGGAGCTGGGTAAACGACTCCTGCTACTCGGCCTCACCAACGCAGTTCTGAACCTGACCACTGTTTCTGCACAGGACAACGTCTTCATCTCATGGGCGCATTCCTACGCGGACTTCCACAACTCCTCCGACTGTTGGGTATGAGGGGCTATGCCCCTGTCAGTTATGGACGGACTCCCCTGGTGGGTGTCGCCACTTCGTTATGGAGACTTTATACCACTGTGCTCCTTCTTGGAACAACAGAAGGGAACTTTCCTTTCTCTCACCAATCATAACTTTTCTTTGCTCTCCTGGTGTAAGAAAAGGCCATCAATGGGCCAGGGACATGGGGTTACATTTAATATGAACACTAGTCTTATGGAAGTAACAAGAGCTTATACCTCATATATGAAAATAAAAAAGAGAAGGGCTCCCTTACAAAAGGGGGACAGGCCTCCCGGTACCTTGAGCAATACTACCAGGTCTGGGATGAATATTTCTGGATGACTCCTGAGAAAGGACAGTTGATTGTTCCCGCTACCATTTGCTGGGAACAAAAAGAACACAAAGTTGGATTTGGAGACCACCACCTGGACCCCAAAGAATTAAAATATATGGGTTGTTTGTCTCCTGAACAGTGTAAACAAATCATAGAAGTTACCTATCACCCCAATCAGTCAGTTCAGTGGCCCGGTTCCGACTGGAAGTATAATCCTGGAATCCGTTGGGTAGCCCCCAACGGGACCCAGTGGCTCTGTGGGCTTAACTTATGGCCATGGTTACCAGTTGGCTGGGTAGGGCGTTGCACACTGGGATTTGCTTTCGCCCATGGCAGTATTAAGCCTAGCCTACACCAACCTCCAGTAAACCTGCCCTATCTGCATGCAAGATGGACAAGATCTGTGTTCCAGTGGTATGACTATCTTGCTGCCTTGTTTGTACCCTCTGTAGGGACAACAGATATCATGATTAAGGTGGAGGCCTTAACTAATTTCACTAAACAGGCCCTCTTAGACAGTACAAAAGCCATTCAAGCCTTGAAAGAAGAACAAATTCAGATGAGGAGGGCAGTTATGCAAAATAGGATGGCATTAGGCATACTCACAGCAGCCCAGGGAGGGACTTGCACCATAATTAAAGTCGAATGTTGTGTATACATCCCTGACCTGTCTAAAAATGTATCTACTGCCTTGGAAGATATGCAAAATCAAGTGAAAGCCATGTCTGATGAAAATATTCCCTTATGGACTTCGGTCCTGTCCTGGGTAAAGGGAGATTGGTGGAAAACTATTGTTACTGTTGTCATAATAGTTCTAATAATACTGCTTTGTGGGCCCTGCTTCTTACAATGTCTTGTGAACTTTGTAACCCAAAGGTTGATAGCGTTCTCTCATGTGGGTGGCCAGAGGGCTAAAGTACAATATATCTCAATAAATGATGCTCGTTACGAAAACTAGGAGCATCAAGAGGGGGGAATGAAGAAGGAATTCATAGGGCCTGGACTCCATCTTAGGCTTGTTCGTGCTGATCATGTTCGGCCACCTCTCTAATGGACTCTGAACTCTGTGCTTAGTGCCTGTGGAAATGACAATAGAAGGATAAGACCCCCTCCGGACAGGTCATAAATTTGTATCTGTAACCTCAGGCTTATTGATTATTGACTGTTTTGAATGTAACCTCAGGCTTATTGATTATTGACTGTTTGGAATGTAACCTCAGGCTTATTGATTGTTGACTGAACACATAACACATGAATGATGGGGTTATTGTGATTGTATTTACCTTTCCTTTGTTTATGTTAAGTCACAAGGAAATTGGGTGGTGGGTTCAGACGTGTATACATGAGGTATAAAAGATTTTCACAAATGCTGGTCGGGGTCCTTGGCTAAGAGGAGACTCTGCCTTGGGCCCGCCGGTGTAATAAACTGCGCTTCACTATCTGCATCGTCCTTCTGAGTGAGCTTGTTTCCCGGAACACGTGGCTATAACATTTGGTGCGTTGGCCGGGAAGCTCCTCACTTTGAGGAGACAGGTCTCGTTTGAGGCCACCCCGAGGCTTTGTAGCTTGAATCTCCTAGAGGGGGGAAGGCGCCTCGCCCCTCTGGAAGAACTCGGCCTTTCACCGCCCGGTTTCTTCGCTTTGGCAGGTAGTGAACAGCAGTAAGGGAACTGAGCGTTCAGGTGTGGAGGAACCCACCCGGTAGGGTGGAAGAGGGGGCCTGATCACCCCCCTGGGAGGGACCAGAAGGGAGACACATAGGAAACTGGTTTAGGTTGGAGACAATAGCTACTCGGCAATTGGGTTGACGGCCGAGCCAGGGATAAAGAAAGGGAACTTAGGGTTTAAGAAAGCCAGTTAGGAGGTGTGTCCACGCCGTCTTAGGGAACGTGCCGAATGGTCGCCACAGGGTTTTAGGAAGGAGATATTGAATTCCGTGTGCTCATATTCTGCCCTCCCCCAGGAGGTACCCATCTGCTGTGTGACCCATCATCTCCCCTACCAGTGGAAACAGGTAGATTGGCTTCTCGGGAAGGCCCTGGGACAGGGAAATCCAGAGGTAAGAAAATGGGAGGAAGTGGATCTAAGGCCACTGTATTGGAGAATAAGAATTTTAAGAAAGGGTTCGATGGAGACTATGGGAAGAAAATGACACCCGGCCGGCTCCGTACCCTTTGTGAAGTCGAATGGCCTTCCATGGGAGTTGGCTGTGCCAATAGAAACTGACTGTTCCTGGGTAGATTTACTTCCCATGGCCTTGCTCAAGCTCAGGATGACCCCACGGTCCCACGGCTACTCTCCCTACGAAATTGTGTATGGGAGGCCTCCTCCCATAATAAGACAGGTAACAACTGATATACTTCAGGTAAGGGGAGACGGGATATCACAGCAGATGGAACAACTAGGTAAGGTAATTAATCAAGTAACTAAGTTTGCACAAGAAAGAATACCGTTCCCCTTGGGGGAGCAGATGCATGAGTTTATACCAGGGGACCAGGTATGGGTGAAAGACTGGAAACATGACTCACTGGCCCCCCCGATGGAAAGGTCCTTACACTGTTGTTTTAACCACCCCTACCGCAGTTTAAAGTTGCAGGCATTGCCCCTTGGATCCATCACACACCAGAGCGAAGAAGGCATACCACGCTGACCCGGAAGACGCCGAGTGGACCACTGCCGGGAGCCAGCTCACGAGATCCCTCACTCATGACAGAGTCATGAGGAGAAGGACTGACGAGCAGAGCAACTCAGGCCTCAGGGATTCTCGAGAGGCTGCCTCAGCGCTCACCTTAAAAATGAGATCTCTCTTTCTGACGCTGGCTATGATAAACCTCTTCTTATTTTCTGTGACTTAGGCAAAAGGCCTTTCCTGATTCTCTTCTAAAATAGATCAATCTGAAATCTCAATCGACAAGGCCCCTGAACAGTAGCACCCTAAATAAAATTATCTGAGACATAGAGTATGCTGATCTAAATTTCCTTTTGCTAACATATTAGTTTGTTTAATAAATGTACCTGTGCCTTTGGAGCTAATGTGCATAAACTGCTCCCTAGTAATAAAACCGCATTGAGAGCCTCCGCACAGAAAGCCCCTATGGGCACAAAACCCTTCGCAGGAAAAAAGGCTTGTTAGGAAATATAAGAAATATTGCTTTATGAAACTGTTACTTAGTCTATATTTACTCACTATGTTTTTACTCTTAACGTATTTAGCCTATATAATGAAAGCATAATAGTTTAAAAATTTATATAAATAGAAGTTTAGCTTTAATACAAATAATAAGACAATTGTTGAATTAACTGATGATTCTTACTTAGAGCTGACCTTCAGCTTGCTGACCTTCTGGGACCACATTTTTTTTCTGTTAGGCTCAAGGCGTAGAGTAAAATACCGAAAACAGGTTTTACCTTGAAACTTTCTATTGATAAATTCTTTCCTGCTGTGCCTGATACAAAAGCGTTCTGACTGATCAACCCTTATCAATAGGAGAGTCACAAGATGTTAGCAGGCCCCAGGCCAGAAGATGATGTAAACAAAATGAGGCTTTTTGTAACTAAAAACAGGCAAACAGTTTCAATGAAGGTCAAAAACTGCTGGCCTATTAAGCTGGATTGATAGGCCCATTAAGCTGAATTCATATGCCCATTAAGCTAAATTGGTATGCCCACTAAGCTGAATTGGTATGATTCTATACTTTGCATTTTGTTTCTATGTACCACAAAAAAATATAAAGACTGTCTTAAATTAAAACAATCAAGTCGGAAAGACACTTGGAAACACCACGACTCGCTGTGTCTTCTCATTCCTATCACGGACGCCGTCCATCCTAAGGGAACCCTCACCAGCTGGAGCTGGACTCCGGCAGACCACCCAGAAGGACCCCACTGACCCTCGGGAAACCAAGATTATTCTGAAGAGAAAGAAGGAAACGAGGTCCCAGACGAGCCCTCTCTAGGATGGAGCTGGGTAAACGACTCCTGCTACTCGGCCTCACCAACGCAGTTCTGAACCTGACCACTGTTTCTGCACAGGACAACGTCTTCATCTCATGGGCGCATTCCTACGCGGACTTCCACAACTCCTCCGACTGTTGGGTATGAGGGGAGCCATTTGCCAAAAAGAACACGGGACCCCATGGGTGTGTTTGTCTCCTCTGTGGGCTATATCACTTATGGCCATGGGTTACCAGTTGGCTGGGTAGGGCGTATGCACACTGGGATTTGCTTTCGCCCATGGCAGTATTAAGCCTAGCCTACACCAACCTCCAGTAAACCTGCCCTATCTGCATGCAAGATGGACAAGATCTGTGTTCCAGTGGTATGACTATCTTGCTGCCTTGTTTGTACCCTCTGTAGGGACAACAGATATCATGATTAAGGTGGAGGCCTTAACTAATTTCACTAAACAGGCCCTCTTAGACAGTACAAAAGCCATTCAAGCCTTGAACGAAGAACAAATTCAGATGAGGAGGGCAGTAATTCAAAATAGGATGGCATTAGGCATACTCACAGCAGCCCAGGGAGGGACTTGCGCCATAATTAAAGTCGAATGTTGTGTGTATACATCCCTGACCTGTCTAAAAAATGTATCTACTGCCTTGGAAGATATGCAAAATCAAGTGAAAGCCATGTCTGATGAAAATATTCCCTTTTGGACTTCGGTCCTGTCCTGGGTAAAGGGAGATTGGTGGAAAACTATTGTTACTGTTGTCATAATAGTTCTAATAATACTGCTTTGTGGGCCCTGCTTCTTACAATGTCTTGTGAACTTTGTAACCCAAAGGTTGATAGCGTTCTCTCATGTGGGTGGCCAGAGGGCTAAAGTACAATATATCTCAATAAATGATGCTCGTTACGAAAACTAGGAGCATCAAGAGGGGGGAATGAAGAAGGAATTCATAGGGCCTGGACTCCATCTTAGGCTTGTTCGTGCTGATCATGTTCGGCCACCTCTCTAATGGACTCTGAACTCTGTGCTTAGTGCCTGTGGAAATGACAATAGAAGGATAAGACCCCCTCCAGACAGGTCATAAATTTGTATCTGTAACCTCAGGCCACCTCTCTAATGGACTCTGAACTCTGTGCTTAGTGCCTGTTTTTGAATGACAATAGAAGGATAAGACCCCCTCCGGACAGGTCATTAATTTGTATCTGTAACCTCAGGCCACCTCTCTAATGGACTCTGAACTCTGTGCTTAGTGCCTGTGGAAATGACAATAGAAGGATAAGACCCCCTCCGGACAGGTCATATATTTTTATCTGTAACCTCAGGCTTATTGATTATTGACTGTTTGGAATGTAACCTCAGGCTTATTGATTATTGATTGTTTGAGCACATAACACATGAATGATGGGGTTATTGTGATTGTATTTACCTTTCCTTTGTTTATGTAAGTCACAAGGAAATTGGGCGGTGGGTTCAGACACGTACACATGGGGTATAAAAGATTTTCACAAATGCTGGTCGGGGTCCTTGGCTAAGAGGAGACTCTGCCTTGGGCCCGCCGGTGTAATAAACTGCGCTTCACTATCTGCATCGTCCTTCTGAGTGAGCTTGTTTCCCGGAATGCGTGGCTATAACACTATGTTGCTTAGTTACATGATTGATGAGGCCCGTTCTTGACACGTCATAGCATTAAAAAGAGGCCCTTGGAAAGTACCTATTAAATGCTGGTTACCATATTTTGAAATCATATTAGTGTGGGTATACAAGCTATTTTTCACTTTTTTTTTTTACTTGAAAAAATATTAGTTTTATTTACCTTTCTGTGAATAGTCAGTATCTCAGTCCAGTGGAATTTTCTATAAATGATGATTGTCATTTATCATTAAATTGCTTGGAAAAAATCAAGGTTAAAGCCTTGAGAGGAAATTTACCATCAAGTACATTTTCAGAGAGTACTTCTTACTGTTACTTTGCTTTTCCTTTTTGAAAGCAACTTTATAGTTCTAAGAGGTCTGAAGAAAGGACAAATTGCATTCTGGGAGTTTTAAAAAGTCATCACGGGATACTAAAATAGAAGGCCTCTATATTTGAAGAGATTTCACACTAATATGCTGTTTGCTTTATAACCTTTGGGTTCTTTACTGTTTAGAAGTATCTTTAATATTTAGTGAACTGAACAAAGAAAGCATATCAGATTCGAATTAATGTAAAGGCTACATTATTTAGCGTTTAACTGGTAAGTTTTAAACATCGTTTGGGTTCACTATGGAAAAAGCATACCAATTTCAGTAGCGAAATTGCAAAATACACATTTTTGTAGTTGATAAATGTTTTATTTACTCAAAAACACATATTTTTCTAAGTCTCTTTAAACTTTGAAAGGCTTAAGTAGTTTGTAAAAAAACACCCATATCGCCATTCTGCTGCTCCCTCTATATTTATTAAAGAATGTGAAAAATTCTTTATTTATGAAACAATCACACAAGACATACTTCAGACTCAACCGTGAAAGAGATATAGAGAAAATATACGTTAAAAATTCCTGTTCGTTGCAATGTGCTAAACAAGTTTCAAAATTTAACACTTTCAATTTTTTCCGCCGTAAACTAATAAAATCAATTACGTTCTATGAACGTTTATTAAAAAAAAATTAAACGGTTGGTAGTGCTCTAGGATAACCCTTCTCCCCCTCCTTTTGCCCACACACACCATTTAGACTGGCAAGCCTATTTTCATTTTATTTCAAAGTTGCTTTTTTTGTTTTTTTTTTAAGCGAAGGCAGGGGACAGTGGGGGTTGCTAAATTTATCTTCTTCTCCAGCCACGGGGATGAAGAAAAACACATTTACTGCGGGCGGGAGTCTGAGGGCCTGCAAACAACTCGAGCAGGCGCCTGGGCCAGGAGCGGCGCGGAGAGGCGGTAGGTCTCCGGGGAGGGCCCGGGGGCCGGCCGCGGCCCTCGGGAGATGGTGGGGGGCGGCAGGGCCGGTTGCGGGCCGCTTGCCTCTCCGCGGGGTCGGCGGACCACGGCCCCCGCGCGGGCTTTTACGGCCGAGAAGGCGGCAGTGGCGCGTGTGTAGCGGCGGCGGCGGGCGGGAGCGCGGAGGAGGTGGAAAGAAGGGGGGCGCTGTCACGGAGACTCCGGCCGCCGGAGACCCCGCCGCAGCGAGAGGCCACTGGGCTCCCCGGTCGCGGAGCGTGAGCGCGCCGACCGGGGCGCCAGGGGGACACACCGGGCGAAGGAGGGGGCCTATCTATCCTTCCGCATTTTTCCTGGGTCTCTCTCCCGGGCGGTGACGTGACGTGCTGACGGCGGGGCCCGTGCCGGGGAGCTGGGCCGCTTTTTGTCAGCTCCGAACTCGGCCCCTCCTCCCTCCCTCCGCCCGCCCCACCAGCCGGAGCCCGGCCCAGTGCTCCAGAGAAAGGCCGGCCTGCAGCACCCGCCACCGTCGCCGACCGCCTGCACGCCCGTCCGGTGAGTTCCGGGCGCCGCCGCGGCCGTAGGGCCTAGCCCGCGCGCAGGGGCCTGGTCCCGGCCTGGTCGGCGGCCCGCGTGGCGCCCTTCCGCGCTAGGCCGGGCGGTGTGGCGCGCGGCGCCGAGCAGGCCCCAAGGAGGCCGCAGTTAGGCCCGGGGAGGAGCCCGGCTGCCCCGAGCGGCGGCGGAGGCGCGCTCCGCAAACGGGCGGGGGTTGGGGGAGGGTTGCCCGGTGGCCCTGGAGGCGGCCGAGGGGCCCCGGGTCGGTCTCGCGGCCCGCTTAGGGCATCGCGCGGGGGTGAGGCCTGGCAAGGAGGCGAAGGCTGCAGGCGTGAGGTGAAGGCCGCAGGCCGGCCGGGCCGATTTTCGCTATGTATCGACAAGGGGGGGAGGGACGGGGGACAAGATGGCGGCGCCTCGGCGCCTGCTGCAGGGGACGGTTGAGGGGGTTGCCGGGAGGGGGAGCCGCCATCTTGAAGGCGGCGTCTGAAGAGAAAATTCCGCTACAGCCCGTGAGGGGGGGTCGGAGAGCGGGGCGGCGGCGGCGGCGGCTCCGGTGACGGGTCCCGGAGGCCCGGCACGGCAGCGTGTGCGCGCGGAGGGGGCGTGCTCGCTCCCCACAGCGGCCATTGCCCTCGCCGCCATGATGGGCGCTCGGGCTCCAGGCGCTCGGCGGCAGCGCCACCTTCCTGCCCTGCCTCCCGCAGCCCCGTGACTGGCTGCTGCTTCCGCTGTATTATAACTGAGCTGCCGCAGGCGGCCATAGCTGGCGCCGGGGCGCCGGGGGCATCTCGTCCTTCAGGTCCCTTCCCCCCCGCTGGTAGTCACTTGAGGGTCGTCCGGAAGGGTGGCCGCCCAGGCATGTGGACTCATCACCCAAAAGGGACCCCAAGACATTTTTTAATTTTTACCACATCGAAGTCACACGTGACTGTTAGGGTGCCCTAGATGCAGTTGTTTTCCAACAATCACTATCTTCTCGAGTAAAAAAATTAAGGAGTAAAAGAGAAAAAAATTGATAGGAAAGAAGTTCTTACCACTTTTATGCTATAAGGGAAAAATGCAAATTGCACAGCACGGAAACGGAGGAATGAAAAATCTTACGGAGTCATTTGAATTTCATTAATTCGGCAACAGCTTTCTAGAAAAGATACATTTAAGTTATTAGCGATCTGTTGGTAGCATTTTTTTTTTTCCCCAGGAGTAAGAAAAGGGCAGAAGTTTTATATTCTTGCTGAAGGACAGCATAAAGGGATGCAGTGTTGTTGCTGTACCTGGTATGGTATTCAGTTTCTCTATTTGATGTGACAAACTCTACGGTGCAGTTCCACCTTTAAAGTAGTTTTGATTGCATACTCTACTACTCTCCCGTGAACTCGGAGGCCAGTGCCAGGTGGTGCTCCGAAAGATTAAAAAGATTCTTGTGCAGACGGCGACTCCAAGAAGTTCGTTTTTCAGAGGCAGATGAGGTGAGATGTACTGAGGTGGTGCGGGGAAGGTACAACCAGTTATTGGGGTTTCAGAGGAAAGCAAGGTTAGCTCACATTTTGAGGTTATTGAAGGATGGGTCCTTCCAGTGAACACCCAGGACTGATCTCCTTGGTTTGGGTGCACTCCGGGAGTTGGTGATGGACAGGGAGGCCTGGCGTGCTGGGGTTCATGGGATCGCAAAGAGTCGGATGCGACTGAACTGAACTGAAGGATGGGTAGGACTGTTTGGCGGAGAAGGGGGTGGGGAAAGGGCGTTTCAAGGGTGAACGCTTCTTACAGAAAACAGCAAGTGTGTATAATTTGTCTGGAGTAGATGGTGTAGGTAGGGGAGTGGTGGCTAAGGTAGATGGAGCTTGCTTTGCAGGTAGAGAGGCTTACTATACTTGATGGGAAAGGCCCAGAGAGCCCTCAAGTATCAAGAGTAATGACGCATATAGTCTCTTGGTCCTTCCGCTGGCCTCAGAAGAGTTTCAAAGTTGAGATACAATGAGAGTAGCAAGTTAACCTTGAAAAGCAGTGTTGCACTACAGGAATGATTATCAAGAATGTTTGAAAGTTCAGCCAATTCTGCTACTTTTAAAAAATAATCTGTTCCAATTCTGCTACTTTTTAAAAAGTAATCTGTTATAGATAGCTGCTCCTTTTCCTGTCCTAATTTCTCACTTCAAGTAACCTTTTGTTCAAGAGTTGCTATAATTTCTGTAATAAACCAATGGGGAGGGACCTCTAGCTTTTCATTTACCGTGGTTGAACATTACAGGATCAGTGCTGTGGGTTACTTTACCAAAAGGAAGAATGAACCTGTAAGTATCCCCATGGTAATTTTTAAAGAAGTCAGTTTTAATGATGATTAAAAAGGCAGCAGCGTTCAGATGGCTTTTTTGGAATCCCTATTTTTCTGCTTGGTAAGAGGAACCACCTTTTTGATTAAGAGGGTAACTAAGGCTGTTTGCTAAACTAAGCCTTCTCATGTTTTGATTAATATTTGAACTAGTCTAGATGCACATTTTGGGAATGTGTTTCCTAGAATTTTATGATAACGTAAAATTTATAGGTAGCATAAATATTCATTAGAAAATTGTTTCATTTTTCCATTTTTTTTTAAGAGTCTCATGTTGATTGTAAAGGGCCATGGGTTAGAAACGTTTGAGACAGTACATTGTCGGAGGCTGATTCTTAAGCAAGATACTAAGGTGGGCTGTGGTTGTTGAGATGGTAAAGGTAAATGTAAACTTGAAAGAACCAGTTGCTTTGTATCTTGACAACTGGGAAATACACAGAACTCTTAAAGAGAGAATTGTATTGCTGCACATGCAGTACAGCACCAGTGGATGTTCCAGTACAGCAAGAGTGGATGAATAAGATTCAGAGTTGGACTCAAGTTGTATAGTGAAGAGGACAGAAATCTATGGCTTAAAACTGGTGGAACACTGGCCATCTTGGATAAACAAGGTGTTGATTTTCAATTTGTGTATCTTTCAGATAGATGCAAGTTTGCTTTTTTTAAAAAGCATGCTCATAATGCATTGAAGAAAAACTTTTCTTTCACATTGCTGTTTGTAAATGCTTCTTTTCTAAACCCATCTAGACTTTCATTGCCACTGATGTCCTTGTTTGTATTATTTGTGTTTGTGTACACTGGCAATTCCAGACTTTTCTTTTTTACTCTAACTCCTCAACCTGTCCTTTAAACAACTCAGCCTCAGTAGAGATCACCTAATCGTTTACTTAGGCCAGAAAGATAGACGATTATCAGGTATAAGCAATTGAATTTCCTTCCTGCCACTTCAAGCTCTTCCTTTGTCTCTCCCTAGGCTGTCCTCCTGTTCTTGCTTGCAGAAAGAATTGGCCTCCTTCAGGCCCAGATGCTCTGCCTGTGGGATCCACCGGTCCCAAAAGATGGAGCTCTGTCAGTGTGGTTCTGCCACTTGCATCATTGCCCTCTAACTCTGCTGGTGCCTTTCCCTATCCTTAAAAACATTCCTGGGTTTGCTCATCTTACAAAAACTTCAGCTGTTTTTCCTTTCACCAGCACTTTTATTTCTTTTCATCCCACTCTTCCTAGATCCGATACTTCTCAAACTGGGAAACTTTTCCACAGCATGTCAGCAGGTGTATCTCATAAAAGTGTTCTGTCTTTCAGAAACTGTGCCTTCTCTGTCTTCTGGCATGGGATTTTCCTCCAGGTCAGTCATCTATGCTGTTTTCTTGAATCTTCTCCTGTGGTTTTGGTGTCCTTTACGATGCCCACCCTCTTTTCTAGTTTCTCATCTAGCATTTCCAGTTGCCTATTAACCACCTCTATTGAGGTGTCTAACATGGCTGAAACCAAATTTATCTGGAACATAGTAGATGCCCAGTACTGTTTATTGGGGGGAAAATTGTTCTTTAAACTCAGAGCCCCTAAAATAACTCCTGCTTCTAGCTTGTTTTCTTTCTTTTATGGCACCATCATTTTTACAGGCTTATTCTTCTGTCTCATATAGCAGTGTCGGTATGTTAGCATTTAACCTATTCTGTTTTAGCTGTGTATTTATATTTTTGTTATCTTTTCTAAACCTGTAGAGACAGGTTCTCATTTGTCCTTGTCTCAGAGCATTACCTGGCACATAGTAAAGACAGTTACCTAAAAACAATTATCTCAATTATTGGGTGCAGAGAATTGTATGTAGTTGGATAGTTTTCAGCTATTAAAGTATCTGTCTAGTCACTGTGTTCTTTGACGAAGGGGTGTATGTAGTAAGACATACCACATAAACTGAGTAACCCCCATTGCTTAAAGTTGGGGTTAATATAGCCAGTCTTCTCTTACTCCTGTCAAATTATTTTCCAAAGAACTTTTTTTATAAAATCCAGGAATCTTGTAACTACATTTTACTCAAAGGGAGGTACATTTTGAGGAAGCTACATGACCTTGAAAATACAGCCATTAGGATTGAAAAAATATTTAAAATTTTAAAATTATGAAATATCTCAGAATTGCTAAAAAAGCAAGTATCGCCCAGATTTTAACAGATCTTAAATATCTTACACGTTATTTGTTTCATAACTTGCTCTGTGTTTAAAGAAAACCTCAAAGATTATAAAGATTGCTTCCCTATCCCATTCCTGTCTTTTCTTTGCCAGAAATAACTACCATCCTAATACGTATGTACCAGAAACAATATCAAGTACTGCTTTATGTGTTTTAGCTTTACATATATGGTATCATACTGTGTTTATCATTTTATATATATTTTTTCACTTAGCAAAGTGTTTTTTGAGATTTTTTTCATGCTAGTATGTGAATCTAGTTTAGCAATTCTCAGAGTGCTCCAGGAATTCCCAGGGATCCTTGAGATTCTTCCAGCCTCATTCTTTTGTGCACTGCACAAGTACTGTACAAAGGCACCACGAAACATGATGTCATGATAGATGGAACACAGACGCAGTTATGGGAATCCAGCTGTCCTCTATTAAGCTTGTCTTTGAAGAGATTTGCAGAAATGTAAAACAGTGCTACTCTTCACAATTTTTTTGTTTTGAAAAATAGTTATTTAAAAATCAGTGTTCGTGTTTACATACAGTGGGTTGATTTTCTATGAACTAAGAAGTCTTTTTAAGATGTCTCAGATTTAATTTCTAACATAAACATGTCTAGATAGAACCCACATAAAAACTCTGCAAGGTCTTCAATTTTTAAGAGTTGTAAAGAGGTCCCGAGTCCAAAAAATTTTAAAACCACTGATCTACTTCATTCATTTTACTTATATTTTAATGTGTAAATATACTGTGGTTTATTTATCCATTCTTAGGGAGGAGCCATTAGGTTGTTAGCAGTTTTCTGCAGTTTCAAACAATGTGGCCCTGAGCATCCTAATAGGGGGTTCTTCTCTCTTGAGATTGTAGAAGTAGAGTGGCTGCATTCAAGAGTTTGTGCATTTGTCAGTTTTATTGGGAATTGTCAAATTGTGCTCCATTTGACATACCCACCAGCTGTGTATGAGCCTCTGTTTCTCCAGACCACTGCCAAAAGATTAGACTTTGCAGTTTTCTCCAGTCTTTTGGGTAAAAATGGTATCTCATTGCTTTTTCATTTTGCATTTCTTAGATTACTCATGTTGTTGAACTTTTTTTCCCATGTATTTATTGGCTGTATGAGTTTTCTGTGACTTACTTGTGCCTGTCCTTGGTCCGTTTTTTATTGGATTGTTGCCTTTTCCTCGTTGGTTTATGGTTATTCTTTTTATATTCTGAATATTAACGACGTGTAGTTTTACACACCGAAAATACCATTTTCTCTAGTCTGTGGCTAATCTTTTAGTTTTGTTTGTGGAATGTTTTTTGTGTAGGACTTCTTAATGTGAAAGTAGTCAGTTTTCTCAGTTGTTTTTTTTTTTTAATACGTGTCTTATGTTTTCTCGTATCAGCAAGAAATTCTTCCCTTGCCCCAAGGTCATAAATGATACTGTATTTTTTTCATATTTAGGTCATTAATTCTCTGGAATTTTTTCTCTATTGTGTGATGTAGGGATCTAATTTTATTTTTTTAATGTGAATTTGCTGAGTAGTTTGGCCTTCCTGCTCACTAATTTGTAACGCTACCCTTGAAGTTTATCATGTACTCACATATATATATCTGTTTCTACTTCTGATTTCATTGGTCTGTTTGATTATAATACCTCTACCACTCTGATTTAACAATGATAGCTTTATAATTAAGTCTTAATAAGTGTTCTTTTTCAGAGTTTTAAAGCTGTTTTCCTTCCTTTATTTTCAGGTCAGTTTGTTGGTTTGTATGAAAAACTGTTGGATTTTTATTGTATTTGCATCAAATTTACAGAATAATATGTAGATAAATATAGATATATGCTAAGTAGTGGAGCTGGGATTTGAGTCTTGGGTGTATTCTACTGCTTTTCATAAAGCTCTTGCACAGCTTTTATTAGATTTTTTTGCTAGAAAAAATTTCTGTGATTTTTGTTATTGTGAATCTCTTTTAGATAATGTTTCTAGTTAGTTATTGCTGATATATAGGGAGTACTATGGACTTAATGTATTAATAGTGTAACCTTGTTGAACTTGCATATTACTTTATTTTCATAGATTCTGAAGTATATTCCCCCCCCATTACATCTTACATCACTCCCCCTCAGAGAGTCACATAGATCTTCAGTTGATAGTGTCCTATAATCACGGTTGACCATGTCTTGATGTTATCATCTTTATATGCATGTACTTGGTCAGGACTCGTCATTTCGTCATCACTTAAATGAGTATGTGCATTGTTTTGTAATTTCTTACTCAGCAATATAACTGAAGGCAGAAGGAATTGTGAAGTGAGTGTCTTACCAGAAAGAAAACCCCATAGATGATAATGGAACATTTTACGAAATACTGTATCATCAATACTCTTGTTGGTAGAGGACAGTATTGTTAGGAAAAATTGAAGAGGTTTAAGTAGAAAAGCATTCTAGAGTAGGACCCTAAATGTGAAGTTTTAGGAGTACCCCTCTACCAATTTCTTTTGCTTCTATTTTTTTTTCTTCTGTATATGCACAGGCTATGATGGAAATACATCTAAATCAGTATGAAAGAATTGTCTTGATAAGTCTGAAATGAAATTTCTAGATATTAAAGTGTAGTATCAGTTTAATTGACAGTGTATTTTCCTTAGTTGTAGGTAGAACAAGGATGCATCTTAAAACAGGTGGTATTTTTGGATTCAGTGAAATGTGGGAGTTTATAATTTGTTTGTATTTTCTAAATACATAAGTGTATGTGAATAAAGATGTTTTATTTCTTTTCTTGATTCCTTTTTGCCTCCTTTTTCTTTTTTGTTTTCTTTTTCTTCTACTTCATTGACTAATGCCTCTAGCACAGACTTGTATGAAAACATTGATAACAGGCATTATTGTCTAGGTACTTTAATGGAGTGCTTCTAATATTTCATCATTAAAAATGATATTTTGGTTTTTTTTTTTTGGAGGGGTGACATACTTGTTTTTTAGTTTATGTTCTCTCTTCTACCTAGCATTTTAGAGTTTTCATTATGAACAGGAGTTGATTTTTTAATGTTTTTGCTGCATCTATATGTGTGATGAATTGTATTAATAGATTTTGTATTTTAAACTGTCTTTGGGGTCCCTGGATATCTGTGTCCTTTTGTTATTGCCATGTAGTTTTGTTTTTATGCTAACTTCTTAAGATGTATTGAGGAGTATTTCTTTTTGAAACAAGTTGTGTTTAATAGAGATGATCTGTTTCTAGAAAGTTAGACTTCATCTGTGAAATTGTCTTTGCCTGGTGTCTTTTTTTTTCTGAATTGTTTTTTGATTAATAGTGTTTTTCATGGTGATAAGTCTTTTAGTTTTTCTTGAGTTTTCTTTATACAAAATAAAATATTCTAGAAAGGTATAACATTTCAAATATATTAGTATAAAATATAGTCTTCTCGAATGACTTTAAAATGTCTAATTTCATTAATTTGTCCCTTTTTTTTGATGAGTACTGCCAATAACTTGCCTGTATTAAGGCTTTTAAAATAG
Source organism: Okapia johnstoni (assembly GCA_024291935.2). Taxonomy (NCBI): domain Eukaryota; kingdom Metazoa; phylum Chordata; class Mammalia; order Artiodactyla; family Giraffidae; genus Okapia; species Okapia johnstoni. Next base: position 19,072,263 of record CM044305.1, read on the forward strand.
TTCTTTTTATTGACCCTTTTTGTTTCTCTCATATGGTTAATATTTCTTTCTATTTTATTTGCATTTATTCTGACATTTTAAAAGTTTAATTTGAAGTTTAGCTCATTAGTTTTTAATCTCTACTGTTAAATGCCTTTAAAACTATAAAATTTGTTCTGAACTGTAACTGGATACTGTGAATTTGATATGAATTGATTTTTTGTTATTTAGTTCTAAATGTATTGTAAGTTTTATAATTTTCCTATTGCCCATTGAATTATTGAGACTTTCAAATTTATGGGAATTTTTTTGGGGGTATTATTATCTCTGTGACATTTATTTCTGATTTTAGTTGGGGGATGTTGATTAATACACAAAAATAAATTGTATCTCTATATACTAACAACAAACAATTTGAAAATCCGATTTAAAAGCCAGTACAGTTGATTGATTGTTTCATATTTTTGTTTTAAAAGCCAGTAGTACAATTTATAGTAAGATCAAAAAGCATTCAATACCTTGAAATAAACCCAGCACAACTTACTAAGACCTTTAGTTAAAAAACATTACTGAGAGGAAATGAAAGACGAACTAATAAATGCAGAGAGACACAATGTTCATGGATCATAAGTGTCCATATTATAAATAGATTATCAATTTTGACATACAGAGAGATTCAATGAAGTCCTAATCAAAACCCCAACAGGCTTTTTTTTTGTTTGATAGACCATATCAGATTTATATGGAAATGCAGAGGGCCTGGAATAGGAAAGCCAGTCTTGAAAAAAAAAGTTGGAAAACTTAAAACTACCACATATCAAAGCTTATTATAAAGTTATAATGATTAATATAGTGGGTGCAAGGCCAAATTGGTCAATGGAACAGAATAGTCTGAAAGTAGACCTACATATATAAGGTCAATTGATTTACAACAAAAGTGTATTGGGATTTTAAATTGAATGTAGTAATCAAAGAGAATTAATATTACTGATGCAATATGTTGAAAAGATTGATTTTTCTGTGTATTTGTATTTTTTTTTTAAATCCTACTTAGTAGAGTTTTTAATTTTTCTTATCAGTGGTATTTTACATTTTTAACTATGGCATAAAAAAGCTTTTGTCTTAAGAAAAACCTTTGCCTTCAAGTATATTAATTTTGTATCAGCACACTTTATCAATTCACTCTGAAATTAAGATTTTAGTTGATTCTCTTGAATTTCCTCAGTAAGTCATATGTAAATAAATATAATTTCTTTCAAATGATAATTACATCTTGCATTTCATTATTTTACTGCCTTGGCTATCAGTTCCCATACAATCTTAAATAATAATAGTGGGCATCCTTGTCTTCAGTTTGACCTGAGAAGAAATACTTTTAGTGTTTTAATATATTAAGTTTTAATATATTTCTTTTTGTTATAAAGTGATACTGATATCAGTCTCCTATCTAAAAATACATATTGTAACATGAACTAGTTTTTGGTTTGCATGTACTTGTGTGTTTTTTTAAACAACTTTATAGAAAAGAAATGCAAAAAAGCAAAATGGCTGTGTAAGGAGGCCTTAGAGATAGCTGGGAAGAGAAGAGAAGCGAAAAGCAAAGGAGAGAAGGAAAGATATTCCCATCTGAATGCAGAGTTCCAAAGAATAGCAAGGAGAGATAAGAAAGCCTTCCTCAGCAATCAGTGCAAAGAAATAGAGGAAAACAACAGATTGGGAAAGACTAGAGATCTCTTCAAGAAAATTAGAGATATCAAAGGAACATTTCATGCAAAGATAGGCTCGATAAAGGACAGAAATGGTATGGACCTAACAGAAGCAGAAGATATCAAGAAGAGGTGGCGAGAATACACAGAAGAACTGTACAAAAAAGATCTTCATGACCCAGATAGTCACGATGGTGTGATCACTCACCTAGAGCCAGACATGCTGGAATGTGAAGTCAAGTGGGCCTTAGAAAGCATCACTACGAACAAAGCAAGTGGAGGTGATGGAATTCCAGTGGATCTATTTCAAATTCTCAAAGGTGATGCTGTGAAAGTGCTGCACTCGATGTGCCAGCAAATTTGGAAAACTCAGCAGTGGCCACAGGACAGGAAAAGGTCAGTTTTTATTCCAATCCCAAAGAAAGGCAATGCCAAAGAATGCTCAAACTACCGCACAATTGCACTCATCTCACATGCTAGTAAAGTAATGCTCAAAATTCTCCAAGCCAGGCTTCAGCAATACGTGAACCGTGAGCTTCCAGATGTTCAAGCTGGTTTTAGAAAAGGCAGAGGAACCAGAGATCAAATTGCCAATATCCGCTGGATCATCGAAAAAGCAAGAGTTCCAGAAAAACATCTATTTCTGCTTTATTGATTATGCCAAAGCCTTTGACTGTGTGGATCACAATAAACTGTGGAAAATTCTGAAAGAGATGGGAATACCAGACCATCTGACCTGTCTCTTGAGAAACCTGTATGCAGGTCAGGAAGCAACAGTTAGAACTGGACATGAAACAACAGACTGGTTCCAAATAGGAAAAGGAGTACGTCAAGGCTGTATATTTGTCACCCCTGTTTATTTTAACTTATGTGCAGAGTACATCATGAGAAACGCTGGGCTAGAAGAAAACACAAGCTGGAATCAAGATTGCTGGGAGAAATATCAATAACCTCAGATATGCAGATGACACCACCCTTATGGCAGAAAGTGAAGAAGAACTAAAGAGCCTCTTGATGAAGGTGAAAGAGGAGAGTGAAAAAGTTGGCTTAAAGCTCAACGTTCAGAAAACTAAGATCATGGCATCTGGTCCCATCACTTCATGGGAAATAGATGGGGAAACAGTGGAAACAGTGTCATACTTTATTTTGGGGGGCTCCAGAATCACTGCTGATGGTGATTGCAGCCATGAAATTAAAAGACGCTTACTCCTTGGAAGGAAGGTTATGGCCAACCTAGAAAGCATATTTAAAAAGCAGAGACATTACTTTGCCAACAAAAGTCCGTCTAGTCAAGGCTATGGTGGTTTTTCCAGTGGTCATGTATGGATGTGAGAGTTGGACGGTGAAGAAAGCTGAGCACCAAATTGATGCTTTTGAACTGAGGTGTTGGAGAAGACTCTTGAGAGTCCCTTGGACTGCAAGGAGATCCAATCCATCCATCCTGAAAGAGATCAATCCTGGGTGTTCATTGGAAGGTCTGATGTTGAAGCTGAAACTCCAATACTTTGGCCACCTCATGCGAAGGGTTGACTCATTGGAAAAGACCCTAATTCTGGGTAGGACTCGGGGCGGGAGGAGAAGGGGACGACAGAGGATGAGATGGTTGGATGGAATCACCGACTTGATGGACATGGGTTTGGGTAGACTCCGGGAGTTGGTGATGGACAGAGAGGCCTGGCGTGCTGCAATTCATGGGGTCGCAAGAGTCGGACACGACTGAGCGACTGAACTGAATTGAGAGAAAGCTGTTACAAAATACACCCTTCAAAACTACACTTCAGTGAATTTTTTGTAGATTCAGAGTTGTCCTCCTATCACCAGTAATTTTAGAACATTTTTATCACCCCAGAAAGCCTGTACCCAGTTAGCAATCAGTTTCCACCCCCTGCCCCTGCCAGTCTACTTTCTGTCTGTATGGATTTGCCTTTTCTTCACATTTCATGTTAGTGGAATCCTGTTGTTGTCTTCCTGTTCTTCCTTTTTATCTTTACCTCCTTCTCCTTCATAGTAAGAACACTTAATATATGATCTACCCTTTTAGGAAATTTTAAGTGTACATTACAGTATTGTTAGCTATAGATACTATACCATATAGAGGATTTGCAGAACTCTCTATCCTTTACCATTATCTCTCCAGCATCTCCTCTGTTCAACCCTGGGGAACCACCATTCTGCTCTCTGCTTCTCTGAGTTTGACTGTTTCAGAGTCATGTAAGGGAGATCATGCAGAATGTTTTTATCTTTTTCCCCATATCTGGCTAATTTCACTTAACATAATGTCCTCTTCCATCCATGTTGTCACAAATGATGGGATTTTGAGAGTCAATACTATCCCACTGTATTGATATATTACATTTTCTTTATCCATTCATCTGTCAGTGGACATTTAGGTATTAATATTTTGGCAACTCTTAATCTGAACATGAATTAGGGGCTTTGGAAAAATAATATTTTAGGAAGACTTGTCATTTTTAGGTCTAATTTTTTTTCCTGTTTAAAAGCTCTTTTTAAAGAAAATTTTTTAAATTGAAGTATAGTTAATATGCAGTGTTGTGTTAGTTTTAGGACAAAATTTTAATAGATTTTGAAAGTTTGAACTCGTAGACTTTAACCAAAAAACCTTGAAATGACTGATTGGCACAAATGGTTTTATGGAAAAAAACAAATCTGTAACAACTTGGCATTAAAATTTTGAGCAAAATGTACAGAATTCCAAGTAGGACAGGGCAAGGAAGGAGGGGCTCTGACATTTACAACAGGAAGCATTTTTTTTCCTCTTCTTGACACAGAGGGTGGCAAGGTTGTTTAAAATATTCTGTTAGTGGAATTTGAATTAAACCTTTTAGCTTAATATTATTACTTATATATATATTTACTTATTTTTTGAGTGTTTGATCTGTCAGGTGTTGATACGAGTCGTAACTTTTTACTACTATTGATTTTTTTGGTTCCGTTTCTCATAGTTTTTTTTTCTTTTATTTTTTGCTTCTACATGTTTCCATGCTGTTTTATTTGACACATACAAATTAATAATGACTTCAGGATAGACTATAGAACACACATTTGTTTTTACTTTCTTTTGAAATCACATTGAGGAAGAAGTATACAAATTCAAAGAAAAAAGAAAACCTGAGGGATATGCCACTTGTAGTCCAGAATATGATGAATTTCTGGTTGCATAAAGCAATTGGGAATCAATCAATGACAAAGCCCTAGAGAGCTTAGCTTAGTGAACATGTATCCCTATTTGAAAAGCTGGAACCAGGACCATCCCCAAATTGTCATTTTGTGTTATCCCCTGTGTCAAAAGTGGGGACATCCTAAGAGAAAGAGCAAGCCATGGGCACAACCAGATAATTAAAGTTATGGAAAGCCAAGCCATTTACTTATCAGTGTATATGTCTCTAGTGGTTGTCCTCCTGAGCTAATGCCAGAAATTTGGCTTTCTGAATTGCAAATTCATCCATAGGAAATTCCAATGTGAGTATTTTGGGGAGAAAGCTAAGGGCAGTGCTTTAGGTAGCTTATAGCTATCCTGAGGATATTGGACCTCCAGTACCTGCACGAGGGGATACTCATCCACCATAAAGGAAAGCCTGGCTAATTACATGGTTCCTTTCTCTCCCTTGGCCTTATTCTAACCAGGACTCTTGGTCAGAACTTGGGTTCATTGCTAGGCAACCAGGGATTCTCACTTGGGCTGAGAAAATATAGAATACAGCCCAGTTATCAGAATGTATGTAACTCTAGTCTAGGCCCTCATCCACAAATATATGTGGATAACCTTTAAGAACAATGCTTTTTTTTTTTTAAGAACAATGCTTTTGAGGAATATCATAAGTCTGAAAGAGAGGCACCAAATTCAACCCACTGAATAATGAAACAGCAGAGGAGACAGTTTAATATAGAGTACAGAATAAACTTCAAATCCTCAGAGATATTTGAGAAGATGCAGTATCCACTGTAAAAAGGTTACTGTGAAAAAGAAAACTAAGTTTATTTTGAAATTAAAACATTTTTTAAAAAGCTTTTTGGCCATGCTACTTGGCATGCTGAATATTAGTTCCCTGATCAGGGATCGAACTCATGCCCCCTAAATTGAAAGCACAGAGTCCTAGCCTCTGGACCGCCAGAGAAGTCCCAAAACATGATATTTTAAGTAAAAATCAGTGGATGGGGTGAAGATCAAATAGCTAGTTTAGAAGAAAGGGTTTTAGGATTCTGAGAATGTAATAGAAAAGGATAGAAAATACAGGAGAAAAGGTTAAAGCAATGTGGAGCCTAGATTTAGGAGTTCTAACATTCTATAATAGAAATTCTAGTAAGAATGAACAGAGAAAATGGAAGAAAGTGTAGAAACAGAAGAAAATTTCTTCAATTCAAAAAGGGCTCAAACTTTTGATCGGAAGATTGCCACTGGGTTCTGGAGGAAACCCACCAGAGCTTGTTAGAGTGGTAGCAGTGAAAATAAAGGGGACATGATGAATTTAAGAGTGACTGGCTGTGAGACAAATTTAAGGACTGAGTTGGTGAGAGAAGTGAAATAGCATTCCAGATTTGAAAGTTAGATATCTAACTATCTAAGAAATGATAGCTACATATCCCACATTGACGAATGTGGAAAAAAATTGGTAAAGAAATGTAGGTTAAGAGAGAACATATAGGCTTTAAATGTAAATTTTAAGCAGTTTCATTTTCTTTTTAAGAAAAATTCTGTTATAGATGGGTCTGCTTTTGTTTGTGTTTCCTGTAACTTCAGCAGTTTCATCTAACATGGATAATACAGTTTGAGTCTCTGAGCATGTCTTAGGGAGAAGAACTAGAGTTACATCATAAAATTAAAAGGCAGTGAGTTTTTGGGAGACCAGAAGCAGACAAGTGATTCTTGTATGCTTATGACAAAAAGCAGAGTGAATACATAAGTACTCTGTTAATTTGCCTGAGAGGAAGATTGTGAATGTGTCTAGGTATCAAAAGATATAAAACAGATAAATTATATTCTTTATTCCTAATTTAAGACAGATAAAATGCCACTGCTCTACTTATTAACTTGGCATGGTATTTTTATTGCTTTATTTCAAAGGATGGAAGAAAGTTTTGAATTTCCTGAGTTTAGCTCAACCCATTATTTCTCTTAAAATGGTACGTTTTTCTGCTGTGAATTCTTCCATAGCATTTTTAAGATCATGCATCCAGGAAGGGAATATTTTACCGAGCTTAAGGTGACTGGGGTCCTGAAATTATTTTGAGGGCATTTTACAGACTAAAACTATTAATATGTGTTCACCCAAATCGTTGGGTTCTTGGTTCTCTGAACCATTCTGCTGATTTGTCTTCAGATTCAGCTGGTTCCTGGACATGGTTCTTGCAGCAAAGGTAGGGGCACTTTCAGTTACATCATCAATGTGCGCCCCCTACCACCCCAACTTTGTCACAATCCATAGAACTTTCCTGAGTAGTCCCATTCTAAGAACATTGGTCTCAGTCTGATTATCAGAGAGGCTTCCAACCCAGAGGGGTTACAAAGTTGAAGTACAGTCACCTCTGCCTGGACGTTCAAAACATGTTTTTTCCTGATTTGAGTTTTTATAATGACAAAATAGAAAGAAAAAAAAACGGTCAAAACTGTTGAACAGTTACTGCTTACCTGAGTCACAATAAGGTGAGTGGACACCCTCCATTTGGACCAGAGTATCTGAGGAAATGGATATGATGTGAAATGTTGGGAATAATAGCAAATAAGTCTAACATGGTAACTTGGGTTAATATTTTAGAGCACCCTGAGTTTTGGGGAACTGCTGGAGCTTTCTGAGCAGGGAGTGCCTTGAGCAAAACAGTACTTCTGAAAATTAGTCTGCCCACAGATAGCAGGAATGCCCTGGCAGTTGGCACCAGCCCTTACTTGTAGGTTCCTGGTCATTTGTTACGGGAGAGGCAGAAAGCGAAAGACCAGTTGAGAGGCTATTTTTGTCCCTTGGGAACCAGGAAATATGAAACCGAGAGTGAATGGTGACACTAGAAATAAAAAGGGACAGATTCCAGAGAACCTGTGGAGGAGGAAGGGACACACAGTCTGACAACATGGTGGAATATAAGCAGGGAAGAAGGAAAAGGCCTTAGTGGTCACATCGGGAGAAAGCAGGATTTTCTCCTGATGAAAATCTTCAGCAGACAGCCTGGTGGAAGTGTTAGGAACTACCCTGAGTATTGGATTTGGGGAATTATCTTTATGTAAATGGTAATTGAAACTCGAGAATAAAGAGAAAGAAGAGAATAGGGCTAAGTGTCCTATCCTGGGCAGGACTGCAGTAAGGGGAGAGGGCCAGCAGAGTAGACAGAAGCTGGGAAGATAGGGAGAGATGAGAGTGTCACTTAAACTGAGGAAGGAGCGAATGTCAGAGTCGAGGGGATTAGCTGTCAAACTTGGAATAGAAAAGCTCAGAAAAGGAGTTACTGTGCAGGTGAAGAATTCTTAGAGCTGATGGTTTTGGGTTTATGTAGGGAAATTGGGAAAAGGAACCTTAATACCTTAAAGAACCCCATTTATTACCTTTTAAATTGGCTTAAATTTCATGTTTTAAGTAGCTTACATTTATAATTTTGTAGTTACATTTTTAAAAGGGGAAAATGGACTATGGCCAGAGGTGATTTTGTTGGGGAGAGAACAGTGAGAATTTATTCAGAGCATTTATGTTTTACATTTTTTTTCTTTTTTACATTTTTTATAGTTGAAATATTTTTGGCTTTGGTCCTTTTAATTTGAACAACTTCAAATAAATAACATGAAACATTTACTTTCCTGAAAATGGATAGAATACGTCTCAGAATTGACAAGCTGAAAATCTGTTTATTAATGTTAATTGAGTTTCTCATGGATATTTCATTAAGGATTATATATGTGTATGTAAATGCAAGTTTAGCATCTGAAAATAATCATAAATGATTTACAGCAAACAAGTCAGTCAGGAAAAGGGAAAAAAGGTAAAATGCTGTAGAAATTCAGAGGAGGGGGATATTATTTTCATCTTTTTCTTTTTTGAGTGTGGGGAAGGGGGTTTGGGGGAAGGGCCAAACAGATGATAGGGGAAAGGTGTTCCTGATAAAAGAAATTCTGAGCCAGATATAGAATTTGGATCTTATGTGGATATTGAGCATTTTTGTTTGGTTGAAGTGTGTGAATGTAGTTGTCGGGGATGTTGCTTGAAGGAGAGAGACTTAGGGAAGATAATGAGAAAAAGATAATTTGCAGCTGGAACTTAGAAGATGGCAGGAGTTTCAACTTTATTTGAAGGAAACAGGGAGCCATTAAACATCTTTTGAACAGAGGCCTGATATCACCTAGCTGATGCTTTAAAAAAAATGACTCTTGTTTCTGTTATTTGAAATTTTAGCAAGCATCATTCGGCACTTTAATTATCAGCAAAAGATGATAAAAGTAAAAGAGAGATGCGTTTAATACTACCATTTAGGTTGGATTAGAAAGTGAGAAAGTAGAGATAAGGAAACCAGTGAGGGAGGAGGTTTATGTAATACTTGTAACATGAGTAAGCCCTAATCCCTGATGTCTGCTCTTTTGAAGCAGTGATTAGTATTAAATAGTATATTATTTGATTGGTTAACTTTTTTGTTGTAAATTTGTGGCTTGAATAGAAAAGGGAGCATTAAGGTCATTGGGGTGGCTTGCAAAACTCAAGGCAGACTGTAGCTGGACCTCAGAAAGGTCTAGAACCAGGAGCTAAAAAGCTATTGGTAAGCTTCCCTTCCCTGCTCCCTCTTCTCTATTTCTCAAGGCATTCACTGGATTTTTTGGTTTTTATTTGTCAACTTTATCTCACTAGTCTAAGCTGAAGTTGGTAAATAGTCTTCCTCACCTCATGTTCCAGCCATGAGGAGAGGAGAGAGAGAATGATAGACTGAATGACCTTTGCTCATGGTTTCGATTCTAGGGATAGGACTTTGATTTTATTGTGCTCAAGGATGAACTTATTTGTACTGTTCTATAGTTAGTGCCAATCAGCTATGACCAGGAGAGTATAAATTCACTGTGGGAATTTACTTCTCTAGACTGGAGGGTTAGTTAAGAGGTCATTGTAAGTTAGGCAAAGATCCCAAAGGGTGTTTGCTACAATTACACACTTTGAATTTTTAACTGTTGTTTAATGTATTGGTTGGAAGATAGCAGACTACTTTAAATTTAGAGAAGTAATAAGAAAATTGTGAAGGAATTTCCTCCCAGTAAGCTACAGAGTTGAGTCTTAATAAAGCTAGTTGCCCTTGTGTGACTGAGGAGTATTACAGACTGAGAGGAGACGAGAGTTCTGGGATGCTGGAAATGTTCTCTATCTTGATCTGGGTAGAGTAGTGATTACACAGATTTATGCATGTGTCAGAATTCATCAGGACGTTTGCTGTATGTATGATGTATGTAAGTAGTATCTCAGAAAGTCTAGGCAAAGTTGATTTTTTGATTTATCTACCTTTGCTTGTCATATAGATGCCCATATATCATTATGTTTTTGGCAGTTTAATTTTAACTTTTCTCTTTTATTTCATCTAGATACATTTTTGATAGATATTCATTTGTCACATAATTTTGAGTGTTTCAGAAGTGTAAATATCATGATGACATTTTTAATACACGATATAAAAAACCTAATGCTTGGTTTACTTTCCCCCCTAATTTAGGAGCTGTGACTGATGAAAATTAAAGGCCATGGATGAAGATGGACTTGAATTAGAACCACAAGACCCAAACTCATTTTTTGATACAACAGGTATAACTATTTGGGTTGTTCCACTTCCCAGCTACCAGATTTGGAGTTGGTTGTCAAGTGGACAAATTGCTAGATGATCTCGTTGATATTCACATTTAGGTATCTTATTATCCTGTCAAACCTACAGATGTTAAAGCGAGTACATTATTATTTCCCTGCCTAAAAATATGGCTCCCTCTTAACCGTCACTCATATTCTTGTCAGTAACAGCAACAGAATCAAAACCTTAGTGTATAGTTCAGTTATAGCATTAAGTTCTATTAAAGTTCTCCCTTTGAAGATATTCCTTGCTTACATCTCTTCATTCTACTTTCTTCCACACAGACCAACTATATCATCTCATTCTTAGTCTTCAGTAACTTTTAAATTCTTTTCCTTCCCCTTAGTCTTTTTTGTCTAGCCCAGCAGTCACAGTACTCATCATAAAATAACATGTGGATCTTGTCATTTCTGTTGCCCATTATCCAGCAGGTGAAGTATAAACCTAAGGCACTCTGTTTTCTGACCCCATCCTACTTTTAAAATCCTCTCACAAGGTAACAAAAGGAGCCATTTGCTTCAGGAAGATGGAGTCTTACCTCACTCTACAAACTGATCAAGGAAAATTAAATTTATGAAGTTCTAAAAATAGAAGAAAAAAAGTATTCACAGTTTTTAATTACTCATGGTTCCAGTTATATAACATAGTGAAGTGATTATGCTAGGTTTTGTAATGTAAAATGATTTTATATAACATTAACTAGGAACCCTTATAAATAAAATGTTAATGAGTTTTCCATTGGACTTGAAATGACTATTGTAGTATATTAAGGAAATAGTAATTAACTATCCTGAAATTAAATATTAATGATATTTAATTTAAACTTTTCTTTAATCTCTAAATCTAATGGGGGTCTGTGTATTTTTCTTAACAATATGGGATAGTCTTTTGATTCATCTTTGGTAATTTCATCTTTATAATGATAAATGCAAAGTTATGATTCATTCTTCTTTAGAACATAAAGTATAATTAATGTGCTTGAAGGAGAGACTAAGCTCTTTGGAGAAAAACGCACGCTATTTACTAGCTTAATCTTGCCGCACGCAAGCCTAGATCATGGGCTGAGGGGTAGATTGAAGGGCTGTTGCATTTTAGCCCTGATTGTTAACACTTATGGTATTTGTTTATCTTTGAGCAAGTCACTTAATCTGCCAGGGCCTCGATTTCCATATGTCCTAATAATAATGAAACCTTTCATTACAGTTTTTCAGAACACTTCCCATATATTCCCATTTGATCATCACAACAGTCCTGTGAGGTATGCATGGCAGATACTACTGTCCTCATTTTACTGATGAGGAAACCGAAACTCAGAGGTTAAATGACTTGCCCAAGGTCACAAAACTAATAAGTGTCCAAATCCTGCTCTGTGGTTTAGATTTTTTTTTTTTTTTTTTTTTGGTTTAGATTTTTTAACCAGTACTCTTGCCACTAAATGCTTTCATCTTCATGCCTACAAAATGGAGATTACAGTGCTGTATTGCTTGATGTTTCATTGAGAATATTGAAAACAGTATAAAACATTTTGTGTAAGTTCTATGGGAATTAAAGCAAACACTTTGTTATTTCTAGGAATAATTAAAATCAAAATGAATATTAACTGGCTTTAAGATGTCTTACATTTTTAAAGGTTCTTTGGCCCTTGTTGATTATTTGTGTTGGTTAAAAAATTTTTTTAAAAAGCTCTGTGTGTCTCTGCGGGCCTGGCCATTGATGCAGTCATTGAGTTAGGCAGCTGTTTGGACTCAGCTTGGTCTGAGTCACATCTAGAAGCGCTAATCGACTGAATAGCTTTTTAGGTAAGACTTTTATAAAATATTGTTTGCTTTTCTCTGGATCAGGAGCCAAGATACTGGATTTGTTTTGTCTTACATTATGTTTTTGGCAGGGATATCTGATTTTGATTCTCATTTGTGGCATTCATTCAGAGTAATATTTACTGAGCACCATAATCTGTGCAAACTGTGTGATCTTGGTGAAGTCATTTAATCTCACTGGGCTTCAAATGATTCAACCCTCTACCTTCATTCGTTAACTGCAGAGAATAGGGTTTCTTATATTCTGAGGAACTGCCTGGGGGATTGGGATATGGGAAGATGGGAGGAAGCTGGATGGAGGCAGACTATACCCTGGTGAGGTTGGATCAGGCCCTGCTCCAACTAACCTTACCCTCCACTGCTGCAGAGCAGCTACACTTTTATTCATCTTACCTGTCCACAGAGGCTCCTTAACCAGTTGTCTTTCCTCTTTAACTGTGGCCTTCTCGCCCTGGTTTTATTTATGGCCCAATCCTTTTTATATTCTAGATTCAGAAGATAGTTTCTGAATTTCCATGGTCATAAATGGAGGATATTGGTGGGATATTGTCCTCAAAGAAAATGGGAGAAAGGGGAAAAAATGGAAGGGAAGTAAAAGAAAACATGGGAGAGATGGAAAGAAGGAAAAAACATGAGTTGAGAGAGACATGGAGCAAGAAGGGAAAGAAGTGAAAAACATATAATGAGGGAAATGGTATATTTACCTCCTGAAATTGCTTCACTTACTCATTTTTATAATCATCTCTTAAGTACCTGTACATATGAGTTTAATCTTAGTCAGTCTAGGAAATTACTTTCATGAATATATTTTTGTGTGTGACTGTCTCAATTACTTTGTTTTTCTATTATTTCCTTATCAATTGATTTAGGATGAGTATAAAAATTCTTGTGTTAAGAATTTCTAATTTCTGATATGATTCAAAAATAGATTCCCTCTTTATTTCTTTAATCTGTCTTAATGTTTGAGACAACTGAGGAGCTCTAGACTGTTTTCCTGGTAGAACTTAAGTAACATTTATATTAATTGAGGTAGTCATGCAGGTCTACCTGAAATTTGAGATTTTAATTTTTGTTTTTTTAAGGTGCTGATGCTACACACATGGATGGTGATCAAATTGTTGTGGAAGTACAAGAAACTGTTTTTGTTTCAGATGTTGTGGATTCAGACATAACTGTGCATAACTTTGTTCCCGATGACCCAGACTCAGTTGTAATCCAAGATGTTATCGAGGACGTTGTTATAGAAGATGTTCAGTGTCCAGATATCATGGAAGAAGCAGATGTATCTGAAACAGTCATCATTCCTGAGCAAGTGCTGGACTCAGATGTAACAGAAGAAGTGTCTTTAGCACATTGCACAGTCCCAGATGACGTCTTAGCTTCTGATATTACTTCGGCCTCAATGTCTATGCCAGAACACGTCTTGACGAGTGAATCCATACATGTGTCTGACATTGGACACGTTGAACACGTTGTTCATGATAGCGTAGTAGAGGCAGAAATCATCACTGATCCTCTGACAGCCGATGTAGTGTCAGAAGAAGTATTGGTAGCGGATTGTGCCTCAGAAGCAGTCATAGATGCCAACGGGATCCCTGTGGACCAGCAGGAGGATGACAAAGGCAACTGTGAGGACTACCTTATGATTTCCTGTAAGTCTTGGGGTACAGTGATTATCAAAGGTGTTTTCAAAGGTTGTCTTTCCTAACTTAGGTTGGGAGGATATTTTCTTGACTTCTATAAAATTAAATTAAATCTCATCCACCTTTCTTCATTGTTGTTTCAGTCTGGACCCTGTGAGATAACTCAAAATTAAGAAAAGTGAAATGATACAGAGTAGAGTCATTTCTTTTTAAGGACACAATAGAAAGATGAAGGTGGAAAGGAATAGAACTGAACTTTGTGAAATCATGAAGGATGTGATTAGGCTGTTACGAGCCTTTATTAGAATTAGGAACCCTCTTGAAACTTAAAAGGAGAAAAATGTGTAATCAAATTACTTATATTCTTGTATATGGATGTACAGTACTACTTACATAATACTTATGTACTTATACAGTATGTAAAATGCTGTTTATTATAACAGCATGGAAAAGAACTCTGGCATAGTATTTAAACAAATGATTCCAAAACATGATTTCAAATGTGACAGACTCATACTAAATTATTGAAGAAAAGTAACTGTTTTGGAAGACACCTCTAACATCTGGGAGGACAGCTGTGTCATCTTACAGTCTGTTTCTTGGTGCCACTGTCAGAGATAAAATCCACAGTTGAATAGACCACAGGTCTGACCCAGTGTGGAACTTCCCATGCCTTTAGGAACTAAATTCAAACAAGACTCACAGACTATTTGCACATATAAATTTACAAGATTGTTTGCTTTGCTTGAATACCTGTTATAATTAATTTAATGAAACATGTTGGAGTTCACTAGCATTTTAGGAAATACCTTTTAAAAGTTCTTAAGATTTTGGAAATCAGAGAATTCTTTGTGTGAAAAGAAGAAAAATACCTTCACTCCAACACGTTTATTGTGCCTCTACTGTGTTTCAGAAATTTGTGTAGATAGTGCAAATATAGACTATAGCCTGCCAGGCCCCTCTGTGCATGGGATTTCCCAGGCAAAATTACTGGAGTGTGTTGCCGTTTCTTCTCCAGGGGATCTTCCCAACCCAGGGATCAAACCCACATTTCTTGTGTCTCCTGCATTGGCAGGCGGATTTTTTACCACTGCACCACCTGGGAAGCCCAAGTATATGGATATATGCTAAATGAAAAATCACACAAAACTATTGTTCTTGGAGAGCTTGCAGTCTACAATGGGAGAGAAAGATAGGTCACACTATGATGTAGAGGTATGACTAAATTAATGTGGAGACAGAATGGAGTTGCTCACCTTTGAACTCAACGATGAGTTCCTAGTTTAACAAGATGAAGGTCACGGATGAGAGGGAGCCATTCAAGGAAAATGGTATAGTATGTCAAAAAAGGTCTTGGCTTTTTCTGAGAATAATGGGAACTTTAGGATGTACTTGTATCTTTGTGCACTTTCTGTTTAATAACTTAGAATGCATTTCTAGAAGTAGTATTGATGGATCAAAGGGTACACATATTTACAAGTCTGGTTATATTTGCCTTGATAGTTTGCCTAATATTAACTCCACCCACCAAGTTTATGAGAATGTCCATTTCCCTACATTCTGACCAGCATAGGACATTGTTTCCCCTTTTAATTTTTGCCATTCTGACAAGGAAAAATATTAATACCCTGTTTGAAAGTTGAATTTATTTTAGGAAGATAATCCTGGTAGTAATATGGAGTAAGAATAAGGTGAGGAGAGGTAAGTGGTCGAGAGTAGTTGAAATGGTTCCTAGATGAGACAAAGAAGATCCTGAGTACCTTCATAATAGTGGGAGTATAGAAGGGGAGTTTAATTTAAGAGAGTTTAGGAAGTAAAATGAATGTGATTTGGTGATAGATTAGGGATAGGGATTTAAGGGAGAAAGAATTCAAGGAGGACCCTAAGGTATTCTACCTTGGGAGATGACTGCCTGGTTATGCTGTTACCTGGGAGGAGGAATAAATTCGATGGAAAGAAAGTGATTTAGGACCTGTTTAAAGTTTGGGTTGTTTGCTGGGAACAATCTGGTGGATGTTTCTGTGGAAGTTAAAAATATGAATTTGGTGCTTTTGAGAGAGTTTGTGACTAGAGAGGAAGAAATTTGGGACAAGAGATTATAGCTGGTATCCTATCCTATCTGGAAATGGATGGTGGGCCCCAGAAAGTGCTTATCAAATAAGAATGTCAAGTATTGATCCTTTGGGAATTTAAGAAGTAGGCAGAGAAGAGACCATGAAAATCAGGAAGGTTTAGGAAAAAGAGGAAGAGAATTGGAGTGTTTTTGACACTGTCAAAGATAAGAATTTCTAAGAGTGTCAGTCACTGAGGAGGGAGTGGCCTTTTTCTTTAGGCAGTTAGGAGGTCATTGGTATCTTTTTCAATGAGCCTTTGTTTTTATTTTTGTGGAAAGGCAACTTAGTTTTAATTAAAATTTTTTTCTTTTTTTTGTTTTTTTTAATTAATTTATTTATTTTAATTGGAGGATGATTACTTTACAATGTCATGATGGTTTTCTCCATACATCAACATGAATCAGCCACAGATATACATGTGTCCCCACATCCTGAACCCCCCCACCTACCTCCACATCCTATCCCTCATGTATATTACCATATGTAAAAAAATTTTTATTTTAACTATTGGGTATAATATAGGCTCAAGGATGTATAGTACAACATGAAGAATATAGCCAATGTTTTGTAATAACTGTAAATTGAAAGGAACTTTAAAAATTGTATAAAAAATTATTGGTATCTTAATTAGAATAGTTTCAATAAAGCATGGGCCAGTGGAGGGGACATAGAGGAGATAAGCTATAATGGGTTGAGAAGTTGGTGGAAGTGGTGGAGTAGGTGAAGCAGTTTCTATAAGTTGCCATTTTGGTCACTGAAGGTACAGAAAAAGCATGAGTACAGGTTTTGATGGTTGGCTGGATGGTGGAAGTGTGTTGAGCATTTACAGGTTTGTAGGTGCTGAACACAAACTGTTGAACAGAGACTGAAGATAAAGGAAGGACTAACAACAGGTGGAGCAGGTTCCAGAGAAGAGGAATGGAGTAGGGTCCAGGGCAGTGGTGGAAAGCTGATAGGTGAGTCCTAGAAAGGAAGAGTGAGAGAGAGGTAGTTAAGGTTCAGGAAAATTGGAGAGCCTGAGACAGTGAGTTTAAAAGGAGTGTTTGAATGTTGGGAGCTATTTTCTCTGTGTAGCAAATTCACCTGCTAATATAGATGGACCTGCAGAGTTTGAGTGGGAGCTGAAGGGTAGTAGCAAAGGCCTTTATCTTATGGGGATGGGCCAGGATAGGAAGCTAAAAGCCTATAAAATAGATTGCTGAACTGCAGGGGCCAGGTGAGATTGGGAGACTTAAGTTTATTTGTAAGATGCATTATTTAGTATGAAAATGCTATTTTTAAATATAACTGCCAGATTTTGTATCCCACAACTAGGCAACCCAAGGGCAAGGCTGGAGAAAGGAGGGAGTTGGGTTCATTGTGATTTTTGAGGGAACAAGGATCTTTGTCTCCATCAATGGAGAGAAAGCACTCTCCATTCTTGACTTGTCTTTCCATTTTCTGCCCTGTCTTAAACCTGTTTTCTGAGGAGTAAAATGCATGGCATTGGTTTGACCTTTAGTTGCACAGCATCTCACTTTATTACCCTTTTAAGAAGTCAGCTCTTCAAGAAGGTTATCCAAAAAGCCAGAAGTTTCTTTAGCAATGGTTGACACAGTGTACTAGATTCTTGTATTAGAGCTCAGACTTGCAAAATTTTTATTAAAAAATCTTTATAATCATCTTTTTTGTAGGCCCTGGGGTTTCTGCTAATTTATATAGATTTTAATGTTTCCTGAAAAAGTAAATACAAATGGATACAAACTGCTATTATACTGTATTTTAGTATATTTTATATATGTACATAAAAATACATATTTTAATAAAATGCAGTTTTACTTTTGTTTTTTTCGTTTCTTTATTTTTAAAATAGAATATCACACCCAAGCTCAAAGAATATAAAAACACATATATATTAGTACAAATTCTTATCCCCCTATTTTACTCTAATGAAATGGTTGGATTGGTTTTAAATTGGGTTTAAGGATAGTGGCTTTTGGTAGTTTCTTTTGTCTTCTTTATTACACAGACACTTCTTCACTGTTTTCCTCTACTCCACACTGTTGTCCCTTTTCCCTTCAAAGTAATAATCATGTTAAACTGTTGGCTTTGGAATCAAACCCGTTGAATGCCTTGTACTTAATTAGATTTTCTCTTGTTTCTGCCTCCCAATAAAGACACTTCTTTTATGCTGCGTTTTAACTTAAAACCTATATTGATTTCAGAAGTTTAGTATTGAGAGGGCTTTGTGCCAAACATACACAGGAATGGCCTGATTTTATCCGTGATAGAGAATGCTGAGATGCCATTATTAGCAGTCAGCTTTAATGCTCTTCATAACATGATGAGAGATGGTGGTATCTCTGAATTCCTGTGATGTTTATTCATTACTTGATAGGTCAAAGAAGATTATGAACAGATGTGCAAATATTCTTCTCATTAAAAATTCCAGGAAGTCATTGAATTGAAAGAAAGATAGCGCTAAGTCATGTCCGACTATTGCAATCCCATGAACTGTATAGGCTGCCAGTTTCCCATGTCCATGGGATTCTCTAGGCAAAAATACTGGAGTGGATTGCCGTTTCCTTCTCCAAAGGAATTGAATCGAAGAGACGGCTAAATAGCTTTTATAGTCTTTAGTGTCCATCTTGGCAGATTTCTTCCCTCGGAAGGTCTCATTTAAAAAGATGATGACATAGCAAGTAGTAGTGTTGTGGGTAGTGTACAGTGGCACACTCTTTTTCACAGTATAAGCTGCCTTTGAAGTCAGGATGATCTCTATCTTTGCTGTCTAGATGTTGTGATTGCTTCTAAATTGTTTCTTGATGACAAGAACTATCTGCTGCATCTTGGCTACTTACATATCTTCCCCATCAAACCCTTTGGCATATTAGATGTGAAATATTTGTTGAATAAATGAATATATGAATGCTATAGCCGAAAATCTGTGGACATTATACCTCATTTAAGGTATTAATGACACATTTCTTCCCTACCAGTAGCTGTGGCTCTTACTTGGTTCTGGTCAGGCTAGATTTGGTAGCTTTGCTTTATGGCACTTAGGAGTTTTTTGTCTCTCTGAAAGTGGAGTGTTTGAGTCATCCATTTGTTACTCAAATCGTTTCTTCAGTTCTCCGTTAATCTGAGACAACTTCCAGACATCCCTAATTTCTTTGCAGTGATCTTCAACCCTCCTACAGTTTCACTTTGCAGCTGCATGGTCAAGATGCTACTTGGTGAAACATCAGTTTGTACAATAGGGAAAGTTAGAGAAGATCTGGTGATGATGAGTTAGGCACTACCTTGCAACAGCTGCAGGAGACAAAATAATCTTTGGGTGCCTCTGATATTAATATGCTCAACGAGATGTCACTCTAGGTCTTGTTGACATCTTTCATGTCTTTTATTGGAACAGTTAGATCGGAGATGAATAGGAGTTAGGTACTCCTTTCTAATCCTAGATTCAGTTTAAGTTTTGAAATAAACTTTTTTTTTTTAGTAACAGCTTTATACACATACTATACTGTTCACACATTTAAAGTGTGCAACTCAACAGTTTTTAGTATATTCATAAGCTTGTGCAGCTATCCTCACAATTAGTTTTAGATATTTTTTTCATTTCCCCAAGGAGAAACCCTGTATTCTTTTAAGTATCACTTATATCATCCCTCTCCATCCTCTCCAACTCTAAGCAACTGTTCTACTTTCTGTATTTGCTCATTCTAGACATTTCATATAAATGGTATCCTATAATATGTGGTCTTTTGTGTCTGGCTTCTTTTACCTAGCATAATGTTTTCAGCATTTATCTCTGTGGTTTTTATCTATATGTGGTTTGATTGTTATCAAGTCTAATATGAACAATTTTTAAAACTTATCCCAAGAGAGATTTATCCTCTTGTCCTAAGAGAGATTATTTAGTTGGAGATTTGTAACAGGTTGATAACAACAAAAATACATAATAATAAATCTTCACTAAATAATATCTTTGTGCCTGAACTTACATTTTGTTACTTTCAGCAACCTTATAATGTTGGTGTTATCACTGTTTTACAGATTGGGTAACTGAGACTCAGTGGAAGTAACTTGTCCAAAGTTACATATCCAGCTAGCATTAGGGTGAACATTTGAAATCAAGTGTGTTTTATTCCACAGTTTCTAGTTCCTGCTCTAATATTGCATTTCTTCGTGCATGTGTGTGTATAAAGTTAATACTACAAAGCAGTAGAGTTTGGGATCAGTAGTATTTATTGGTGGATAGTAGGGGCAAATAAGAGTTGCAGTGATTTACTAAAACTTACCGTGAGAGGGAGGAATAGAGCCTGCTTAAATGGAAGGAGCTGGAAAAGATAAGTTCAGAGACTTTTGCTTGAGGTACAAATAATGCCTTTGCTGAGGCAAATGAAGGAAGTGGTGAGAAGTGAGTGGCAGAATAGGGAAGGGCACAAATCATACAGGCTCTTAAATATCTTGTACTAAGAGGGGAGTTGTTAGAAGGTTGTAAGTAGATTAATAATAACATGCCTAGATTTACAGTTTAGAAAAGTAACCTTAATGGTAATGTTGAGAGCAGACAAGGTAAGAGTAAAATCAGAAACAAAAAAAATACACTATAGGAAGAGGTTGTAGAAGTCCGGGTGAGGAATAGCTGATGATGGTTTGAAATAAGGTTTTCTCAGTAGAGTTTGGCAGAAGCTGCTTTGTGACGTATATAGAAAGTAGGATTTGGATTAAATTTAAGGTTGAGGAAGAGGGAGGGTTTGAAGCTCCCTCTCAGGGAGCTTTCTGTGCAGCTAGGCAAATGGCAAAACCATTGCTGGAGGTGGAGCACATGTAGACAAGCTGAGGGTCTGTCTACAGGGTTGCTGCCTGCCGCTGTTCACTGTCCAGCCACAGTGTTGACTGCACCCCTGAGGATGTGGAGTGTGGTGGCCTTGGCCTTCAAGTTTAGGTGTTTTGACCAGTTGGTCTCATGTTAGCTCCTAATTAAGAACAACTTCATAGTGAAGACATCCAATTAAAAGTTGTTTGGGGAATGATTAAACAAATAAATCCAAACCCCTTCATGTTTGATGCATAAACTCTGAGGATCAATACAGTCAAAGGACTTGTTTATTGGTTCTAGGAGTTACTAGCACAGGAGACATGATAAAATATTTGTTTACTTCTTTGTTCTACAGGCTGATTCTTGAATGTGTATGTATCTTATTATTTTTTTTAAATATATGTGCTCTATCAGTTTTCTTCCTTAAACCATTTGATAAACCACAGCAAAATTTCAGAATTTAAAAAATACGTATCCACATGAGAATATTTCTGAAATGTGAGAAAAGTCTTATTTATCGAACTATTATAGAGAAGATGCTTGTTCTGATAAAATTCAGAAAGGTTTGTGTTAATCCATAGAAAATTATTGTCTTTACTGTAGGCATTCTGAAATTTACTTAGAAATCACAGCACTAAAATTATAGTGAATTAAGAGCTTTCAGTTTAATGTCCAGTCTGGATATCAGTTAGATTTATACTAGGAATGAAAAGTGTTAGTCACTCAGTCATATCCAACTCTTTGCAACCCCATGGACTATAGCCTGCCAGGCTCCTCTGTCCATGGGATTTCCCAGGCAAGAATACTGGAGTGGGTTACCATTCCTTTCTCCAGGGGATCTTCCCGATCCAGGGATCGAATCTGGGTCTTCTGCATTGCAGGTGGATTCTTTACCGTCTGAGCCACCAGGGGATAAAGTGCTCAAATGAGATAAAGATGTTGAAGTCCTTCCTTCTCTCCACCACAAAAAAGATTGGGTTAAAAGTTCTACATCTTGAAAGCCTTAGATACAGTTGGAGCTTCAGATTGGGCTTGTGATTCATATTTACTGTTCATCTGCTTGAGCCCTAGACAAAAATTGTCTGATAGCTTGCTCTTGGGACAGATTTCTGCTTACTTGATGGGATAATGGGAGTTGGTTAGTGGAGAGAGAGGGAGGGAGAACATACCTGTCCTTTCATAGGGATGATAAAGAAGCAGCATGGTGTATGGAAATAGCATGTGTAGCTTAGATTCAGCCAGCCTTCAACTTGGATGCCCATGTCTGCTGCCTATGAGCTGTATGAATTTGAGCAGATTACTAATTTCACTTTTTTGAAGTCTTACTCATGAAAAGGCAGTAATACTACCTGACTGACAGTGTGATTGTGAGAATTAGAGGTCATGCACACCAGGCTTCCAGCACAAAGCATGCCTGTCAGTAACTACTAGCCATAGTAGTAATCATCCACACAGTCTCTCTGTTGGTGACATCCATTGGGCCAGCAAGACTAACCCTGGACTGGCTTCATTTAAAACCTTCCTGTTGTCCCATCAGGGCATTTTTGGGTAAAGGCAGGCATGGGGTGGAATTGAAACAAGACCGGGAGCTGACTGTGGATCAGATCATGAACTCCTTATTGCCAAATTCAGACTGAAATTGAAGAAAGTGGAGAAAACCACTAGACCATTCAGATACGACCTAAATCAATCTCTTATGACTATACAGTAGAAGTGAGAAATAGATTTAAAGGACTAGATCTGATAGAATACCTGATGAACTATGGATGGAGGTTCATGACATTGTACAGGAGACAGGAATCCAGACCATCCCCAAGAAAAAGAAATGCAAAAAAGCAAAATGGCTGTCTGAGGAGGCCTTACAAATATCTGTGAAAGGACGGGAAGTGAAAATCAAAGGAGAAAAGGAAAGATATACCCATTTGAATGCAGAGTTCCAAAGAATAGCAAGGAGAGATAAGAAAGCCTTCCTCAGCGATCAATGCAAAGAAATAGAGGAAAATAATAGAATGGGAAAGACTAGAGATCTTTTCAAGCAAATTAGAGATACCAAGGGAACATTTCATGCAAAGATGGGCTTGATAAAGGACAGAAATGGTAGAGACCTAACAGAAGCAGAATATATTCAGAAGAGGTAGCAAGAATACACACAAGAATTGTACAAAAAAGTTTTTCACGGCCCAGACAATCACGATGGTGTGATCACTCACCTAGAGCCAGACATCCTGGAATGTGAAGTCAAGTGGGCCTTAGGAAGCATCACTACGAACAAAGCTAGTGGAGGTGATGGAATTCCAGTTGAGCTATTTCAAATCCTAAAAGATGACGCTATGAAAATGCTGCACTCTGAATATTCATTGAAAGGACTGATGCTGTAGCTGAAACTCCAATCCTTTGGCCACCTGATGCGAAGAGCTGACTCATTGGAAAAGACCCTGATGCTGGGAAAGATTGAGGGCAGGAGGAGAAGGGGACGACAGAGGATGAAATGGCTGGATGGCATCATCCACTCGATGGACATGGGTTTGGGTGGACTCAGGGAGTTAGTGATGGACAGGGAGGCCTGGTGTGCTGCGGTTCATGGGGTCGCAAAGAGTCTGACGCGACTGAGCGACTGAACTGAACTGAGGATGGAATTGTAGCAGTCATTCCTCTTCCCCCTGAATTTGTGAAGAAAGCAGTTCTTGGTTAACTAGGTTTAATTAACTGTGTTTTAGACCAATTCAGTGTAATTTGGCCTATATTTTTCATTAATTATATCTCTGATGCCATGTTGGAGATCACTGTAACTTAGGGTAGGCACTTGAATGGCTCTGATCCTTTAATTCTCTGTCTACAGAGACTAAATAAGCCTTTGAACCTCTCTAGGAAAGTTTCAAGAAATAAAGGAGATCAGATTATAACCAATTCTTTGAAATATTTTATAGGCTATATAATAAAATTAAGTTGAAAATTTAACCTCAGAAAGTATTCTTGAGGAAGATAAGAGAGGGAAGTCTAAAAGTGAACTTCTAAGTTAACTGATAACTTGGTTAGGTATGGAAGTCTAGGTTGAAATGAATTTTCCCTGAGAATTTGTGATGGCATGTTTCATTGTCATCCAATGTTTGGTTTAAGAGTCTAATGCCATTTTGATTCTCATTTCTTTGTAGATGTTTCTTTTTCTTCTGAAAGTTTTACAGATCATCTTTTCATCCCCATTGGTCTGAAATATGACCATAGGTTGTGTTTAGTTAGGTTTGGGTCTTTTTTTCATGTGTTGTGTTATCATGCATGGTGAGCCTTTTGAAGATTCATGTTCTTCAGCTCTCTGAAATATTTTATTTAATATTTTGCAAGATGAATTTAAGTACATAGTTTCTAAATTGCACCAACCACATTTCAAGTACTTAGTCAAATGTGGCTAGTGCAGATATATAGAACATTTTCGTTGTCACAGAAAATTCTCTTGGATAGTACTGACCTGCAGGCTCAATGAAATTGCAAACAGTGTGATCTCTTAAAACTCAGAGAAGAGATACAGAGGTTCAAAAAATGTATTATAAGACAATAGAGGTAAATAGTAAACTGACAGAAGTTGAAAAGTAAGAATATGATCAAGATAAAAGCCACCATAGATGTAACTATAAGAAGAAATATTCCTCAGTATATAACCAGGGGCAGAAAATCACAAAGATGAAATAGTTAAAAAGATATAAATGATTATGGGGAAGATGGATAGATATGGGAGACAGATAAAGGAGACAAAGTGCACATAAGTGAAATTCCAGAAGAAGGGACTAACTGAACTAGAAAAGTACTTATAATAGAAAAAATTTTTCTGGAAGATTAGAATCTTCAAGGAACTTTCCTGAAATAAAGATTAAATCTTTCAAGTTGACCAAATGATAAAACCACTAAGTCATAATCACAGTGATGTTTAGTGAACTTTGAGGATAAAGTATTATAGGGACATCCACACAGAAATACTTAGTGCTAGAAGACAGTGGAACAGTATCTACAAAGTTCTGAGAAAATGTAACCTAATGATAAAGTACACCTGTATTTTGCTGTACTTTTGCTTTTGCTAATGAGATCGTTGATAAGTCAAATTTTTCTTTAGCTTTTAAGTTTAAGATACTAAATGGGATGTAATGATGATTACTACATAAGACTTGACAATATTGTAAAGTAATTAGCCTCCAATTAAAATAAATTAATTTTAAAAGAAAAAACTAGGAAGAAAACTTACTAACTAATGATGCAATCTCTGGTTAGTGAGACTACTGGTGATTTTTTTTTAATACCAAATTTTATATAGTGAACATATATTTCTTTAAAAATCTGAGGATGAGGACAGAGGTCTTAAGTTCTAAAGACAGGCACCTCCTCACTCTCTCCCACCCCTTACTTATTTACTGATGGGGCTAATCACATATCATTTCAGAGCTTTCCTTTCTTTTTCTGGAAAAGGTAAGAATCAAATGGAATAAAACTATATAGAAATGCTAAGGAAATTGCAAAATGCTATGTAAATGATAGTTATTATTAGAAGTGGTCTTAATTTCCAGAAATTATGCTCTTCTGTTTTGGAGAGGCCTTATTCTGAAACTTTAGTTCTTCATTACAACATTAGAAGGAGGCACTTATGCAGAAATCATATGTGTGATGACTCAATGTTATGAAAGCCTTCTTTGTCTGTTTTTAGAAATTCATTTTTAATGGAATCTTTAAAATCACAGTGAAATTTTTAGTACTTAATAGGACCACCAAAGTATTTTCTTTTTAAAGCAAATCACTTCTGTAATATTTCGTATTCAGAATAATTTCATAGTTTAAGTTAGTAGACACATTCTCAAGGTGAAAATCTGAAGGTGAATTCTACTTTTGTAAAAGACTGAATAATGAAAATAGATTCTGCTTTATCAATGGGAGAGATCCATTTGTTCAGTTTTCATTTGGGCTCCAGGTTCTGCAATTTTAGTCCTAGATACAACTCAAGGATAGCCCTCTTCCCCATGCATCCTACCTCTGTCCTGAATTTTTTTTTTTAATTTATTTATTTTAGTTGGAGGCTAATTGCTTTACAATATTGTAGTGGTTTTTGCCATACATTGATATGAATCAGCCATGGGTTTACATGTGTTCCCCATTTTTGAGGCCTTCTTGTGTAAATTGCAGTAGACTCAAAAGTGGTACCTCTGCTTTGTGTCTTGATCCCTTTGAAGCCACCTTTCTCAAGGCCACCTCTGTGAGACTTCTACCATCTACAGCAGAAGTTCTTGAACTGCTAATCAGAATCCCTGGGGCAGGGCACCTTTAAATCTATCAGGCCCCACCCCTGCAGTTTCTGATTGTGTAGAACTGCTCGGAGGTGCCCGTGTTTTTAAGTTTCCTGAGAGATTCTCATACCTGACCAGACTGTGAAACCTCCTGCCTATCAGAGTCAAGTCTGAAACCCTCTGCCTGGTTGTACAAAGCCCTCCATGACCCGGCTCTATCTTAGCAGTTAGCCACGTTTCCAGTACCTGTTACAATCAGTTTTGCGTGTCTACTTGTTGAGGTAAAAATCATCCAGTTTTATGTGAATCAAGTTAAGAGATTATATTTGTAAAAAGGGCGTTTGAAAATGGTAACATTTTATTTAAATATCTGCTGTTATTATTTATTATATACGTCCTGCCTTTTTTAGTGGATGATGCTGGCAAAATAGAACATGACGGTTCCTCTGGAATGACCATGGATGCGGAGTCGGAGATTGATCCTTGTAAAGTGGATGGCACTTGCCCTGAAGTTATCAAGGTGTACATTTTTAAAGCTGACCCTGGAGAGGATGATTTAGGTAAGAGAAGACCTTCAGCATAGTATCCATCCTGATCGAACACTTTACCCTAATTACTGTTTGGTGGTTTAGACAGTGAATATTTGTAATCTTTTCTGAAAATAACCTTTTAAGCAAGGATTCCAATATAGCAGTAGAAAAGTATGCAAATGTAATAAGTAAAACAAGTGGAAATGAAGTTTTCACATAGATTCTTGGAGCTGTCATCTTCCCTGGTAGGTGGGACTGTAGACATTGTGGAGAGTGAGCCTGAGAATGATCATGGAGTTGAACTACTTGATCAGAATAACAGTATTCGTGTGCCAAGAGAAAAGATGGTTTATATGACTGTCAACGACTCTCAGCAAGAAGATGAAGATTTAAGTAAGTAGGTGGCCTTTTTGTGGGAGAGAATTTTATGTTCCTGTAGCTCTTTTTTTTTTTTTTAATATGGCCAGTAACTGGAGGAAACAAGTAGCAGTATTATAGAGACTATGATTCTGCTGTAGTCCAAGAGAAACATCAGTAACTTACTGTGTGTGCTTAGAATATAGCTTTAAAAACAAATTATGGAACTGTATTCAAAATTGTATAATAAACCATAATGGAAAAGAATATGGAAAAATAAAATTTAAGGAAAGCAAATTATGTTAAAAGCCAAGAAATATATGATTCATTCAACAAATATTGATTGAGTGCTTACTATGCGAAAGCTATGTTCTAGGTATATAACATGTGAACCTTCTTTCTACTTGTCTATTAACCAAATTCACGTGAAAATATCTTTCCTGTGATCTCTGTAAACATGGTCACAGAAGTTTCTAAAATTTTCTACTTAGATGTTGCTGAAATTGCAGATGAAGTTTATATGGAAGTGATTGTAGGAGAGGAGGATGCTGCTGCCGCTGCAGCAGCTGCTGCCGCTCATGAGCAGCAGATGGATGACAACGAAATCAAAACCTTCATGCCAATAGCATGGGCAGCAGCTTACGGTAAGTCCTGTTGCAGCTCTTGGGATTGAGTTGGTTCTTTAATGTGATTTCATGATTGAAAACAGTTTCTGTGGTCTTAGGTTTCACAAATCTGAAATACCAGCATCCTGTAAGGGTTATTTGATTTGAATAAGAGTAGAGGAAGATGATAAAGTCTACTTTTTGTCTTTATTTTTAAGAGGAATTTCCTTCGTGTGTATATCACGTAGAAGGAAGTATTGCAAGAAGTACACAGGCTTTCAAGCTGAAACTTTTCATCTTGGTTATATGTGGCCCATGACTTTACAGTTTGAGGAGACAACAAGCGTGTCCATGGGGCAAAATGCTGACATATATTTTTTAGATATGGAAGCTAGGCATTTCTTACAGTCTTGCTATAATAGATGTGGTCGTAAAACCCATTACCTAGAATGGGGAATTTCTGTCATTCATGAGTATCATGGCTTACTTTCGTTGTTACAGTTAATAAAGAGTCCCTAATTATAATTTATAATACTGTATAATTTTGTTTTTTAATGCGCATTGTTAGGTAATAATTCTGATGGAATTGAAAACCGGAATGGCACTGCAAGTGCCCTCTTGCACATAGATGAGTCTGCTGGGCTTGGCAGACTGGCTAAACAAAAACCAAAGAAAAGGAGAAGACCTGATTCCAGGCAGTACCAAACAGGTGAGGGCATACGAGTTCCACAGCGCAGCGTGCTTTGCGAGCTCTCAGATGAAACTCTAGTATGTATCCTTAAAGGTGTTGTGATGGCATTTTAGCTGCTAGACCACATAGAGTTTTTGTGTATTGAATTTAAAAATATAATTTTAAGAATTCAGTGATATTCATGAATGATTTCCTTGGATTAAAAAGACAACAGCGAGTGGATCAAATGTGGATTTAAAAAATTCAAAACTTGGGTGATTTTTGTGTGGCTATGTAAAGAAATCCCTGAGATATGTTATAAGCATTAACTTTTTAAAAAAAAATAAATATACTTAAAGAATCTGATTATGTCAGCATAAAGCAGGAATAATTTACAGAGCAGCAGGACAAGTACTTAAGTTCATATGGCATATTCCTGTCTATTCTTATATGCTGATTTGCATAATAAAATTTTTTAGACATCTTTAAGCTTTACTGTAAATTGACGTAAGTTATGTTGTTAAGAATAACCATAACAGCAGTTGTGATTATGAAACTTTTTTATCAATAATTTTCCCCAAATTTCTTAATTGGTATAGCTTCAGTTGCTAGTTGGTAAAAGTTAAATAAGCTGAAGGGAGTGAGATTGGTAGTCAGACTGAATGGAGTTTCCAGACCAGGTTCCCTTCATGATGAGGCTGCTAATCTCTTACGTTGAAAAACTATAAAAGGAATGTTAAGCAGCAAGAAGCCTAACATAGGAGTACTTGCCCAAAAATGTTCAGAACATACACTTTAAATTCTTGAAGAAACCAAAACAGAACTTGGTTTGATCTCTCATGCTCCTTTCTTTTCCTTTCTTAGCAATAATTATTGGCCCTGATGGACATCCCTTGACTGTCTATCCTTGCATGATTTGTGGGAAAAAGTTTAAGTCGAGAGGTTTTTTGAAAAGGCACATGAAAAACCATCCCGAACACCTTACCAAGAAGAAGTACCGCTGTACTGACTGTGATTACACTACCAACAAGAAGATAAGTTTACACAACCACCTGGAGAGCCACAAGCTTACCAGCAAGGCGGAGAAGGCCATTGAATGCGATGAGTGTGGAAAGCATTTCTCTCATGCTGGGGCTTTGTTTACTCATAAAATGGTGCATAAGGAAAAAGGAGCCAACAAAATGCACAAATGTAAATTCTGTGAATATGAGACAGCTGAACAAGGGTTACTGAATCGCCACCTTTTGGCGGTCCATAGCAAGAACTTTCCTCATATATGCGTGGAGTGTGGTAAAGGTTTTCGTCATCCATCAGAGCTCAAAAAGCACATGCGAATCCATACTGGCGAGAAGCCGTACCAATGCCAGTACTGCGAATATAGGTCTGCAGACTCTTCCAACTTGAAAACGCATGTAAAAACTAAGCATACTAAAGAGATGCCATTCAAGTGTGACATTTGTCTTCTGACTTTCTCAGATACCAAAGAGGTCCAGCAACATGCTCTTATCCACCAAGAAAGCAAAACACACCAGTGTTTGCATTGTGACCACAAGAGTTCGAACTCAAGCGATTTGAAACGACACATAATTTCAGTTCACACAAAGGACTACCCCCATAAGTGTGACATGTGTGATAAAGGCTTTCATAGGCCTTCAGAACTCAAGAAACATGTGGCTGCCCACAAGGGTAAAAAAATGCACCAGTGTAGACATTGTGACTTTAAGATTGCAGATCCATTTGTTCTAAGTCGCCATATTCTCTCAGTTCACACAAAAGATCTTCCGTTCAGGTGTAAGAGATGTAGAAAGGGATTTAGGCAACAGAATGAGCTTAAAAAGCATATGAAGACACACAGTGGCAGGAAAGTGTATCAATGTGAGTACTGTGAGTATAGCACTACAGATGCCTCAGGCTTTAAGCGGCACGTTATTTCCATTCATACAAAAGACTACCCTCACCGTTGTGAGTATTGCAAGAAAGGGTTCCGAAGACCTTCAGAAAAGAACCAGCACATAATGCGACATCATAAAGAAGTTGGCCTGCCCTAATAATACTTGTGCAGACTTTTGTAGAGATGTTGGCTTTGAAGCAGAAATAGCATTTTAAAAGCCAATCAGTCTCGTTCACATAAAATACTGTATATTGATTTATGCTGTGTACAAATAGATTATTGCTAGTTGACTTTTTTTTTTTACATTTTGTTCAATAGTGTGTTCTAAATTCTATTCAGTTTGTTTAATAAATGGGGAAAAGGAGCAACAAGCAAGTTGCTTTTAATAAAGTAATCCCTGATTCTATACTGAAGTTTTCTGTCTTAGAAGTTTTATATTTATTTAAATATTTACCTTGCTTACCTTGATGGTACTCTTCTAAGACCATTTAACTTAAGGTAATTTTAGATTGGTAACTCTGAAAGTACTCATGTTGACTTATTTTTTCCCATAAATTTCTCACAATAAAATTGTCAGAGACATCTACTAACATAAATGGGAGATTTTATGGTCAGGTCTAATTATCCTAACATGGAAGTCATTTACTCTTCTTGTTTAATATTTTCGGACCACGTGACAATGAAAGTTTTCATTTGAGCTTTTGCATCCCTGGCATTGCTGAGTGAAGAGCAGTGGCTGGGTTCAGGTTTACCTTTCGTTTTGTTCAGCAGACAAAATATCCTTTCAGGGGGTGCTTTCTTTGGAATATTTACATCTTTTGTCAAGCATAGCAAACTTTTAGAAAACTTGATTGAAAAATTTTGCTTGATCCTGTTGTATTTTGTCTGTGCTGCTTTGTGTTGGAATGGTTGTGTGCTACAAATGAGACTTACTGAGGACTGCATTTGGAATCTCCTAGAGGTAATTTGTGGCTCGTAGGATCTTTTGCAACTTTATATATGTAAATGTACCCTGACTTGTGTATATGCACATATATATGACGTGTATCGTGTGTATCGTGTGTATTGCTTATTTTACATATTTATACACACAACCCCAATTAGTAGTTTAAAATCTATAATAATGAAAAGTATTAAATTTACAATAACGTGAAAGATGCAGGGATGCATGAGAGAGCATTTTGTAAATCATGCTCTTTGGAGAGACTACTCAGGTGAAGAATTAGAAGGAAAATAAGGACACTAGTATTTTTAAAGAGTAAAGGTATTTTCTTTTAAATATCTTTGGTAACTGAAAAATAGAACTTAAGATGTTTCTACATAGAATGTTTTCATATAACTTCAGCTTCATGCCTTTATATTTTTCTGAAAAGCTAATGAGTATCCAGATATATACTCCCTCAGTTCTCTCTGAGAAGCCCATGAGGGGACTCTGTGTCACTAAGTGAGGGGACTAAGGAAGCAGCGGTTCCATGTACCACAGAATGGGTGCTAATTACGACTTCCACTTGGCAAGTTGAGACGGCTCGTTACTTCTCCGTTACAGCTAGCAACCTTTCAAAAATGTAACACTCACGTTGGCTTTGATTAGAAGGTAAAGGTGTATTCTCAGTGCATGAGAAAAGTTTTGAGGCCTTATTTGGAACATCACGAAGTCTTTCACAGTTGTGTTTTTCTTTAGCAGTTAACTTTTTTTTTAACAAATAGATATGATTCAGGGTCATAAATACATAGAATGTACTTGTTACTTAGAATTCGCTTAAGATGTATTCTGGAGAACAGAAAACAGATTTTGGGGTCCCTACATTGGCTGTCGACACATGAGTATCTGGCACATCGTGGGAGATTTTGGAATTCTTTCCCCACTTGTTAGCTGCCTTGCCACTTCATTATGGTGCTCCATCCCCTTTGTGCTGTTAGGTTTTTAGCTTTCATCTTTCTCTTTGCCATTGATACTTCTTTGCAAGGGTTATATTTTTAGGGTTAGAAATCTAATAGTGTTTGGCAAGCCTCTGAAGTGCTAGATTGATTAAGTCCGTTTCTAAATCAAGTGCTTTAGGCTGGTATGAACACCATCTTGAATGCCAGTGAAAGCCAAGGCATAGAAACGCCTGTGCCCTTTGGCCCCCCGTAACGTGCTTTTTTTTTTTTTTTAAAGTAACTAACAATTATGTGATTCATTACCCTGCAGTACAGTTGAAAGCTCTGTCTGTTTTTTTGTGAGAACCTTTAAAATCTCCCTTAATTTTTATTTTTCCCACAAATAATGTAAAAGAAAACATTTAAACGAAAGTGGAAATTTATTCATTTTAAAACATCCTGTAAAAATTAATACAGAAAATATAATTGGTCATTTATATTTTTTTAAATAAACTGAAAGATAAAGAACACAACAATTTACACACTTTATATTTCTCTTACATGGTCTGGAATCATAACACCATTCTTTTCTTTTTAAAGCACAATGTTGAAACCTTTAGAAGGTATTTAAGGGTTCGGTCAAGTGAATATGATAAAGTGTATTTGTCTGTATAAAGAGAAACTGAAATCGTAGTCACTGTTATGTACTGACATTAGTTACAACCTAGTTTTAATTCTTAAAACAATTTTGATTAGCAAAGCTAAAAAAATGGATGTTTCAGTTAAATGTTTTAAAGAGGTACAGATTTTTACAAGGACATAATATAAGTTATTGTTCTGTAGAAATATCCTATTAAATATTGTATGTCCCTCCCTCTGTACACTTTGTAAAAAAAGTAAAATGCATAAAAAGAAAATCATATAGGGATGTGTGACATTATTGTAATTGTGTACTTGAGAATAACGTGCAAAAATAAAAATCAGAATATTTTCCTGTTAATGTTTAGTCTATTTGATACCAGTACTAAGTTAATGCTTTTTCTTAAGAAAAAAAAAATGTACAGTTTTTGTAAACCTAATAAACATCAAAAGCGGTGGATTAATTTCCTTTCCCCATTTCTTAATTCCTTACATGCTGCAGCGGAATGCACAATGCTTGATCGCTTTGAATTCTGTGACTTGGATTTAACTACTACTAATATTTCAGTTCTGCAAATTTGCAAGTAACATTTCAGAGAATTTAAGAGGTGATTGGGAAGTCCTTTGATGAGCATGTCCTTGAAATTCTTACTTTCTTTTATCTTCATAAAGGATTTGTTTTATTAGCATCTCTAATTCCCCCAAGATAAATTTCCCCATGCATAAAATGGTTTTTGAGAGCACTTAAAGTTTACTTCAGCATCAGTCCAATAGCACATTTAATCAGTGGGGTTGTCCCCACCTCCACAGCAGAAGCCCTGCCCTAGAGTTACCCCTTTGTACACAGTTGGAAGGCTTTAGTAGACACTAACATCCTAGAGAATGGTCATTGTTACAATAAAAATCAGAAGTCAGGTAAAAGTCATCAGGAATCAGAAGAAAATAAAACAAATTTGAGTCATCTTTGATTTTTAAAGATGAGATCTTACAGTTATTTAACTGTTGGGACAAGTGTTTAATAGTTGAAACTAATCAAAATTTGAGGTAAATGAAATATGGTGAATGTCACTGTCTAGAGCCATAAAAAAGACAAAACCACGCCATGCTGAAAAATTGAATCACGATAGAACCCCTGATGGATAGCATCTTACTTGTCTGATCCCAACCACAGACAATGTACTGCTCTCTTCTCTAGGAATCTCAATATTAACAATTTCCTTTATTTCTTACAAATTGTAGGATTCATGTAAGGAAAAGCTTTATGAGTAGTTGAAATCTTAAAAGGGTGATAGTTCGGGGCAGTGGTTTTCAAAGTGTGGCCTGTTAGCAGTGGTGGCATTATAATCACCTGGACTTTGTTAAAGATGCAAATTCTCAGCCCCACCCTAGATTCACTGAATCAGAAACTGGGTGTGGGACCCAGTCAGTGACCTGTGTCAACATGTCTTAACATATGACTGATGCATGCTCAAGTTTGGGAAGCACTGCTTTAGAGCACTTGAGGAACTTTAAAGATCACTGGTGCATTAATTTTGTGTAGTAGACAACACACACACATGCCCTAGAAGGAAGCAGTGATGGTGAAATGGGACTCAGTTTATACGTTCACTTTCATACCACTTTATACCCCTTTTGAAATGTGAGCCTGTCAGTAAGTCTATCTTTTAGTATACATGTAAATATCCTGTATGTACTTCATAAATCTTGTATGGCCTCCCCAAAGTTACATTCCTCAAAAGTAAATAGAATTGAGAGGAAGGTTCAGCAAGTAAAAAAGAAAGGCTGAAAAAAAGGGTGTGTTGAATTGGCCCAGCAGTACTTAAGTAATTCATATCTGAAAAACCATTTTGCCACATACACGACTGTTAAGGTCACATTAAGTTTGCCCTTTTGGATTTTGTTTTATCTTTTGTATATGTATTGTTTGCCTTTTTCATGAAATAACTCTTGGATTTGTTATATATTGTTCCTGTTATTTTTGACACCTTTGCTATTGTAAATAAATTCCTATTTTTAAGTTACTCTAGTGGAGTGTTGCCTGTAGACAAGGCCTACACACACACATACATGGACATGAGGCTTAAATCACACAGTTAATAAATCCCCAACACAGTACAAGCCGGAAGTAATGTGACTCCTTCAGTAGTTCAGCACTTTTAGGCCCAAGGAAGGTATCACTGTTATACCTATATACAGCATCTGCACCTGCTCAGATTTCAGAATCTTTTTCACAGCCTCTGATGGAAATTCTTAGTCAACCAAGTTTGAGGTCAAAGTAAAAATATCAAGAATTATTTTCCTTGATTTTTCCTATTCTCTTGGCCTTGGGTTACTTGTGTTGCTGATATTGGTGAACACAAAGGATTTGACGTTGTAGTGATGTGCTGATACTATAGAGCCACAAGGGAAGTTCACCACAGAAAACCTACGTAGTACTTCTGGATGGTGTTTATTCATTGATGATGTGAATTACTCAGAAATAGTTAAGTGAAGTTGCTCAGTCATGTCCGACTCTGCGACCCCATGGACTGTAGCCCACCAGGCTCCTCCATCCATTGAATTTTTCTAGGC
This sequence comes from Okapia johnstoni, assembly GCA_024291935.2. NCBI lineage: Eukaryota > Metazoa > Chordata > Mammalia > Artiodactyla > Giraffidae > Okapia > Okapia johnstoni. The sequence continues at coordinate 19,107,524 of CM044305.1, forward strand.
AAGAGTACTGGAGTGGGTTGCCATTTCATTCTCCAGGGGATCTTCCTGGCCCAGGGATTGAACCCAGGTCTCCCACATTGCGGGCAGATGCTTTACCATCTGAGCCACCAGGGCTTTTGCTTTTCAGAAATAGCTAAACCTATTGACAAAAATGGAATAGTTAACTAGACCTATATTTTACTTTTCAAGAGAGGCCAATTTCTGCTTTTCTTTCATGCTTGTGTTTGACTTTGAATGCAGAACCCATTTCCCTTTGCGTGAACTCTGAGATGAAGGGAGGTATTCCAAAACTTATCTGATGGAGTTTGGGAGGTTCTAATCACATTGAAAATAGACATAAGAAACCACCCACACTGGGTATGTGGCTTCATATCGTAAAGCTGGATTGAGAGACCCAGAGGCCAAATCTTTTCCTCCATCCAGTCTAGGCCTTGAATAATGCAGCCAGTCACTTGAAGGTGTGGGGTTCACCTTACCCTCTGTGAGCTATAGAGAGACGGCTTGGTTCTCTACCAGAGAAATGGAACCACCGTAAAATGCCTTTCCCTCTTATCCTATTACCCAGAACATTGGTGGTGGTGGTTTAGTTGCTTCAATTGTGTCTGACTCTTGCCACTCCATGGACTGCAGCCTGCCAGGCTGCTCTGTCCATGGGATTTCCCAGACAAGAATGCTGGAGTGGGTTGCCATTTCCTTCTCCAGGGGATCTTCTCCACACAGGGATTGAACCTGCGTCTTCTGCATTGGCAGGCAGATTCTTTACACTGAGCTACCTGGGAAGTCCCACCCAGAACATCCTTTAAAAGAATCTTTACTGTGGGATTTCCCTGGTGGTCCAGTGTTTAAGAATCTATGTTCAGTGCAGGGGATGAAGGTTCGGTCCCTGGTCAGGGAGCTAACATCCACATGCCCTGGGGGCAACTGAGCCTGCGTGCTCTAGGGCCATGTCCTCGGTCATGTCCGACTCTTTGCGACCCCATGGACTGTAGCCCGCCAGGTTCCTCTGTCCATGGGGGTTCTCCAGGCAAGAATACTCGAGGGGGTTGCCGTGCCCTCCTCCAGGGGATCTTCCTGACCCAGGGATCGAACCCAAGTCTCCCGCATTGAAGGTGGATTCTTTACTCTGAGCCACCAGGGAAGTACAATAGGGCCGGTGCAGCGCAACTCCTGAGCCTGCGCACTCTGGAGCCTGTGCGCCACGATGACGACACAGCACAGAGAAAAGAAAATCTTTACTGAGTTTTAATTTTGTTACATTTTTAAGTTATAAAATGCATGTTATTGTAACATGTCATACAGTACAAAATAAGTATGAAGGCAGCTTAATGATGTCATCTCTACACTTCCTTCAAGCCAATTTTCTTGAGGTAATCATAGTTAATAGACTGTATGCCTTCCCTTCATGCTCATACAAAACTGTACAAAGATAAATATGTAAACAGAGCAAGAGGACTTTTGGAGGAATGTAAATTTTTTTTGACCATGCATCTCTATAAGTCATGTAATATATCATATCTATCCTTTTGGGAAAATAGACTGAGCTCTATCTCATTCTCTTTAACAGCTGAAAAACTTGCCAGAGATTGTACCCACCATAGTTTAGTCAACTTAGATACTATTAAAGCATCTATTGATCTTTATATATTTTTCATAGACCTAGCTATTTTACCACATGACATTCCCAATTATAGTTTGCTTTAGTATTGAATTTCTGTGTTTGCAGTCATATTACAAAAAGATGTCAATTATTTCCATTTTCTATTTTATGTTAGCTAGAACTTCTAAAACAATAGTGAATAATATATTATTACAGCAGACATTTCTGTGTTACTCCTGCTTTTAATGGCAACAGTCCAGCATTTAACCACTTAGTATAATGTTGGTTTTGGAAAACATGTTTATCAAAGTTAGTTTCCTTCCACTATTATTTTACTTAGAGACTTTATTAGGAATGACTAATGTTATCAAATGTCTTTTAGCCACGTATTGATACAGTTACTTGCTTTTCTCTTTCTTTGTTGATGTAATGAAGTATACTGAATTACATTGATAGGTTTACTAAACTTAAACCATATTTGCATTTCTAGGATAAAAGTACCCTACTTAGGAAATTTTTATTGTTCTTTAAATATATTGTTACTTAAAATTGGCTAGTATTTTTTAAAAGAATTTTTGTATCTGTGTTCATAATTTTGGTGTTTCCTTGTTTTGTACTGTTGTCATCAGGTTTAAATGTTAATGTAAGCTAAGTCCATAAGATAAACGTGGAAACTTTTCTATAATCTCGATAGAACTCGGTCGTGAAAGCATTTGGGTCTGCTGCCTCTTTGTAAAATGGTAGGTTTTTACTTTAATGATCTCTTCTACTTTAATTGGTCCACCAACTTTTCTTCTTAAATGAATTTTGGTATCTGTATTTCCATGGGAAATCATCCATTTCTTCTAGATGGGTACTCTGCAAACATTAACGTGCATTCACATCACCTGAGGGAAGTTGTGAAAATGTTTATTCTAATTCTGTGGGCCTGATGTGGGGTCCAAGATTCTGCATTTCTTGCATGCTCCCTGGAGATAGTGATGCTGGTTCATGGACCATATGGTCCAAGCCTGCTAAGAATTCAGTGGTTCTCAATTTTGGTCAAACATCAGAATCATGTGAGGCAGCCTTTGTCCTACCCAGTGCCCTGGTAACACCCCAGACCAATTAAATTGAAATCTCTGGGAGGGACTTAGGCATCAGAAATTTTCTAAGTTCCTCAAATAATGACAATGTGTAGCCATGGTTGAGGACCACTTTTCTAGATTTTTCTATTTATTACCATAAAGATGCACATAATATTCTCTTATAATTATTTTATTCTCTTGTATTTCTGGTAATATCTCCTTTCTAGTGTTGATCACTAGTTTTATTGGTTTGGGTTCATACTGTGGCCCATATATCCTCTACATTTTTTGGAATTTTATAGTTTTCTTTTTGGGCAAGGCATAATAAGTTTTTTTGTGGGGAACATACAGTACAGGAAAATTAGTACAATGTATATTTTTCCATTTCTGATATAAATTTATAGATAAAGTTGGACTTGATTATAATTTCAAATATATGTTCCTACTGTTTTAACTACCTGATTTTTAAATTTTCTGAAAAAATATTAAAACCTCCCATCATATTGGTATTTTATTCAGTTTCCTTGTATTTAAAGTTTTGCATTATGTATTTGGCATCTGTACATTTCTGTTACATAGATGTATGACATATCTTCTTTATGATCGTACAGAGCATGTTTTAGTCCTTTTTAATGTTTGATCTTGAATTCTGCTTTGTCCGATATGTGTTTTCTATTTCAACAATCCTTTCTTATTGCTTCTATTATAAATCCTCAGTCACGTTATCATACTCTATTTATATGTAAGCATATATTGCAAGATTTATTGCTACTGTTGTTTCTTATTCATTTTATCTCTCCCCATTTGACATCTCTGTGCTGAATAAATTTTCGTTCGATTGATGCATACCAAATGTTTATTCCCTCATGTCTGATATGTGGGTGTCTTATATTCTCTCTGAGGCCTTGACTACCCCAAAATATCTACTTTTGCCTTCCCAAATAAGACAAATGCTGTCTTAGTTGGGAGGTATAAACTTTTGGTCACAGTGCCTTAGTTGGGAGGTTATAAACTTTTCACTGTTGATAGATGTTATTTCACTGGTTCTCTTTTCTATATGTTTCCTTTGTTTTCTAAAGTCCATATGATTTTTAAAATATCTTTGGAATTCAGAAATCTCATTAAGATACATCATGTGTGTGTGTGTGCTGTTTTAATCATGTCTGGAAGTTATTTGTTGAACACTTTCTTAGTGATGAGTCAAGTCTGTCTTCAGCTGAAGAAAGAATCTCTTTAATTTCACATCCCAGCATGTGATTGTTACTGTACTGAAAAATTTAAACGTTTGAAACCTATGTCGCTTGAAGAGCAAAGCAAGAGAGTGGTGATATTTGTAAATGTGTAGCTTGTCCTCATGGACTAACAGTGCTTCTGAGTTATTTTTATGTGGTAGAAGGAACTTCAGCCAGAAGTTTCCTGTCAGAATAACAGCAGTCTGGGTACCCCTTTTGCTTCAACTTTAAGAAGCATGTGAAAAGGTCTTAACTTAATGCTTAGCCTATAGATGGTGCTAGATAAGAATTCTCCATATCCTTCTTTCTCAGTATATTATAAATCTTGTTAAGCTAGAAAGGAGAGCATTTATTGTTGCAGATGTAGCCGTTACTTCTGAATGTGTTTTCTCACATTATTCAAATTTAACATGGGATGCCAAGCTTTGTTTCAAAATGAACCCATTTACACTCTGACCAGTGCAGCAATGTATGAGAAGTCCCACTGCTACCCATTCGCACCAAAGCATATTCTCAGACTTTTAAGTCTTGCCAACTATGTACGTGTAAAAAAAAAACTTACATTGAGGTTTTAACATATCCCTAAATATGAATAATATTGAGCATCTTTTCACACGCTTACTGATCATTTGTATTTCTTCTTCTGTGAACGCCGGTATAGATTTTTTTTTGCCCATTTCTGTTGGATTGTTTACCTTTTCTTTGCTGATATTAGTCCTTTGCCAGTTATATGCAATTTAGCAGTCTCTGCATGTATCTTCTCTTTCTCTATGGCTTGCCATTTTACTCTTTCTATTGCTTTGTTTAATGAACATAAGTCTTCATTTTAAAGAACTAAAATTGAAATATTTTCATTATGTTTAGTGCTTCATGTGTCTTAGGAAAGCCTTCCCTTCCCTACTCTAATGAAGATACTCTCTGATGTTATCTTCAAAACTCTGTAGTTTGACCTATCGCAACTAAGTCTTTAATCCACAGAGTCAGTTCTAGAATATATATGCCTAAGAATTAGGCATCCAATTTAAATGTTTTCAATTTCAGATGGATACAAGTTCAACTCTTTATTGAAAAGCCAGTACTGTCTTCACTGATTTTCAGAGCCAGCTGAAAATATTCCTATGTATATGAGTCTGTTTCTAGGTGTTCTGTTTTGTTCCATTTGTCATTTGTCTTTTTCTGCAACTATACCACCCTGTTTGAATTACTATACTTTTTAAAAAGCACCTTTGTTAAGATATAATTCACATACTATAAAATCCATCCATTTAAAATACACAATTTCGTGCTTTTAGTATAATGAAAGAGCTTTGCAACCATTGCTATGATCTAAGTTTAGAATATTTCATCACCCCAAAGGAATCTTGTACCCACTAGCAGTTACTCCCTGGTCCCCCTCTCCTCCCACCCTCTGGCAACCACTGGTCTACTTTCAGTCTCTATAGATTTGCTGCTCTGGTAATTTCAAATAAATGGAATCGTATGATATGTGCTTTTTTTGACTGGCATCTTTCACTTAGCATAGTGTTTTCAAAGGTCATCCATATTGTAGTACATGCGATTGTGCTCAGTCACTTCAGTCATGTTTGACTTTGTGACCCCATGAACTGTAGCCCACCAGACTCCTCTGTCCATGGGATTCTCCAGGCAGAAATACTGGAGTGGATTGCCATGCCCTCCTCCAGGGGATCTTCCTGACCCAGGGATTGAACCCAGATCTCCTGCGTCTCCTGTATTGCAGGCGGATTCTTTACCCACTGAGCCACCTGGGAAGCCCCCCATATTGTGGTATGTATCAGTAATTCATTCTTTTATGATAGAAGAATATTCCACTGTATGTGTATACCACATCCTGTTTATCCATTAATCAGTTAATGGACAATTGAGTTCTTCCACTTTTTGGCTATTTTGTTTTTTTTATTTTATTGAAGTATAGTTGATTTACAATGTTATGTTAATTTCTGCTATACAGCAAAGTGTTTCAGTTATACATACATATATATATCCTTTTTCATATTCTTTTCCATTATGGTTTATCACAGGATATTAGATATAATTGCCTGTGCTATACTGTGGTATCTTGTTGTTTATCCGTCTTATATATAACAGTTTGCATCTGTTAATCCCAAACTCCCAATCCGTCTGTCCCCTACTCTGCCTCCCCCTGGGCAACCAGAAATCTGTTCTCTATGTCTGTGAGTCTGTTTTTTTCATTCACGTTATATTTCAGATTCTACATGTAAGTATTGGTATAGCATATGGTATTTGTCTTTCTCTTTCTGGCTTACTACATTTTGGCTATTACGAATAATGCTGCAGTGAGCTTTTGTGCACAAGTTTTTGCACATACATGTATTTTCATTTCTCTTGGGTATGTATACTTAGGAGTGGAATTGCTAGGTCATATAATAATTCCATGTTTAATATTTTGACCAACTGCCAGACTATTTTCCAAAGCAGTTGCATGATTTTACATTCCCATCAGTAGCATTATGAGGGTGCCAATTTCTCTACATTCTTGCCAACACTTGTTATTGGCTGTTGTTTTGATTATCTTAGTGGATGTGAAGTTTTATCTCATTGTGGTTTTGATTTGTGTTTCCCATGACTAAGGAATGCAATTCCCAACTTACTGTGTCATTAGAACATTATTTCATTATTAGAACATTATTTCAGTGGGTTAATTCTACTTTATTAAAAGGTAATGGGGTAAATAGCATACTTACTTAATACATTATTGGGCTTCCCTTGTGGCTCACCTGGTAAAGAATCCGCCTGCAATACAGGATACCTGGATTCGATCCCTGGGTTGGGAAGATCCCCTGGAGAAGGGAAAGGCTACCCACTCCAGTATTCTAGCCTGGAGATTTCCATGGACTGTATAGTCCATGGGGTCGCAAAGAGTTGGACACGACTGAGTGACTTTCACTTAATGACTAAGGATGTTGAACACTTTTTCATATGCTTACTGGCCATGTGTATGCCTTCTTTGGAGAAATGTCTATTAAATCCTTTGCTCATTTAAAATTGGGCTTTCTGTCTTCCTGTTATTGAGTTGAAAGAGTTTTTTATGTACTCTGGATACTAGTCCCATGACTTACTATAGTTTGAGAATAATTCTTATATTTCTTTTTTAAAAAATATTTATTTATTGATTTGACTGTACCACATCTTAGTAATGGCATTTGGGATCTTAGTTGTAGCATGTGGGATCTAGTTCCCTGACCAGGGATGGAACCTGGGCCACCTGCATTGTGAGCACGATTCTTAGCCACTGGACCACCAGGGGAGTACCAAGAATAATTCTTACATTTCTTAGGGAAAGTCGACCCATTTTGTTCTTCTTCAAGGACATCTTGAGTTTCTTGGTTCTTTGCAATGACCATATAGTATAAATTTGGGGAGCTTATTATGTGCTTACAAATGTATCATTCTTAACATTTTCCTTTTTTAAAAAAATATTTTTACTTATAGCCTTATGGTGTCATCGTGCTTTAAAATTAATCTCTTGTAAGCAGTACATAAGAAAATTTTAAAATATTCAGTACAGTTTTAGTCTTGTTAACTGTAACTGTTTTAATGTAATCAGTGATAAATATTTCATATTTGTCTAACCTGTACATTTTTATATTTTTATTATAAAAATTCAAGTATAAACAAAAGCAGTCAGGATAGGATAATGGACCCCCATTTACCCATTATCCATATTCAATAATTATCAACATTTTGCCAATCTCCTTCATCTATTCCTCCCATCCCATTTTATGCTGCAGTATTTTAAAGCAAATTCTAGATATCATGTAGCTTCACTGATAAATACCCAAGTATGCTTCTCAAGCAGATGGCATCTTAAAAAATGTAACTACTATGCCATCACCATTTACAATAATTGCTTATCTTATATTACCCAATCCATATCCAAATTTCCCTAATTGACTCTTTTATTCTTTAAGAGTTCTTCACCCACTCAGCCGCCCATTTTTACAGAATTAATTTTTCAGAAAAATCAGGTCATTTGTTATATGGAGTGTCTCAGACTGCATTTGGCTGGTTGCTTCCTCTTGATGTCATTTAACTTGTTCTTCTGTTGCTCTTATTTCTTGCAAATGAGTAGTTAGATCTGAAGCCTTGATTAGATTCATATTCAGGTTTTTGGCAGGAATACTTAATAGGTGGTGCTTCATATTGCATCACATGCTTGGGCACAGAAGACCTGGTTTTCGCACTTTTAGTGACTGAAGTGACTTAGCAGCTTAGCAGTGATTGTTGAGTAAATTTAGATGAATATTTACCTTTCATCTATTTAATTTCTATTTTGGATTTATTGTTTTTTCCTGCTTCAGTTTTTCCCTCCTGTTGGTCTGCAAATAAAAGAAATTTCTTTTGCTGTTTTAATAATTGTTACCCTGTATATTATAATATGGCTTCTTAACTTATCAAAGTCAAATGTTAATTGGTACTTTTATACTTCTCTGAGAAAATGTAAGGACTATAGATTAGTCTTCCTAACTTAAATGCTACTGTTGTCATATATATGTTTTTTGGAAAAAAAATTTTAAATATTTTATTGAGATGCAGTTGACATATAACATGATATTAGTTTCAGGCATTTAACATAATGATTCAGTATTTGTATATACTGTGAAATGATCACCACAAGTCTAGTTAACAATATCTGTCACCATATATAGTTACAAGAACAATTTTTTGTGATGAGGACTTTTTGATTTACTCTTTTAAAACTTTTTTTATTATAGTTGATTTACAGTGTTGTGTTTCTGCTGTACAGCAAAGTGAATCACCCATACATATACATGTATCTACTCTCTTCTAGACTCCATTCCAATATAGGTCATTACAGAGCACCAAATAGAGTTCCCTGTGCTATACAGTAGGTTCTTATTAGTTATCTTTTATATATAGAAGTCTGTATATGTCAATCCTAGCCTCCCAGTTTATCCCCCCTTCCCCATTAGTAACCAAAGTCTGTTTTCTAGATCTGTGACTCAATTTCTATCTTGTAAATAGGTTCATTTGTATCATTTATTTATTTATTATAATTTTCTTTGTTTGGCTGCGCTGGGTCTTCGCTGCTGCACAGGTTTTCTCTAGTTGTGGCGAGCAGGGGCTACTCTCCAGTTGAGGTCCGTGGGCTTCTCACTGAGGTGGCTTCTCTTGTTCTAGATCATGGGCTCTAGGCCCACGGGTTTAAGTAGTTATGGAACGTGGGCTCAGAAGTTGGGGCTCCTGGCCTCTAGGGCACAGAGTCAGTAGTTAAGGCACATGGGCTTAGTTGCCCCACGACTGCTGTCATACATTTTAATTCTCGGTGTGGTGTAAACTCTAGATTAGAATACTACATTGGCAGTTATTTTCATTATAGTGTTTTCTGGATTCCATTGTACCCATTGAGAAGTCAGCTGTTGATCTAACTATAGCTCTTTGGCAAGTGATTAGTTTTTTCCCTTGTGCATGCTTTCCCCACCCCTGTAACTCTGCTGTGATATGTCTGGGTGTGAATTTCTTTTGATTTTTCCTGCTTAGGATTTGTTGGGTTTCTTGAAACCAGAAATTAATGACTTCTGTTATCTCTTCAAATGTAGCTTCTTCATTCTCTCCTCTCTTTCTGGGAGCCCAGTGAGATCTATTTTAGGTCTCTATATTGCATCCTGTGTCTCATACTTTGTAAAATACATTTTTCATCCTTTGGAGCTTTTCACCATGCTTCCAATTTTCAGGGTCCTTTAGGATCTTCGACATCCATACATGACGAACTGATATTCCTTTAGGGATAGACTGGTTTACTGGTCCCAAGGAAAACAGCTTGACTCACTCAGCTTTCTTTATGGTCCACTCAAAGTAATTGAAGAAAGTAGGAAAAACCACTAGACCATTCAGGTATGACCTAAATCAAATCCCTTACAGTAGAAGTGACAAATAGATTCAAGGGATTAGATCTGATAGACAGAGTGCCTGAAGAACTATGGACGGAGGTTTGTGACATTGTACAGGAGGGAGGGATCAAGACCATCCCTAAGGAAAAAAATGCAAAGGGCAAAATGGTTGTCTGAGGAGCCCTTACAAATAGCTGAGAAAAGAAGAGAAGCTAAAGGCAAAGGGGAAAAGGAAAGATATACCCATTTGAATTGCAGAGTTCCAAAGAATAGCAAGAAGAGATAAGAAAGCCTTCCTAAGTGATCAATGGCCGCATATAGTCTGCTCTTAACCCTGCTATTCTTTTTCTTTTCTTTCTTTCCTTCCTTCTTTCTTTGCTTTCTTTTGTTTCTTTCACTCACCATGATTATTTTGAATTTCCTCCATATTACACATATACTAATAGTTCATTCCTTTCCATTGCTGAGTGTTATTCCATTGTATGGATATACCACAATATTTTTATACATTCACCTATAGATGAATATTTGGATTGTTTGCAGTTTTAGGCTATTACAAATTAAACTGCCATGAACATTTATGTATTTGTGTGGATATAAGTTTTGATTTCTTTTGGGTAAATGGAGTGAGTGGTTTGTATGGTCTATGTTTAACATTTTAGACACAAACTTTTTTTCCAATGTAGTTGTATCATTTTAAATTCCACTAGCAGTATTAAGAGTTCTGGTTGCCTCACATCCTCACCAAGACTTATGATCATTCTTTTAAAAATTGTCCCCATTTTAGTGCTTATGTATTGATATTAAATTTTTTATTTTTTTGAAATTTCATTTTATTTTAAAATAACACAGTGCAATTGACTTTTTGATATAAAAGTTTATGAGCTTTAGAAATTAACACAAAATAAAAAGGATTCCTTTTTTGGTTTTGGTGTACAATTCCATGAGTTTTAACAAATATATATGTTTCCATAACCCCTGCCACAAACTGATTGCAGAAAAATTCCATCATCCTAAAAAATCTCCCTCAACCTGCCCCTTTGTAATCCTACCCTCATCACATCCCTAATCCATGGCAACCAACAATCTTCTATAATCTCTTTTCCAAAATTTCATAGAAAAGGTATCATGCAATATATAACTTTTGAAAGTGGCTTCTTTCACACAGTATAGTGCCATTGGAACTCATCCATGTAATAGTTTGTTCCTTCTTATTTCTCAGTAGCATTCCATTATAAGGCTGTACCACAATTGTTTATTCATTCACCCACTGAAGATCATTTGGGTTGCAATTATGATTTGAGTTGCTATAGACATTCATGTTTTTGTGAACATAAGTTTTCATTTATGTAAGGTGGTTTCCTAGGAGTGGGATACCTGGGTAATGTGGTAAGTGTATGTTTTACTTTATAAGAAGCTGTCAAAACATTTCCTGGAGTGGCTGTACCATTTTGTATAACTATCAGCAATGTATGAGACTTCCATTTGTTCTGCATGCTTTGTCAGTACTTGGTATTCTAAGTTTAATTTTTTTGTTTTAGTCATTCTATTAAGTTTGTAATGCTATCTCATTGAGATTTTAATGTACAGTTCCCTAATGAGTAGTAACTTTGGTCATCTTTTCATATGCTCATTTACCATCCATATATCTTCTTTGTTTTAGTGTCTATTAATGCAGTTTGCCCATTAAATTAAAAAAAATTTTTTTTCTAATTAAAAAAAATGAAGTATAATTGATGTTCATTGTTGTGCTAGTTTCTGGTGTACAGCAGAGTGATTCAGATATATATATAAATGTGTGTGTATATATATATATATTCTTTTTCAGACTCTTTTCTATTGTAGTTTATTACAAGATATTGAATATAGTTCCCTGTGTTATACAATAGTGAAGTGAAGTTGCTCAGTTGTGTCCGACTCTTTGCGACCCCGTGGACTATAGACTACCAAGCTCCTCTGTCCATGGGATTCTCCAGGCAAGAATACTGGAGTGGGTTGCCATTTCCTTATCCAGGGGATCTTCCCGACCCAGGGATCGAACCCGGGTCTCCTGCATTGCAGGCAGATGCTTTACCCTCTGAGTCACCAGGGAAGCCCACGCTATACAATAGGACCTTGTTATTTATCCATCCTATCTATACTAGCTTGCCTCTGCTAATCCCAAACTCCCAATTCTTCCCTTCCTTCCCCCACTTTCCCTGTTGGTAACCATAAATTTGTTTTCTAAATTTGTGAGCCTGTTTCTTGTTTGTAAATAAGTTCATTTGTATCATATTTTAGATTCCACATATGAATGATGTCGTACGATATTTGTCTTACTCTGTCTGACTTCACTTAGTGTGACAATCTCTAGGTTTATCCATGTTGCTGCAAATAGCATTCTTTTTATGACTGGGTAATATTTCGTTGTATATATGTACCACATCTTCTTATCCATTCTTAATCAACATTTAGGTTGCTTTCATGCCCTGGCTATTGTAAATAGTGCTGCTAAGAACATAGAGTGCATGTATCTTCTTGAATTATAGTTTTCATCTTTTCTGGATAGGAGTGGGATTGCTATATTATATGGTTGCTCTCCTTTTAGTCACCATGCTACACATTAGATCTTCAGAGCTTATTCATCTTGCATAACTGAAACTTTGCACCCTATGACTAACATCTCTCTATTTCTCCTACCCTTAGCTCTTGGCAACTACCATTCTACATTCTGCTTTTATGAATTTGAGTTTTTTAGATTCTACATATAAGTGAGATTTTGCAGTATTTGTTTTTTTTTGTGGCTGGCTTATTTCACTTAGCATAATGTCCTCCAAGTTGACCCATATTGTTGCAAATGGCAGGATTTCCTTCTTTTTAAAGTCAGTATTATTCCTTTATATGTATACATATCACATATATTCGTTATCCATTTATCCATTTTGTTTCCTTTAGTTTTATACCCAGAAGTGGGATTGCTGGGTCATATGGTAGTTCTAACTTTCATTTTTTGAGAAACATCTATACTGTTTTCCATAATGTCTGCACCAGTTTGTATTCCCACCAGGAAAGTACAAAGGTTCCCATTTCTTCCTTTTCTCCTTGCCAACACTTATTATATTTTGTCTTTTTGGTAACAGCCATTGTAATGTGTGAGTGATATTTCACTGTGGTTTTGATTTGCATTTCCCTGATGATTTGTGATATTGAGCACTTTTTCATGAATCCATTAGTCATTTGTGTCATCTTTGAAAAAAATGTCTGTTCAGATTTTTATCCATTTTTAAATTGGGTTATTGGCTATTTTGCTATTGAGTTGTATGGATTTCTTATATATACTAGATATTAACTCTTATCAGTTATACGGTTTGCAAATATTTTCTCCTATTCCATAGGCAGCAGCATTTTGTTGATGATACTCTTTACTGTACAGGACCTTTTTGGTTTAACATCGTCTCACTTGTTTATTTTTGCCTGTGCTTTTGGTATGACAGCCAAAAAATCATTCCAAAGACCAATGACAAAGAGATTTTTCCCAATGTTTTCTTCTTGGAGTTTCATGATTTCAGGCCTTACATTTAAATCTTTAATCCATTTCAAGTTAATTTTTGTGTATGGTATAAGATACAGGTACAATTTCATTCTTTTGCATGTGGATATTCAGTTTTCCAAATACCACTTATTGGTATTGGAAAAGACTATTGTTTCCCCATTGTGTGATGACTTCTTTCAGCTTTTGTAAATCTGAAAAAGTCTTTACTTCCCTTCATTTTTGAAAGATATTTTCACTTGGTATAGAATTCTCAGTTTACTTTTTTTCTTTTAATATTCTAAAGATGTTTCTTCACTGTTTGCATTGTTCCAAAGAGAAATATGATGTTCTTATGTTAAGTAACATTTTTTAAAACTGTCTGGCTGCTTTTAAGATTTTCTCTTTATCACTAGCTTTGAGCGATATGATTATGATGTGCCTTGGTATAGTTTTCTTCATGTTTCTTGTGTTTGGGATTCACTGAGCTTCTTAGATCTGTGAGTTTATAGTTCCCATTATATTTGGAAAACTTTTGGCTATTACTGATCAGTATTAATCCTGTCCAGTGTAATTTCATGTCTGACATTATAATTTTATTTCTTAAAGCTCAATTTGAGTCTTTTTTTTTTTTTAAAATACATATCTTCCACATCTTAACTTCTGAGGGCATGAAATACCTTTTAACCCTTTTTAATGGTTTTGTCTACTAATTCTAACATCTGTGTCATTTTGGGGTTTGTTTTATTGATTGATTCCCCCCCTTCCTTTTAAATTGTATTTTCCTCCTCCTTTGCATGCCTACTAATTTTTTTAATTGGGCACCAGACATTGTGCATTTTACCTTGTTGAGTGATGGATAATTTTGTATTCCTATAAACATTCTTAAGCTTTATTCTGTGACATAGTTCCTTGGAAACAATTTGATCCTTTCAGGTCTTGTTTTTAAGATTTGTGAGACAGGATCAGAGCAGTGTTTAGTCTAGGGTTAATTATCCCCTCAACTGACCTCAGATTCTTCTGAGTATTCTGCCAAATTCCCTGTGAATTTTGAGGTTGTCCAGTCCGGTTAGTGGGAACACGCAGTATTCTTGGCCCTGTGTTAACTCTGAGTCCTGTTCCCTCTAATCTCTTCATTTGATTCTTTCCCTGGCCTTGGGCAGTTTCCTGACATGCCTGTGTTGATTAGTACTCTGCTGAATACTCAAGGGAGGCCCTCTGCAGAGAAGCTGGACTTCTCTCTCTGCAGTTCTCTCCTCTCTGAAACTCATTCCTGAAGATTCTAGCCATTTTGATCTCCTCAGATTTTCAGCTCTGTCTCTTCAGCTTGGGGAGGTAACTGGACTATTTCTGAGTTCCCCTTCCCTGCCCCATGACCTGGGCACCCAACGCCGTGATGTGGGGTGCTCCTAGTGTTCACCTTGTTTGTTTTCCAGTTTTCTCCATCACTGTCATTTGTCGCCTAATGTCCAGTGTCTTGTAACCCAGTGTTTCATATATTTTTTCATCTTTTGGTTGTCTCAGATGGGAGGATAAATTCAATCTTCTTATTCCATCTTGGCCAGAATTCTCCTAATAATTTTTGATGGAATGTTTGACATATATATGAAAAATTATAGAGATAATTTGATTCTCTGTAAAGTATTATTTTCTTATAGAATTGTTTTACTTTAGTTTCAGGCTGGCAACTGAAAGAGGCAGTTCTCCTTAATGTAATCAGGGATTAAACTGATTTGAAGCGGAGAGTAAGCCTTTTTGAGTGTTTATTCATTTCTGATTCATCCTTATTCCAAAGATACGGCCCTTCAGAGATTATAACTGAAAACACGGAGTATTTATCAGGGTCCCTTTTCCTTGGTGGACCCTAAGCTCTTAATTTCCCCCATCCCTTTGGGACTATTGGAAGCACTGCTCAGCTCTTCAGACTATGAGTCATTGCTTCTGCTAAGCTTCTCAGCTTTTCAGCTGCTTTTTAAAAAATCAGTAAATGCCTTGAAGGAAAAGCAGCCAGCAATGAATGTTGGTCTCATCTTTGCGTGTTTCTCATCTTTTATCTTGGCTCTCAAGACCTCATTGCATTGGCTCTGATACCTTCAAACAGATTTTTAAAAATATTTTACCTAGTTTTTCCAGTTGTATTTGATGAGAGAGTCGGTAAGCAACAAGTTAGTCCACTATTGCCAGAAATAGAAAAGCTACCTTTCATCTTTTTGTTGGTTACTTTCCTTCATCAAAGTGTTTGAAATTTGCTTTATATTCTATAATTACAATTCCCATTTGTTTAGTGTAAGTTCTGAATTTACATACATAGAATATTCATCACCAGTCATTTCACCATTGCAGGCCATTTTTGAGCTCTTTATTTTATTCAGCATTAGGTTGCTTGGATTTTATTCCCAAAAGTTTTTCTCTGGAAGACTCCTTTCCCTGTTTCAGCTGGCTTGGTTTCTTTCCAGGTCTATTTGCACAGCTGCTATCCTCAAATTATTTCTACTTATTATTTTCCTGGTTGTATGTACTCTTTCTTTAATATTATGTCTTTCTCTTTCTAGGCTTAAAAATTACACAGTCACATGCTCTAAATTCCTGAAAAGGGTTTGGGAACATAAACTTTTGAGTCTTTGCATGTTTGACTATGTCTTCATTCTGTTTTCACTCTTGGTACTTGAAGCTATATTATTTCCTTTTTTATAGCACATAGAGGCAGTGATGAGAATTCTGAAAATGATATTATTCTAGTGCCTTTGAAGGCAATGTTTTTCCTCTTTGGGAATTTAAAGAATTTTTTTCTTCATTCTTGGCGTTCTGAGATTTCACTACAATAGGTCCAGATAAATATTTAAAAATTTGTCATACCTTAGCATTTGCTTCACTCTTTAAATATGAAAACTGTGTCTTTTTTCACCTCTGAGATTTCCATCTCATTTATTTTATTATAGTCTCCCCTCTATTCTCATCAGCTACTCTAGAACTTTCATTTGAGCAGAGCTGATACTTCTAAATCTGTCCTTGTTCTTTTAACTTTTCTTTAATATTGTAATCTCTTTTGTTCCCTGTTTGCACTGTGTTCTAAGAAAATCACTCAGAAAAACTTATTCTTCAGCTGGAGTTTTTTCCAGTCTTTAACTGGTTTGTTTTTTAATGGCCAACTCTTGCTTTATGAATGTAATAGCCTCTGTCATCTTTTTCCAGATATTAATAATTAATTTTAAGTTAGTTTCTGTATGCTACATCTACTCTTAATAATTTTAATTTAAGTCGAGGCCTTATGTGATCCATTTATTACAAGTCTGACATCCAAAGAAATCTAGGTCAGCAGCCAACATTCATGGTGAGTAATTTACAGCTTTACTTGGTCTCTTGAGAAAAACCGAAGAGGAAATACATTTTAAATACCTACCTAACATCTTAAATATGCCTTTTCTCCACTGCTGCTTCCCAATACACTTTATACTGCTGGTAAGAGAGCTCTGAAAGTCACCTTCCAACCCTCTCAAATCCTCTCCAATATCTTGTCCATACAACTTCTTTTTTGTACCCCCTCCTTTCCAACCTGGATTCTCTATGTTCTCTACTTAAAAAAAAAAATCTCCTTATGCCTCACGTGTGGATTCTCCACAACAAATAAAAACCCAAGAACTGAAACATGCAGAAGAATTTTTCTCCCTTAGAAACTGAACATAGTGAGGTAAGACTGTGAATACTCACACTCTAAGGGAATTACCTGGTGGTCCAGTGGTTGGAACTCTGTGCTTTCACTCCCAAGGGTGTGGGTTCAATCCCTGGTCGGGGAACTACAATCCTGCAAGCTGCGCAGCATGGCCAATAATAAATAAATAAAATTGTTGTTCCTGTGACAGTTTTCCCAAGGAAGTATTTGAAAGTCTCTGTGAACAGAATCTTGGTATTTAATACTGGCAGCCAGAGATTACTCCTCCAGTTCTCTCTCCATCCTTCTCTGTCAGTTTAATTACTTTTTTGGCATCCTAGAAACCATGCCAGGCTGAGCCTGAGTGCATCATGATTTCTTCTCAAAAACCTTAGAGCCAGAGAGTGGCACACTCCACAGTGTAGTGTGAAAAAGAGGAGATACTCACCAAGTAGCTGTCATCACGTTTGCCAGCTGCCACTGGATGGCCATCTTTCTTAACAACTTGAAACAAACCCAGGCCATATAAACCTCCCAGTGTTTGGAGGTAGCATTTTCAGTTTCATTTCCATTTGTCTCGGTTTCCAAAATGCCAGGGTATGGATGGTCCAAAACTCACTGCCCCCGCTCTTCTGACTCATCTTACTCAAATGAAAGCAAATGAGTGGGTGTAGTCTCCCAACTGAACTCTGGGGAAGAGGGCTCTGCTCGGGTTTCAGACTCTGCTTTAGTCAAGCCACTGAGATCTTGCTTATCTTGGATACAATTTCATATTTTTGAATAACTTCTCTCCCCTAGATCTACACTGGAATCTTTAGTCTGTGCTTTATTGTTGAATCTTGCTTTTGGAAAACATGTACGGTGACCTTTTGCTCTTCCTCAGATTAGCTTCACCAACAATGAGAATTCTGAAGTTTAATGAAATCTAAGATGACTTCACTTTGCTGACAAAGCTTCATATAGTCAAAGCTATGGTTTTTCCAGTAGTCATGTACGGATGTGACAGTTGGACCATAAAGAAGGCTGAGCACTGAAGAATTGATGCTTTTGAACTGCGGTGCTGGAGAAGACTCTTGAGAGTCCCTTGGACTGCAAGGAGATCCAACCGGTCGA
Organism: Okapia johnstoni; assembly: GCA_024291935.2. Taxonomy (NCBI): domain Eukaryota; kingdom Metazoa; phylum Chordata; class Mammalia; order Artiodactyla; family Giraffidae; genus Okapia; species Okapia johnstoni. The sequence continues at coordinate 19,125,581 of CM044305.1, forward strand.
TCCTGAAGGAAATCAGTCCTGAATATTCATTGGAAGGACTGATGATGAAGCTGGAGCTCCAATACTTTGGCCACCCCATGCGAAGAGTTGAGTCATTGGAAAAGACCCTGATGCTGGAAAGGATTGAGGGCAGGAGAAGGGGATGACAGAGGATGAAATGGTTGGATGGCATCATCGACTGAATGGACACGAGTTTGAGCAAGCTCCAGGAGATAGTGAAGGACAGGGAAGCCTGGTGTGCTGCAGTCCATGGGGTCACAAAGAGTCTGACATGACTTAGCCATTGAACAACAAGATGATTTATTAAATCTAGACTATAAATTAGGATTATCATTGCTGTTGTTTAGTTGCTAAGTCATGTCTGACTCTTTTGGGACCCCATGGACTGTAGCCTACCAGGCTTCTCTGTCCATGAAATTCTCCAGGCAAGAATACTGGAGTGGGTTGCCATTTCCTCCTCCAGGGTATCTTCCCGACCCAGGGATCAAACCCTCATCTCCTGCATTGGCAGGTGGGTACTTTACCACTGAGCCACCAGGAAGCCCATCGATTAGGATTACAAGCCCTTATTTCAGGTCAGAGGTTCTCAACCCTAGCTGCATATGAGACTCATCTGGATGGTTAAATGAGTTCCTATGCACAAGACTCAGCCCAGGCCAACTGAATGTGGATCTCTGAAGGAGGGCCCAAGGCATCAGGATTTTTAAAAAGCTTCTAGGTGATTCCATGTGCAGTCACGGTTGAGAACCTCTCCTCCTGGTGCTTCTGGTCCTTCTAGCCTTGATGTCTCTCCCAGGAGACACCTGCTATAAGAGGTGGTCCAGTCAGAAGAAGTAAATAGCACCCTTTCCCTTTTCTCACTAATATGTACTAATAAATTGGGCCTATGAATTGAGGCCATCGTCCATTCTGCTCTTCTCTCTAGGGCTGTGAGGCAGCTGTCAGACACAAACAAAGATTTGGTGACCTAGGGTCCATGAACAACCCTAACGTGGGAGCCATTTTACTGATGCTCTGTTCTTGCCCGCTTCTGCCCTTGTTCCGTTTCACTGGCATTTCTAATCACGGATCAGTGTTTTGATCTAGTACCCTGAGGTACTTCTCACCAACTAATCATGTTTCTGGTAGCACATACTCCACTTCGTGATGTCAAAGTATACATCATCACTAGCTTCATAGAGACTGCTAACTCCCAGGGGACTGATGGAACCTAGGAGGACCCTGGACAAATGCAAACTGCAAACACATCAGTCACAAGACCCCTACTCCCATCCAGAAACAAATTCCATCTCTGAAGAAACTGGTCATCCATGAAGGTTATGTTTTAAATGACGTGTCATTTATAACTGCAGACTTTCTGCATTTGGTAGACTTAAATAATACTGCATATGTTTGGTTTTTCTCTCCAGTATATGCACTTCTAACAGCGTATTCTCCACCAAATTTGCCACTTTGACGTCAGACCTCATCCTGTCCCTCTTTTGGGTCATCTGGAGTAAATGTCAGATCTGTCATGGCCTTGGTTTGTCTGGGTGACATCTGTTCTTTACCATCTTTGATCTGACTTTTCTTGTTCAACACAAAAGTTTTGACCTGGAGTCCAGCTGGATCTCACACTTTGGAACTCAAAGATGACTGATAGCACACTAGAATGTAGTCCAGGCACTGGGCCCTTGCTATGCTGGGGAAGGGACAGGATGGTCAGAAACTACTTCATGCATGACCTGACCTTTCCCTCTCTTTGTCTTCTACTGAGGAGAAAGCAGAGTTTTCTAAGTGATCAGAGAGGTTTTGAAAGATGTAGCGTACCCACACCCTCTGCCAAACAAACACACAGAATTGGTTCTTTACTTTATAATCCAAACCATCTAGAGGGTAAAGAAGAACTTGGCTGGTTGTCCTCTCCATTCAACTCATTTTGTGCACCTGTGTCCAGTCCTTCTGCTGGTAGAGATCCACCTCCTGGAACCATTTCCCACATCTGCACCCCTTCCCCATGTCCCTTGATCTTTTTAGCATCCCCGTACTCCACCCAGCTCCTCTTTTTGGATGCGAGCAGGAGAAAGCTTTAAGTCCTGAAGGTGGAAGTGGACAGTGGAAGAGCTCATTGTGCTGCTGTGACCTGTGGGAGCTATAGTTCCAAAGCAGTCAGATGTTGCTGTGGAGGATAAGTTTCTGTTGGCGTATATTTTGAATCTGATTTTGCTGAAAGAGATCATGTCTCTTCAACTTTTCATTACACTTTTAAAAAGCCTCCTCCTATGACCTCAGCCTTTAGACGTTTTAGGCTCCTCAAGTGGAGTGGAAAGGAAAACACACACACACACATACACACACATACACAACTATTCCTCCATTAACCCAATCTTGTGTTGGCTGAACTTGGTGCCTGTCTTTTACAGCAATGAATTTCCTCAGATGGTCTGTGATTTTTGTGTGCTCATGTTTTTGTTTGAGAAATTCTGTTTGTATGGCTGTGATGCTGGCTCTGATTATGGAGCTTATTTGGAGGATTATGGGGCTGCAGTGGAGTGGGGGATGTTTGGCTGTGTCTCTCGCTGATGGGGATTGCTGGCTTCCTGAGGCAGTTTTAGGGGGAGAGTACACATTGCTGCTGTCCGCTGCTCAGCACAAGCCCCTGGAGAACACGTGATGAGAGAGAGCGGGAGAGAGGAGAAAAACACTCCATATGTGTACATGTAGTCTTGAAATCACCCACCCAGAAGATTGTTTAGCTCCATTGGGAATGTCCCTTCTGTTCCACTAATAAGTCGTATTGTGCTCATTGTACTCAGTCACTCAGTCGTGTCTGACTCTTTAGGACTCTATGAACTGTAGCCCGCCAGGCTCCTCTGCACATGGGATTATCCCAGGAAGAATACTGGAGTGGGTTGCCATTTCCTCCTCCAGGGGATCTTCTCAACCCAGGGATTGAACCCGAGCCTCCTGCATTGCAGGCAGATTCTTTACCACTGAGCCACCGGGGAAGCCCCTGGTAATAAGTCACATACTATAGGTTGAAAAATAGTGACAGATGACCCTTGATTTTTATAAAAACCCAGAGATTTTAATCTTTTATGGAGAAATATTTAAAAGTCAATTGATGCATCATGAATGGTATGGCCATTTTCCTGGAAGTATAATATTTTGTTAGGCACAAATGGCCACATGTTAATTGAATTTATCAGCTGATTCTGACTTGAGGTGCTCTTAGGTTAAAATGACTACTCTCTTAGTAATACACAGACCCTGGCTTACATGCAAAAACTTTACTTGTGGTTATGATACGGTTTTGATTTCCCAGGTGGCACAGTGGTAGAGAATCCACCTGCTAATGCCAGAGATGTGAGTTCGATCTCTGGGTCAAGAAGATCCCCTGGAGGAGGAAATGGCAACCCACTCCATGGGTTGGGAAATCCCATGGACAGAGGAGCCTAATGGGCTACAGTCTATGGGGTTGCAAGAGTCAGACATGACTGAGCACACACACACATGATATAATTTGCCACAGTATGTGTCAAAATCTGAAACAAAATTTTCTTTTTAAAAAGAACATCACAGATATCACTTAGAATTGTAGAATTGTGTTACTTCCTTTGGAAAATTAATCATCAATATGGCATATGTGATAATTCCCTATAAACAACATTCAATTGACTTCACTCTCTTTATACTCAGAATAGGCTGTATTAGAAGGTGCTGTTTTCAAGGGAATGGGTACCAGCTCACAGCGAAGGGTGCCATCTACTGGATTTACTAACATTCCCTCTAACACCACCAGGAATTCTCTTTCAGGACTCTTGGATACTAATATTTCCTCCATTGCTGGGTTACTCCGTCCTTCCCCACTCAGTTCAGTTCAGTTCAGTCGCTCAGTCATAAATAGAGCACAGAATTCCCATGGAGCTGTGTAGCAGCTTCTGAACTGAATTCCAATGATTTTTTTTTTAATTTTTTGGCTGCACTGGGTCTTCATGGCTTTGCACAGTCTTTCTCTAGTTGTGGTGGTGGGGCTTCTCATTGGAGTGGCTTCTCTTATTGCAGAACATGGGCTCTAGATTTTCGGGCTTCAAACTGAATCCCAGTGATGCTTGTGTCTTCTTGAGTGTGCACTAGTCACTTGCTTCTAATCAATAGAATGTGACAAAGGGGATGGGATAAGCCCTTCTCAAATTAGATTACAAAAGAGTGTGACCTCTGTCTTGGGCACAGCCTCTCTGGTGCCTCTCTTACTTACTGGCTTGTTCTGATGAAGCCAGCTGCCATGATTCGTGAGCTACCCTATGGAGAAGTCCACATGGTAAGGAACTGAGGGTAGCCTCTGGCCAGCAACCAGTGAGAAACTGAGGCCTTTATTGGAAATGAGACCCTTAGCCCAACAGCTTGTGAGAAACACAGTCCTGCCAACACTCATGTGAGTGAGCTCAGAAGTAGATCCTTCTTCCGTGGAACCTTCAGATGAGGCTGTGGCCCCAGTCAACATCTTGATTGCAGCACTGTGAGAGACCCTGGTTCCTGACCCACAGAAACTGTAACAAAATGAATGTTGTTTTGAGCCATTAAGTTTGGTGATGTTTGTTATGCAGCAGTAGATAACAAAGGCCAATGCTGGCTCAGTAATTTTCATGGATTTTTCCAAAGCTTCAAAGCTTCATGTGTTTTTATCATTAATTTTCAGTTGGAAGAATAAAACATGAATACATTCTCTTGGTGAAAATAAGTACATTATAGATAAAGTCCTCTTCAACAGTAACGTGATCTAGGTCTCTCTCCTCCCCACCTCTCTACTCTTTATTAAGAGTTTGGAGTAAATCTTTCTAAAACTTTATATAAACATGCATGTGCTTGTTTTTACAAAAATAGCGCTCCCTTGCAATATCGTTCACTTTTTTCACTCTCCCTTGCTTTTTTTCCACTCAGCCATCTCATTCAGTTTTGAAATCCACATTTTGATATATGTGGATCTAGTTCATTCTTAGCTATGAAATGAAAACAGCACATTTTACTTTTCTGTCTTGTACTGATGACCTTGAGTTGTTTCCAGATTTTCACTGTTAAACACAATGCTGCAATGAACATCTCCTACCTGTCTATACCAAAGCCTGTTTTTCTGGGGCAGACACCTCCAAGGGCAAGTGGGGAGGGGGCACACCTTTAGTCTTAGCAACATTGCCAAATTGCTCGCCAAAATGGCTGTGTGAATTTACACTTCCTGTAGTAGCAAATGTGCCTGTTTGCCCTAAACCTTGCCAGAATGTCATATTTTCCAGTCTGGTGGGAGAAGAACGACTTCTCGTTGTTTTAATTTGTATTTCCTTAGTTATTAGTGAGGTTGAAAACCTTTTTATACATTTATTGGCAGGTTTTCTCCGTTTTTTATAAGGTTCCTATGAGAGCAGTTGTGTGTGTGTGTGTGTGTGTGTGTGTGTGTGTGTGTGTGTAACAGGGGCTGGGGGAAGGGTGTGAATTTGAGCTTGGATGCCAACTATCCAGCGGAGCTGCATTCCAGTTTTGAGAACGTGCACTGCCCATCGCTGATAGCACTGGGAGAGCTTGTGAGAGATTGAGATCACGTACAGCTTCTTCTCTGGGAGTGAGATAGAGCCACTGGTTTCAGCTAGGAAGTTAATCTAGACAGGCTCGGGGGTTATCCGGCACTCAAATTCTTCCCAACACTATTGTGTGAAGGCAAAAACAAGGGGGTTATGATGTTGGTTAATTAATTGCCTCTGATTCAGCGCAAAATAAGTTGCTGCCACACTATGGGGGCAGGCAGAGGATGAATGGAACTCAGGAAGCTCTCTTCAGTAACAGTTAATAAAAGACAACCACATGCCTAAACAGACAAAACTGACAAGGGCAGAGACTCTCTGGAATTCAAGTTTGGGATGTGTCACACCTGTCAGGCAAGAGGAGTTAGGATTGTATGATGTGAGGAGGGATACCTCATAACTAGTTGCAAAAACAAAGGCAATTGCTGATCCTCAAATTTTCTTCCTTGCCCAATATGTATATTTATATATTTTAAAGAATTTCTCATATCTTTGACTTCCCTCTCAGTATAGATGAAGATGGATAAACTTGTGCTATTTAGACCATAGGTTCCAGAATTGTGTTGGAATTAGAAGAGGAACAGATCTGATCCAAAGATCTTTATCTTGCAGCTGGATGCAGAAACTGAGGAGACCTTGGTCTCTCCTTAGGGAGTGTGAGTTCATTTTATGTTGAAATGGGAAACAACCATGTTATTTTCTACAACAGAATTTTTGGAAGGGTATATATGGGAAGATGGGTTATGTGAATAGTTAGTGACCAAAGGGATGGAATGTTTTGTGATGGAAGTGGGGGAGGTACTACCCAATATTCATTCCGCCCTCCTGACAGCAAGCATGATTGCTTCTGGGCAATTCCCTAGGTGTGTACAATCTTGGTGGAATGATAGATTGAGGATCTGGTAGAAATCCTGCTCCAGAGGCCCCTGAAGGCTCCATCTGCCAGATCTTTCCTCTAATTTCTGCAATAGAGCCAAAGTGTCAGCATGTTGCCCAAAGTATGTGAGGGTGACTCAGTCTTCTGGAACTTTTAATCCTTTAATCCTCAACAGAGTGAAGCAAATCAATTCATTCATTCCAGTGACTGTGCTGGGAAAGATTGTCAAGCTACTCCAGTTACAGAGCCTCTCTGGTTCTGTTTTGCTCCACTGCATGAATATACTTCAATGTATATATCCTTTCTCTATCCACATCTGGGGCTATCTCAAGTATTGCAGCTGTGAGGATTCTTTTTTGTTTTTTCCCCATTAATTTTACTTCAGTAACTTCAACTTTCTGTCCCTAGCTACTGAGTGGATAGATTTTTGTCACAATAGTGTTTATTTATAATACATTTAAATATATACATTTTAATTTCTTTTCGTTGCTCTTACTAGATACATATATTTCTAGGAAGAGACAAAGCCAGTTTATACCCCACTAAAAGAGAAAGTACATCTAAAGTTTAAGTAAAAGAGAAAAAATACCAAGCTATAAAAAATTCAAAGTTGGGAAAATGTTCTAATAACTATACCTGACTCACAAGTTGTCTTTCATTGCCAGACATTGCACTTAGCTAAAACATTTAAAATTTAGTAAAAATGAGATTATTTGATAAGATTTGTTTTGTTTTTGTAATTAATATTAAGAATAAAAACAAAAATTGTAATGAAAATACACAAAGCAATGTTGGAGTACTTTTATAGCTTTTGATTGCATCATAGACCAAAAAAAAGAATCAAGGGCCTTTGTTTTGTTGAGCGACTCAAACATTTGGTCAAATGCATTGCCTTTGGAAATGTCTACTGTCTTTTCTATCTCTTTGCTTGTTAATCTTTAAACTCCAGGCATTTCAGGGTAAACTTAGTCAGTATGCTTTTGATTTATTGTCAAGTCACTGAAAAGTTACTTCTAAAATGTTAGTTCATGACAAATGAGATTTTTGAACCATTTAAAAATATTTTCAGGACCTTGTATTTAGAGATAAAAAAAGTCATATTTCTCTAGATGTCATTGGACTGAAATCCTAGCGAGGAGAGGTTTAACTTTAGAATTCTAAGAGTAAGAATAGATCTTCAACTTGAAAAAGCACATCTTCTACTACTATTTTCCAGTGTTGTACAAGCTTAACTCCCATTCTGTAGATTTGATATTTGAACTTTGACTTCAATTTAGAAGCTATCCGAGTGCTCCTATTCTTTTAAATTGAAGTACAGTTGATTTATACATGGTGTTAGTTTCAGGTGGACAGCACAGTGATTCAGTTTTTGTGTTTTTTTTTTTTTTTTTTTTTTTTTGCAGATTATATTCCAGTGTAGGTTATTACAAGAAAATGCTGTGAAGATTCTTGTACTTCACTTTTGGTGCAGATGTTCACTCATTTCTCTCGGGTATACACCCAGGAGTAAAATTACTGTACTTGTAATAGAGATTAAACATGCATCTTTGACTTATTAAATCTAATGTTAAATGATAATCTTGCCTGCTCCCAGGGCCACAGCGACCAGAGAACATCCCACTATACCCCATCCTGGCCTATGTGCCTTTGTAGTTGTGTCTATTAAGCCTCTCAAAACATAATTATTATTGTATTGTACAATCAATATTTTTTGCCTTTTATTTGATTTATTTAAGTATAGAGTAGTTACAATGTTGTGTTAGTTTCTGGTGTATATCAAAGTGATTCAGTTATATATATTCTTTTTCATATTCTTTTCCATTATACTATATTGAATATAGTTCCCTGTGCTATATCATATGATGTTATTGTTTATCTATTTATACATGGTAGTTTGTATCTGCTAATCTGAAACTCCTAATTTATCCCTCCCCCCTTTCCTGTTTGTAACTATAAATTTTGTTATCTGTGTCTGTAAGTTTGCTTCTGTTTTATAAATAAATTCATTTATAGTATTTTTCAGATTCTACATATAAGTGATATATACGATGTTTGATTTACTTCACTTAGTGTGATAGTCTCTAGGTCTATCCATGTTGCTGCAAATGGCATTATACTTTTTACGGCTGAGTGATATTCCACTGTGTATACACACCACATCTTCTTTATCTGATCATTTATCAATGGACATTCAGGTGGCTTCTATGTCTTGGCTCTTGTAAATACATTTCACATTTATTCTTGAAGGATACTTGCATTGAGTACAGGTTGTTAGGTTGGCTGTTATTTTCTTTCATCTCATTGAAATTAACTTCCTCTTTTCTTTAGGCCTCTACTATTTTTGTTGAAAGGTACACTGTCAGTCTGTTTCTCCTCTGTAGGTAATATATTTTTCTGCACTTTTACTGGCTATGTTGACCTTGATTACTTGGTTGAAATAGTGCTTATCAGGTTTCTCTATTGTAAAGTGACTTCCCCCCACCC